>CM075508.1:13367500-13967500 GCA_037950675.1 Hypophthalmichthys molitrix
TGTTCACGCCAATCTTGAAATGGTAGAACTCAGGAATCCTATTGAAATTCGACTAAAGAATGAAAGAATGTCATTGACAAACTCTGCTTTGTGATTTTTTTTCTTTTCTTTTCTTTCCTTATTTTTTTATTTTTATTTTTTTTTGCAGGCCCCATTAGTAAAGCCCCATAGTAAAGCATGCATATATATAGTGAAATATTACATTTTACATTTAATATTACATCATTCTAAAATGCTGATTGATTTTGTGCTCAGGAAACCATTTTTCCAAATATTGAGAAGCAATTTTAAAGAACACTGGGCTATCACATGTCTGGCATATATTCAGGGCATCACTGTGTGGTTGATAAGATGTTCTGAGTCAATGTTAGTTTATTGATTTGTGGTTGCTAGGATGTTTTTAATTTTGTTTTTGATTTGTTTTCAGACCCAAGTCTGCACTAATGGTTTGTGCATTAGTGCAGATCAAAATCTCACACTTAAATCATATTTATAGCTCCTAACATATGTTGCTTCATAAAATTAAGGTTGAACCACTGTAGTCACATGGACTATTTTAACTAATTTGGACCTTGAAAATGGTAGTTGTGTTGCTGTCTATGGAGGGACAGAGGGACAGAAAGCTCTTGGATTTCATCAAAAATATCTTAATTTGTGTTTCGAAGAAAATTGAAGGTCTTACAGGTTTTGAATGACATGAGGGTGAGTAATTAATGACAGATATTTAATTTTTGGGTGAACTAACCCTTTAATTTTACTATTGATTAATGTTGTGTGGATTTGTTGTTGTTTGTTGGTTTATTGATTTGTACAGCACTTTAGAATAACAGGTGCTCTATTTAAACGTGCTTTAAAAATAAAATAAATTGAAGTTTTGTGGGATGAGTTAAGCTCCAAAATGTAATAGGTTTGCTCAAATCCTTAACCCCAAGTATAAGAAATAGTAACAGTGATGCTTGCCTTAGCTTTACACCATTTTCGTATTCTGCCTTTAGTGGAGTAATATTACCAAACCGTGATTGGCACCGTCTCTGACATTTCCCGCAAATGCCGTGTGTGGTGCAGTGTAGTCTGGCATTGCATTAGATTGTGTGGCTCTTCATGTCTTCAGTGTGATTAGGAGATGGAGTCTGTTCTTTAAATAGAATGCCAATGAAGGAGTGCATGGTCTGATTGGCAGTGGCAATGTATAATTCAGTTTTCAACCCCCAGGATTCAGAGCGAGTCTGTGTTCTGATTACTAATCAGCAGACACGGTGACTCTCCCCACCTCCTCGACGGCGAGAAGGCTCGACCAGCTATCAGCTGCTGTGTCTGTCATGAACTGTTGCGTGCCAATCTGGAGAGCCCCGCTAAAAAAGGCGGGAGGGGGGTGAGAGAAGATGCCCGTTACCATGGAGAAGCAGACCTGGGGTGATGGTGGTTGGTTGTAAAGTCTAGGTCTTTTTAGACTCCAGATATCTTGTTTTTCTTTTCCTTCTCTCAGAGCTCTCCTGAATGTCATGCGGTCAATATACAGTTGAACATACAGTTTCCTGCAGTGTAGAAGAGATTTTGTGGCATTTTTGCATGTGGACAGCTGCAGTAGAAGTCTAGAATTGCATTTGTCAGTAGTTTAGTACTTAACTGTTAGTAATGCACTTCAACGTTCAATTTGTCCTCCACCGTTTGTGCTACAGACATGAATGATTCCTGAAATCATGTGGCATTTGGGGGAGAGGTGCACTTTGAAAAATATCCTGTTAGATTTACGGGAAAAAAACGGCAGCTGTGGTTGCCAGAAATTCATTGTGGTGACAATGTTTCCAGTATTATGGGATGGCATATTAGTGCCTGTATACAACTTATAACTATATATTTGATAAATGAATATAATGTTGATATACCAAGCTAACTAAACAACCTAAATCTGATTTTTATCTTAAAATGTACTGATAACCACAACAACAATAATACAGGGGGTTAAAAAGAAAGGCACCTGAAAAATCATTAACATAAAACATGGTCAATACTTGTGTATAGGCAGTGCACAGTGTCACACACAGACAAAACACCATCAGGGTAACACACATGACACTAAAATAATGAAATAAATGTGTTTCATTTTCTAAATGACACGCAAAACACAATAAAAATAAGAAGAAACTAAATGATTTAGATAAACGGAGTGTCTATTTGCACTAAGTGTAAATACCCTGTGTTGTCGGCAAAGGTTATTTACACTAACTCTGCCAACCAATGTCTGGTTGGGCCACACAAGATTAAAAAAGACGCACTCCGTTCAACATCTGCATTGGCGTAGGCTGTAGGGTGTATGACGTGTGGAAGTAGCTTTTGACCTGAATTCGACCTCTTCTCCCTTTTCCTATCATATATTAGATCGGTAAGGCATTTATTCTAAAATTTATTCTTAATAAAAATGAAGAAAAAATTTGAAAAGTGGAAATAAAGTATTTTTTGGTTAGGGTTAGGTGTAGGGAGGGCTTTATTTTCCTATATTTTTAATAAATATAGTCATTTACACTCTGTTATTACTGCATCCTATTAATGTACAACAATACTGAGGTGCAAATAGTATCTGCCACTATTTATACGTATAAATAGCATATTTGCACAACTATTTGCACTTATTGCAAAGAACTGATACTTCTATATAGTGTAAAAGGAATATATTGCTATTTGCGCCTAGTGTAAATAGCATCTATTGCTAAGAAAATGTGCTATTTTTACTTAGTGCGAATAAAAGTCATTCTAAATATAAAAGAATAGCACACCACAACTATAACGATAATGGCACAGGTAAACAATATTGTTAGAATCACTTTTTTCCCAGCTGATAAATGATAATAGCAATGACAGCCAATCAGAATCCATCCTTCTTTAAAGAGCTTGAGCATTTAAAGCAGCAGATGACAAAACTGCAACGTGGCGCACATGCTTAGCATAAACAGAACAATATTGTGCGTTGGTGTGGACACTGATATAGCTATCGTAATCTTTCTTGGTGTGAATGGGCCTTTAGACTTAAGACTAGAGTTTAGCCAGTAATTTCAAAAAGTTTTATAAAACAGCTGTTGTTTTTTCCACGTCAATTATTTTAGTAGCACCATGGGTGTGATGAAAAATAATGCCCTTGATTTTGTAAAGTGAACGTTTTATGTGTATATTTTACAGCTATCTGACTGTGAAGGTAGATTTATGGTCAGCGTCCATCTCTCACTCTTGTTTTCTCACTGGTTTTGGCCGTCTCTCTGCTATCCATCATATATCTCGCTTCTCATCATGATTTTGTTTTTGTTCTGGAGCCAAACTTCTTTTGTTTCATCTGTCTGACCCGTTCACATTTCTGGTAATCAGAACCAGAGCCGCTCCAGGAATCCGACGTCCCACTAGCCTAGGGTGAATTCTGGTGGTTTGGTTGTACTTATTCACATTCCATGGTACATTTTTTGTTCAAGTTTGAAATCTCGCTGAAATGTGGGCCAAAGAGTACACTACTTCTTTCCAGCTTTCCTTTTTCCACTTTGTGTCCTCAGCATTTTACCATGCTTCCCAGAATGCTTCCCAGAAAACATTGCCCTGCTTTTCCCAAATTTAAAACCCATTACTGAATCTTAGCCAGTGGCTAAATCAACCTTGTTTTCCCATGTTGTCTGTACGATAATCAGATATATGTAATATCCACTGAGGGAGTTCAGAGCGAGGATGAGTCATAGCTAGTGCAGTTTTAAATCATAGGGCTTCATTCACACCCTTGAACGCCTGCGTCGTCTTTTTAAAGGTTGTGATTTGCTCATTCACACACTTTTGCTGGATCCACTATAGTCAGGAGGACTCCTGCTGGTTAGTATCTGGTATTGCAGGCTGCTTCATGGATTTGGGTTTTTTGTTCGTTGGTAATTGCATTCTACTTGTTTTGAGCTGTTGAATAGCTTATCGACTGTACTATCTTATCCCTTTTTACTTCATCTAAATCAGCGTCAAAACAAGTCACAATGCATCAATATTTCCTACATATCTCTGAAACACACAGCCTCCACCATGACGCCTCTTTATTGATTATTGGTTCACATGAACAAAACAGTTCCCTTCAAGTTTACCTCCTTAAATGGCACCAAAGTCAACATGAAATCAAAAATGATTGTATTTACTTTAATAATACACATTTCTGGTCTAACTGTGCAAGATTTGTCACCACTTGTTTTTTGTTATGTTTTATTTCTTTGCCATTGCCATTTTTTTTTACCTTTACCCTCCATTGTGGTCCACCTTTTACATACTCAATGGATAAATTAAAAACCATCCTTTCTCCTCCTTTAATATCTTGAATAATTTGCTTGTAAATGCATCATATTTTGTAGTACACTCTTAAAAATAAAGGTTCCAAAGATGCCATAGAACAACCATATTTGGTTCCCCAAAGAACCTTTCAGTGAACAGTTCTTAAAAGAACCTTTTTTTTTTTTTTTTTTCTTGGTGTAAAGAACATTTTAATAATCTGAAAAACGTTTACCACTTTAAAGAACCTTGGAAAGGTTCTGTGGATGTTAAACGTTCTTCATGGAGCCATTGATGAAGAAAGAATCTTTATTTTTAAGAGTGTATTGTGTTGACTTGCACTGCAAATACTCAGAAGTAGGCCCACTTTTAAAACTCATTACCTGCGCTGACCACACCAGACAGCGAATCTAATGTATTGCAGCCTGTTTGCTAAAGGCAGCCGCCAGTCCTGGCACAGATGTAGAGGAGAGCAGTAGAGGAGAGCAGTGCCGCCCAAACTCCCTGTTCCTTCATGGTGATTAATGAAACCCCAGCTCACCAAGCTCCTCTCTCAGCCTCCATGGATCGCTTCGGTCTCTCAGGTCCCCGCTGTATTTCCTTCACGCTGTCAGATTTATACCAGGGTGTAGTGCATATTTATGAAGTGCACTCTCCATTTGCACTTGCGGCTTGTTTTTCTTACATTTACTGTCCATGGCTCTGGATATTAATCATACGTCACTCACTCCCTCTGCTGCAGCTGTCGCTGCTCTTATGGTTGTACACCAGCCGCATAATTGTGCGAAACGCTCCAGTTCTGCAGGAAGTAGGTCCAAGGAGCCAACTCGTACACCAGGGTACTTGTGGTGAATGTTAACATTTAATTTCTTCCTTTTAAAGGGCTTTATATTTCCTGCCGTATGCTAATGTCTTTGTTTAATATGCGTATATCAGCTGTCCATTTTTTTTATTCCACCCCAACTGAAGCCAATCGCCTTGCACACTCAAAGCCGAATTTGCATGTGAGCCAGACTAAGTAGTATGCAAAATGTTGATTAATGCGGCCCATGTCAAGAGAGGTGCCTAGATAGTGTACTTCTAGTATAGTGGCTTTTTTTTTTTTTTTTTTTATAAATGTACATCCTTGGTTTCAGTAGCATATAATTCCTTGAGCAGTACATAAAAATTTTAGGAGCAGTTTTTAAATGTTTGAATCTAAAAGTTACATAATAATGAATAACGTAGACACTGTGTGTTTTAACAGAAACTGTGGTATCAAGAATTTTATGATGTTGTAGTTCAATCTAATACTGGTGTATAGTCTTACTACATACTTAAAGGGACAGTTCACCCAATATTGAAAATTCTGAGAACATTTACTCACCCTCATGTCTTTTCAAACCTGTATGACTTACTTTCTTCTGCAAGAATCAAAAGATATTTTGAAGAACATTGTGGCTAAAACAATATTGAACCCCATTGACTTGATTTGTTTTTTTTTTTCATTTTTGGGTGAACTATCCTTTTAAAGCTATGTATACACTTTCGTATTAATGGGAATGTTGGGTAAATATAGGTGAATAGGACACATTCTGATAGCTTGTCATTGGTGTTGTTTTTAAAATATGATCCCAATGGCTTCATCAAGGTCATTTCATTCTAGTTTAGGAATTGAACTGTCCCACTTTACCTGTTTTTGCTCTTCATACTTTTAGGTCATAGTAAAACTATGCGAATTGGAATGCAGCCCTTGGCTTTGCACGTTTAAACAGGCAAAGTTTTTATATTTCATGGCTGTCTAGAATGATCAATTCTGATTGGCCTTTTTATATTCATTGAGGACACATTAAATTGATCAAAAAAATGTCTATTTAAAAAAAAAATACTGTTCTTTTAAACTTTCTGTTCATCGTAGTTTCCACAAAAAATATTAAGCAGCACAACTGTTTTTAGCATTGATAAAAATAAATATTTCTTGAGCGCTAAATCAGCATATTAGAATGATTTCTTAAGGATCATGTGACACTGAAGACTGGAGTAATGATGCTGAAAATCCAGCTTTGACATCATCACAGGTATAAATTATATAAATTATATTCACAAGCAAACAATTAAAAAAAAAAACATAATACATAGTTCACCCAAAAAAAAAGAAAATTCTGCCATCATTTATTCATGTCGTTTCAAACCTGTATGACTTTTTTTCTGTGGAAAAAAATTTCCCTTTTTCTTTTTCTTTTTTTCTTTTTATTTTTGTGTTCCTTAGATCCTAGCATTCTTCAAAAAAAACTTTTGTTTTCTGCAGAAGAAAGAAAGTCATAGTTAATTTTTATGTGAACAATCCCTTTAATGTCCATTCATTTGGTATGAATGCGTGTAATAAACAGGACATGTACAGTTATCCAGTCATATTTGCAAAGTAAGCCCCTTCAGAATGGTATAAGACCAACTTACTGTACATTAACACAGTATGTATAGCTGTGTCCAGTTTAACAGAATAAAAGTGGACCACTTTAGGTTTAAAATGGCATTTACCGTATATATCCCGTAGATATCAGTTATTCTGCTCAAATTTGGCGTCAGAAATGACTATCACGGTAACAAAAAATGTAATGAGAGTCCTCATTCTCACTTAGATTGTCTGCTGCAAGCATTTGCTCTAAATTTCATCTGACATAGTGAAGACTGCGTGTGATGTAACATATTTTCATGAGTGCTGCACTCTTTTTGACGTGGTGCTGCTGGGAGACGTTTCGGTCTGTTGCCCTTTCCGTCAATGGGGCAGGGCTTGGGGGGAGGAGCCCCTTAGCATGTCATTCTGATGTGACGAACAGAGATGACACGGGCAGAAAATAACCTTCTATTTCAGCCCCAACCAAACCCCCTTTAACGTCTGATGGAACCAGCCAATCACAGCTGGCTCTGTTGCTAGGTAATGGCTCTGCCGCCCCCGTGCCTAAGTATGTTAATACAAGGCGATCGTATCCCCCTTGCCGAGACGAGAGACCTTACGGATGTGGGTGTGTTGGGGGTTTGTCTACTACAGTGAGGGAGAGCGGCTGAGATGAGGAGAAAAAATACAAAGGCCAACAGGCAGAATTATAGGGGATTGACGAAAATGAGTCATCGTGGTCAGATTCAATTGGTTGGTTTCCTCAGCAGACGGCTTTATGCAAAAACAACCTGTCTTCCATTTAGTTAACTGGTTCCTTCACATTGAAAAGAAAGATCAAACTCTGTTCTTCATTTTTATTTCTTTGTCTTTTAAGGTTAAGGTCTTTTTTGTGCGAAAAAAAATTTGCGGTCTATTGTCAATTGTGTAGCGATGCACGAAGCACAGCTCACACAGAAGTCACTTTTTTAAACCATGTAGCTTTCTGTTGGTCAACACTCTTGGCGAGTTTGTGTGATCAACTTGAACCCTATGCAAAATCTTTCATCATCAAGCAAAATCGCACAAATTTCTATTAAATTCACTCTGTTTCGACCATTAAAATTCCATGAAATAACAGTAAATGTGACCATGCCTTTACTCTCTCTGTCTCATGTTGTTTTAGTAACTTTATGTGCACTCTAAAAATATTAATGTGTTGGCTCAAAAAACAGTTTGCATAATTTTTTTTGAGTTATGACAACTTTGACTGAATTTACTTTCAACCAACAAGCTACATTGAGTTAGAGGAACTTAATAATTTGTAGCTTAAACACAGATTTTTAAGTTGATTATTCAAAAAAACAAGTCGTTCCAACTACCAAAGTTGTAGCCTTGCAACCAATTAGGCCTAATTTTATCTATTTCTGTTCAAATCAACAGCTATCATAGCACATGCTAGCATAACTTATTTAACGTATATTTAATGAACAAGTAAGATATTACTTGTCACTGGCATTAGCACAGTTATTGCTTATAGAGTCAATGTAGTGTTTACCTTCATGTATCTACTCTTCAGCACAATAGTAACCACAATGGAAACCATGGTGTCCCTTAACTAAAAACAAATAAATTAACACTTCATTTCAACATTTACTCTCCTTACCAGACCTATGCAAAGCATGCAGGGAACTAGAAAACCACTGCCTAATTTCCAAAGACAATTTCATTAAGTTACTACAACCTCATTTTTAAAAAAGACAATTAACGCAGAAATTTCAGTTTAAATTACAGACGATATTAATTTGATGTAATGATTAACATTATGTCAACAGAACTCAACAAAATAATGCTTGCAAGGTTTAATTAAAACAATAAATGTTTAAATTTGAATAAAATGAAAACTAAAAGACTTTCAAATCACATGAGCCAATATTTTATTCACAATAGAACATAGATAACATAACAAATGTTTAAACGGAGAAATTTTACACTTTTATCCACTAAAGTCATTTCATAAGCTAATTTCAAATTTGATGCCTGCTACAGGTCTCAAAATAGTTGGCATGGGAGCAACAAATGGCTGAAAAAGTAAGACATTTTGAAAAGATTCAGCTGGGAGAACATCTAGCAACTAATTAAGTTAATTGATATCAGGTCTGTAACATGATTACCTATAAAAGGGATGTCTTAGAGAGGCAGAGTCTCTCAGAAGTAATGATGGGCAGCACTGTGAAAGATTGCGTAAAAAGATTGTGGAATACTTTAAAAACAATGTTCCTCAACATCAAATTGCAAAGGCTTTGCAAATCTCACCATCTACAGTGCATAACATCATCAAAAGATTCAGAGAAACTGGAGAAATCTCTGTGCGTAAGGGACAAGGCTGAAGACCTTTATTGGATGCCCGTGGTCTTCGGGCCCTCAGATGACACTGCATCACTCATCGGCATGATTGTGTCAATGACATTACTAAATGTGCCCAGGAATACTTCCAGAAACCACTGTTGGTAAACACAATCCGCCGTGCCATCTGCAGATGCCAACTAAAGCTCTATCATGCAAAAAGGAAGCCATATGTGAACATGGTCCTGAAGCGCCATCGTGTCCTGTGGGCCAAGGCTCATTTAAAATGGACTGTTTCAAAGTGGAAAAGTGTTCTATGGTCAGACGAGTCCAAATTTGACATTCTTGTTGAAAATCACAGACGCCGTGTCCTCCGGGCTAAAGAAGAGGGAGACCTTCCAGCGTGTCATCGGTGTTCAGTTCAAAAGCCAGCATCTCTGATGGTATGGGGGTGCATAAGTGCATACAGTATGGGCAGCTTGCATGTTTTGGAAGGCACTATGAATGCTGAAAGTTATTTAAAGGTTTTAGAGCAACAAATGTTCCCCTCCAGACGACATCTATTTCAGGGAAGGCCTTGTGTATTTCAGCAGGACAATGCAAAACCACATACTGCAGCTATTACAACAGCATGGCTTCGTCGTAGAAGAGTCCGGGTGCTGAATTCGCCTGCCTGCGGTCCAGATCTTTCACCTATAAAGAAAAATACGTCAAAGACGACCACAAACTCTTTAGCAGCTGGAAACCTATATTAGGCAAGAATGGGACCAAATTTCAACAGCAAAACTCCAGAAACTCATAACCTCGATGCCCAGACGTCTTCAAACTGTTTTGAAAAGAAGAGGAGATGCTACACCATGGTAAACATGCCCCCGTCCCAGCTATTTTGAGACCTGTGGCAGGCATCAAATTTGAAATGAGCTCATTTTGTGCATAAAATTGTAAAATTTCTCAGTTTAAACATTTGTTATTTTATCTATGTTCAATTGTGAATAAAATACTGGCTCATGTGATTTGAAAGTCTTTTAGTTTTCATTTTATTCAAATCTAAAAAATGTCCCAGCATTTCCGGAATTCGGGTTGTATTATTATCAGTGTTGAAAACAGTTGTGCTGCCTAATATTTTTTAAATACACAATATTTTTGTGGAGATCATTATTTTAAGGATGCTTTGATTAATAGAAAGTTAAAAAGAACAGCATTTATTTGGAATTGAAATCTTTTGTAGCATTATAAAAGTCTTTACTGTCACTTTTGATCAATTTAATGCATCATTGCTGAAAGTATTAATTTCAGTAAAAAAAAAAAAAAAAGAATCTTACTGACCTCAAACTTTTTGAGCAGTAGAGTATAAAGTGCTCAGTATGCAAATTTCATGCATGGAATTCCCAGAGGAATTGGATTAAAAATCCACCACTTGGCTGGAATTAATCATGCAATGTAGTAAGACCATGTGACAATGTAGAATACTACTGTTTAAAACGTCTGTCATTGCATACTGTTTCGCATACTACTTTTAAAATTAGTGAAAAGTAGGATGAATTTAGATGAACTGCATATTTTGTCTTTCATTTCAATTACAAACTTACTTGAATTCACCCTACATACTGCACAGTATGCAGTAAGCAGTACGCTATTCCTAATATTATCACTATTCTGTTACTTTATGGCTGTTAGATGATTTTATTCACTATATTAGCTCTGTTATTTGACTTACTCCAACATTATCGTGCAGTTCAGGAGCTCTTTCTGTGAGTGGACTTGCACATGTCCATTCCCAGTGCACATACATTAGCCCTGCTGTTGAGACGCTGTGGTGTGGCCAGTATGCAGTGACGGACGGCTTGTTAGAGTGACAGCCACCAGAACAAACACACCACACACGCACACAAACACACAATTGTGTACGTGCTTGCATTAATATGTATGAACCCTGCACACATGCCCCTGGTTGTTATTTGGGAAATAAGACCTTTACATTAATCAAAAAATGCATGAGCTTTGTATTAAATGAGATAAATATTAATGAGGAAGCATGGTTTGGATGGGCGGATGTAGTTTAATAACAAGCGTATGTGTGCCGGTGTTTCGCTGAGGAGAATGCTGGGAAGGCCAGCAGGGTGTAGGCCAGTGAGCGGAATACTAATGCGGCTGCATACCTTTGTTCTGTTCTAGCCCTCACGTTTCTCCGGAGTCATTCACGTGCAGTCGAGCGCACTGTGTCTGTGGACGTACTACAATCAGATTCTTGTCCCCTCCTAGAGCACATAATATTGCTGGATTTGTTATCACATGCACAGGTGTTATTATAGTACCTTTTGTGGGGTCAGCACTAGTGGAGTCATTTGTCTTTTAGTGTGTTTCTAGTGTATGTTTATAGCAATGATGGCATTTTGGTGGTCGATCAGTATTTTTTAATTTTTTTTTAGTGCCTGATTGTTAAACTATTTTATTCAGTTCCCATCAATTCTAAAAAGGTGGCTACAGTCAAGACTACATTATTCAGTGCTGTCCTTCCATGAAATATATATAGTAAAATATATAGAGCCTTTCAGAATTCCACATTCATATATATATATATATATATATATATGTATGTATGTATGTGTGTGTGTTTGTGTGTATGTATGTAAATATATATATATATGCTTATATATATTTATATATAAACATATATATGTTTACATATAATTCACAAGACAAGCTGAATTTATTAAAATGACCCCGTTCAAAAGTTTGTGAACCATTGATTTTTAATACTGTGTGACGTTACCTGGATGATCTACGACCATTTTTTTTTGTTTTGTGATGGTTGTTCTTGAGTCCCTTGTTTGTCCTGAACAGTTAAACTGCCCAGCGTTCTTCAGAAAAATCCTCCAGGTCCTGCAGATTCTTCAGTTTTCCAGCATCTTTTGCACATTTGAACCCTTTCCAGCAGTGACTATATGATTTTGAGATCCATCTTTTCACACTGAGGACAATTGAGGGACTCAAACACAACTATTAAAAAAGTTTCAAACATTCACCGATGCTCCAGAAGGAAACACGATGCGTTAAGACCCGGGAGGTGAAAACTTTTGAACAGGATGAAGAAGTCCAAATTTTTCTTATTTTGTTTAAATATCTTTTTTTTTTTTCATTTAGTACTGCCCTTCGGAAGCAACAGAAAATATTTACATGTTTCCCAGAAGACAGATTAAGTACAATTTACCTTGATATTAGAAATCAAAAGTTTTCACCCCCATCTTGTTTCCTTCTGGAGCATCAGTGAATGTTTGAACCTTTTTTTAATAGTTGTGTTTGAGTCCCTCAATCGTCCTCAGTGTGAAAAGATGGATCTCAAAATCATATAGTCACTGCTGGAAAGGGTTCAAATATGCAAAAAATGCTTGAAAACTGAAGAATCTGCAGGACCTGGAGGATTTTTCTGAAGAACAGAGCTCAGTTTAACTGCTCAGGACAAACAAGGGACTCAAGAACAACCATCACAAAAAAACAAACAAAAAAAAAAACAGTTGTGGATCATCCAGGTAACGACACAGTCTTAAGAATCAATGGTTCAAAAACTTTTGAACGGGGTCATTTTAATACATTCAGCTATTTTTTGTCTTGTGAATTATATGTAAACATCTTTTAGGTAAAATATGTTACTCAGGACAGTACTAAATAAAAAATGACAGTCATTTTGTATGATCTCTCTTATTTTATTAAATTTTTTCACATTTTCGACACGAAAGATTTAGAAGAACAACAACATAGTCTGTTTAGGGCTACTGTAGAAACATGCAGGTGCAAAATGGCGACTTAACGTGTAAGGGGACCCTCGGTGTATGTAGATAGAAATGGCTCATTCTAAGGTAATAAAAACATAACGTTCATTATGTAAGGTACACCACTGATACACCACTGAAAACATAGCTTTGTATATTATATTGCATTTCTGTCAATAGATTCTCCTAAATTTTACATATTGCACCTTTAACAACAGAGCCCAAATTATTAAATTCAGTTGCTGTTTATTTTTAGATATAATAATAAACACTTAAATTAAAAAAAAATGCACATAATGCAGGTTTTGCATTAACTCCTAAATCTAATTATAAAATGATTACTCCAAATCATTTTTGAAATACAGTCATTACTGTCATGACAAATTTATGTAAACATACTATATTAAATAATTAAGACATTACTAACAGGTAAAGTAAATATAATGAATATAATAAATATATTTACTAATATATATTAATGAATATATATAGTATAATATATTAATAATATAAAATATAATATATAGTATAATATATTATATAATAATATAACAGTATATAATAAATATATTCAATATAATGAATATATAAGCTAATATAGTGATATATTTAGTGAAATACTCCCCTCTAGAGTTTATTTCTGTAGTGAACTAACTTGCTGTGGGCACAAAATGACTTGCCTGAGGTAAATGTAATGCTACATGGGATATTTTTCTCAAGCTGTTTTTTGTTTGTTTTTTTTGTTTTTTTAATGTCGCGGTTGAAACACTGGTTGAGAGATTACATATATATCTAGATAGTCTGTTCTTTTTCTTCTGCGCTTTTTCCTGTTGTAGTGGTTAGCAAACAGTGCTGCATTACCGCATACCCCTTCTGGATTAGAGTGTGAATTGCCTGGGACTGACTGTATTTGTCGTCTAACTACATGAACGGGACGAATACATGTACTGATACACCCCTAACATATATATATATACATACACACACACACACACACACACACACACACAAAACACTTAGGTACACCCTCATGCACACACACATATTTGTTTATATCCCAGGTAATATCTCATATGAATACCTCAGTTGTCTAAATGAATTGCAGGGATGTGATCATAAACGACAAAATTACTTCCTTGATTTAACCATCACTTATACCCTCCATTAACAGCCTTGTGAAATGACACTTCGTGAAGGGTTTTAGTTCTTTCACTGAAAAATAAATGTCCATTTTATTATTGTGCATATGTTTGAATTGACAAATCAGTGTCTTCGGTTGCAATGCGACATTTTTTAGCACATTTTATTGTGCAAATATGACTTGTTTTATGTTTATGAATGATGTTTGGGTTCAGTAGACTGCATGTGTGTTCTCCCCTCCTCTCCCCGCTGTAGCCAGGCCTTTTCCATGGGGAGTTTCACCACATTAGTGGACTCCAGTCTAAATGTCACCCACTACTGAAAGACAACTCCTCCCTGCACCAGCAAAGAGCCCCTGCACTGACCTTGATCCTGCAGAAATGTCACGGTATCCACCCTGCCTTGACATTACACTGGAGAGAAGGGACTATATTTGCACATGAAGACTCTTGCCATTAAATATCCCACATAACCATTTGTTGAACCTTCTGTTTGTTTGGCTTTGAATGGCCCTTGTGTTACCTCTCTGTTGTTTGTCTATGTATTATACACTGGTGGTTACAATCACTTTCCTTGGTGTTTACTAGCTGTAGCAACATCTTAACTGTAATAGAGCCTCATAAATGTTTGATTTGAAATGTTAGTCAAGTTTATCATTTAGCGCTATTTCTATAGTACAAGCAAGTGTCTCTTAACATAGTCATTGCAAATAAAGAGTCATTTCATACAACTAGCTCTCCTTTTAAAAACTGCACACAGTTGATTTCATTAGAGACTGGCATTAGCATATTGACAATACGTGCTGGTGCACGATTGAAAATTGAACACCTGCAAATCTAAATATAGTGTTGTCATTTTATTTATTTATATATAATCTTCCAAGCATCAGAGAAAGGAGCATCTTTATGTTCTTGAGACTGGTGTAATGATACTGAAAATTCAGCTTTACTGTCACAGGAGTAAATGATTTTAAAATATATTCAAATAGAAATTAGGTTATTTAAATTGTAATAATATTTCAAAATGTTGCCATTTTACTGTATTTTTTGATCAAATGAATGCAGCCTTGGTGAACATAAGGCCCTGTTTACACCTGGTATTAAGATGCATTTTGGTCAATCCGATCACAAGTAGACAAGGCAGACACATACCTGTTTACACCTGGTGTTTTAATTCGCCTCTTTTGTCAACTTTCAACCAATTCGTCCTGATTTATTTGAGGGCAGGGTCTATGGGTGCGGGTCTATATTCTGCTCTGACAGCCACTAAACTGAACTCTGAGTAGGTGTTAGAAATCAGAAATGGTGAGAGAACATTGTGCTTGGTACATTTTTCATCTTCAAACCAAACTTGGGTCTTCAGCCGACAAAGTTTAAATCCTGTCTGGCTAGCGCGCTTCTCATAATGTTTATGTGTTAGTTCAGTAGGTGGACAGAAGGTGGTCTTTTGTGGCTGTTTGAACACATGAGCGCCTACACTAAGAAAGCAATCCTGTCGATTGCAGTTTCGAATGCCTCTGTAAGTGGTAAAAACTGGACAAGCTCAAAACATTTTAGACCCTGTTTGCACCTGTGTTTAGCATCATCCACTTGTGATCCAGTCGACTAAAACGCATCTTAATACCAGGTGTAAACAGGGCCTAAGAGACTTACTGACCCCAAATTTTTCAACAGTACTGTACTTTTTAGTATTGATTATATTTTGGATGTAAAATGTGTTGTAGTTTCTTTTTCTTTGGAACATAGATGCGTTGCTGCCTAGGATTTTGGCTTTAGACTTGGTACAGCAGCCTAATTTTGGTTTTGGAACAGAGTTAAAATGTCTGTTTTGGAAGAACATGAAAAACGTGAGTTTTATGTGCACAGTGTGACGGAAACCTTGAGGGTTTGCAAGAGGAGTAATTCAGAGGAGAGTTTCATCATTCTGGTGTTGGATTCAACACTGTCCTCATCTCTGTTTCTCTCCTTCAGGCCCAATTGTGTTCTGTCCTGTAAAATTGCTTTTAAATTACATTTCTAGGTTTCTCCAAAG
Source organism: Hypophthalmichthys molitrix (assembly GCA_037950675.1). NCBI lineage: Eukaryota > Metazoa > Chordata > Actinopteri > Cypriniformes > Xenocyprididae > Hypophthalmichthys > Hypophthalmichthys molitrix. Next base: position 13,383,419 of record CM075508.1, read on the forward strand.
ATTTCCTTTACTGTCTCTGGCGGAGAGGAAATAAATATCCATTTGGAATATCCAATTTCAGCTACTTCTGTGCTATGGATGTTGACAGTGAGCTGGACACAATGTACCATTCAGGTCTTCAACCCTCAGTGTATTTTCCATATAGAGGATTTTTTTTTTTTTTTTTTTTTTTAAAGATTAGTGCTGTTAGCTGAACCTATTAAATTAGTGCAATTAGTTGTGGAAAAAATAATGTGATAAAGACATCAAACCATGTTTACCAAGATCCATAATATAATGTCTTTGAATTATCTTCAGTTGGACACTTTTCTCAACAGATATTGACATATGCAGTTAATTAATCAGAATATTATTAATAATTAATTTGATCAAAATCAACATTTGAATTGATTGACAGCCTATAATAAAGATGCATAGTTGAGATTTTACAATAATATCTGTAATAATTTGATAGGATTCTCATGCAGCGTCTCTATTTAACACATTAACACTTCATACTCAATCCGAAAACATAATCTGAAAATTGGATACGATGAAGAGTGTTAAAGGAAGCAGGGCACCCTGTACAAATCATGATAAATGTGTGCGAATGAGCTGCGCTCACCCATGCTGTGCCGCCAGAGCTTCACTCCGCAGCCTCAGGCATCAGGTGGCCGGATTTAAATAGCGAGGGCCGAGGCCACATCTGTTGCGGCTGGTCTGGTGGAGAGAGTCGCCGATGCTCGGTCTGTGTGTGCGAGATGACATTTAGATGAGCGGGGTTTACCCAGCAGCTGTGCAGACGCTGGTTGGCATGATGGATGATGGGTCCTGTTGCCTAATGTACAGCACACAAAAACAGGCGTGCACTGTTGCTTGAATGCTTGTGTGGATTTTTATAAGAGGCAATGGCTCCCTTCTGAACCAGAATTATCTGTAGTTTGTTTGTGTGTGTGTGTGTGTGTGTGTGTGTGTGTATGTTTCAGTAATAGCTTTATGTTTATTAGAGACAAATACACAAGCTTAGTTCTGATGAATACCAATTGGATCTACACTATGTTCAGAATAGTATTCTAGCGATTAATGTTTCAAGCAGTATTATGCTACGTTTTTGTCACATGACCTCATTATGACATTTATTCAGCTTGTGGGTCTGGAAATTAATATGGATCCTTTTTTCCATTTTGGCTAAAAATTTCTTTAATCAGTCAAATAATGAATCAAGAAGGAAATGTTTCGAATTTCAGACTGATAGTTGATATTGCTTCTAGTTCATTCATCACTTTGGAAATAGTGCTTTAGTTGAGCCAGTGAATTGTGGGATACAGTATTACAGTGTGCTCTGGTAGCGTTCTGAACATTTGATATCCATGCAAATATTGTATGCAGTACACAGTATACATACTGCAAAATGTATGAGTATTATGCATCCTGAACCCATATATGGATATGGATATTCTAGATATTGTTTTCCTCTTCTAGACTATATTGTTTTGGATGCATACTACCATACTTCTATTAGTCTTTATAGTCATGTGCATATAGATAATCTTAAATATAGTCTTCTTCTAGAATATGTGAGTTTGGATGCATAGTATACTACCATATTACTTATACTATTTTGCAGTATGCAGTTTGAATACTCTTGTGGATATGTAAAGTCTTGGATATAGTATTTCTCTTCTAGACGGTGGGGGTTTGGTTGCATACTACCATACTAATACTAATTTTTCAGTATGAATATTATGTGCATGTATTGTCTTGGATAAACTAGGTTTGGATGCATACTGCCATACTAATACTATCAGTAGGTATATTGTTATGTACATATGTATAGTCTTCCTCTTTTAACTTATATGGGTTTGGATGCATACTACCATACTAAGACTATTTTTGCCATTTTGTATTTGTGTGTTTAGTCTTCTGTAGACTATATGGGTTTGGATGCATACTCATACTATTTTTGCGTTATGTGTAGAATTAAAGTCTTATGTGCATATGTACTGTATATTATCTTCCTTTTCTTCATGATTCTTTCTTCATGATTTTGCAATGCATTCTACTCATACTAGCTCGTACTTTACTATTTTTGCAGTATGTATATTGTATACAGTATGCAATTTTATCCTTTGATACACCCTAGGGTTGTCAAAAGTACTGACTTGAGGAGCATTTAAAAGCAGGCGTCTATCACCAGATATATTAGGGATCAACTGATAGATGCCTGCTTTCAAACGCTCCCGTGTGTATCTGAGTAAGCGCTCAGTGAAGTTTTTGTAGCGTTGATTATTATAGCCAATCACAGACATATCTGTTGAGTGCGTGAACACAATGGCCAATCAGAGGTGTTTAAGAATCTGCTCAACAGTGCTCAAAATGCTAGGAGGAAATACTGGTATCGTCACATTTTTAAAATTTCAGTGCCGAAGTCGGTACTTTTGACAACCCGAATGCAACCAATTAGATTATACATACTGCATAAACATGAGTAGTATGGTAGTATGCATCCCAAACTCTATAAACTAGATAAGGAAGACTACATGAGTAGTTTGGATGCATACTACTCATACTATTTTTTTTTTTTTTTTAAAGTATGCACTATGCAATATGTATAATGTTAAGTTTAAGTATAGTCTTGGTGTGGAAGTCACACTACTGTATTTTGAGCTACTAATATCTTTGCAGTATGTTTATTGTGTACCGTATACATTTTTGTCTTGATGCTGTGCTATTTGTACTGGCTTTCTTGAAAGTTAAACATTTTGAAGGTAACTTTTTTTATTATTATTTGTTTAGTTTGCTAAAGTTAAGTTTAATTGGCTATTTTGTTAAATAATGATTATGTCTGTCATTGAAACAGTGTGCGGTCACCTTTATAAATATAGTCAGCAGTCAGAAACCCTACTGGTTTTTTGTTACCCATGTCTCCCTCGCTCTGCATGAGGTGCACCTCGACGCAGTGAATAATCCACCTGCCCCTGACATTTCACTCTTCCTCACAAATAATATCTCTTCACCAGACAGCACGTTTGAAGTTCATACGGCTTCCTCCCGCCACATTACTGCAGCCCACTGTTGCCTTTTCCTGAGCAATTGAGGTGAGAACAGTGGGAAACCTCACCCTTCCTCCACCCTCTGCTTTCCCATCTCCTTTCACCTATTTAGAAAGAGGTTTTCCCCTTTCATTCCTGCTCCAGATCTGCCGTGACAGACAAACGAAGCCAGATACTGAGCGCTCTGATTGGACGGATGGGGAAAACACATCTTCTTTTTCATTCTTTGTTCTATTTTTGGTACAAAGCTTTGCAGCTTTTGGATAATGAAGCGTTCTATGTAGTCCTCAGAAAGAGTGATTCTCCAAGCTTGAGGGTTGGCGCCTCATTGAGTTAAACCTTAGGTGATGTCTATCTAGACAGTAAACCGAAAATGTGGCACGCGTTGATAAAACGCACTTTTTCTCTTGCAGCTGACAGAAAGTCGATTTTCAAGTTGAGAAATATTCGAAATGTGTAACTATTACGCCTGACGGTATGACAGGTGTCACCTATTGATTATGTTTTCATATTGGCACACAAACAACCCTCAAATGACTATGACAGGAGGAAAAAAAATCCATATTCCATCTGGCAATGCATCAAAAGGACATCCGTGCTCATTTTTAGAACGAATCCAACGTACACACAAACACGGGCACTCATTAAACTCCACAGTTTGTAGCTCAGAAATATCTTCACTGTTCGTTGAAGGAGACATTAGCATCGTGTGACCTCTAGCATGCCGTTCTCCTTCCCTGCCTTTCCATATCTACACCCTAATCAATTTGAGCCAGATCAAAAAGCCCAACATCTTCCTCTTCAAATGGATTAGCTCCTTTTGTGGCATCTTAAAGCTGATTGAGGGAAGTGTGCTGTGTGGAATACATCAGGACAACTGCCACCCCATGCAGCACTGCTCTCGCCTTCATGTTTATTTATTGCAAAGCCCCTAAAAGGCAAAAAAAGCACCTGTTTCCTTTCCTGGCTTCCTGTCAGCAAATGAAACCTGGGGACAGAAAGACTGCTCTGATGAGATGGATGTCTAATGCATCTGCCTGTTGTGTGTCTGTTGCCAAGCAGTGGATCAAACACAACACTGTCTCGGGTTAACTCAGGCTTTCCAACATTAGACGGTTAACCTTGAAAGATTTCGGATGTTTCGTCTATATCATATCCATCACTTAAGGGCAATTTACAAGGCTTGTGATGTTTGGCGAGATGTTCTTGTCAAGAGTTGAAATCAAATTTAGTTTTTATTGCATTGTACATTTCATAGACCGCTAGAGACTGACCTGGTTTGGCTGTTTCACATCTTTTTTTTTTCTGGCTATGCTGCACTTTTATTGCACTGTATTACTATTACTTCATTCAGCTTATATCCTTTTATACATAATTTTCTTTCTGTCTGTTTTTTAATTTTAGTGCATTTTATTTTTAAATTTATATTATTTTCTTTCATTTTAATTTTCTGGGGGTTTTTTTTTATATTTTATTCAATTTAATGTTCTTAAATGATTTTAAAATTGATTTTTGCATGTTTTTATATTTAAAAATAATTTAATTAGTAATTTATTTTACTTGTTTATTTTATTTTAATATTTATATATTTTTTTTAAATGTTATATAAATCGATATATATGTTCATTCTATATTACACTTGCCTATGTAAAGCATTTTGACTATTTTGTCTTTCTTTAAAGTATTATTCTAAAATGTAACTAGCAACTAGATTTTTTTAGCTAAGTTTTTTCTGAGTGTGGCCCATGTATAACTCGTCACCACAATGCTAGGTGTTGTGGATATATTTTCCAGGGCATTGCCGTGTGGTTGCTAGGGTATTATGGGTGCTAGGTTTTTGCTTACTAGCACAAGTGTCCATGTTATTCTAGTATGGCTCAGGTCCTTTATTCAATACATCTTTACACAACTGAGTTAAAGGGTTAGTTCACCCAAAAATGAAAATAATGTCATTTATTACTCACCCTCATGTCGTTCTACACCCGTTAAACCTTTTTTCATCTTCGGAACCTTAATATTCTACCTTAATTTTATAAAGCGACGAGAATACACTTTGTGCGCCAAAAAAACCCAAAATAACGACTTTTCAACAATACACATTTCAAAACACTGCTTCGAAGCTTTATAAATCTTTTGTTTTGAATCTGTGGTTCACGTGACTTTGGCGCTCCGAACCACTGATTCGAAACAAAAGATTTATAAAGCTTCGAAGCTGTTGAAAAGTCGTTATTTTTTTATTTATATTATTTTTTGGCGCACAAAAAGAATTCTCATCACTTTATAATATTAAGGTAGAACCACTGTACTCACATGAACTGTTTTAAATATGTCTTTAGGCCCTTTCTGGATCTTGAGAGGTTCAGTGACATTGCTGGCAATAGAGGCCTCAATTACCCATCGGATTTCATCAAAAATATCTTAATTTGTGTTCCGAAGATGAACAAAGGTCTTACGGGTGTAGAACGACATGAGGGTGAGTAATAAATTACATTTTTGGGTAAACTAACCCTTTAAGAATGCTCTGTGCCTCCTCAAAATTCTGTGTAAAGATGTAACGCACATTTAATGCATAAAAGCCAGAGTAAATTCTGCCTGCTCAGACCCACCTTAATCCCTAGTTTTAAAGAATCCAGTTCTAATTGCTGTGTAAATGTATTTATGCCACCTCTGAGCAACATTATATCTATATAGATTGTATAAAGACACCTAAATGCCACTTCTGTGCCACCATTGCAATTCTGTTTAATCAGGTAAAAATCTTTTAGCAGGTGGCAATCTAAAGCCAGACGATTTTAAGTATCATTCATGTATCATATCATTTAAGTTTACCACTTAAGACTACGGTTTTTCAATTCTAGGTATCTAGGTATATGTTAATGCTTGCCTTAGTAATCCAGTGAAATCAATTGATGAATTCAAATCCCGTCCTACGTTATTATCTAATTTTTATTTTCTGTCTGAAATTCATTAAGTTTTGCAAGTTAAAAGCAAATGTTTTATATTCTCTTTAAATCCATGAATTAAGGAAATTATTCCATTAATAAAAGTTGATAGCATCTCATTGTCCTGTGTATGTATTGCACAGGGCAAGATTGAACTTGCTTTCCTGCACAGTTTTCTCTAACACTCTCAGTGCCTGCAGTGCATAATTTCCTGAGATTCTTCTGCCTTCTCTTCTTTGTGCACAGGCAGAATGAATGGCTCTCTGTGTGTGAAGTGGAGTAAATAGACACGTTTCTGTGTGCATCGAAGTGTTGATGAGAGCAAGTGTGTAGATGCTTATTAACCATTTCATACCGTGGGCCTCAGAAATGTCGTATGAGAAGGATCTTTGCACACCATGTGCCTGGCCCTTGAGACTGGACACTGTCTGTCTTTCAGCCCTAACCTTTGTTTTGAACGCAGCTCTGGGAGCAGTTTCTGTCCCTCCCTCTCTATCTCTTTGTCTCTCCGTATCTCATTTCATTTTCTTGCTTGTTCCAGTTTCCTGCTCGTCCCTTTTCATTTTTATCACGCTTTGTATTTCTTTGCCATCTCCTCTTTGTTTGAATTTCCTTCTCCTTTTTGTTGTGCCACCAGCTTCTCACTCTAAATAAAGTAATCAAGCTCAGCACTTTATTTTCCTTGGTGTGCATTCTCACATGACAGGCTTCCTTTCTCTCTGTGGCTTTAAAAGAAAATGTGGATCCTTGAAAAAAGGAAAGGAGAAAAAAAAAGCCTGTCCAAGGAGATAAGAACCAACCTGTGGGAAAAAGCAATCAGAGAAACACGAAACCCATATTAACCCACAGGACGACATTTAGCACTCAGACCAACACTGATCCTGCCTCTTCAGAATCAGATGGAAAGAATTTCATGGGCTGAATTTTGACTATTTTGAAGGACATGTCCAGGTGACATGTCACCCACATATTAAAAGAATTCAGAATTTGGGAAAATATGTGCTTAATTATCTAAACAATAATGTCACAATGCAAAAATTCTTAATGGACATAAATGTGTGTTATTTTATTTACATAAAGCTTACTTTTTTATTTGATTTCTTTTCATTTTGAGGTAAAATATAATATGTTTTTGTGAGATTCACCCAACAAGATTTGCAAACCTGCACCAGATTTTAACATCCTGTATAAATAAACTCTTTTGCTCCCAGTATGTCAAGGAAAGTAGGTGCCTGAAAAGTGTCTTTTGTATCATTTCAAATTGGTTAGCATGATCTTGGCAAACTGAACCCGTCTCTGGGTGATTAATTGCCGCAACATTAGACAAGCACTGTAGTGTTGGAGAAACGGCCTTCACAGTAACGTTAGATTGACTGGCAAACCCAAGACTGTGAAAACAGTCCAGACTAAAAGCCCTTGGCTGGAACCCAATGAACCCCTTCAGCTGAGGGCCCTCAGGCCCCTTCATTACAGCATGCAGACGTGCCAGTATAAATACATATTTCAGCTTCAATCTGAGCTGATTCGAGTTTTTGCCCGATACTGCTCATGTGAAATGTGGTGTAAACGCTGAGCTGTTCAGACAGACAGCGGGAAGTGCGAGCATAGGGCAGATTAGCCGACGTCCTCCGGCAGTGTTCCAGGGTGTGTGCTCATCCTCCTCTGATGAATAAGGTGGACAACCTCAGTGTCCTTTAGCTGAACTCCATATGGTAATTCATGGTGCAGTGCATTGAATAAAACTGATAGTTTGGAAAATGTGGGATTTTGAGACTCCTTCATGTATGAATGCACGTAATGTAAGAAATTTGACCTTTTGCTGCCTTTATTTTCTCAGGACAAGCCAGACGCAACCTAAAGCATCTGCTGCTCTTACTAGAAGTACACAACTAGAAGAACCAGCTTTCATAAATCCACAGAACGAACAGGGGAACCGTGGAGAACATATACAAGTGGCGTCGTCCAGCTCGGCCGTGCAAAGAGCCAGTCAGATGCTGCAGGATCTGGGGCGGATTAAAAATGAGATGAGGAGTCTACTGCAGGTGAAAGCTTCAGAAATCAATGCTAACTTTCACACTCTGATAGTCCTGCTTTTGGTTTAGTTACTAGAATGGATCTCTGCAGTGGCATTATCAGTCTTGGCCAAACCAATTAAAACTTGAATTGCTGTCTTGAACTAATTTGTCAATATTCTTAAACAGGTCGATGGCTAAAAAGTGGCTTTGCAGAAAAATTCAGCCTGTGATATATATTTTGCAGCATACAGACAAAATAGCCTCGTCTGTCTGTCTCTCTCTCTCTCTCTCTCTATCTCTCTCTCTCTCTCTGTGTATATATATATATATATATATATATATATATATATATATATAAAAGAAAAAAAAAGAAGCAATTTTACCGAACCATGACTTCAATACCGTTGAAGTCATGGTTCGGTAAAATTGCTTCTTCTTTTTTTTTTTACCGGTATTGAAATTATGGTTTGATACGGGTTCGGTAAAGCAGGGGGGAGAAAACTAAACATAAAATTGCTTCTTTTTTCTTCTTTTTTTATTAAACAGTGGTTTATTGAACAAATTGTGGCTCTCTCTTTAAATAAATCTAATTATAATTAACATTTTCTCAAGGATAAAAAATCTATCCCAGCTAATGCTGTAAACTATATACAGGGAGCCCTTTCTTGCACATTACTATAATATTTAAAGGTTACAATTAACAACAGAGCCCAAACTATTAAATTCAGTTGCTATTTATATTTAGATATAATAATCAACACTCAAATAAAAAATAAACATGTAAATTGCACATAAGGCAGGTTTTGCAATAACTTCTAAATCTAATTAAAAATTATTTTCCGATTATTTTTCTACTTTTTCCAATTCATTTTTGAAATATGATCATTTACACAATTACTTTCATTACTTGTTTTCATGACCAATTTATTTAAACATATATTAAATAATTAAGATATTATTAACAGGTAAAGTAAATATATTGAATATATAAGCTAATATAGTGCATATATTAAGTGAAATGCCCTCCTTCTAGAGTTAATTTTTCTAGTGAACTAACATGCTGTGGACAATAAATGACTTGCCTGAGGTAAATGTAATGCTACATGAGATATTATTCTAAAACTGTTTTATTGATGTCTCTCCTCGTTTGAAACACTGGTTGAGAGATTACATGTAAACATATCTATGCATCGATCGTCTCTGCTTCTTCTTCTGTGCTTTTTGTAGTAATGATGTTTAGCAAACAGTGTTGCATTACCTCACATACCCCGTTCTGGATTGGAGTGTGGATCAGCTGTCACTGACTGTATTCATCGCCTGACTGTATGCACCGAACTGTGACGTCGATACCGTGGCGCTCCAGAACAAATATATGTACCGTTACACACCTAATAAATATATATATATATATATATATATATATATATATATATACAATTATACCCGCCCTGTCCAACTCCTGCCCAATGACAGTCCAAGTGTTGAGCTCCGGATCGAGATAATCTAATTGGAGAGGGACCACTGATGAAATCAAGCCGAGACACGGAACCGAGACATTCCTGTCTCACTGACCAGACACCAATTTCTTCAATTGTTTCTTCCCTTTGCCACCCACACTAATAAATTACAGCGCCTCTTCGTTCTTACCAAATGTGCCACTGCCTGTTTCCATCCATTACTGTCACCCTCGCTCTCCCAATAAGCCATTGAGTTTCCAGGCACGTCTTTTGCGGCTGAAAAATTCCATCAGCCCAGAATAATGTAACATACAGCAAATGACACATTAGCATATAATTGAGGATGCAGGATTTGAATGCTCTTTGGCCGCTGTCAGAGAGGCGCTGTCTGTCTCTCTCTGTCTCTCTCTCTCTCGAACTGAGGAAGCCAAGTCACTAGTCTCACCGTCTGGCCTGTTTTAATGGAATGTCACTCACATTGCACGCTGTTGTGTGCCTGCTAGCAATATCCTATAATTTTGGCCATTTTGTGAATAAAAAAAGTGTTGTATAGGTATCACAATTTGCCTCTGGTTCTAAAACGTAGCATTTAATCACTCAATTTCTTCTGCATATATGTGAAGTCCAAACTTCATTTTGTAGTTTGCAAATAAGACTCTTCATCTCGATCCATGTCCTTCCAGACTGCTGATGCATTTCCTGTGCAGAATGCCAAGTCGACCCAGAGCAGCGGGAGCAGCCATCTCGCCCCCTCCGCCACGGCCCCGCCTCCTTCCACAACCCCCATCTCCATGGTAGGTTCCCATGGCAACCCCATCCTCTGCAGTTCCAGGTTTACGAGCCTTCTCCTCTGTGCAGTTTCCGTCCACAACAACAGAACGACACAATTGTACTTTTTGTATCCTGCAGTTTCAGCCCTGCTGTTATTCAGAGACTGCTTCGATAAATCAGTGTTATCACTCGCTTACACCTGGGCTTCAGAATAAATGTGCGGCACCCCTCCCAAATGCAGCCGCAGCAAATTTTTGTTAGGATTGTTTCTCTTTCTTTTGCCCACATCAATAATTGCATCCACCAATTTTGATTCCAATTCGCGTGTGTTGAAAATGTTGAATTATGTGAATTACCACACTGCATACTTGAACCAAACAAACTCACTCTGTCATATAATTGACCGTTTATCTCGTAAACGTCTTGTGAATGTGCCCCATATGCCCCTTTTGCTTAATATCGCTCAGTATATTATGAGGACAGAAAGTACTGCTGTAAGAAAATCTATCGAAGCGCCTGATTAATAGTATTCTTGCGCCTCCAATGTAGCTGAACGTTTGACAGGAGCACAGGGTTGAGGTTAGAGAGTCCCTCGTCAAGGCAAGCCTGCCAGAGCAGCATCTGCCGGCCCATGTAATGGATTTATGGAGCTCTCCGACAGATTTATATTCAGGAGAGGATGAGAGGGAGAGACATCCAAGGACCCTCGGCTGCCCACTTTTGTGCTTGCCGAGAAGGAACGTGACACGTATACTACAGGGAAAGACGCAGCGGTTCAGGACAAAATTTGCACTGGGCTAGTATTTTCTTGAGTCACATCACATTTCACATCATTTTCAGGACCAAAACAATCAATTGAGTAGATACAATTTTATATAAATATATGCAACTTTAATACAATACAGTTTCAGTGAGCAACAATGATCATTCTCGACAGTAGCATGAGAAAAATCAGGGGCAGTTGGCAGTACTGTCACTTTACCTATTGCATATATTTGTTACATGTATATGTGTTTATTCTTTGCAAACTTAAACATATGGATAGATGGAGTTTTGTTGGAATTGCAAGAATGATTTGTGATAGAAGCATCAACTTGTTAATTATGAACCATATGCCATTATTTTCTAGTAAAAGTGTGAATTTATAACTATAATAGCAGGATATGTAAAGTTTTAATATATATATATATACACTTAATGTTTAATGAAAAAATATATAAAAAAAAGTTAGGCCAGTAAGTTTTATTTATTTATTTATTTTTTAATTAATAATTTAAATTAAATATAATATATTATATGTCACAAGTCAACTGTTTAATAGTAATTTTGTAGAGAAACCGTTGAAAATTTTGGCAGAGCAAATAAAGATCTGAGCTTCTGGCCTGTCAGCAGAAAAAATCCTGATTGTTGAGTTCTGAAAATGCTTCCGAATACCTCTGAAAAAAACAACACCACCAAAAAAAACAGAACAACAGCGCTCACCCCTAATGGCTCATAGCGGCATTCCATTAAACATATTTATCATATTTTTTTCTCTGGAGCGGCACTCTTACAAACACAGTTTGTTTTTCCCCTCAAAATATACACAGTCATTTAAATGCATCCAATATCTCTCAATCTTTCCTCCTCTCTTGCAGCCCCCAGAGCCAGTTGATGTGATTGCCGTCCGGGCTGCTGACAGACCAAGCATTCTGAAGAGCATCCAGCCGCCCACATCGATGTTTGAGGATGCAGGACTGGTCCTGAGGCAGGTCAGGCAGAGCAGGAAGGTTCTAGAAGAAAACCTGGAAGCCATATTGAGAGCCAAAGATGGAGAAGTTCTTCACACGCAGTTAGAGGCACTGTCGAAAAACAGGTATGATATGTCCTTGTACAAAAAAGTACCACATCAATGGTAATACTGTGCAGATTTAGTTAAATACCATGGTATACGAATACGATACTCATGGTACTGTCACAGTACTTTGTAAAGGGTAGGCTTTTTTTTTTTCTGTTCTTTATGATTTCTCATGAGTATCATTGTTGACATTGGGGAAAAATCCGGCACAAGAAATTGCTAGTCGTAAAGTGTAGCGCAGTAGCAAATTTTCCTGTGCCTCTGAGAGTGCTGCTGGTTAACTTCTGCATGTTTTCATGCTTCTGAAAGTTAGGCCGTGCTGAGGCGGTGAACCGCTATGAGATTTTGATTGACAGCTGGCCTCAGAGCACACTCCAGGCAGGAAAGGGCTAAGCCAAACGGAACCATCACTGTGATTGGCATCTGTCAGTGGAGGTCTCTACCTAGATGCTGCCAAAGCGATGCTCCATCCCAATATATTCAACCCGTAACATCACCTCTGAGAGCAGGGCATGGTACCCACCTGAGGTTAACAGCTCTGGCATCACATTAAACCCGGCACAGAATATTATATTAACAGTTTTAACAAAAAGGCAAGCACGTTTGTCAGCCGCGTGGGGTTTTAATCAAATTTGACTGCTCGCTATTTTAAAAAGAATATTGCAATTATAGCTTTTGCGGCTGTATTAATCTTTAGGCAATTGGTTCACGATTCGAATACATCTTTCCATCACCCATCTTTTTGTCTTATTTTGTTTTTTCATGATAGATAGGAGTGTGTGAATTGTTATTAATCAGTTCTTGTCACAAATACAATTAATGGAATATTTACTCACCGTCACATCCAAACCATCTGCTTTTTTTTTTTGTTTTTTGTTTTTTTGTGAAAAAGATTTATGCAAATCTTTCACATAATGACATTTCATGGCTAAAAAATCTCCAAAAAATGAAGAACATTTTATTTTTACAGATTCTAGTTTTGAAGTTTTTTTTATATTTATATAATAATAAAAATAACATTAATAATAATCCATTTTTTAATAATAATTATTAAACAACGATTACTTCCAAAAAAATTACTGAAATTAACCAATAATAATAATTTAGAAAGCGTAGCATTCAAAAGACTAATTTAAACTTAAAATATTTTAAGTAACTAATTTCAAAGATAGTCTGATATTTTAGACACTTGTTAATTGGAAAGTGAGTATAGTTATTGGGCATTATATTTGCAATATATCGGTCATTGATGTCTCAAATATTTTCTGAGAAATGGCCCAGTTTTTGGCTTGCATATCTCCCAATAATTGTAATAATTTTTAATATTTAGTTTTTACAATAAAGGAAAAAGCCTCTAAAATTATGATATTTCCTCCATCTCCAATTCTAAAGTCATACGATAGCATTTTGTGTGGAACAGAATGAGGGAAAAAATCCTATAATGATTTCAGTTTTGGTCTGTTTCGCACACAATATGACTGCACAAGACTGCATAAAGAGTCATATGGACTACTTTTGTTGTACTTTTCTGGAGGTTTTTTTTGTCATTGTATGGAAAGAGCTGCGTGAAGACATCTAAAATGTCTACTTTTGTGATTTGAGTGTAGGTGTGATGCTTTCGTATTTAGGTCAGTGGAGTCAGACCTGAACCCTGTTCACAGCATGGTGTCGTCGATGGAGACTCACCACCAGGAGATTATGTCACTGTGAATTATGAGTTCGCTTTTGTTTGCAGCTTTTAAAGCACATAACGCTCAGAGCCAAGTGAAGCAGTTAGAGGGATGTTTTTGCTGGGGTAGAGACTGCTTTACCACGTCTCTTGGAGAGTAGTAACGCTTTATAGCAGGAGGTCAGACTCAATCTTACCATTCTGCCTGCTCTCAATCTGACATTACCCCAGGCACAGAGCAGCTAATGGCTTGTGATACACCACGAGCCATAGTCGCTGCCTACATCATGCACATTTCCAGAGATACAGAGAGATAGAGACGTGGCAGCGGCAGAGTGCTAAAGCAGCAGTTTAAAATCTGAAATGGAGAAGGCCGCCCCAGGACTGCTGTCTGTTATATGATGCGGAGGCTGTGAAAGCAGAAAGAACAGCAGTGGTCTCGCTTTCCTCAGGCATAGTGCAACGTCAGTGCTGGAAAGATCACAGGGAACCGTTTTTGATGCCCAAATATTTTAAAATATTGTAATTAGCGTTCGACTGATTCACAGTGGGGTAAAGAAAAGTCTGAGGCTACTAGTGAAAATGCTTCTGTCTCTTCCATCTCTTTTTTCTAATTTACCTTTTTGTAATTTTTAGTTTACTTTTCTACATTTTTTCTAATTTCATTGCACATTGTATTATCAGCAAAACAATTGGACTGAAAAGTTGCATTTGTGCCTAGAGACAGCAACATTTAAGCTGACATAAAACCTTTAATTAGATTTAAATAGGTTATAATAATAATAATAATTATTATTAATATTATTATTATTGTTAATTTCAGCATATTTTACTAATTCGCTAATAATAATAATAACAGCTTTGGTTGTTGTTGCTACTGATAATAATAATAATAGTAATGAGAAGATTTTTTATTATTATTAATTTCGCGAATTTTTAGATGTCTAATTTTCTAATAACAGAATAATAACAATTTTCTAATAACAGATTTAATTGTTGTAATAATTGATTGTTGTTGTTGCGATTTTTATTATTATTATTATTATTATTATTATTTATTTCAGCATATTTTGGATTACTCACTTGCTAATAATAATAATAATAATAATAACAGCTTTGGTTATTGTTGTTGCTATTGATAATAATAATAATGATAGCTAAAAATTGGAAGTTTTTTATAATTATTAATTTCGCCAATTTTTGAATGTCTCATTTTCTAATAATAATAACAGATTTGATTATTTTAATAATGGATTGTTGTTGTTGCGATTGATTATTATAATTATCATCATCATCATCATCATTACCATCATCAATAGCAAGAATGACAATTAATGCTATTAATAACAATACATTTATTATATTTATATTATTATTATTATCATCATCATCATCAATAGCAACAACAAAAATCAATGCTATTAATAACAATACATTTATTATATTTATAATAATAAATATTATTATTATTATTACTATTAGAGGGGAGTTACCACTCATTTTAATCTGAAAAGTGAGCATAGTTTTTAGCTTAAATATTTACAATATATTGATACCATATGATATGACTGATGAATTACATAATATTGTTTGACATATCTACAGTATCATATCTAAATCTATCTAAATTAATATTTTAGTATTTTAAAAATCAAATACATAACACTGATTGTCCAATGTGTTCTGAATTAACACAAATGATTTTGTGACTGTTTTGACATCATTGTGCTTGCTTTTGTCTTAAGCTGAAGGCTTCACCACTGTCTGCTTTTCTTGGCTCGGCGTTCCCTCTCCGACACCTCTCAAACCCGTCTCAGTATCCAAACTCTTCAAACGAAATGTCAGCCTCAATGTTAATTGTCTCCAAAATGGCAGCTGCAATCAGCCCAGCTCCTAATACTTGCGTGTGCATGAAAACACAAACGCGCTGATTGATGCGGCTGCCTCTCCCTGCTCTAATGGCTTTGATCTTTTCCTCTGCTGAAAGGTCGCACGGATTGAGGTGCCAGATGCTGTTCTGCTCTCCCCCGTTCACCGGTTTAGCCCACGCCACCCGCGCCACAGCGAGAGAGCGTTTCACGTCGTGCTTTATGTGCAGGGCTTGATGGATTCATTCATTTGAGGAAGTGACACTGCAAAACGAGTCTGAAGTTCGATTTTATTCCCGCCATCCATCGCCGTGAAATATTAATGAGGGCATTTGCAAACGTGAAACTTTCAGATCTTTTTTTATTCTCCTTCATTATGCACCGTGACCCCCCTCCGAAAAAGTTACCGCTCACACTTGGGTAAAGGCAATATTTTCTCAGTTTGAGTTTCAATGACTTTGTAATTGTAATTATCCCACGTGCTGAAAATCTCATGAAGGGTGTTGCATAATTCAACAGATGGTGGAGACTTTGGGTTTCTGAGTCAGTATTGAGATTTATCACTCCTCTCGCTGCTTCAAACTGACTTTCTTGATGTTTCCTGCCGTCTACGCTGATAATCGTTATGGCTCCTTTTCGTCAGTAGCTGAGGCTCGGAGTTCGACCTGTATTATGTTCAATTTACCCGTCGGCTTACATCATAACTTTCGGAGGAAAGACTTAGTCTTATTATCGAGTTATGTAATTGGTAGTTGTGTCAACTGCTCCTCAAAGAGTGCTTAATGATTCTGGTAATTACCCTGAGAATTACATCCGTTATTAACCTCAGAGATTATGTGCTTTTATCGTTCATCAGGGACCAAGTGCTTGGGTTTGATGCTTGCTAAAGTCTTATTTGGTATAGTCTTGATTTTTAGAGTTATATTCCTGATATCGGGTAGACTATTTCCCAACTTTGAAATCATTTCTCTACTATTTTTACTTGCTTTTGATCTTACTGTACTTTAGCAATACATTACAAATCGTTTTATGATGTGTTTCTGTTTCAAATCTGTTACTGCCCTGTAAAAAATTATTTTCATGATTTATCACAACAGTTTTTCTGTTGTCAGATCAACTTCAACAATTAATGTGGTTCAGATAACATATTTTGAGTTTCTGTTGATTAAACCAATTGCCTTCATTGTATTAACTCAAATTTTTCATTTCAATGAACTCAAAATTTTAAGGCAACCACTGCTGCTTTTTTAAGTTGATCCAGCAATTCTTTTTTACAGTGTCAAAAATAAGTCTCAGAAGAAGTCTCTTATGCTCTTCAAGGCACAGTAATATTGTAAAATATTATTACAATTAAAAAATAACTTTTTTATTTGAATATATTGTAAAATGTAATTTATTCCTGTGATTGTAAAGCTGAATTTTCAGCATCATTACTCCAGTCTTCAGTGTCACATGATCCTTCAGAAATCATTCTAATATGCTGATTTGCTGCTCAACAACATATTATTATCAATGTTGAAAACCATTGCTAAATATTTTTGTGGAAACCATGAAAAAAACATTTATTTAAAATAACATTAATATAAATGTCTTTACTGTCACTTTTGATCACATAAATATCATACGTAAATAACGTTTTTATACAGTAGGTATAAAATTGCTTTATAGTTTTATTTATTCTATTTATTCTTAACTTTGACATTTTTTTAAATTAAAATGACTTACAAAATTAGCATGATGTCTTTTTGCATATTTAATTACCAATCACCTATCAAATCATAATACAAAGCCAAATATGGTCTAAAATATTTCCCTTTTTTTGTGTTTTTAATTAGCTTTTGACTATGAAGCTAACAGCTTAGTCTACTTTTAAGCATAGAACTAACTGGTTAAGCTTGCTATGTTAACTAAAACAAGATAATATGTGCTCTAATATTCATAAAATATTGGAATTGGAAATATTTCAATCATTATTTTGGAGCATGATTTTGTTGCAAAAGCATGCTTAAACCCTCTTTAAATGAAAATCTCACTACACTCATAACTCTTATTCTGATATTTGCCGATCAGCAGTAATTGAAGCTTTTATCTTTTTCTGGCACCCAAGTTTTTACATGCTTTCATTTCATTCTCTCCAGATCTGTCATGAATTTCTCCATTTTTGTGGAGGGAATGTGAATAAAGCAAGGTAAATAAAGCTAAATAGTCTTTATGGCTCATTTTCCACTTTTTCCCCTCCTGAGAAGCCCAAATTTACTGGATAATAAGGAGTTTAAAGGGGCTCAGTTGAAGAACGGTGGAAAAAATGCTGGGTCGTCTAAAGAGGTTAATTGAAGGTCATTCTCGCTGCTCGAATCAATTGTGCTCCATTTGGAATCACAAGTGTCTTCAAGCATCATCTGATTAGGCGAATCCATCACATGGCAGACGCTCGGCAGACACACGGGAGTCATCGGCGCTGTGACAGGGCTTTTATGGGCAGCCAGGGCCTTCATCTCAGTGCCTGTTTGTGTCGAAAGCGGCTTGTGAGATTTTGCGGGCAGCTGTGTGTGTCCGTGCATCAGTGAGTCCTTGTGTCCTCTGTTTTTCTATGGCTAACTCTTTGTGTGTGTGTTTGTGGACAGGGTCCATTGGATGTTGGGTAAGGATCAGCAGAGCTTCGTTCTCTTTGTTTTTTTATGGCCAGCTGTTGTAGGTCTCAGACCAGGCTCAGCAAGGCTGAATCTGTGCTGCTTTGCCACTGAAACATCTTCTTTCGCATCAGCATCTCTACCAGGCTCTTGGCTCTGGCTCCATTGGGAGGCTTCTCTTTATGTTGCGTTGTTTGTGCAGTATCACAATCTAAACTTTCTTCCTAATCACACTTATACATTTGACATTTGATAGGTTTTGATGGTATGAAAAAAGCAATGTCAGGTTGAAATTCTCATTGATCATTGGTAGGTATGGAATACCAGAATTAATAATCTGGATGAATAACCGACTAGTTAATTAGTGAAGTTGACTAAATTATCAGTTATTATTATATTATTATTTATATAAAAATTTGGGCTGTCAATCGATTAAAATTTTTAATATACTTAATTACATAATGTGGCGATTAATTAATCTAATTAATCACAAATTAATCACACATCAAATTTGGCTGAGAAATCACCCCCAAAAGGTGATTTGAAGTCATTATTGTGTAAAACATCAAATAGACAAAAAGTAGCTTCAGAAAGAAATATTTGATATTTGTTTCAGCATAGAATTTATTATGAATTTTTAGACCATGAAGTTGAGGAAATGATGACTGAATTTTGACTGAACTACACCTTAATGTGTGTGTTTTTTTTTTTTTGTTTTTTTTGTTATGAAATTATACTCTAAATAAGAAACTAAAACTGCCAGTAGATGACAGTAAATGTCTTAATGATTAAGTCATGGGCTGCGTCTGAAAACTGAAAAATGCTGCCTTGGAGGACACATTTCAAGGCACGTCCGAATCCATTGTTAGCTTCACTTCCTGTCTCCTGAGATACAGTACCTTTATCTGATCGATTTTTGAAGGCCTAGATGTATCCTTCGCTGCCTTTAGCATCCCACAATCCTGTGCGTTCCATTCTGTCACAGTTGAACTAGAAAAAGAAAGATGGCATCCGAAAGTTGCATTTGCTGGTCAGTTTGTGTGTAAATGTACGTTTTTGACCAACATTTTGCACTTTTGATGTCATTTCTAGTGAGAAATTACTACTGTAGTAATTAAATATTTGTTTAGTTTTCACCAAAGCTCGCTCTATTTTGCTCTATTTTAAACTGGTACGCTGCCTCAGAAGTCTGACCGAAATCAGTTTCGTGAGGTGCCTTCATGCACAAATGCTGCCTTACAAGTCATTGCTTAATAAGGCATTCATTCATTCATTCATTCATTCATTCATTCGATTTGATTCGTTCAAAGGGCTGATTGATTCAGGAGTGAAGTAAATGGCTCTCGTAATGAAAGGTCCATTGAATCATTGGTTCACCTTCATTAAAAAAAGAAAAGCTGTGTGTTGCTCGAACAGTTCTGCTTTGTCTTTATATTTTTGTTGGCAAAATTGAGCAAAACAGACAATATTATGTCAAAAATAACCGTCAACCTCTAATTTATTGAACTGTTGTATAAAATCAGTATTACATTTGCAGTCTTGCTATTTTGGAAAGAAAAACAGCACTCATGTGATATTGCGCTTGTTACTCGTGTGATTTTGCTGAGTGATTTTTGATTTTTGTGAGTACCATGCTGTACCATGCTTTACCATGCCTCAGAGAAAAACACTATTTTGTTAAGTAGCTAACATAGCATAATCAGATGCAGCTTTATTTTTAGTAACAGTAATACAGCATTTTCTCCATCATACATTACGTTTTAAAATTAATTTCATGCCATTTATC
Organism: Hypophthalmichthys molitrix; assembly: GCA_037950675.1. Classification (NCBI taxonomy): domain Eukaryota; kingdom Metazoa; phylum Chordata; class Actinopteri; order Cypriniformes; family Xenocyprididae; genus Hypophthalmichthys; species Hypophthalmichthys molitrix. The sequence continues at coordinate 13,403,426 of CM075508.1, forward strand.
AACACAAGCCATCCAGCATTTAATATGATATTCTAAAATCGATCTACCTTACTGCAGTGTGCAACAAGTGTCTCACAGCAGCCGCCGAGCAAACGCACAGAGTAACGTTATTACATTTTTAACACACTCAAATGTATCTAATATGATAAATAGAGCTATGTTACCTCATACTCATGACCGAATAGCGGAAGCGACTGTGGCATAATAAAAGTTCCGCTGCTCGTGAGGCGTGTGTTGCGCAATCGCTCCAGCGGCCTCGTTCAGCTCCCACAACACTCGGTCCTGCTCTGCTTCATACTACAATAACGTTAATAATCGCATCCATGAACATGATTTCTTCCCAAGTCCTGTCTCAATTCTTTTCCACCGGTCATTGAGGTAAAGACCACATGTCCCAAGATTCCGCGCTCCAACTTGGCATCATCAAGCTACGCCTTTGTTTTGAATAGGCCTCTAGCGACCTCTAGCGTACAGAAAATATTACATAGTGCACCTTTAATTAAACACAAATCTGATGTTTGGCTGAAGTGATTTTTGCTAATTAGTATGGTTGAATTGGATCATCGAAGGTCAGCAGCAAAGACATTGGTTAATAAAGTAAGATTAAATACATAAAGTATATTTGTATTATTTAACATAAAAAATTATTGCAGGTTTGCCTAATATTCTGAGTTTGTTTTACTGCTTTTAATCATTTTGAGGAATACTGAATCTGTTTTTGTGCAAGTTGAGATGAGTAAATTCATGCTCACATTTAGTCTAGAACTTCTGTTTAGTCTACAGCCCACATTTAGTCTAGAACTAATAAGCATCATGATTACACAGCGCACACAACACTTCTGCACTTACTCATGATTTCTCTCATCATGGGGACAGGAGAGCTGTCAGTCAATAAATGAGAAAAGTAGAAGTAACTCGCATTACTTATTTGAAAAAGTAACTCAGATATTTTGTTATAAATATAAAAGTAATGCATTACTTTAGTTACTTGATTGGTTATCTGATTACTTGTGTATTTAATTTATTATGCTTTTATTTTTATGAATTGTATATATTTTTAAATATTTAAATAACTATTTTTTGATTATTATTATTGATAGAATTTTTATTTTTCATAATAAATAGTTTGTATTATTGATATTTAGTTATCTTTTTAGCTACTTTAATTAGCATGCTGACAATGTGATGTGCTTCAGCTGTTCTTCCTCTTTAAATTATTGTTGCTATAGCCAGACACATTTAGATGAACGTCATTGATTGTTGCATCTTGTCTCATCTCTGTTTTTGAGCATCCTGCCATGAGTGTTACATTTCTAAGATGCTGTTACAAGTTTTTAAAAAAAAAATCAGCTTTAAAACCTGTTAACTGTCACTGGGCCCATTTGCCACTGCATGTTTAAAACAATTATATCCTATACTTAACCTGATCTAATGTTGACAAACTATATCATTTGAAAGCTTACGAACTCAAGATTCATCCTGTGAAAACCGTTTTGAAATCGGACCTTACCATGAAAATGGTACATTAAATTCTTTTAGCGAGCTCCTCCCCTAGTGTGTGGTGTCAGGTTTTGGATTTCAAAATTTATTTTAACTACTTTATAATAAAAACTTTTTCTTGACAAAACACATATCGTCTGAAAGGTCTCACATTTCCATATCTGTCAACTGTTTTGTGATATTTGGACAGAAATATATAAATTTGTTACAGGAGAATGCATAAAAAAAAATCAATAGAATGTCAATGACACCCGGTGGCTATTTTTGGGACAGCGCCTAAACAAAATCTCATGGGAACTTCAATTTTTGTGATATCAACTTCAAATTTGGAACACAAATTTGTTAGATATATGGCTTTGATTTGATAGTAATTTTAGAGTAAAAATTATTTTGTAAAGTATATATTTTATATAAAATATTTAGTACAGTACATTTGATTTACAGTAAATTTATACTTCCATAACTTTTTCATACTTTCATTTTTTGAAGTGATTTCACTTGAGCAGTAATCCATTGACTGTCTTCTTTAAAATGTCTATATTCCAAAGCATTCTGGAATTACAACCATTTAAGTTTGGATTTTCATGTATATTTTCATGTATATTTTTTTCATGTATATCATGTGCATGTGCAAAAAGGGGGGTGACAGTTAACAGGTTAAGACAGACAGTTTTAAAAATATGTAGTGGTGCGCATGCCTAGCTTTCTCATCTTATGTTCGCATGGTAATTTTCAGAAACTCTTGCATTTTTCCTTTAGGTCCTTATGACATCCCTTCAGTGGATTTGCAGTTGTTTTTGACATACTGTAGCATAAACTCTAGTGTGTCGTTAAACAAACCCACACAAGCACACACTTACTTTTTCAGTTCTTATAAACCCTCTGAGCAGAAATTTGGAGATGAAAAGAGGAAAATGGAAGCAAGAATTAGATACATTGGCCGTTGGTGGTTCAGAGCAGCAGTTGGATGGCATGCTCATGCTGGGATTGTCAGTCGTCTCCTCATCTCTGTGATTTATACAGTGCAATAAGTGTTGCAGAGATGGGCTAACAGGCCAATAGACAGCAGGGCATTAGCATAATGTGTGCAGCGGAGAAACGCTGGAAGACTGTTGCGTCTTTAAACGCAGTGTGCCACATTTAGATTAGCTCTGCCTGCAGATGTCGTCCCTCATTGGGATTGGGGACCTCAGACACTCAGGGCGTGAAAAAAACAACTCGCAGAAGTGATTGTATGATTGGAGATTTGTTTGTCCATTCCCTTCCAAATATTAAATTAAATTCACAGCTCGAGGTGAATTCATCTTTAAAAGTAGCTGAAAATTGACCCTGAACCTCTACCGTACAAAGCACTAAAATGACTAAACATGTCTAGAGCAACACAACAAGCTTTTCCATCAAGAAAAGTAGCTTTGTCGCTCGAGTTTATAGATGAATAGTTTTCTCTTGTGTCTTTGAAGATGTTGACGACCTGTCATGTGTCTTGTCCTGTAGAGATGTCCGTGAAGAGCTGAGGATAAAGAAGACAGTTGATGCCTGGATCAATACGCTCAGCAAGGAGATTCAGGTGAACTGAACTGAAAGAATTTGTCTCTTTTTCTGCCTTCAAATACAATCTGGTGTTTCTGCACAATCTGTCACTGTTCTTTGTTCTCTGAAATACTGTTTTAAAAGGGAAATTATTTGATTAATCATTAGTTTTGCTTATGCTTGGCTTTGAGCAGAGGTCTGCTATTTCTTTTCCAAGTGATCACGTTTATGATTATTTACCTGGCAGACAATAAAACGGTTGAAAAATGACACTTAATTTTCGGCAAAAGTATTAGGTGTGTTCGACTACGGCTGCGGCTGGATGTAACCGATAGGGGAGAGTTGCTGCTTGGAGTTGGGGAGCAGCTGAAAAAGTAAACTTATGTAACTTTATGAATTGCTTAATACAGCATCTGTTTGTACAAGAATAAAGTTCAACATAAGCACAAAGTGGGGTCTGTTTTTTTATCAGTTTTATTTTGATAAACATTACAATATAAACATGGATTTGTGAGCATTAGTGAACCAGGTTTCAGAATAAACCCGAAACACACATGATCGTTGTCATGCGGTGAATCCAGCCAATCGTGGATCATCTGTGTCGTCATCAGAGCTCGTGCAGCCTCTCTGGTTAAGCTGCGCCGGCTGAGTCAGCCGACTGCTCTCAAATCGCTTTCGTGGTACTTTGATGCTATACGTCACAGTGAAGTTGAACAAGCGTATTGACTTGACTGCACTGACACTATTGGATGAGAACTGAACTGAGCTGGATGATGACATCACTGTTTTCTCCAAACCTACTTCATAGATGAATTGAACTCATTCCATTATTGATACAATTTACCAAACTAAATCAACACTGAACTGGTTTCAACTGAATAATTACTGTTTACTATTGGATTTTTAGGGCCCTATTTTAACGATCTAAGCGCATGGTCTAAAACGCACGGCACAAGTGCACTTAGGGTGTGTCTGAATCCACTTTTACTAGTTTAACAACGAGAAAAATGGTCCGTGCGCCCGGCACATGGTCTAAAAGGGTTGTCCCTTGTTGTGTAATGGGTGTGTTTTGGGCGTAACATGCAATAAACCAATCAGAATCTCCCATTCCCTTTAAAAGCCAGTTGCGCTCGCGAGGAGACGGATCTGCTCATGTGCGAGATTCAAGCACTTGAGCAGACCATCTACGGGACAAGCCAGATTCCACCAAAGCATTTTACATTGTAATCCTTTTATTTTTATTATTTGGCATGTTTGTGTGCTGCTGTGTGTGTAATAAGCAGATTGTACGAGCGCATATTACTAACGCGCTCTTTAAATAACAAAAAAAATATTGCGCCATTGACTTTAGACTAGGTTTCAGTTGGTCAGTGGCGCAGTCTATTTCAGTTGCCCTTAAAATAGCAACACGCCGACAATGCGCCTGAACACACCTCGTTTTCAGACCAGTACGCCCATGGGTGCACAAATGGGTGCAAGTGCATTTGCTAGTTAAACAACGTGGTGCAGGACGTGAAAATGATAGCTGCGTCGGGCTGAAACTAGCAAAAAACACATTGCGCTGAGTGTATGATAGGGCTCTTAGAGCTTCTTTACAGCAGAGATGAATTGTTGCATCATTGAATAATTTTCCCGTTTATCACTGTAAAGCTGCTTTGAAACAATCTGTATTGTTTCAAGTGCAATATAAATAAAGATGACGACTATAAACTTGCAATTCTAAGAAGAAAATTCTGAATTGTGAGATATAAATTCACAATTGTGAGGAAAAATGTCAGAGAAGATAAGTCGCAATTACCTTTTTTATTCCATTCCGGAAAGAAGAAAAAAAGTGAAAATTCTGATATGTAAACTCACGATTACGAGTTTATAACTTAAAATTGTGAGATATAAACTTGCAATTGTGAGAAAAAAGTCTGAAATTTGTGAAATAAACACAATTGTGAGAAAAAAGACTGAATTGTGAGATGTAAACTTGCAGTTGTGATAATAACAGTCAAATTGCGATTTAAAATTGCAAATTAACTTTTTTTCTGAGGCGGAAACAAGCTTTAATTCATAAGCAACATCTAGCACATCAAAATGTTCTGCATTTTTTTTTTTTAAATATAAGTTTATATTACTTGCCGAGCACTATCTATTAAACACATACTTAAGTGTTTCTGACTACAGGGTCTTCTGTCTCTTTCTCCTTCCCTTTGTCTTGTCGTCCTCCTTTACCCCTCTTGGCAGGATGAGCTGGCGAGGGAGAACTCTGAGAGGATTGTAGAGAGAAGCGATGCTGCAGTCGCTAAAGTGGTGCAGCAGGGCCAGAGGAGCAGGAGCGGACGTGGGGCTGGTCCGAGAGGGGGAGGAAGAGGAAGAGGGGGAGGTGAAGCCTCTGCGGCAGACAAGAAAACCTCTCTGAGAGGCTTAGTGAGAACACAAGCAGAAAGCACACTGGCACACAAACAACCCGCTCTGTCTGTTAGAACCAGACCTGAAGGGAAGCAAGAGACGGTGAGAAGGATTATATCAGTATTATCTAATGCTGTTCAAAATGTGTTCACACATTCGACAGACCAACCAAACTCCTGATAATGAAATATTAAAGCTCTGTTTCAATACCAATGAGCTGCCTGGCTAGACAGCATAATCCTGACTATTCCAGATAGTAGGCTTTCAAATAACATACCTAATTTTTGTAAAAAAAAAAAAATTAAATTCTTACTGCATATATTGGCTAATATATATGTGAAGGGGATCCGTCATAAAAGAAACATCATATTTTGGGGTCCTTGGCATCAATAAGTTTGAAAACCACTGATTTACTTTATGCCGTTTCGTTTTGGTTAGGATTCTGCATAATAGGCACTAGGCAGTAGATTATGATTAACATTATATGACATGCGAGCTTTATAATTGGCTATTTGGCTGTGGTCCAAATCAACTGTCTGTTATTTTGAAACTGATAATGAATTGTAGGATCTTCTAACCTGTTTGTTTGCAGTGTTTAATCCTGTATGTGTTGTTTACTTATCACCATGACCTGACAAGCTCACAACACTACCAAAATGGCCCATCTGGATGTAAACATTGTAGCTCAGTATTTCTCTGCGTCTCAGTGGCATTTTCTCTAAATGAGGCGCTTTGAGCACCCATATGTTGCCCTGACACTAATTTGCTAAAAATAAAGAGTGAGAAGACGAGAGGCAGGCTTGTCTTATCTGTGTTTGGCACAAGCCTGGTCCTGTTAATGGCTGTCCACGTTGCCCGGTGTCTGTATGGATGATTCTTAACCTAGCAACACATCCATTGGTTATCTGAAGGTTACTATGTGTGGAGGCCGTTCAGGCATTTAATTGCTGCTATCATTAAAGGTGCAGTCAATCCAGACAACAGAGCACACAGTTACAAGAGGTTGAGAGTTATTTTGCTGGCAACACTCTGTGGTTGCCATGCGTTTTAGATGAAACGAAATGAAATCCTTATGGCTATGCCTCGCTTTATATAAGTAAAGCTATAATTTTCTAATTTTTAAACACGTTCTGATCAATATTATAGCATGCAGTCATCATATATGTGTGTATTTAGTATTTCGATATGAGTGTATCCTAATATAGTATAGTATCAGTGAACAGTAGTATAATGTACCATGTTTACCATTGAAATTACTGTATTATTAGTGTACTATGTTTACCATATATATTTGGGGTCAAAACATTTGGGGTCAGTTTTTTTTTTTTGAAGAAGAAGAAGAAGAAGAAATTAAAAATTGTATTAATCAAGGATGCATTAAATTGATCAAAAGTGACAGTGACATTTATTTTTACAAATAAATGCTGTTCTTTTTAACTTTCTGGTCCTGAAAAAAAAAATTATCATGGATTCCATGAAAATATGAAGCAGCACAACTTTTTTCAACATTGATAATAATATAAAATGTTTCTTGAGCACCAAATCAGCATATAAGAATAATTTTTGAATGATCATGTGACACTGAAGACTGGAGTAATGATGCTGAAAATTCAGCTTTGCATCACAAAACGTATTCAAATAGAAAAAAAGTTATTTTAAATTGTAATACTATTTCACAATTTTATGGTTTTTACTATTTTTTTAATCAAATAAATTATAATAATAAATGTATATAACTGTAACATAACTGTATGGATAGGTTAATATTGTTTACTATATTTACTTATGGTTTATTATGTTTTATTGTTTACCATAATAAACTTATGGTTTATTATGTTTCCTATAGATATGAGTGTATATTTGTATAATGTGCCATAAATATCATACATATGAGTGCATCATATGAAATGCCATGTTTGTTATTTTAGATCTTGATACACAGTTTGTTAATCAAGCGTGTTTTTTTTTTTCTTCTTAGCCGGTTGTGTTAAAATCTCAGGATGATCAGGAGTATCTGGCTAGACTGTATGGAAAAGCTCTTTATGATGGTCATCGACGCACACTCAAAAAAAGCCCTTACCTTCGATTCAACTCCCCCACACCAAAATCCAAACCTCAACGACCTAAAGTAGTAGAGACTGTCAAAGGTGAGTTTATGGCCTTTAATTAGAAGTGATGATTAATGGTCTGTCTGTCTGTCTTTCTTCATTTCTTTTAGTAACTTGTAAAACTGTCTTAAAAACCAACTTGAAAAAGAATCATGATAAGATCGTGGGTCATGATCCTGCCAATTTTATTCCCTCATATAGGGGTGAAGATGAAGTCATCTAAAACCCAAACTAGCCAGTTTGTAGATGGTGTTCCTGCCCTGGAGCCTTCAGTCTCTGAGCCCCATTTCCTGTTCAGCCCCAGTGATCATGCCCAACAGCAGCAGCCTGGTTCTCCAGTGCGAGGTTACCTCATTCCCATGGCCATACCTTTAGGTAAGCCACTATTACCACAACTAGCAGGGTTTGTACAGTCATGAAAAACCTGAAGAAGTCATGGAAACTTTAAAATAGCAATTTCCAGGCCTTGAAAAGTTTTGGAGAAAAAAAATAAACACAAGGCTTTGGAAAAGTCATAGAAATTTATGTCACAAATATCTGTATAATAGATTACTGTATATGTTTAATTGATAATAATGATTGAACTCATTACGTTCAGGCAATCTTTCACGTCACTTGACATTATATTCTCTGTGTGGAGTTATGTCTGGCACAGTTGCAGTTTTTGTATTTATTTTTTATTAAACATTCATTCATTTTAGTTTAAGTCACAATTTGTAAGATTTTTGCATTAAAATATCCAAAAACCTCCCAATTTCAATATAAAATATCCAAATATCCCTGTCAATGTGTCATGTCCACGTTATTCTCTGTTTCCGAGGATAGTGGTTTCTTTCACTGCCGTAGAAACCATGGCAACACAGTGAGTCTCATGAAAAAGTAGTAGTTGTAGCGTCTAGCACAGCACTTTGTTGTTGTTTCGCACAGTTGTCATGGACCACAATTATTTGTTATCGTTTGCAGCAGATTCTGTTGCCAAAGATAACTCCAAGAAATGTTATGGTATGGGTGAATAAAATAACTCAAAAAGAGTTTGGGACAAGAGGAGAAATAAAACGAGGATCAATATCAGTGTGGCATTTAACAAGCGTTTAACAAGTCTGGTTAATAAATATATGGCAGTAATTAAATACAGTATGTGTTATACATAAATAGTAAGTCAGCCTTTTTGCAAATGCTGTTAGTACGTTCAAATATACTTTTAGTATGACTGATTGTTTTGAACATGTAAAAATGTCTTGAGTTACCATTTAATTTAATCATCAATTAATTAGACAAATAAAGTGACATGTATGAGTAGTAATTTACCATTAAACATTACGTTACTTGCAGCTAATTTATTAGAATGAAATAAAATCATTAGATCAAACATAACAGTTATAAAACTTTATTTCATTACCTTGTCTATGAACATAATTTGTGAGTCCCGTCCGATTGATATTCCATGGAGGTGAACACAACGACTCCCATCATTACCCGCTCTTTCACAGTGACAAAACTACGCCTTTTGTTTTGGTATTGCTTTTAATATGTGACCTCTAGCAGCAAAAATGACATACTGTGCCTTTAAGACATGCTCTGGCGGATTTAAACATGGATTTTTATTCTTATTTTACATGTGTGTATATAGAGATGTTTCATGGAATGTAAGGTCATGAATATTTGCCTCAAAAGTCATGGAAAGGTCTGGGAAAAGTATTGGTAAAAATATGTATAAAACCTGAGCTAGAGATCCTCAGTCTTGAAGTCCAACTTGAATGACTGTAGATTTATTTTTGTCGTAATTGTAATCTCATGAGTAACTGATTTGAGCTGTATTTTGCATCAGAAAACTAGGTTTCAAGACATAAATACATAAAGGATCAATGACTGTGTCCTTTTGACAATTCTGAAACAAAGACATCCAACGTGGCATGAATGGATGTGACATCCTCCACATACTGCAGTCATAAAGTGTCTCTCCTCCGGCTGGCTCTGAGCACACGGCAGCATTAAAGAATGGACTTAATTAGACGACATTTCAGCGGTGTGAGTTTAGCTCTTAATTACGACTGCCTCTCCACTCGTTAAAAAGACTTCCTATGCCGGTCTCGTTTAATCACTTCACTGTCAGGGACATTAATGCCTTTCTATTACGCTCTCATTTTCCCACTTCCAATCACTGCAAGCTCCGTCTCAGGTCCGACCTTGTGCGGTTGGAGGTAATTCTGTTTATTAGCCCGAACAACCATATGTATGAAAACAGCGTCGTGCTTTACGAGGGGACTTTTTAGGGCAGTAATTGCAAATAGCCAATTGAAAACATTTTGAAAGCGTTCGTATTATGAGTTGATTAGTTTTTTTTTTTTATCCCCTACCCCCTTCCTTTTGAGGATTATGACCTTCTGGCGCCGAAACGTTCCATTAGTTTGGTAACAGCTGAATTGCCATCGTTATTTTCTGCAATGGACTGAAGAGGTAATTAAGGGTATCACATGAAAAAATGGCACTGACGAAGCACCTTTGCACTGCTAAAGCTGTTTACAGTATTCAAATGTTTCTGGAATTGTGGTCCAGGGTATTGAGAATAAAATGAACTGGTGGAAAATGGCCTAGTAATGTTTGAAACAGCATTTTGTGGGCTGTTGCCCGTATGCTGGACTGACCTCTGATCTGAGCTAAGCTGAAGTGAACAAAGACTCTAATCACATCTGCAGTGCAGTGTCCCTGATCGCCGTCATAGACACTCAACTCACTTCATAGTCGTATTGAAGTTCCTTTCACTACTAGATGAATTATTGAAATTTCTTTGTAAGGAATAACTGTCCGAAAGTTGCTAAAATGTAACATTAAACACAGTGTTGGAGGTAACGCATTACAAGTAACTTGAGTTATGTAATCAGATTACTTTTTAAAGTAACTAGTAAAGTAGTGCATTACTTTTTCAGTTTACAACAAAATATCTAAGTTACTTTTTCAAATAAATAACACAAGTTACTTTTTCACATTTATTGACTGACAGCTCTCTTGTGTCCATGTTGAGAGAACTAAATTGCAGAGGTGTTGTGTGCACTGTGTGAACATGATGGTTATTGTAGTTCTAGACTAAATGTGAACATGCATTTACTCATCTCACTTGCGCGAAAACACAGTATTCCTCAAAATGAATAAAAACAGTGAAATGCAATCTCAGAATTTTACGCAAACCTGTAATAATTAACTATATTAAATTACACAAATGTACTTTATGTATTTAATCTCACTCTATTAACTAATGTCTTTGCTGCTGACCTTCAATGATCTAATTGAACCATACTATTAGGCAAAAATTAATTTAGATTAGATTTAGAAGTAAGAGTGTTGAACTTCCTTCTCCTGTATCCTATTCTTCTTTAATCCATAATAGCAGCACATCTGAAAGGTTTGTTTGAGCTGCGCCCTCTACTGTACAGGCATAAATATGCATTTCCTTTAGCCTGAGGCTTATTCATTTCAGTTTTGGTGTGAAAGTGTCCTTACATTTGCCAAAAATATAACTTTTTTTGTTGTTATTAAAAAACAAACAAGTAAGCCCAGCCCAGGTGAGAAAAAGTAACGCAAAAGTAATGTAACACATTATTTTTCATAAAAAGTAACTAAGTAACACAATTAGTTACTTTTTAGGGAGTAACGCGATATTGTAATTCATTAGTTTTAAAAGTAACTTTCCCCAACACTGATTAAACATTAGCTTTATGTTTTGTTTTGTTTTTTGTTGTTGTTGTTGTTTTAACACTAACATTTTTTCATGTGTCTAAAACTTTAATATTTCATGTGTCTAAAAAGTTAACTATTGTAGAAAATATTCCTGAATTGTGGACTCTTAGACCTGGAGAGTTACATCCCAGGCCAGCATAGTTGCATATTAGCAAGACTTACTTAGTCAATCTGTTTCACCAGAAAGATAAGACTGGTTGACCAGCTTCACCAGCTGGGAAATACAATGCATGATAACCTACCTAGACCTATATCAAACCAGCACTAATTAGCATAACCCAGCCTGGAAATTCATGATGGTTAAAGCTTAACAATAGTCAGAACATCACAGAAAACCAAATATTTATGTTTGCAAATACTGCTAAACCACACATGATCTAATCATTGATATTTGCCCAGACTGGCCCAAAACTCTTATACCAATCCGTCAGCCCAGTCTAAGCTGGTTTTCTCTGCAGAGATGTTTTTTTTTTTTTTTAATTTAAAAAAAGTGCTAAGTAAGTTAGACACGTATTATATTTCAGAGCAGCACCATCTCATTCCCCAAATCACAGCTATCAGACCTTTCTAACTTTCATCTAACGAAATTGAAGCATCTCCTAATAACTTCTTTAATACCCCACATCAACCAAAAGCATCTTTTACCAGTCGAGGCGATTCCCAAGGCATCTTAATCATCCACCAGTGTCATCCCCGTGGCTGTCCTATTTCCCGTCGCATTGAATGTGTGAACGAAACCCAAGTGGAAAGTTCCAGACTCTTATTAAAAACTTCCCAGCCACTTCTGCAGTTGTGTTTGGGGTATCTGTGAAGGAGAGGGTCCAGACTGGCCCAGCCTGGATTGGATTGACTCGCCAAGGCTCAGACTGGGTCTCTGGAGGGCTGTAGATTAGAGCTGGCCTAATTTCCCCTTCTTCCGTGACTCTCCGGGGATGACAGTGGGGATTGCAGAGTGCCCCATGGGAATGGTGAGAGAGCCTTTCATCTGCTGCAGATGTTCGGTGCGGCTCATCCACAGACGGCCCCCGAGTCACAGTTACACATGAACGACAGCAGGCAAGCTCTCCGCAAATCTGCTTAGCAAGTTCTGCACTGCAGAGAGTAGAAAATGGCAGTCGAATCAACACAGCAGCGATCAAGAGAAGTGTTATTTCATACCGTTTATAGCAGCATTACTATTTTTATTCAGACTCAAGAGTTTTAATGATACTTTTTATTTCTTTATATAATAACTAATCTATCTATCTGTCTGTCTGTCGGTCTAAAAAATTTTAAGTCAATTTCCTTTTAATTAATTTCAATTCTTTAATTTGAATTGCATTTCGGAATTCATGTTTGCAACCTCATTTCAAATTAATTCCAAGTCATTGTTAATTCAGTTTCTAAATGGTGCACAACCCCAAAAATGTAGTATTGATAAAGAAAGACTTGTAATTCACATACTGATTGCCGCTTTTGCATGCCAGAGATGCTTTGAGCAGCCCATGCTCACCATGTCTTGCCGTCTCTGAGGTGAATTCTTATACTTTATTGATTGTAGATGAAATTGCTCTGGTGGTAGCCCCAGTGGTGAAGACGTGACTTCATTTGTTGCTTTGAAATTGCATGTGGTTGCAGAAGCAGGGCGTGCGCGCACATATTTATGTGCATTTATTTTGTTATAATCATCTCATCATCGCTCTCTCCATCTTCTTTCCCTGGTCTCCTGCTGCAATGTTCTCGGGTCCAGTAAAGTCAATGATTTACATACTCTTGGACTTATTCCCAAGCATTCTGGGGGCTGTGAATTCTGTCCCTTCATTTGGGTCTTTGTTTCCTTGCATGCCTTGCGGCTTCTCTGGTTTGTGAATACCCCATAATAGCATCTCTTACTGTCCATCACTGAGCTAATCTGTCCGATCTGGTTTCGCATTTCAGAGCGTTCACTCTCTTGAGGTTCTGGAGTACAAACGCCTCCTTTCAAGCTTTCCTTCGGCGGAGCCCACATGTTTGCTATCAGAAGTATTTGTGCATTCCAGATGAGTCAGTGCTTCTTGCTCCTGAGCCACTGTTTGGATGCCCTTCAGCCAAATTATGGAAATCGTAAAGCTTATGTTTCCCCTGCTTTGCATGGAAGGCTGGGAAAAACAGATTGCGGCGCTCGCAGCAGATTTATGCTAATGTCAGCCTCCTCGTTTGCCGTTAATGTGCCGAGGCCAGACTCGCATCTCTATGTAATGGGGCATGTGCGTTCGTAACCTGCTTTCCTACGAACGGGAATGACACAGACCTATGCTAGCGCACTCTGGCTGAACCTGTTTGTCTCACGGTCCCATTGCAGAACAGATGCCAATCGTGTTGCCAGATCGGCCTCCCGCTCGGCCAGATGTGTGTGAATGTGTTTTGGGCTGACACGGCACTTTAAAGTACCGTGGACGTCCTTTACAGTCGCTCTGCGGTGTGATGAGAGATAAAGTAATGTGTGTGTGGGCTCCATCTGCAGGAGTGCCTCTGTCTTTAATATCCCTCTTGCGTGAGTATTGGGGTCACATTGTGCCCTTGCCTGTAAACAGCGTGTTGATGTTATCTGCGCTGCATCAGGGCGATGGATGTGCACACTTTAGGGGTTTGGCAGAGGCGCATTTATGCTGCCGAAGTGTATTGCTAGTTCACTCACGCATCCTGTGAAAAAGAGGGGGATGGAGACTTTGTGTTCAATGTCACCATTTGTTGTCCTGGTAATGTTTCACTCTACAGACATATTCATTTATCTCCAATCCCTGAAAAACTGACTTGTTTTTTTTCTTTTTTGAGTATGTAGGAACATAAATAAGCAGTTATTTAGTAATATTTCATCCAAAGCAACTTGCTTGCACAAAACTGTAATGTACAAGAGCGCTTCAAGCAACGCAAAATCGATTTCACATGTCATTACTTTCTGAAATGCAATTCCTAATGCAACTTGTTGTTATAGAACCTTTACCCTTTTGGTTACAGTCCCAGATCATCAAGCACTACTCCTTGTATCTCTTTAGGTAAGCCTAGAGTGGACGGCCAGGCCCCAGTGCCTTCACGGGTCATCATTAGCGAAAAACCAGCAACCGTAATAACGTCCTTCCCTCCCATCACCGTTCCTGAACCCAAACCTGCTCCTGCTATTCGGAAACCCAACACCATCCTACTGGAGGTCCAGTCAGAAAGGAAGAAACGGACCCCACAGTTAAAAATACAGGTAACACCAGGTTCCACACATACTCCGTTTGCAGTGTGTATGCAGTACGTATTGTATTACGTATGCAGGGCAGCAGCAGCACACGCTCATTGTGCTTTCACAAAAGACCCATTTGCGGTGTGCTACTGATCAGTGGCTTTAAACACAATAAATATAATACTCTTTTCATTATTTCTGTACAGACTTATATATTAAGCGAGTGTAATAAAACAGAAGTACCAAGCAACATTTTCTTACTGTTTGCTTGTTATTAACGCTATCAAAAAAGAAGTTTAAAGAAGTTAATACTTTTATTGAGCAAGGACACATAAATTGATCATAAGTGACAGTAAATATATAATTTTACAAAAAAAATTTAATTCAAATAAATGCTGTTCTTTGAAACTTTCTGAAGCATCGTGTGACACTGAAGACTGGAGTAATGATGCTGAAAATTCAGATTTGCCATCACAGGAATAAATAAATCTTACCAACCACAAACTTTTGAACAGTAGTGTGTGTTTGTTACATCATGCTGAACAGCTCCGCCCACAGCGAAATGCTATTGGTCCAATAATCCCACTCCCCATAGCTGTATTTTTATCTTCAAATGATATTGTCCATCAGGTTTCGCTGATTTTGTCACATCGCACAGTATTTCGCTTTCTTTAAGGGCCTAAAAATGAGACTGCATCACACATCGGACAGTTTCACTTTCCTACTGCAGGTTGAAGGAGCTTTTATTCCACATACTGTTTTAATTAAACTGTTCAATTTAATTTGTGTTTTGTTTGTAGGTCCAGCCTGCTGTGAACATTGAGAGTGATCTGTGCAGCAGTCCAGCTTCTTCTACACCATCACTTCCAGCCGAAACCATCCTTCCTCCACCTTCGATTCATGTAAAACCTCCCAAATCACCAACAACACTAAGTAGACCCTTATTATTTGAAAATGAAATGGTTTTGCTTAGCCTTAGCAGCATTACTCCAAATTCCATCTCAATTTTATACCAGAGCAATAGCTTTATAGTTTTGCAGGCTTTCAGATTGATCATACACCCAGAACGTCCTCTAACATGTACATTTGCTTGTATGTGTGTGTGTGTATTCATACACCAGCTGTCTTGGCTCAGTTCTGAGAATGGATGGATATTATGCCATTAAATTTTGGATGTGCTCCAGTATGCTGTAGTGCTATAAGGTTTGCATTTCTCATCGCACTGCTATTGATTTTTGCCAAGCCGTGCATACATGCGCCTTCGTGCTCTCAGAAACTGCCCAAGCAGATGAAGATGGATGAGGTGTGTGTGTTTGCGTGTGTGTATGGAGCTGAATGTATAATGTTTCAGGGGGGACTTTGCCGCCAGCGTTTTCTGCTCTTACTCCTCCGATCCCGACCTCAGCCATTCACATCTGGTTGCTAGGCAACAGATGCAGCTCCGTTGCTTTTTTGTCGGTTCGTTAGCAGATTCTGAGCAAGCGTCTAGGAGGACAAAGCCTCTCTGTGGTCTGCCTGCCGCTGTTAGCATCAGAGTAATCATTACAGCTCTACAGAAATAACCGTAGAAACACGTCTTTTACATTTACGCTAGAATCCGTTGAGTTAATTTGTGGATGCATTTGCTCTTTTGACTTCGAGTTCAGGTCGAGTTCACGTCGAGTTCACAATTAGTCGCATTCTCACTAAATACAAGGAGCACATAAAGCTTTTGACTATTTAGAATATTGTGAAGGTTTAATGTGTCCTGTTCAGCAGCGTACTATTTAATTTTCAAATCAAATCAAATATATTTAAATATATATAAAATACATTTTAAAATATTTCATTAAAATACATTTTATATAAGTAAATAATATACATTATAAATAAATGAATAAATAAATAAAATACATTTTACATTTGAAAATAAATAAGACTTCATTTAAAACTGTAGACCATTTAGAAAATTGTAAATATTTAGTGTCCAGTTTAAAAGTACTATAGTTCACTCTTTTCTAAATATTTACTAATACTTAATTATATATATATATATATATATATATATATATATATTTTTTTTTTTTTTTTTTTTTTTTTTATAAATACATGTTTACATAAGTAAATAAATATCTTTTTTTTTTTACATTTAAATAAACAAATACATAAATAATCCATTCTTAAAGGTTTGGACAGTTGTCCATGTATTTGTGTGTGTGCAAACGGATGCGTCTTCCCCTCAGTTTGTGTGTCTGTTGAAGCTCAGCAGAGGTGTTGTGGTCTGTCAGCTCAGCATGGCTGCATTCAGTGCTCTGTCTGTGCCCAGTTAATGCCCTTGACTCATCAGACTGGCAGACCCCAGCCTCCATCCACCCACACACAGACAAAAAGACACGGGCAAGGACATACACTCACACACGCTCTCACAAAACATGCTTTAAATCGTACACTTCACTCCCACCAGGCCTGAGGCCTGTCAAACAGAGGGAATGAAATATGACTAAGAAGTCTCACAGTGCTTGTGCTTAAAACATATGATATCTCCGTCCTCTGAGACTTGACATTTGGAGTGTATTGCAGTCACCACTGGTTCATACTGTTACAAAGCTTACTTTTGTTCTTTGAGAAAATATTGTGATAGATTGATTTTTGTAGATCTTACAAACATAAATGGATAGTTCAACAAAAAGGAAAATTCTGTCATTGACTACTCAACCTGTAGGACTTTCTTTCTTACTTGGGACCAGGGTTTTGCATTAACTTTTTTTGCCCACCAGCCACTGTGGCTAGTGGTTTTCCAAAGTTACTAGCCACTCAGCCATTCACTGGCCCTAATTTGGCAGCAGGATTATTAGGCTGCTGTCACTTTAAGACCTGACGCACTATACCATTATACTGTTACATATGTGTTTTCTTTCTCATCTGTTTATGTGCACTTAAAACATAACCGACTGTGAATACTTGCCAAGACTGGCATTTTGACATTATTATGTGTGCGTTTGACTATTTAAGTTCAATAAGCAGCGAAAAAAACAACAACTCAATTTAGTACTGAGAGGAGGCTTTGTGTGCGCACACTTTGGATGTGAGCACAAAATCTGCGGGAATGAGTACAATTATCCCACGCTGGAATCCAAGCCCTGTAACACCAACAATATTCAAGCAAATGAAACAAGTGAGTGAGGAGAGGCGGGTTTGTGTGTCAACTCACTGTCGGAGAGATGAGAGAGTGAGAAAGCGCAGCTGGTATCGTGTATCTATTCTGTGGAAAATTAGTATTGGAAGCATTTCAGATATATCAGTATGGATATGTATCAAAAAATCTTATTTTTGACAACACATGCACTTTAGTTTATTATTTCAGATGCCTTTTTAAAAGACTACAATTGAAAAATGTAAATGTAACCCACCAAACTGACTAGTAGGAGTGACTGTGTTACACACCACTGCTGAAATCCACACGCATTTGGCGGGTTGGCGGGTGTTAATGTTAAGCCCTGCATGGAACACAAAACTGTGAATAAGGATGTGGACTTTCAAAGACTCAAAAAGCACCATAACATTATCATAAAAGTGGATTCAATCACAATAATCAAGTCCTCTGAAGTCATCTGATTCTTTCTATTCAAGAGTTCTTCTTTCTATATAGTGAACTATTAATTGTTGCAACTGAATCACTGAGTTCTGATCAGTCCATATCCACCAGACTCATGAATGAATCAAACCATGAGCACTGAATCCTTTTGTCCTGAATCCTTCCTTTTATGTTCCACAGAAGAAAGAATGTGTAAATGATTGTGCAAATGTGTGTGTGCAGAATAGTAAGTAATTTTGTGTTTCTGTAGCTCACTGCAGCACGTTTGCTGCAGTCTCGTCTGTTTCCGCAGCTCTGATGGAGTCACTCCACACACACACACACACAACCTAAGTAAGGGGTAATGTCACAAAAAACAATGTTTATCACAAAATAAGCTAGGATAGAGTTATCAGGAATGATCTTGTGTCATCCCGACGAGGTTTATTTTGTGACTGACTGTACTTTATCCTGCCTGTTACACAGCTGCTTACTAAATAAATAAATAAATGTAAATGAAATATTGATATAAGTTGAAATTATTTTATGTAAGCAGAAAGAGATTGCAGAGTGATGTAACTAACACTGACTAAAACGTTTGGGGTCTGTACTGTTTTTTTAATATTTTTGAAAGAAGTATCATGCTCACCAAGGCTGCATTTATTTGATCAAGAATACAATAAAAACAGTAATACTGTGAGATATTAATCTGACCCTATACTTTTGAACAGTAGTGTAAGAAAGTTTATTGATCTGTTATGTATAAATATTTGAGTGCAGAATGCTGTGACTGACTAATAAGAAGCATGTATTCCAGAGAGCTGTGTAATAATTGGATGTAACATCTATTTCTTCATGTATTATCCAGGATAAAATACAAAAACTACTGTATAAATGATAAAAGTTGTGAGAAAAGAGCTGTAAAATCTATTATAGTGCTTTAGGAAGACATTGCAATAGAAGCATTGCGTATAACACTATCTGTCTCGCGTACTCAGCACGCCCGTACCTCTTATTCACATGAGCAGACCAGCTCTCTCCGTTACCATGGAGACGAGGCTTAGCTGCAAAGACCTGGAAAACTGATGCGTGATTTTTCTCTCTCTCTCTCACACACACACACACACCTCTTAAACAGTTACAGTTTATGTCCTTGCACTGAATGATTCATTGAGTCTTTGTAGGGATAGCATGTAAAGACACTCTTGAATCTCTCTTGTAAGATCGGAGGATATGACATTGGTTGATGAGACAGCGTTTTATTGTATTATGTATGTGTGTGTGATCAGCATCACGTCTGCGATTACCGCCATTTGAGGAGCCGTGTCAGAACATGGTGGGTTTTTTGGACAATTAAAGGGATAGTTTATTAAAAATGACAAATTCTGTCAATTTTTTCTTACCCTTGTGTTCTTCCAAACCATATGACTTTCTTTCTATAGTGAATCACAAAAGGAGATGTTTTGAAGAATGTTCACGCTCCTCTTTTCCATATAAATAAACACGTACAATGATCATGGACTGTCAAGCTCCAAAAAGGACATTATAACAGCACCATAATCGTAATCCATATGACTTGTACACTATTTTTTAGGCCTTATGTAAGGCACAGATTGTCGTTATTCAAAACGTCTCATGGAATGACATGAGGTTTGAGTAAATGTTGACGGAATTTTTGTTTTTGAGGGAACTGTTCCTTTAAGGTTGTGATGAAATGAAAGTAGTGATAAATATTTTCTTCTTTATTGTAATCTACGTATGAGTGAAACAGATGTTAACGTTGGTTGCACTCAAATATTGAGGTAGATGAACGTGAGCTTGCAGAGCTTTAGCATATTTCAGTCGTTTCATCAGATGGCATTTGATTAAACATTACGAGGTCTTTTTTTATGAAACACATGCATCATTCACAATGAAATCTATAATATGCTTTAAAAAAATACATTGGCTGAATTTCCATTTCATTGCAACTTGAAATCCACGCTATCGTATGGTCAAGTATCATCTCTTATTTCAGCCTGTCATCATTAACCTTATTAACTCACACACTTAGAACTATCTCATCTCCTCAGTTGTTGATGAATTTTGTAATTTCCAGACACGGAATTACTTCCTGACCTCTGTCTCCGTATCATTGCCTCCCAGGCCGCCAAGGAACCGCATGCTGGTGAAGATCAGGAGGAAAATATATTTCCCGGAACCAATTTCTTGGCCGTAGCCGACATCAGCCAGGTACATTCAATTAAAAGCACATTTCAACCCACACACTCACTCCAGCTTGTAACGTAAAGGTCATTTTACAGCCTGGTGTCCACCCTGAGGGTATCAGCCCCTATCCACCGTTTCCTATTTCCTACTCCCATTTGCATTTTGACCCAACTACAAATGCCTATTCTCCACGTCTCTTCCTACTCGGATATATTGGCCATCAATGGCTCAGTGCTCCAATAATGAGATTTTCAGAGCCAAAGGGTGAAGGAGAACATCGTTTTCTTTAATTAACGAAGACCAGAGAATGAATGAGAGTTTAAAATATCATTCATGGGCTTGAGAAAAAATCTAATTACAATGCGCGCTGCTAAATTGGCCTTTCAGTGAATTGATATTGAAGGGGTGTGGTGCATATTGCCGATATTACTCTTTTTTTCCGTTCAGGAATTCTACTCGCATCACGGCTTGCTCAAGCATGCACACGGAGACATAAGCCCCTTATATTTGCCGCTAACAAGCAGTGCAGGACGCCCGGCGTATGGGGCGTCTGGCCGATTCTCCCGCTCGGTCGTACAAGGGCAAGGCGTCAGTTTGCACCGAAATAGCATAGCAGTCATTAGACGGGAGGTGGAAGCAGGCAAATCTGTGTTGTTCTCACACACTTTTGTGGAAGGTGCTGGGAAAAAGAGTGTTTATAATGAGAATAAAGAATCATGGAGGGGGTTGCGCTTAAAATCACATGAGCTGTTCCACAGTGACCCCTTTTGGTCTGAGAGGGAACATCATGAAGCTCAGTTGGATCTGATCTCTGGTTAACAGAGGTTTTGCGGTGGAAGGAAATTGTATTGCATCGATGAACTGAAGGAGTTAATTGTTTTCAGATGTTTGCATAATGTTAGAATAAAGATTAGTTTGGTTGGATTTTGAAAGGTTTGCATCAGAGATGCTTTGAAAATATTATATTTTACAGTCCTGGTTCTCAAACTCAGTGTTAGCATGTATATCGTGCATTTTTCTTCATTCAGTCATAGGTTGTCTGCAGATTGGAGGCTTTATCTCAGTGGTTTTCAACTTTGACTCTGAGGCCCCCCAATTTCCAAGACAATATTCAAAGGCTCCCCTCATATAGACAAGATATATTTGGTACTTCTGCTTTATTTTTTATTGTTTACCCAAACTAGTAGTGTCAATATATTACAATAATAAAATATTATAATTGTAAATAATTAAAGTAATAATAATTACATTTTAATAATTATAGAAGTTTGAATCTTATCTTTATTTGTGCTACTGATCATGCGGCTTATTAAAGTTAGTGATTTTTATCTGGTAGACAATAAAACTGGTGAAAAAAAATCCTACAGACTTGCATTGAAAGATGGACACGAGTCATTCCTAGAGACCAAGCATTTTGCAACCTGCCAGAAGACCATAGCAACCTATCAGAGAGATTTTCATGAAAAGTCCTACTAACTTTTTTATTTTGACTCTCTAATTGTTTGAATGGCAATTAAGTTTGGAGTTATGAGTCCAGAAATATAAACATTTTCCAAAGATTGAGAGTAATAAAATTCAAGCGCGTTGCGAGGCAGTTGCATATAATTAAGTGTTTTTTCAAGGACTGGCATGTATTCGGCCCACTTGTATTTTTCCCAACGACCAAATAAAGGCCACAGCTACTTAAGTCCAGACCTCGGCAAACAGGCTCTCTCTCTTGGACTGCAGGCATGAATCGCTGCCAGCTCCTAAAATGTCATTCCTCCAAGTCTCCAGTGCCTTAGCTTTGGCTCGGCCAGTTCTGATGGAGCCATAAACTTCAAACGGGCCCAGCGCCCGACTGGCAGAATGCATTTCTCTCTCTTTTTTCTCTGGCACCCAGCCACTGGAAATGAGCTAATCGCTCCTTACACAGACCTCCCTGAGTCCGGGCCAAAGGAATCTGAACATTATCCAAACCAATGACCGAAATGTTGAAAGCTGGCTCGCGGATCCAGCGATGGAATTATACAAGACAAACGTCCCCCTTTCTCTCCAGCCTCCCCTTCTCTGAAGACTGTAATGACCACTGTGAAATTGCGCTCATACTAACATATGTTTGCCATTACCGCACGGTGTGCACTTTTATTTGCTGTCATTTGCGTTGAAAGTTAAATGTCAGATCTTGTGAGCTGTCAGGGGTATTTTTGCAGTAATGGATTGTCAATAAGTCCCTTCAGAAAGCCTTATGTTGGCAGATATATATCATAAAACTGCTAAGACTTCATTTTCCTCAATGCTGTGTTAAATTCAGGAAACACTCGATGGACTTCCAGACTCTCCTATTGAGCTCAACGGGCTGCCGTCTCCTCCAGCTGCTCTGTATCATGGCCCAGCATTTCCCCCACAGCCTTCCCAGTCAACCCCTCTCACCGAGCCCATCCTGAGCACCATCCAGCAGAGAGAGACCCTGGAGAACAGGCTGGTGGATTGGTGAGACCCCGCTATCTGTCATATATCATCTACTGCACAGTTATGAGCATTAAATAAAAATGTTATTGATCAATTCTTTTTTATTATCACATTAGGGATAAAACAATTCAAAATCCAAACAACTTTCTATTCAGAGTCTATCAGAGTACCCTGAATAAAATGTAGTTTCTGCAAAAATATTAAGCGGCACAATTGTTTTCAACATAATAATAATAAGAAATGTTTCTTGAGCAGCACATCAGTATATTAGAATGATTTGTAAAGGATCATGTGACAGGATCATATTACATTGTAATAATATTTCATAATGTTGCAGTATTTACTGATTTTTTTAAATTTTTTATTTTTTTTTATCATAATTGCAGCCTTGGTGAGACTTCTTTCAAAAATCTTATTTTTGAACAGTAGTGTACATACAGATAAACAATATTAAAAGTATATTATAGTATACATATTACTTAAATCCCAAAAACATATAGCTGCCTTCAATCAAAACATATATATATATTTTAGTGACGACTTCGAAATGTGCTAAACTAGTGTATAGTGTATACATTAGCATATAAATATATACACTAGTTTAGCACATTTTAATATTCCTGTTCGAAGTCGTCATTTTCTGTAACATGTATAATAAAACATAAATTATATAAGGCTTTATTCAGTGGGTTTAAAACACTTAACCACAGGTTTTTCTCTGAAATGCGTGTTTTGTAAGTCAATTTGGATAAGTCTAGGGCTTTTCACACTTTAAATAGTTAACCCTGGGTTATTATAAACCCCTGGTAAAGGGAATCCTGGGTTATCTTGCTTCACATTTCATACTGCTCATAATTTACCCAGAGTTAACAATTAATCCTGGGTATTCATAATCTGACATTTCAGATTGTACATTCCTAAACCCTGGGATAACATTCTTTTTTGCAAATATGCAGTGTCAGAGTCATTGATTGGATAAACGCAGCATGCGACCTGTTAACATAAAAGCTCTAGCTCTAGTAAAAGCGGTGCAAACCCCGCTCCGGAGCAGGGTTTCATAATCCTGGGTAAAAAGCAGTGCTAACCCCGCTTCTAAATTACACGTGTGAAACATTCCTTTACCCGGGGTTAAAAGTGTTGTTTAGAACAAAGATAACCAGGGGTTAAGCGCAGTGTGAAAAGCCCTTCTATGGATCTACTAAATGACTGTTTGCTGAATGTTCAGGGGTAAATTTAGTTTCATTTATTGTTATATCAGTTAAAGTATTTAATGGCTAGATTGCTGCTGATGACATCATCATAGCATGACACTATAGCACTGTGTTGTCATTTCTGTCATAGGGTGGAGCAACAGCTCATGGCCAGAATGATCACTGGAATGTTCCCTCAGCCCAGCCAGACTGATCCAGCCAGCCAGTCAGAGCCGGAGAATAGTGTGACATCAGACATAGGTGACAGTGTGTTATTTATTACTATTTTATTGCAATTTCAGATCTCAAAATGTGACTTTCTTATTTTAAACTTTATCTCTTAATTACCTGTTTAATTTTGTACTCTTGGGTGGATAGGGGCTTCTTTACCATCTATAAAATAAGCAATGTGCAAGTTAGGCGTTAAACACTTTTGAAAGCTCCCAGTTTACAAGCTTTAAAAGTTTGTCGGCCCGCGGTTCAGCCATCATACATCTTCACCAATGTGTCTGGTCAATGTTAAAAATCAACAACACAATCAATAACGCATGACATAAACCAGCAAGAATGGTCCAGCTGCACCAGGTTCCAGCCTACAAACTCATAATTTTGATTCATAGCGTCTACGAATGCGAGCCACGCATTTGTCAAGCGTGTCAGTGCGCAGCGAGATTGTATTTCCTCATTAAAGCACGATTGCTTGTGCTCAGCCCCTCTACTCCTCCTTCACTCCATCCTTCCGTCTCCGTCGCGTCACTTCTGCTCAGTTGGCGCGGAGGTCCTGCCTCATTAATTCTCACTTTCATTTAATAGAAAGATCAATGATGTATCAAATTTGCAGAGGAGGCTCGCAGCAAACTGTTGTCAGCATATTCGCAGACTGACTGGACTCTTCCTCCTGTAGAGGAACTGTATTTGTGTTTGAACCCAGTCTTGCCCTAGACAAAAGGAAATGAGGGCCCTGCCAAGAATGTCAGTTCTGTATATTAGTTTTTTAATAGCACCGGTGCAAAATGCTTACGGGTGCAAGAATTCAGAATAGACTGGATGAGAGGTAAAGCGGGTCTCAAATTGGTTATTTGAAATGACTTTGCTGGTAAACTCAAATTGAAGTGCTTCATGAGAAACTTCAGAATACTGTAGGAATGACAAGATTGTAGATATTAAGTGCATGCGTTATTATTATTATTTGAATGCACATTAAGAGTTTTTAGCTTTTTAAATTGAAGTGACATTTTAAATATTAGCATTGTTCTTGTTGAAAGTGATGATAGGTCAGACCTCTGGCCTAGTAGTTTCAAATCCAGGTTAGAATCCAGGACTGTGCTTTGTCCTGATCCCATTACCCAAAACACATTGCATTTCTTTTAAACCCCTCTATTGTCTTTGTCAATAAAAATATTGCAAAAAGCTTTAGTCAGTATTTAGAGCCAGATAATTATGTGTTAGAATATCTATTGGTCCACCACCAGCCCTGTCAGTGGATACAAGTAATAAATATACATTTTATTAACAATTTATTATAAATTATTTAATACAGCTTGCATATTTTATGGTGAATTTTGAGTAAATATTTTGTAAAATAGGCTCTCTTTAAATTTCAGCAGTTGACCGTTCGCTAAGCTCCACCCTTAGTAGTTACTGTTGCTAAATCAGACAAGCATTCGATAGGACTTCAACAGATTGTTAGTACATATATAAAAAAAGATAAAAGTGGAATATATGCATGGCAATCTCTTGTCTCTGTGTGTTTGTGTGGCAGTGGAAGCCGCAGGCGGTGGTGGTCTTCAGTTGTTTGTGGACACAGGCGTACCAGTGGACTCTGAGCTCATAAGGCAGTGTGTAAATGAAGTGCTGGCTGAAACTGTTGCTGTGATGCTGGGACAGAGAGAGACACAGAGAGCACCTACTGCCCCTGTCCACACACAGGATACTCCGGAGGTACTGGTATCTAAACATAGTCTCAGCTGTATGGAAGCTTGTTTCCACCATGGAATAAAAAGATTTTTAAAAAGTAATTGAAACTTTTTATCTCACAATTGTGAGATTATCAGACTTTATGTCAGAATAAAGTCAGAATTGCAGGATATAAACTCGCAATTGCGAGAAAAAAAGTGAAAATTGCGAGATATAAACTTGCAATTGTCATAAAATTATTTTTCTCATAATTGCAAGTTTATATCTCACAATTTTGAGAATTCAGTCAGAATTGCAAGTTTATGAGAAATGAAGTCAGAATTGCAAGTTATAAACTTGCAGTTGTGAGAAAAAAGTCAGAATTGTGAGACATAAATTTACAATTGCGGGAAAAAAGTTATTAAATTATTACAACCTTATTTATTTTTTATTCTGTGATGCAAGCAAGCTTCCATATGTTTGTCTATGATGATGATAATACCTTAAATACTGGGTAATGATATATAAGATGTGATGATATTGTGCTAATATTGCAGGAGGTTACTATGGTACCAACACCAGCACCCACTCCTGAGCCCAGCTTGAAAGAGTCGCCATCTCCTGTCGGAACCCCTGATCTCTCCGAACATCTTTCTGCTGCTCTGTCTCCCAAGAAAAACCATCAGGAATCTGCTTCACCAGGTCTGACAGGGATTTTTCTGAAACTTTTATGAACATACTGAATCACTTGCCTTGTACATGGTGCCAACAGACACAGCAGATATTTGTAAAGGTGTTAGCACAGTTGTTCATACACATCAGTCAGTTCTACAACCATTCTGCCTTTGTTTCAGGTCCAGATAGAATTCCTGTGGGCACACCAACTACCACACCAATCCCATCTCCCACCAGGGTGGCCACACCCTCTCCTCCACCAGCCAATCAGAGCCCAGAGTCAGCCACCCTGCAGCATCAGCCATGGGGAGGAAGAGAGCTCCCTCTGGAGGAGGAAGAAGAACCACATAGTGAGAGACGGGAACAACAGCCAGAATCAGTGTACGTCTAATTACCACATTTTCATTCTTTAATTAAATTATTGAGGCAGAGAAAATAAAATGCACACTAATATTCAATTTATTTGTGCAGAAAAGCAGAGGATGGAATCAAAAGCTATGGGTCATGCATTGACAATGTATTCATGATGAACCATAGTGATGAATGATAGTGAAACAGTGTACCTTTTTACTTATTTATGTTTTTCAGTACAAAATGGGTAGTATTTGTACCTCTAAATGTAGGCCTGGCAATGAATTTTGTGACGCCCATCGAGGATGCAGAAAATATGCCCACAGTGCCACCTGCTGTTCAAAACAGTAAATATATGAATGATTCTAGAAACATGGGATAAAACATTTCCACTTTGACAGTGAGATGATCAGTATAAAACCCAAATATACCATTTAACATCATCTCTCACTACATCTAAAACTTCCTTCATATTGAATAAAATATATATTGAACTTGAAAAAAACAAAAATGTAATTATAAAAAATGTGTGTGTGTGTGTGTATATATATATATATATATATATATATATATATTAAATTATATATAATATATATAATTTATTTCTGTGATGGCAAAGCTGAATTTTCAGTTATATATATATATATATATATATATATATATATATATATATATACTTTTACAAGGATTAAAAGCTATGTCCTTACTTTTATAGATATGAATTTTTCACCTGCTAGAGGATCAACAAGGTCACACACTTTTTAAAGGATTTATTTGCTTATTTATTAATATATTTATTTTTAAATAACTGTACTCATATTTTGTCTCACAACTATAATGTGTTAACTTTTCAACCAAATTCTAAATAAATAGGACTTTTAGATAATTGCTCTTCTTTAAAGTATGTATTAGTAGCTATCAACACCTGAAATAAAATAGTATCTGCATTTAGTTCAAGTCTTAAATGTAAACTTGCATGTCAACACCATTTTTTGTGGGACACTGGTGACAGTTCAGTAGGTGGAGCAGAACATCAGTTTGAAACCACCCTGTCTCATCTCAGTTAACTAATTTAGTGAAGTAAATGCTAGATTTGTTTTTATTTGTAAGTAATATTTGACAATATTTTTGTATCTTACATTATTTACCCATATTGAGTGAAATCAAAGCAGTGTAATTTAGTTTCATGGCTTTTTTTCTATCCTCTCTAACCTTGGAATTAAAAGCTGCTGCTACAGCACCTTAAGACTACACCTAATTTCCTCTTTGTATTATTTTTGTTATTAATGTTTAACTTCTAACACCCTCCATCTCTCTGACACACAGTGTGATGCCAGTAGTCCAAGAGGACGATGAGGAAAAAACAGTCATCCATTTATCTTCACCTCTCCCCTCCAAATCAACTACTACCCCACCTCCTCTTCCTTCTGTAAGCCAGGAACCTCTTCCTGAGTCCTCTTCCTCCTCCTCCTCCTCCTCCTCAGAGGAGGAGAGCAGCTCTAGTTCCAGTGTGACTGTCACTGAGACGGAGACGCCAGCCAGACACATCTCAGAGGGAGAGCTGCTGCTCACTCACGGCCAGATGGCGGCAGTCAGAGGTACATGATCGGTCCAACATATACTCTCGCAGCCAGACTGATCCAAAACCTCAGAATCTACATAAGCAGATGCCTTTTAAGAACAAAATGAACGTTTATGAATGACTGATATGAAACACTCTACATGGGCAATGTCTCACAAACCCACAAACAATGCCTAAATCTATTATTTAATTATACACATATAAATGCACTGCTGGTCAAAAGTTTGTAATAATTAAGGTTCTTAAAACAGTAAAAATCTAATATTAGGGAATATTACTGCAATTTAAAAGAACTGTTTTCTATTTGAATATATTTTAAAAAGCAATTTATTTCTGTGATGGTAAAGCTGAATTTTCAGCATCATTACTCCAGTCTTCAGTGTCACATGATTCTTCAGAAATCATTCTAATATGATGATTTGCTGCTCAAGAAACATTTTTTATTATTATTAAAACAGTTTTTTCTGGAAAACTGTGATACATTTTTTCAGGATTCTTTGATTAATTTTTTGTAACATTATAAATGTCGGTACTGTCTCGTTTGATCAATTTAATGTGTCCTTGCTGAAGAAAACTTTCTTTTTTTCTGTTTTAATTAATTACCCTAAACTTTTGAATTGTAGTAAATCATGGTTTCCACAAAAATGTTAAGCAGCATAACTCTTTTAAACATTGATAAAAAGAAATCAGCATATCGGAATGATTTCTGAAGGATCATGTGACACTGAAGACTGGAGTAATGATGCTAAAAATTCAGTTTTACATCACAGAAATATAATAATTTTAAAATATATTCAAATAGAAAACAGTTATTTTAAATTGTAATTATACTTCACAATTTTACTGTTTTTATTGTATTTTTGATCAAATAAATGAAGCCTTGGTGAGCGTAAGAGACTTATTTCTATATTTATTTCATTATATGTAGTGTTCCAATGATACCTAAATCTGTTGTTTTTTCCCTCCCCAGTTCTGGAACAGGAAGGAGTCCTTCTGCCTAATTTGATGACCAGCCTGAACAGCTCCCTGCATGGAGTCCAAGATATGGTGAATGTTTGAATGCCATGTCTTACCTCACCATTTATTAAACTGGGAAGACAGCCAGTAACACAGTTATTGCTGATTTAACAATCATCTGTCATGATTAGCATTGTGGAAAACACTAAATCCGATCAGAATTTCCAAGTCATTTTGGATAAAAGTGTTTTGGAAATGTGAAAAAAAAAAAAAAACCTCATACAGTGATAGAATTCATTACATTGCAATAAAACTAATACCACACAGATTTTCCAGATGTGTATACACCAATCAAATGATCTGATTTTATACAAACCTTTTGGTTTTTCTTTCAGGATTATGATCCACCCAGTGAGGGTCAGGTGATCAGAGCTCCACGCCACCCTGCTCATCATGATCCCGTCCTGTCTCTGTTGGCCAGGATGGAACGTGGCCCTGTTAGCCAATCTCAGCAGCCAGAGGTATCACATGACTAATGATGTTCAGGAACAAATCATTCTTTTCAACTGGTTCTTTTTATGATTTGGTCAAATAGATTTGCAAACCATTTGCAAATTACTTATTATTACTTCTTATAAGGGCTGTACCTGTGAAGTTGGTGACGTTTAACAAAAACCAGGGATTTTCAGTCTTTTTATAAAAAAACATAACGGCATCTTTGTATTTCTATATGTGAAGAACCATTTATATTGGGGAAAAAAACAAAGAATAAATATATTATAAATTTTATGTCAAGTTTTGTCTTATTCAATATTAAATACGCTAAAAAATATACAATATTTATTTTATAATATCTACTGTAATGTTTTAAATGACAACATTTACTTATATTAAATATTTACTTTATATTAAATTTTTTTTTGCCCACCATTAAATGTAGTGTTAGATGTATAAATATGAAGATGAAAACATAAAACTATAGCTGTCATATATATATATATATATATATATATATATATATAGATAGATAGATAGATAGATGTATATATTCATATATATATATATGATTTTTCAGAGCATTATTTCCTGTTTTACCCTTTTTTTTCAAGATTTTTATTCATGTTAATCATGTCTTATTGAAGTATTGCTAGTTCCACTCTTATTCAGTAGATGGTGCTAGAGAATGTGTTAAAAATGATGATCATAATAATTAATCTTTTTCTCAGACATGGTGGGAGGAGGAGAGCAGTGGAGAGGTCAGTGAGGGTCAGAGACCGCTGCTGACGGCTGTAGAAGAGAGTGTGCTGACTGGACACTCAGTCATAGATCAGCAGAGATACACGCAGCCCAGAACCACAGAGATCTCGCCTCACGCGACGCTCACGTCACCTGGACAAGTGCTCGCTGAACACACGGGTATAAAAACATCACTCAGACAATCAACACTATTGTTCTGCACATACACACACTTTTACCATAGAAAATAAATAGATACATTTTCACACAGAATTTACTGACTTTTTCACGTCACATGCCTTAAAGCAATAACAGTAAAGCCAGTGTGACATGTTAAAGGTCTCTATGTTTGACGCATGTACTACAAACATATAAACCTCATCTCACTTTTTTATATTGTTTTTCCTGTCACCATTAATCTTTTTTTGTTGCCCGTCAATTTTCTTTGGCCATTTGGGTGGCCACGTCCCTTTCTTGTATGCCTTTGGTGGTGTTACTGGCCCTCCGTGGGAGCGTTTCTAATGGGGCATGTCTCACACTACCCGTGTTATGTGGACGCAGGGAATTGAGCTGTTTATGCTTCAGATTTTCTGTGTGAAAGAGCGAGCTGAGGCTGACACAGAGGAAGCCAGGCGATCTGGATACTTCATCAGAACTCAGGCTCAGGGAACCGGGCGGAAATGAATCCCACCCCCACTCTGAGCATCCTCTTACACAGCCTGTGAACGGTGTCCAAACACAACCGCAAAGACGCTGCGCTCTCCTCGCTAATGTTTATTCGATTATTCCCTGCTCGATGTGTGTTCTCCTGCTGAAGTAACGGATGAATTTAAAGTAGAGATTAACTAATATTGTTTTTTATTTAAGCCCGATTCAGAAAACTGAGATTCAGAACTTATTTGTAGTTATTGTTATATTGGTGCTTTTTGATACAGTACTAAATAAATAACTAATAATTATATTTATATTTATAGTTATAGTTTTTATATATATATATATATATATATATATATATATATATATATATATATATGTATACAGTATATATACTGTGTATATTTATATATATACTGTCTGTGTGTGTGTGTGTGTGTATATATATATATATACTGTATATTATATATGATCAAAAATGTATTAAAAAATATTATTATTATTTCTTTTGGGCTATTTCTAACTATTAAGCTGTTACATGTTTCTCATAATAACAATAATAATAATATATTATTAAGGAATTATAAAATAATTTTCTAAATTTTCTGACATCTCAAGAAGGGAATTATCAAATAATTATCTGGATAATGAATGTTTTCTTATTATTATTATTACATTTCAGCAGGAGATTACACATCAAGAAGGAAATTTTATTAAGAAAAATGTGTTTACTAGTAATAAACACTTATACATATAATTGTCTATTATTGATGAAGTAATATATATATATATATATATATATACACACACATCTGAGATTAAGTTTTGCAATCTATATGCTCAAAAATTATTACTATTATTAATTACTATCAAAATGTATTACTATTATTTATTACTATCAAAAATGATTATTACTACTAATACATAATTATACATATAATTATGTCTATTATTGATGTTGAAGTTTATTTTATATATATATACTGTACAGTAGGTTGAGTTTACCTTAATATCGGCCTAGCTCTGATTGGGGGAAAACTGAATTTTGGTGATGAATGAAGTCTGTGTTTGGGCTTTTTTTGGAGTGAATATTAGTTTTGTATCATGTTCAGACTTGAAACACTGAATTTTAGCAATTGAATAAAAGCTGTGTTGGGCTTATTTAGAGTCAATATTAGTTTGGTGTTTCATATTTCAAAACTGAAACATACTGTCCAAAACCTCACACTGAAAAGAAACCTATGTAAGTAAATAAAAGTTATTAAGCAGAGATGCTTTGGAAAACACTGACCTGCGTTTAAAATGTTTGCTGTTAAATGTTTAGTGTACTTAGAGTGTCTGCTGTCCAAAAGTGTGTGGACAGTACATGCAAGTTATGAGTCCCGGGCAACAGAACGCCGGTGTAGATCCCAAACCTTTTCCTGTGTTGGCCTAAACCAATATTTACTTTAAGCCAAGATCACTGCTCACAGTAAAAAGAGCCTCCGTGTTGCTTAGAGACTGGTGCTGCCAAAGAAAAAACACCCACCCCAGCTGCACGAACAAGAGTTCATCCTTGACGGAGCTAGAATTTAATGCTATTTTGCTTTCCTCTCAACTGCAGTAGAGTCCCCATAACAGAGACAAATCAAAGCTGCTGGAAACATCACATTCAGCCCACTGAGAACATTGTTGAATGTATAAGCATGTTACAGGCTATCAAACTGTATGTATACTTGACAAAGACTCTTGTTCCTGTAAATATGCGTGGTTTAATGAAAGAGTTATGACTGGTGTGGTATTTTTATTGAGTTTGTTGTTCTTGGGCGTTGAGCACAGATATCAAATCATACTGTACTTTGCATGCAGTCTGAAATAATCACATGTTGTATCCATGACTACCAGGTGCAGTGGTTGAGAACAGTGGGCTGTCAGTCAACCTCAGGTCATCGGAGGAACAGAAAGAAGCTGAGGTTTATCATGTGATGACTGTCTCCTCCCCTCAGGACACAGAATATCAGGCAAGTACTCTTACCTGACATCGACAGAGCCTGAATTATTTCTTTAAGAAGCAAGAGTGATACATTTCTGCTTATATTACAAACAGGAAGCACAACTATAATAGCTTTCATTGATATTAACAAACATAATTATGCTTGAATAAAACTTCCATAATGTGACAGCGGGAAATTAAATAGGACACAGCTTAAATGTAACCATTAGGATTTGATTGGATTGTGAAAAGTGGGCTATAATATTATTATTTTTCTTCATCCGTGTGGAAAGTAATTTAATAACCTGACATAGTTCATTATAACATTGCAATATAAATCATATGCATAATTCACCCGCTATATTGCTAAATATACCCGATTTTTCATCAGAAAAATATACCGTGATAACCTGGCTTCTCTTGAGACCCCCCTGCTTCACAGCATAGTTAATGATCTGCGAAAGACCGCCCTGCACATTGACGGGATTGGTTACGACATATTTGTGATGTAGATTACAAGGGCAATTTCAAACCGCGTTTTTGAGACTGGGTGCGTCTCAATCAGCTCCCTAGTTCAATAGTCAGGGCACTGATCAGGGAGTCAGCCATTTTAAGGGCTGTCTCAGTCGCAGAATCCTTCCAGGGCACTGAAACGTTCGCTCCCTAAAAAGTCCCACAATGCACCGTGAAAACCAGGGAGCATCAATGCTCACTATAGCTGCATCTCTGTGAGTGTAAGTGGATTCGTAAACATTTATGATTGGCCTTTGTGTTCACGCGCTCATCAGATATATCTGTGATTGGCTACAATGATGCATGTACTCAATGGCCAATCAGAATCCACGAATCCACTCAACAACACTCAAAGTGTCACATTTTTAAAATTTCAGTATCCACTTGGAATCGCGGTTGGTACTTTTGACAACACTAGTGTGTATGACTTTCTTCTTTCAGCCAAACACAATCGCAGTTATATAAAAAAATATCCTGGCTCTTCCAAGCTTTATAATGGGAGTAAATGGTGCCATTTTTGTGAAGAAAAAAAAAAAAATCCATCCATCATAAAAGTAATCCATGCAGCTCCAGGTGGTTAATAAAGACCTTCTGAAGTGAAGCAATCATTTTTGTAAGAAAAATATCCATAATTATAACATTATAAACTGTAATCAGTAGCTTCTTGTAATGTCCGTCCACGCGTTCATGAGAGAGTTGAGTTCCGGTGTATGACGTAGGACGTAGAATTCATGAACACGATATACTGATTCTTGAGCTTGGAAGCTGAAGTTCAGATGTTTCAATAATTGTGTTTTATTCAACTTCAGAATAAAATTTGACAATAATAGCATCAATAATAGAGTTTCTTGTCCTCAAATCACACAGACATACACAAATGTATTAGGCTTATATTCTAGATTTTATTCCATTCATATATGTACTATGAGTGGACCGCCTCTATGTGGTCTCTGGTTTCGCCCCTTAAATCTGATTAGCTGAGCAACATTCCAGAGGCACTGAGACATTTAACTGTTTGTATGACTCTGCATTTCTGTGTTTGTTCCAGACCGACTGAGACTCGGCACAGTAGTGCATTAGTGCTTAAATAACTTATTAAAGTTATTATAAAATGGAAAGCAAATGTTGGTTGTCTGTGCTTTGTAGTATTTTTTGGGTACATCTGAGTGTACGCTAATTTCCGCTCAGGGGCGACCTCTGTCCCTGATTTTCTCTTAATCGCAAAAACAAAGTGGTCTCTTTAGTGGTGTGTGGAAACTCCTGAGACCCTTATTAACCCAGGACTCTCGGTCTGTAGGTCGCCCATATGTGGGGATTTACCCCCCTGAATGAGGGAGATTAAAACAATGTTTTTCCCCTCTGTTCCTGTATAATCCCTCTGCATACAGTGTCCACTTGATGCCCCTCTCCTCCGCTATTGTTCTTGTCTCATCTCCTCTCTTTTTTTGTGTTAGAGCCCCCAGACAGCACAGACGGTTCATAGACCTGCACCAATCCTGGTGAGGCAGTATGAAGACAAAGAGGAACCAGGTACAAATACATGTGCACAAAAATGTTTAAATACCTCATCAAGTCAATATTGGTCTGAAAAAATGTCTAAAAGTTGCAAAATTAACATTTAGAAGATATACACATTTAAAATTTGCTGTCTTTCTCTTTTGGAAAACTAAAAAATATTTATGACTCATCTTGCACGACACAGATTTTTGTCCAATCAGATTCTTTCTGAAATGAGAATGTTTCTCCCCCAATATCACATGACACAACTAACAAGTAACAAATCATGTTTTGTAGCTAGGATGTGGCAAAAGCTGTAAAAATAAAAAAGGATTGTTTGATATGGCCCACCTAAACTTCCTGTTTTAACAGGAAATACATAAACAGTAAAGGAGAAAGACAACTGCAACTAGTCAAACAGTTTCCTTGGGTCTTTAAACATGGACTGCTAATCTGATTGTTTGTTAAACATTGTTACGGTTATGTTTCTGAACATTTAGTTTTAAAATTTGCTAGGTGATTACTGCTGACTGACTCAAGTTAAAAACTCCATATATGACTTGGGTTCCTACCTCAATGTAAATCAACATTCATGTCTGTATCACAAATCATGCAGGACTAGTTTGGCTCAGCCCCACCTCAGTAAAATTGTGCGGTTTGCTTTACAACCTCTAGATGGCAGTGTACCTATAGGGCAACACTGTCTGCATTGTTCTTTTGTCTTGGTCAG
The DNA here is from genome assembly GCA_037950675.1 of Hypophthalmichthys molitrix. Classification (NCBI taxonomy): domain Eukaryota; kingdom Metazoa; phylum Chordata; class Actinopteri; order Cypriniformes; family Xenocyprididae; genus Hypophthalmichthys; species Hypophthalmichthys molitrix. The sequence continues at coordinate 13,439,348 of CM075508.1, forward strand.
AGCATGATTGTTCACTTCTATCTGAGGTGTGTGTCCTTGCGTCTGGGCGTCAGGGGTCCAGAGATGCTGGTGTCAGCTTTATAAACTTCAGTCAGGTGTGAAGGGGCACAACAGAAGACAGATACCTTTGTGACAGCAGCTGCTGAGATGGCATATGCATCATTTAGTTTGAAGGTTGAGACAAGTTGGACAGGATGAATATTTGCATCGCTATGTATATATATATATATATATATATATATAAAATGAACTTTTTTCTTTTGTCCATTAGTTTGATGTAATATATAGATATATGCTTTCCTTAGTCCAATGATGGCCGTGCAACTCTAAATGGCTGTTTTTGATGCAAGAAACTTGACTAAGTGAACAGGACAATGACAGATGGGTGACTGTTCGACATTAGAGAGCTGTATGTGTGTAGATGCAGGACAGCACTACAGATTAGACATAATGAAATCTGTGCTGAGAAAGCGTTCTCTCTGCCCAGTGCTTTTTATTAAGTCTTAAGTAAGAGAACATTGTGAGCTCTAGTACACATCCTGAACTGTTTACCCCAATTTGCTGACAAAAATCTTAACAGCTGCCAATTGTCCCCTATCTATCTATCTACAGTGCTCAGCGTAAATGAGTACACCCCCCTTTAAAAAGTAACATTTTAAACAATATCTCAATGAGCACAAAAACAATTTCCAAAATGTTGACAAGTTTTATATAACATCTGTTTAACTTATAACATGAAAGTAAGGTTAATAATATAACTTAGATTACACATTTTTCAGTTTTACTCAAATTAAGGTGATTCAAAAATGAGTACACCCCACAACAAAAACTACTACATCTAGTACTTTACATGGCCTCTATGATTTTTAATGACAGCACCAAGTCTTCTAGGCATGGAATGAACAAGTTGGCAACATTTTGCAACATCTATCTCTTTCCATTCTTCAAGAATGACCTCTTTTAGAGACTGGATGCTGGATGGAGAGTGATGCTCAACTTGTCTCTTCAGAATTCCCCATAGGTGTTTGATTGGGTGCAGATCAGGAGCCAATGAATCACTTTCCCCCTGTTCTTCTTCAGAAATCCAACAGTGGCCTAAGAGGTGTGTTTAGGATCATTGTCATATTGGAAAAGTGCACGACGACCAAGGGCACGGAGTGATGGTTGCATCTTCTCTTTCAGTATAGAGCAGTACATCTGTGAATTCATGATGCCATCAATGAAATGCAGCTCCCTGACACCAGCAGCACTCATGCAGCCCCATATAAAGACACTGCCACCACCATGTTTCACTGTAGGCACCATGCATTTTTCTTTGTATTCCTGACCTTTGCGACGCCATACAGTTTTGAAGCCATCATTTCCAAAAACATTAATCTTGGTCTCATCACTCCAGAGTATAGAGTCCCAGTAGTCTTCATTTTTGCCAGCATGGGCTCTGGCAAACTCTAGGTGGGCTTTTTTGTGCCTGGGCTTTAGGAGAGGCTTCTTTTGTGGACGGCACCCATGCATGCCATTCCTCTGCAATGTACGCCATATTGTGTCACGGGAAATAGTCACCCCAGTTTGGCTTTCTGCTTCTATAGTGAACTTGCATGCCGATTTTCTTCAACCCTTCTCATCAGAAGATTGTCGTCTCTGTGAGATGGTTGCAGTTCCATCTTTTTAAAATTTTTGTACCACTTTTGCTACAGTATTCTGACTGATAAGTAAAGCTTTGCTGATCTTCTTGTAGCCTTCACCTTTCTGGTGTAAAGAAATTATTTTCTTGTGACATTTCTCTTCCACGTGGTGCCATTGCTGACAGCATGAAACGGGAAGGGGTTTTAACACCCTTTTTTAGTCAACTGTCTGCTGGACACCTGTGTAATGAATAATTAGACTCACCTGTGGTTGAATTCTTGTTAAATTAGACATTTGTGGTCTAAAATTTAGTTTTGCTCCAGAGACTTTCAGTGGGGTGTACTCATTTTTGCATCACCCTAATTTGATTAAAACCTTACTTTCATGTTATAAGTTAAACAGATGTTATATAAAACTTAGTCTTGTCAACATTTTAGAAATTGTTTTTGTGTTCATTGAGATATTGTTTAAAATGTTACTTTTCAAAGGGGGTGTACTTATTTACGCTAAGCACTGCAGCTTTATGTAACCCACAAACTTCCTGGCTTTTTATACTTTCAGTATAGTTCAAAAATTGATTTTCCTTCTAGTTCTGATTATAATTAACAAAAAAATTCCTTTGATAATAACTTACGCATGTGTACAATAAGGCCTAATGCTGAGTGACATTAGAGTAAACCTTGAAAATTGGCCTTTTCCTTTTCTTTTCCTTCTGTGTTCTGCATTTCTCCTTCCTTTTGCCATTTCACTCGTACCCTTTTTCATTTGTCGCTTCTGTTTCCCTCTCATCTATTAGTTCAAATTTTCTGTTCTGTCCAGCAGACCCATACCTCCTCACATATGTATCTGACATATAGTTTATCCAGATGCACTCTTTCAGTGCTGGCATGTCGCATGTAATTATTGTGTGATGAGAGCCAGCGTGTGCTGACGGGTGAATGGATGTGATTAGTGTTTAAACGTAAGCTCGTTCTGTGTCATTACATTTGCTCTGAGGATTTTCCCTTTTTCTTTCTCGGTGTGTAATTTGACGCACCAGTGCAAAAGCAGAAAGACCGGAGATGCACCTGTGTTTGAGTGCCTGCAGTTAGTTTTCAAATTGCCTGGACATTACATACGTACACATGTTTGAGAGTCCTTGTCTGCTCTGTTTGGAAATGTGTCCATTTAAAGCGATAGTTCACTTTAAAAAAAATGAAGATTCATTCATTTACTCAGCTTCATACTATTCAAAACACAAGAAGATATTTTGAAAAAATATAATAAAAGTAAATGGGTTGTTTCGGACCCCATTGACTTCCATAACATTCTTCAAAATATCTTCTTATAGAATGTCAGGTTTGGAACAGTTTTAGGTGAACAGTCTCTTTAAAGCAGACATGCGGTGCTATTGTAGCATCACAACTAGTTGTTTTCCTCAATTCCACTGATGTTTTGTTCTGTTCATGAAACTAATTACAATAAACAGCCCATATACTTTGACAAAAGCCTCTCTGTTAGGTCTTTTCTATCACTTTCTCATCAGTGCTCACACAAGCAACCATTTGTGAGTTTATAAAAGAAGGTGATTGCACTGAAAGTCTTCACTGAATTTCACACTGCAATTCTATACTGTAAGTACATGACATTAAAGCCTTTTAGTCACAGCTTTAGCCCAGACGAAGGGCCTTGAACAAATAGAGCTTCTGTGACTGCGATCTGCACCTCTGCCCGATCTACAGATGGGCCAATTGTGTCTTCTAATAAAAGGCATAGTGTGGTACTGTACAGCCAGATCGGTCCAGACATGACCTGGGCAGCGTCCCCTGGTTATACAGCTGCTCTCTTCGATGACTATCTCTCTATTTGCCTATTAGAGAATGGCTGCTCTGTCTGAGCGTCCCAGTTCAGCTTGTAGCCGTGACATTGAGGGTGATTTAAAGTTTTTTATATAATGGTGGCTGGTGAAACTCCTTGAGGACATGGCAGATGGAGTCTTCGTAATTGGGGTTTATATAAGAATTTGTCTTTGTGGTTTGCCATTTCAAATCAGTCAATATTTTGCTTGACAGCTGTCACTGAGATGGTACCCTTTAAAGTGGTTATAATATGTTCCGGACCAAAAAAAGAAAATAAACATTTAGATACAAAGATACAAAAAATATTTGATGCCTGTACCGAACTGTGATGAGCAACATTGCGACTTTTTCACTTTTTAGGGTCGCATCTTGTGACATCATGTCCTGTTTTTAAATCAGTTACATGTCTTTGGTCTGTGTTTTGTTCATATTTCATTCAAACTGCACCAGAGTTCGTTTGAAAGCAGACCGAGACCCATCTTTTCAGGGGTCTCGTCCTCTTGTTTAGTGCGCAGTTCGGATGGCAGCGTTCTCACTTATTCAAATGAACCACGCTAACATATGTAAGCTTGTTTCCGCCACTGAATAAAAAATAAAAAAGTACAATTGCGATTTTTTTTTTTATCTCACAGTTCTGACTTTTTTTCTCAGAATTACGTGATATAAACTCGCAATTGCGAGACAGAAAGTCGCAATTGTTAGAAAGTCAGAATCGTGTGATATAAACTAACGATTCTGAGAAAAAAGAGTCTTGGACTTATATAACTCGCATTTGCAAGTTTATGTCTCACAATTCTGAGAAAAGAATCAGAATTACGAGTTTATATCTCGCATTTGCAAGAAAAAAGTCAGAATTACAAGTTTATATCTCACAATTATGAGTTTATAACTCGCAATTCTGACTTTATTTCTTTATATCTCGCAAATTACATTATTACTCACAAATTGTGAGAAATAAATTCAGAATTGTGAGATAAAAAGTCACAATTACATTTTTTTATGTAGTGGCAGAAACAAGCTTCCATACTAACAGAGCAATCGCACCAAAGTTCATTTTAATCGAAACAAACATGCCAAGTGTGAACACACCCTAAAAACAAATAACAATGTTAAATGTAATTAGTATGTAAAATAGTGAATTAGTATTAGTATAGTGCATTTTATACTTTTAAACTTCATCTTTCATACTTGGTTCTAATGTGTAAGTTCACTTGTAGCATTTAAAATTTAAATGTTATTTTTCAGTGTGTTTTATTTTTTCATTCAGATAAAATACAGATGGAAATATATTGTTTTTGTCCATTTTTGTGATGTGTTCAAAGAGATGATACATAGAAATGGAAAGTTGTACAACCAATGAAAGGGTCTCTATCCCGAGGTGAAAGTGGACATCCGTTGAACACTGGGCTCTTGTGTGTGAAATATTGGCCCCTCTGTGGAACACAGGAAGGGGGTGAGGGCACACATCGCACACACACACGCACACAAACACACATACACAGCCCGCCTCTCGAGGGCCACTCAGATAAACTGTTTCCAAGCTGCTCGACTGTTCTGTTTTTACTGGGATCAAAACATCATTCAAGGAGTTGGGCTTTCCAGGAGAGCCAAGTTAACCCCAACTCTGTGTGAGCCCTCTTTCTTCATCCGTCATATCCAGTTCTTCACTATAACGATAACATACCTACAGCTATATGTGTGCCAGATGAGAACAGCTTATGGTGTATTTAGCTACTATGCAAATATGTGACTTGTGACTTGTATGAATGTGGTCCAGAATTTTGATGCAGATTTAAACTTGTTATGCAAAGCATGCAGGAGTAATCACGCTTCGATGAAGTCACCATGTCGGTTTCTTTTCTCATTTTAATAGGCTTATTCTCATTGGTGTGAGAATGTGGATTTTTTATTAACTTGCATGCTTTAGTTTTTATTTTTAAGTAGAAATTTCACTAGCACGGAGTAGATGATCTGTTGCCAGGAACAAGAATAATAATTTTTCTTATAGGTATACACTACCATTCAAAAAAATAAATAAATAAATGTAATAAATGTGAAAGAAAGCAATTTATACTTTTTTTCAGCAAAGACACATCAAATGAATATGTAACAGTAAAGTAATTTACATTTGTTAAGATATTTTTTTTTCCGAATAAATGCTGTTCTTTTGAACTTTACTAGTCATCAAAGAATCTTGAAAAATGTCATAGTTTCCACAAAAAATATTCATCAGCAGAACTGTTTTCAACAATGTTAATAATAATAAATGTTTCTTGAGCAGTAAATCAGCAAATTAGATTTATTTTTGAAGGATCATGTGACACTGAAGACTGAAGTAATAACTGCTTAAAGTTCCAATGTGGTGAAAATCAAGTTTTAATGTTGTTTTTATTGTATGTCTATGTGGTGTTTTTTAACGTGCTTTAAGACAGACCATGTGCAAATTCATAAGTCAACACCATTGCTGAGTATTTTCTCTTTAAAACTGCAGTGAACCAAAGATGCGGTTTTGAAAACTAGGCTTAAAGGGGTCGTTGATTATGATTTCACTTTTTTAACTTTAGTTAATATGTAATGTTGCTGTTAGAGCATAAACAACATCTGCAAAGTTACGACACTCAAAGTTCAATTGCAAAGGGAGATATTTTCTTTTAAAGAATACTTTGTTTAAGGACTACAACAAATGGCTATAGGGACTGCAACAAGCTTCTACCTGGTTTGGTGACATCACTAACCCCAAAATTTACATAAACCCTGCCCCCGGGAACACACAATAAAGAGGGCGAGGCCATGTTGGGCTGCTTTAGAGTTGTTGTAGTTGAGTGTTGTGTTGTACCATGCCATCATTTTACACAGGGTTGCTTCACAAACAAGGGTCAATTCAATGCTGGATTTGCACAAAAGATTAACATGACGGCACATGCTAGTCGATGAGTAGAGTCAACTACACAGCAACTACATAAATTTATCCACTAACCATTCAGAAATGTCCAGGTGCATTCTTGTTGAAGAAGTTGTAACTTCTTCCTGAGTCTCTCCATCAGTGTCCGACTCCGGTTTGAACATGTAAGGCTGAACACAGTTACTGACAATCCTCATTTTGGCTGTGTGAGATTCGTCAGCTTTGTTGTTGTTGAGCAACCGAAGCGTGAGCTGTTAAAGCTCCGCCCTCTTCTGGAAAGGGGACGGGAGCAGCAGCTCATTTGCATTTAAAGGGACACACAGAAAAGCGGCGTGTTTTTGCTCGCACCCAAATAGGGCCAAATTTGACAAGCTTATAATAAATGATCTGTGGGGTATTTTGAGCTGAAACTTCACAGACACATTCTAGGGACACCAGAGACTTATATTACATCTTGTAAAAAGGTGCATAATAGGTCCCCTTTAAGAGATATAACCAGTTTAGATGGAAAGGATCTGGCTGAAGATGTTACTGTAGCTATACCCATTAATAGACAGTACTTTCTTGAAAATTAATTCCAGCACAGTGCTACAACAACTATAATGAAATGACCCTTCACAATAGATAATGCTTTACAATGAACTACATATGGCAGTTTATCTGTTTAATAAAATACCTTACTCACCTGTTGAGTAATAAAAATGCCATCTCCACATCACCTTTTCATTTCAGATCTCTCCATCAGTTAAAACCCAAGCCAATGTTTATTCTTGTTTTATTACGAGCTCTGTCACAGTCTCTTTTCGCCAGCAGACTCTCCTTTGTTCAATGTTTTTTTTTAAACAGGTGATTCCCTGGAGGTTCAAGATTTAGCATGTTCTATGTCAACCTTTCTCGCTCATTGTCACAAATAACCTGTGCCACTCTCACACCATAGACGTGTCAAAGTAGCTGGAGCAACTTTCCTCTATTTAGGATTATGACGGGACAAACATGGGCAAGTGACGTATGTATGCAATTTCCCACAAAAACCATCCTGTCAGGTCTAAAATATAAAAACTTATAATAGGCTTACCATAGTAAGACAAAAACACGTTTTGGAAGAAGGATTGATGATGTATTGGAAATTGTGTTAATTTTGAGGGGAAAAAAAGTTAAAAGTGTACCTTTAAGAAATAAGCTTTTTAAATAAAAAAATATATATACACTACCAGTCAAAAGTTTGGAATCGGTAAGATTTTTAATGTTTTTAAAAGAAGTTTCGTCTGCTCACCAAGGCTGCATTTATTTAATTAAAAATACAGTAAAAACAGTAATATTGTGAAATATTATTACAATTTAAAAGAACTGTTTTCTGTTTGAATATATTTTATAAAGTAATTTATTCCTGTATTGGCAAAGATGAATTTTCAGCATCATTACTCCAGTCTTCAGTGTCACATGATCCTTCAGAAATCATTCTAATATGCTGATCTGCTGCTTTAATAGACAATAGTCGCTTTTCCTCCGTCGGGTCGAACGGTTCTTAGAATGGTAAGGAATGGTTCCAGTTGTGTTTCCACTGGAGCCTGGTACGGCACGGCATGATTACAAACCGTTCTCGGCCCGGAATTCTCAGCACAGTTGTCTAACGTACTGAATCGTGCTGGTAGAATGCACGTCGGCACACAAGATTGGTCACTTGTCTGTTGCCTGGCAGTTTCTCCGTAGCTGGCTAAGCGCTCTATTTGAGCGTCGTAAACACAAATTAATAATAAAATATTAATAATAAGAAATATCTGATCATCCTCCATAACGCAGCTGTTATTTACCTCTAATATCATCAGTAAACCGTTGCGTTACCAAGGCAACAACTGACGCTTTTGAATTACATTCAAAAGAGCGTCCGTTATCAGCCCCACAGTGGAAAATGAAACCGCAACCGTACCAGCTGTCCCGGATCGGCACGGAATGGAACGATTCGGCAATGAGAACCATTCGTCCCGGTGGTGGAAAAGCAGCTAATATTTCTTCGTTAAGGTGTTTCACTACATTTTCCCTTTGATAGAGCTTCCAAACTTCTTTGAATAGAGTCATACAACTTTTGAATAGTCTCCAGTATATATATATATATATTTGAAGAGTCAGAAACAGAATAGAAAATGGTCATGAAATTCTAAATGACAAATTTTCAGTGCAGGAAACCTTGAATAACATTATAAGTGGACTTTGATGTATATTTTATATAAGAATTAAACTACAAACAGTAATGTTAGGCCTTTAATGCATAATAGAAAAAGTATCTTTTTCTTCACTTGAAATCAGCCTGATATTTCTATGATGTCCTCTGAAGCTGGTGTTACTCTATAAATGCATTATTAATGTTTTTGTTTCAGTTTGTACTCGCAGTGGGGCGTGATCTTGTGTTTCCTCTTCAAACAGCAGTCTAAAGCAAACAAACAGTACAAACACTGAGGCGCTGTCTCCGCTTTTCACTTCACATCGCATGACTTCTCACTGGGAGGCTGCTTTAAACAGAGATGAGACTAGATTATTTACCCAATGTCTGCTCTCAGGTTTATGATGAAATAACGACATCTTGAGTGTGTTTGTTTAAATAACTCACCCGTTGGCTGATGGCTGACAACTTATAATGTTTTTGAATCCATGTACAGTTTTGCATAATTGTAGGTCTAGTATTAGTGCTGTTGTTTTGCGTCAAAACTTTATTAAAGAAGTAGACAGCACAAACAAATATCTAATTGACTGCTTTGTTTAAATTATATAGAAACTTTTGTACATTCATCCATTGCAGCATTGCAGGCCTGTCGGCATTTTCGGCGCTTTAAATCTGTCCGAAACCCTAGCCAGGAGACCACAAACAGGCCTAAAATTGACGTTATGCTTTTGCCATGTTTTTCTATTAAAGCAGGAAGTAAAGGAATAACAATCAAACCCAATGAAAGAATAACAAACCAGCAAGAAAGTTTCTCTCTGTCCTCACACAGGCACACACCATCCCATCCCCCTGCAGTTCTATGGGCCGTTCGGATGTAAACTCATGGTCCAATAGCTCTGGAATAACACGCTATATAAACAAGCCCTAAGAGTTGAGGTGAAGACAGCCAGTCTCAGTTTTGCAGTCACCCAGAACACCACCACATAGAGATGAATGAATAGAACAAGACAGTAAAGACACTGCCTTTCGCTGCAAATAATACTCGTCTGGTCTACATATGTCATCTCTGTGACCCGTAATGCTCCCGTGTTGATCTCTACATGTGTAAACAGAGTTCAGTAGCGGCCATTCACTTAGAACAACTCAGAAAATGGCGGGAGAAACCATCTTGCTCTAAACAAAACAATGGAGGACCGCAGACTTAACTGGACTTAGTGCTTAGAACCGAGTGTTTTTATTTGCTCAGTATTTGAGACAATGTAGTTAAGTCAAAGGTTAGTCAAATTCACATTTCCCACAAAATAGTGACAAAAGAAGAGTAACTCAGTTCAATGATTTTGATATGCTCTTCCCTACCCATTTTTTTTTTTGTAATGTACTTGACCTGAATAGTGAAAGTCAACTCTTCTGCTTTAAATTGGTCTGGGAGATTAAGATATTTGTTTTATGTTTGTGTGCTTTCATTTAAGAGCAGCTGTACTTAAAAAATGCATTGTTCAACCAAGCCAAATGCTTTAATTTGTGAACTCTTTGTAGTTTAATTGAGAAGTCATGAAGGTTGAGACAAAGCTGCAAAGAGAATAAGCAGAACTGATAGATGACAATGCAAATCAGCAGGCCATTTCAGAAATTGACTTTAAATTTATTACCATAAATTGGTACATAATACACATCAATATACACTGCTATTCAATATAGTTTGGGATCAGTACTGTAAGATTTTTTTTACAAGTCTTGCTCACCAAGGTTGCATTTATTTGATAAAAAATACAGTAATACTGTGTAAAATATTACAATTTAAAATGTAGAACTATTTTCAGTTTGAGTATATTTTAAAATGTAATTTATTCCTGTGATGGCAAAGCTGAATTTTCAGCATCTGCAATCTTCAGTGTCACATGATCCTTCAGAAATCATTCTGATATGTTGATTTGCTGCTCAAGAAACTGCTCAAAAGAACAGCATGTATTTGAAGTAGAATTTTTTATTATGTAAAAAGCTTTACAGTTACCTTTGATCAGCTTAATGCATTCTTGCTGAATAGATATATTCATTTAAAAAAAAAAAAACTGTATATATTAAAAGAACATTATTTTACTGTTTTTTAATGGAAATTTTGCTTTTAAATAATGTTAGCAATTTAACAATATTTTACTGTAAAAGTATGTTTTGTCTTGTCGAATAAAATATAGATTTTTTGAGTATTATAGATAAATTGTATTTAATTCATTTTTTTTCCAGAGACCATACATTTTACAGTAAAAATTATAAATGTTATTTATTTTTTGGCAATTAAGCGCCACATTTTCTTCAGATTGTTTACAACTCTGAAGTTAGCCACCACTGTCATCAATAATACGAAGATATACTGTACATAATTTTATATTTTCATAGTAAAAATAACATTAGTAACCATGGTATTTTGCCCAACACTTCAGTTACCATGGTAAAACAAGATTGTTTTATCTGCACTCAGACTGTGTTGTCTTGTTCTCCTCTAAACGGTTTGTTTTGACAGCAGGGTGTGGTATGACAGTGTCAAGTGTCTGTGTAAGATGGGTAAGTGATGACTGTAGTCGGTCTGTTTGTCTGTAGTTCCACACTGACTCCTTATCTGCCGTTGACTGACAGAGACTCGCCCGGCCAAGTTCTTGTTTATCGTCATGCTCCATCAAGTTTTCCCATCTCCTGACCTGCAGATGCTGCAGAGCGATTTCACGCCACAGTTACGGCTCGCCACCCTGCAGAGTCACAGCGGCCGTAACATAACCGTCACAGGGTTCAGCGGACAAAGCTCTCAGATCACTTCTGAAGACTTTTATGGCTTCAGTACTGCTAAGTTACAGGGATTTTGCAATGCCGTATTAGATGTTAGTAAGGGTTCACAATAAAATTGCACTACAGTTAGTCTCAGAATGTGCATGTGTTCGCAAAGAGGAATCTTGGTTACCCCTTTACTTAAAGTTTAGGTTTATAATGCATTTTAAACATATTCGCAATGCATTGAAAGCACAGCAGTGCTCCAATGTTTACACTGTGGATGACTAGTTACAGTTGTCTCTGCACATGAATTTGAGACACAAGGAAGTATTTAACATAGAAAAAAATTACATACTTCAAGTAAAAGTGTTGCAGTACAAGGAAGTAGAATGAAAATGAACTGAAATTCAAAGATATTCATATAACTGTATAATTTTTTATTAAAAAGCAATGTTTGTCAAGCAAGGTTTTGGCTTGACAAAGTCTTAAAAAAGTTTTGAACGAAGTCTTGAAATGTAAAGGTTTATGTCCCTTACAGGCAGAAAGGGATGGGTGGATGGATACGTACATACATAGATACATCCATAGATTGATACATACATACATAGATAGATCGATCAATCCTGTGCATTTTCAATCTGTAGCAGTGTTGCCAAATTGGCCGAGATGAGCTCTGGATAAATCAGTGTCTCATGTGGCAACATCTCTTGCCTTCCTTCTGAGTAACTCTTGGAAAAAACTTCTGACCTTCAAGATTGCAAGATGTGCAAAACTTGTCCTTACTTCATTGCCGCAGAGTTTCTTCTAGTGTGTTTATCAGTGCTCTGAATGCATGTCGAGGTAATTGTTTGTGCTGTTTGTGTCTAGTTAAGAATAAAACCCTCGTGCAGTTGTTCAGTGTAATCTGAGGAAGGCTGAGAATCTGATGTCAGTCCGTCCAGCTGTACTGACATGTCTGTGTCTGAACAGCTGCAGAAGGCCACTCACTCAGGCCACGCATATCATTTTATTGTGTCTGTTCAGGACGCTGCATGTTTGAAGTTCCTCGCCATGCCCTTATGTTACGACAGCCCTCTTCAACTGACGCCAACTGGCCGAGTGCGGCCCGGAAAATGGCAAGAACAAGTCCAGGAACTGGTGTTTATCACCAGCTATAAATGTGTTGTCATATTGCTGACTCTTGTGCTTTTTGTAACCATAGTTTCTGGCAAAATACAGTTGTTTTTTCAGTTATAGTTGTAGTGGGAAAAAAATCTTAATGACCCCCAATTTTTGAATGTTAGCGTATATAATTTTTTTATATCATATCTTATTATTTTTTAATAGTAATATTTAAAGTTTTAAGAAACTTTCTGTCATTTAACACTCATCATTCACATAATTTACTAAACCCTGTGGTCTCTTCTATAGCAGATTTTAGTGAATAATGTTCATAAGTTGACTTTCCATGGAGTGTAAACACTGTGGCTTGGTTTGTTTAAGTGGCTGGACATGCTTGACAACTTCTGGCTCCACCAATGGCATGAGTTTGGGGTGGAAGCTATCTGTTTATCTGACCAATAGCAGACCAGGCAATTTTTGAGCAACCTGTTTGAAAACATTCATTATTTTTGGAATTGCTTTTGAAATTGTTCATTGCAGCTTTTAGCCTGTTGTCCTAAACACTCTGTATACATTTTTTCTTTTTTAAATAGCTTAAAATGAAAACATTGAAATTTTCCTTTACAGACTATAAACTCTCACTCTTTCTTTGTTTTGGGATATATTGCAGCGAGCGTATCACGCAGCCCCGTCTCATCCTGTCAAGCGTGAGATCAGGCGTAGAGATAAGGTTCCCCTCACAGATGGATGAGTGGAGATGAGAGGGATAGACTTTTGAAAATGAACCGGGTTTGAGTGCGGCTGTGCGCTCCAATAGTCATCACCTCTTCACCCCTGACTCCTCATCTGCCAGACAGAGTGAAGGGGGGCTCATCCCTGGAGCAGGGCCGCTTTGATCAGCCGAGCCAGGCAGCGGCGCTAAGCCACGCAGCAGAAGGCCCTGTCTCTGCTTTCACAGGTGGAGGAGCAGGCTTTCATGGGAGCGCTCCCGTTACAGTGCGCAGAGGTTTCGTAGGGTTACAGCTTGGGTTTGTGTTTGATGTTGGGCTGAGTGGAAGCTACAGCCGTGCTGTCTGAGCAGATGGACAGATGTGTATCCTCCTGCATGACACAGGCCAACATGAGCCTACTTTACAGTAAACTACAGGCTCCTAAATAATTCTGCTGTTGTTAGATGCAGAGATGACTAGCTTCTCATATGTGATTAGTGGTGAAATGCTTTTTTTTTTTTTTTAGTTGTTGACAGCTATTTAACTAGTATTTATGGCTGTATACACTACTGTTTAGGGTTAGTAGTTTTTTTAATACTTTTATTATTTACATTTTTCAATTGTATTCTTTTTTTTAAAAAGGCATCTGAAATAATAAAATAAGTGCAATATAGTGTTGTCCAAAATATAAATTTTTCAATACATATCAATACTGAAACATCTGAAACGCTTACAATATTAATTTTTTCACAGAATAGATACACAGTTCCAGCTGTGCTTTCTCGCTCTCTCATCTCTCCGACAGCAAGTTGACACACAAACCCGCCTCCCCTCACTCACTTGTTTCATTTGCTCCGGATGAGTATTGTTGGTGTTACAAGGCTTGAATTCAAAATGCTGGTCTTGGCAACTATTCACATAAACACAGTCAATCATGTTTTAAGTAAACGCAAACAGTTGAGAAAGAAAACACATGTGTAACAGTATAATGGATCCGTGCTTCAGCTCTTAAAGTGACAGCAGCCTAATATACCTGCTGCCCAATTATTAGATAATATTAAAAATCTATATGGAATATAGCAAATAAATAAATATATATATATATATATATATATGTATGCTATATTCCATATAGATTTTTAATATTATCTAATAATTGGGCAGCAGGTATATTAGGCTGCACAAATTACAATTGCTATACAAATTAATATTTTGAATAGCAAACATCAATTTGTAGAGGTAAAGAGCAAACCATTTTTTTTTTTATTTTTTTTTTTAAATCAGAGCAATAAGGCACTCTTCTTCATGATGTAACGCATGCCTTTTTTATTGTATGCTGGTTCATTTAATTGTTTCACCTTTTTGACATTGCTCAGTGTTTTATTTCATAGGTGAGTGTGTTTGCAGCTAGATTCCAGATAGTCATGAGTCTCTCTCCACTCATCTGTTTCCTATCAAACATGTTCTCACTGCCAACCTGTCAAACCTCTCCCTCTCTCTCTCTCTCTCTCTCTCTCTTTGTCTTTCTCTTTCTCTCCTACTTCCATCTCTCCTCTCCTCCCTGTGGGTGTACTGGAATGGACCCCAGTGTCCTATCAAAATCCTGGCTCACACCCGATTCCCTACAACCAGACGGGCATCTTGAATCTATCAGTACTGTCACATGCGCCTGCTGCTCAGATCCCAGGATCACGTCCAAGTGCTGCCACATCTTAGCTCTTCCTTACCTTCTCTGCTCCATTCTTATTCTTTACCAGCCAAAGGATGTTCATCATGCATTGATGAATGAACCTAAATAAAACAACTGTCACTTTTGATCAATTTTTAATGCATCCTTATTTCTAACTTCTGTAAGGTAGTGTATATACTACATGTAAATTATTTGTTTTATTTAATATTTTTATACTTATTTATATTATTTATTTATTTAATATGAATAGCAGTATTCAGTATGCAAAAATTGCAAATTTTTTACTATTTACCAGGTTTCTCTCCTAAGAGGATGTCCCATCATGCACTGCAACAGATCAGTGTGTGTGCGTTTGCCAGCGATACTTTACTTTTCAATCACACATAGATGCCTTTCCGTCACTCCCCCTTATTCCAGATAATTTTGGCTCTATAGACAGATGCTGTCCTGTTCACAGATGGCTGAGAGTCCGGGCTGCTCGCCCACAGGCCCACCCGGGCACCCCTCACTGATTGCTGCTCCTCCTGCGGGGCCGAGGCCCCCACATACCTGCGATACGCTCGGCGGGCCTTCAACAGAGGAGTGTTCCAGACTGAAATGGCCTGATTGGAATTGACAGCTTACTTTTCAAAGGCATGCTTGTTAATTACCAGATCTGAAGCTCTGAAGGTGTGCTAAGCCAATATAACGCTTTGCTAGCTGGGCTAGATAGTAAATAGTTTTCAGGTAAAATGTCATGTGATCTCCCTCCAGTCTGCTTGATTTCAGGCCTCCCATCATAGAGTTTTTGTTGGGAGCCGGTGGAAAGTGACACTGCATGAGAACGCAGATCTAACGTACAGCTGGTGGACACACATCAACAGAGGGGGCGTGGACCATCAAAAGCATTTGTAGATATCTCATTTGCTTGCTTTCAAAGCAGTTTCATAGGATTTCACTTTTTTTATGCTGTAAATTTCTTAAATAGTGGAAGAATAGCCTTTTTTTTTTTTTTTTAAGTTTGATGCACCATAAAAACATCATACAACTTTTACATTTCAAAAAGATTTTTTTAATGAATAAGCTGCAAACATTTGCAAATTTGATCTAAACATTACGAAAGAGCAGCTAAAATATAGTTTTTAACAATCTTTCAGGCTGATCTTCACAGTTTAAGTGACACATTTCAGATTGTTTTGTGATAATGTAATACAGCTTTTTCCAAAGATGCCATTTTTGAAGGATGGAAAATTAAAAATGACAGTATGTTGGATGCAATAACAAACTCTTTTCGCATTCAGAGAGGGTTTTGCATAGTCTTTAAGACACAGGAGCAAACAAAATGTTCAGTTTGGGTTAGGGAGAGATGAGAATGTGGTTAAAAAAAAAAATAAAAAAAAAAGTTGAATAATGTAATTGGACACATTTAAGGAAAAATGTGTGATTATGACCCCATTAAACCCAGTGCTAAGATTTATTATCTATGTGTATTAAAACAGATTATTCTTCATTATGCATTTCAAAATACTATAATTATCCCATTTAAGTATACCGTTATACCATTACAGCTGCTTAGCTAAATGATTAAATAGTCCAATTTATAAAGGCAGTTTGTTGCTTGTTTTTTCTTTAGTCTATTTTAGTATTTTCAAAGTAGTGTAAAAATAAGACTTCATTTAGTATTCTAGACGTAACTGTTGATGGGGTGATTGAAAAAGGACTTCTGTTGCTTTCTTTTGTGTTGAAGAAAACCTCATTAAATCAGAGTTTGGCGAGAGAAAGGCCAACCTGGCAGAGCTCTTTCTGGAGCAGAGCCGATTTCTCAATTATTTTACCTTTCTGTTTGACCTGCTTTGAAACTGGTCCATATGAGGGTTTTTTTTATTCTCAGCCATTTTTGAGGCTCTGTCTCTGAAGGTCCCCTAGATTCTCTTGGGACAAATAACCTACTTATCTAAAAATAACAATCAGTCCAAATGAGTGTCCATAGCAGTTCACAGTCTATGGCTTTATTCTGGCATGCTTTTGAAAGCTCAGATCAACGTGGCTCCTGTGAAATGCATCTTTGCTGGATGGAAAAAGTTTTGTTAATATATTATAATGCAGTGTTGCCAGAAAACTGACTCTCAGAAATCCCTCTGTAGCAAAGTTTAGTTGTCCTGCTGTGGTCTAAGTTTGTGAGAGAGTATTTGAGAAGATTCACGTTGCCGTTCTTTAACCCCTCCAGTTATGCTGGGCTAATATAATCGATTCAGCAGATGGTGGCTATATTAGATTAAACCTCCTAAATATATTTTGCAAAATATCAGGTATGTCAATTATTTTTTTGTTTTTTTACCAATTCAGCTGAATCCCTTGAAAACATGTCTACGTTACATTTCACTTATTTAAAAAAAAAAAAAAAAGGTCACATCTAGGTCACATTTCACCCCCAAATTAAATTTTGCTACAAGAAAATTATGGGTTTTTTAAAAAAAAAAAATATTTTACATGATTATTCTGATGACAATTAAGAATATTTTCCCAAAATTTCCATTACTGTCATGCGTATGGATGTTTTTAATTCTATTTTTGGTCATTTCTGTTTTTCTCAATGATTCTCATTTCTTCTTTAAAATGATATGTTTTTGTTTTTTTATTTTTTAAATTGTAAAGTATTTTTATATCCTGGTAGTATGTTGTATTGCCTTAATCCATTAATACTTATAATATAAAAACTATATCATTTTTTACATTGTGGTTATGAAAATTTAGGAAGAAAGGGGCTTAATTGTCATAAAATAATCTCACATCACTTTGAAATTTCATGAGAATTCTTATAAATTCTTTTTGTTTGTTTGTTTACATTTTGGGGTAAAATACGACCCGGTCATGCACGTGACAAGTTTCATGAGATTCACCTCTTGGCCGACGTGACATTTAAAGGATTCTGATGGCCTACAGTGGTCTTAAACAGTGGCCTTGTCTTTGTGATGTTCTGATACAGTGTCCAATGCTTTTAAAGATCCCTTGGAGGGAAAAGGGGGAGTTTTTTCCAAATGAAGACAGATAAGATCTTTCTCTGTTCTCTTTCACTCTCTCTATGTCCCTCCGTCTCTCTCTATCTTTGGCCCTGAGCAGTGGCCTCGATGACCCTATCTCCTCTCGGCTCCTTGACCCCTGTGTGTGAGGTTACGGCCCGGCTTCTCCACATGGGAGTCCTGCCTGCTGTCTAAGTCCAGCTCTGTGTTCCAACCTCTCCAACAGATCCAGATGAAAAGAGCATTGAGAGGCTGTCCCATCACCCCAAGCCCCCCTCCAGCCCTCCTTGGACAGAGCAAGCGAGGGGGGATGAAAGCTCCTCTGGCCGAATGCAAATCCCCCTCGATCCCAACTCAACCCTGCTGCTAGATCTTCACACAGTGGCCCCCATCTCTTTATCAGCGCGATCTACTGAGAGGACAGTCCACGTGACCCTGATTTCAAACCGTATCAGAAGCCCCTCCCAATCCAACCCGTAGTTCCCTCTCTAGGGTGTAGGGTGGGGTCACGTGGACCCCTATCCAAAGGTCATAACCTCTTGACTCTCAATTAGCACTCCCTGTATTCAACGCTGCTCTTGTTTCTGAGGTCGGGACTGATGGAAAAGGGGGAGATGGGTGGTGGGCGGCACTTTGCAACACAATGCTTCAATCGGCGGCCCATGCGGCTTTTTTGAGCGGTGCTGTAAACAAGCCCAAAGAAAAGGATTAGTTAAGAGCCATTGAAGGCTTTGATTGACTTAATCTGTCTTTAGGGGATAGGAAGTTTGATGGGGTTTTAAATGCTCCGAGGACGACCCCAGCTCCACCTGGCCTCATGAACGGAGGCTCGCGGCTCAGCAGGGTTATGTCAGGAGGTCTCCACCTGTGGAAAAAAAATCCCTATAAATCAAATTCAACCTGACATTTATCCCAAGGAACTACCCTTTGGCTGTATTCCACAGAAATGAGGCAGGGAAGATGGTATAATTAATTTATGGACCGTTCGTCTCGCTTTGACACATTGGCGAAAGAATAAAAGAAAGAACTATTGACCGACTCTTTAAATACGCCCTGTTTCTTAGCCTAGTATTTATCTTGTTTTAAACCTGCATACCTTTTTATGTTTTATCTCGGCTCTCTTTAGAGCATGGGAACGGTACTGTGATGTCACTCTAAGAAAATACATAAAGCTGAAGGAATGTTGAGTGCTGTTAACACTGTAGTGCTGTAGTCAGCACTTCCTTTACATTAAAGAACATCATCTATCTCATTTAGTTTAAGCCCAATCGGGTCATGAACGGCCTCCTCTTTGTACTTGTTCTGTGTCATTTCCCGTCATTAATCTTGGATTTCCGGATTCAATTCCATTTCACAAGCTCTCAGTTCACTTAGTAAGGTATTCACTCGGTTGAACATGTTCGTAATGTCCATTTAGCTTGCATATGGAATTAATTCTCTGTACTTTGTATATACAGAGAATTCTCCTATGCTGACCTAGGCTGCATTTATTTGATCAAAAATATGCTAAAAACAGTAATATTGTGAAATATTAATATTATTTAAAACAACTATTTTATATTTTAATATATTTTAAAATGCAATTTGTTTCTGTGATGGCAAAGCTGAATTTTTTTTAGCATCATTACTTCAGTCTTCAGTGTCAGATGATCCTTCAGAAATGATTCTAATATTCTGATTTGATTCTCAAGAAACATTTCTTCTTATCAATGTTGAAAACAGTTGTGCAGCTCAATATTTTTTTATATATATATGTAAGCAATAAGGTACGAGAGGCTGTGACTTATTCACGATACAGCACTAGCCTTGAGTATTTCATTGCTTTTATAAAACGGTTACCACACAACACAAATATTAAAGCCAAAAATATGTATCAATGCAAATTTCATGTTGTAAACTTTCAATAAAAGCCTTCCTTCCGCCGGAACAAATAGTCCCTGACCGTGAACAGCAACAGAAGTTACATTATTACACCATTAGATGGTGGCAAAGACTGTCTTTATGAGTGTGTCAGCAGGTGTCAGTCAGTAGCAAAGACTTTTATATTGAAAAAACGGAATTGTTGTGAACACGGAACAAGACGCAACTGACAAATGCTTTGACTTTGACACTGTCAGTCACGGGAAAACCCCTTTACTGTTAAAAGGACAAGATAATACATCGGACATTTAAACAGATTTTTTTATAATTAACATGACTGACCTGAAGGAAAATGCTAAATCTGAATGCAGGTAATAAACTCGATCTTTTTCTCACAATACTCTTCTACATAATACGGTAAGCTTCAATGAACAATATCAATTGAGAACATACAGTTTACGTTACTAAAAGTGGTTGCTAAGGGTGTTGTGTAGTGATACACAGAACCATTGGATGAAGCGGTTATAGCCGTGTTTTCAAAGACAGGAACTAACCATTTTATAAATTCAAATATATATACAGTATATATTATAAAATAATTTTTGATTTCCTAAAAGAACCTGTTTAAAGTATTTTGTTCTCAAGCCCATTGTGTTCCTCACTTAAGGATAAAGAATGTTTCACAAAGCATTCTTCTCAAAATAAACCCACAGTCCTTTTGTTTTATGACTTCCAGTCTAGTCCTGTAAGTTTGGGTTTTAAAACGTGTCTGGCATTGGCTTGCAGCAGGGAAAGTTTGAAGGTGCATGCCTCTCTTTAACACCTTATCATGCCTTTAAGGGTATGTGTATAACTGCGAGTGTGTGTGTGTGTGTGTGTGTGTGTGTGTGTTTCTGTGTGTGTGTGTGTGTTTCTGTAGCTCTAGCCCAGCTGTGCTCATATTATGTTGTCACCTCATGTTGAAGGAGAGCCAGTGGGTTTAAGTTTTCTACCCGTAGAAGCAGTAGATTTTATACTCCAATGAACCCATTTTCTAAAGAAAAGCGTCTTTTGTTGCAGTTAGATGCTGTCTATATTTATACAATAATATTTATTATAAATATTCATTGTTTTTCATTGATAAATTCTTCTTTTTTTAAATCTTGTAATGCCAAAGTCTCTGTCACTGCAGTTTTTTGTGCTGGCCTAGCAGTTTCATTTTTCCTCTTGTCTTTGTTTTTCCCCAGAGTTCCCGCAGCTGAGGAGACTTTCAGATGACACGTTTTTTGGGGACAACGAGGAAGGTATTTGTGCAAATTGTTTGGTATGTCTTGATTGTTTTCATATGCCTCAGACTTGATTTGCTTCATTTTATCTCATTTCCTCTTATTTAAATTCTTTTCTCGTTGTTGTTGAAGAGCAGTTTCACAGAGTACAGCACAGAGACCTTTTCAGAGGCTTTTCAGTGTAAAACACTGCCAGACAGCTTCATTCTTGACACTCCCAAATTTCTAAGCAGCCAGATGAGAGCAGAGAAAAGACAGAGTAAAGTAGAGTATATGTAAGAGGTCAGAAGGGGGGGAGTTTGACTTATCTGTCCATCCTGAGAGTTTGGAACGGGGTGTATAACTCTGTTAAGTATTTCCAGGTGTCTTAGAGGAGGTTGAAACTGTGTTTGTGTGTTTAATACATTTAGAATACTCATGAGTCATTTTTTCCCAATGGTTCATTTCTCCGGAATAAGTGCATTACCAAAATTGCACCAGGTTTATGCCTGCCTTCTTTTTTTTTCTTTTTTTTTTTTTGCACCTCTGTTCATCAGTTTTTGTTCTTTTTTGGATCTCTGGTTGAAAGCTTAGGGGTTCTGAAGCACCTGGCTACTTTCACCATACTCTTCCCTTTCAGCTGAGTTTTTATTGTCCGTAGTGTAATATTTTAAAGCTGTGCCTCTACAAAGACGGATACCAACCAGTTCTGACTCTGGTTTGATATTTAAAGTCACCCAAAAATGAACATTCTGTCATCATTTACTCATCCTTGTGTCATTTCAAACCTGTATGATTTTTTTTCTTACTAAGAAGCTGTTTTTTCTTCTTGATGAGCGGTTAGCTCTCATCTCAGATAGCTCATTCTCATCTGCTGCTCAGTTAGTAAAGACTTGTCATCTTTTAACAGTCATTGATATGTGAGGAGTAAGTAGGAACTAGAAGAGACTGACTGTGGTTTGGTTCAATTAAAACGAACTCTGGTGCAATTGCTCTGTTAGTGCGTTCATTTGAATAAGTGTGAACACTGCCATCCAAACTTTGGTACGCATCAAACAAGCAGACTAGCACGTTTAGCCCAGCACACAGCATTGTTTTGGTAAGTTCTGTCACAAAATTTATGTCATAAAGCTGTTTTTTTGTTTTTTGTATCTTTAGGTTCGGTCTTAAAAATGGCAGTGTATGGCTAAGCGAACCAGGACTAAATGTATAATTTTCTTGTTTGATTCGGACCAAAAGAACCAAGAGAACAGAACTACAAGTATGAATAGACCCTTAGTCTATTCCTTTCATTTTGGGTGAACTGTTCCTTTAAAAGCATCTCTTTTTTTATCATGTCCCCATATGACCCTTGGACCCTTGGCTGAATATTTCTAAAAAGACATCTGAGTGACCAACAGCACTGTTCATAATGTCAGAGTTAAAGTAAGACAATTATCCCATTGTTGCAATGGTTTGATTTTTGTTCCAAACCTAAATTCTCCAAGGATATGCAAAAATTTTAGGCAAATGCATTTTTTTGTTTTGCTTGGTTTCAAACCATTTTAAACTCCCAACCGCAGAGTACAATTATTTAAATGTCTTCCATTTTATGCTAGAGGCCATCTTCCTGAGATTGTATGTTTAAAGAAAATTATTATTTGTGAAGATTTGTACTGAAATTTTTTCAAAGCCTCTTATTAAATACTCCAGTTCCAACAATCTGAGAATATCCCAACGCACTGACGTCCCTGTAGTCTTCAGCCAGGTCTTTTCAGTGGCACGGTAATATCTGCCTTTCGACTCAAGTGTGATGTTCTTGGCTGTGTAGTTTGGGTCTTTTCACACAGTTTGTTAATGCCCACAGAAAATGAAATCATTGCCTTAGCCCTGAAAAAGGAATAGTTCCCTGAAAAATGAATATTCTGCCATTATCTGCCTCATGTTGTTCCATGAGTTGTTTTTGTCGTGTATTTATTTATTCGAGGGGGAGGGGGGCTGTTTGATAGCCTGTTGGTTTAATTTATTTCTTAAAAAATCTTTTTTATTTTTATTTATTTATTTTGCAGTGCTGTTTAGTGCCACTAGTGGCTCTGAAATTGCACACTACCGCTTTTAGGCAATCATTCTTTTCTTTGTCAGTCTCTTATAATAATCCGCTACTCTCATTTTTAACACAGCCTAGACTCTCTTTGAGGGCTTTTTTTGTATTTTTTTTGTATTTTTTTTTTATTTTTTTCATCATCTTGTAGATGTTCATTGAATGCTGTTTACTGATTCATGACACCCACTATCACGCTTACTTGGATCTGAATAGCTCGGGGCAGCTTACATGAACATGCGACTTAAAAGAAGTTTTTGTTTCTGTTGGTGGACGGACTCCCACTCTCTTTTCATCTGTCTATTTCTCTGTTTTCGTTTTTTCCCTTTCACTGCCTTCATTTGCTCTCTTCCCTCCACCCTGAGGTGTTGTAGTCAGTCTGTAGTGTTTGTAGGCCACAGGGCTTTCCAACAAGAATCTGTGCCAAACTTGGCCCATCTGCTCCACAGAGGCCATGTTCACTGCATACAGCCATAAAGACACACTACAGCAAGCAAACATGCCCGAGGGTCTTTTACCTTTGAATATTTGTGTGAAATAACATTACTTATTTAGTCCTCTTGCTTTTTGATGAAGGTCATCACTTCCATTGTGAATGAGTTTCAAGCTCTTCGCAATGTTTTAAAGGGACAGTTCACCCAAAATTGAAAATTGTCTTCATTTACTCTCTCATGTTTTAACTTGTATGACTTACTTTCTTTCTTTTTTTTTCTTCCATATGACACAAAATAAGATATTTATAGCAGAATGTTCAGGCTGTTTTTTTGCCACTCAGTTTAGAGAATGGTGACCATGTTTGTCAAGCAAGATTATTTGTGAAACAAGAACAAAAAAACTTAAATTTCAGTAATTTCCTCACACAAAACTATTGTATGGCTTTGGAAGAATTTGAGTATGATGTATAAGTCATATGGACTACTTTTATAGTGTTTTTATGGTCTTATATGTCTTTTGTTTTTGTTTTGTTTTTTGTAACACTTTACTTTGATGGTCCACTTTAGACATTTTACTAACTATAAGTAACTACATGTCAACTAGCAGTCAGCAGAGCATTAGTAGACTGTCTGCTTAATATTTATTTTGTCTGCTAACACTTTATTTTGATGCTCCCCAACAGACCTTCTACTGACTATAAGTAACTTTGCAAGTACATGTCAACTTATAAACCTGAACCCTAACACCTAACCCTAACCTAACAGTCTACTACAGTCTACTAATGTAGTTGCAAAGTTACTTATAATTAGTAGAATGTCTAAAGTGGACCATCGAAATAAAGTGTAACCTCACAGTCATATCCTGAAAAAAGAAAGTTGTGCAGGTTTGGAAAGACATAAGTATATGATGAAAGAATATTCATGTGTGGGTGAACAGACCCTTTAATAAGCATTTCATTGCCACATTTCTGACTATGCTTGTGCTTATTGGCTTTTTATGTTTGCCTTGCTCAGGTTATTTTACCAGTGCGGGCAACATACAAAAGACAAATCACAGTCCAAATTATGACGAGTCCATATTTTCTATGTGGAAGTGCATCACCCCATGGTCTTGTTATTATAGTCTATCCATATCAAATGTTTTGATCTGTGGGTGTTTTTCTTGTTATTATATCCAGGTTATGATTGAGGTGTGGGGTGTGAAGTGGCTTTTATTAATCATCTGTTGAACGAATCTGATTGTGTCAGTTTGCTTTGAACACACTCCAGTGAAACCATGTGCTGGCTGTTCGGTCTGTCCAAGGCAATGAAGCTCAATATTTGTGGGAGGGAAATTATGGGAGAGGCTCATTGTAAAAAAAAAAAAATCTCTTTAGGTCTCCTAGTAAATGTTCTGCAGTTCAAATGATGTCTTGAGGATCAAAGCATACTAGAAGATATATTAAAAGGAGACATATCATGGAAAACATTACTTTCCTTGCTTTTTTTAAATAAAAGAATTTGATTTATTATATGTTTTTCAACATGCTCCCTCTTCGACCTGTACATATTTTTTATTGATAGTAAGCTAGAAAATGGTCAATAACAAAGGGATTAATATATGATGACCCACATTAAATATAATATAATATAAATTAATTAATAAAATATTGTTATATATTTGTATATTGTTATATAATTATTTTTATTTCTCTGTGTATCATATATAATAGTCAATAGGCTGATAAAGATTTATTTGATATATAAAAATAAAATATTATTTATAAATAAAACATTTTTATGATATACACTCACACGTTTAGTATACAATGAGTCTTTTTTGCCTTTTTTTAAGGTTTAAGTCGGATGCTATTAAAACATTTTAACATTCTTATATTTGCAAGACAAAGAGACAGTGACAGTAGTCTTAAATGGAAACTTAATAAATTTAAATCATTGTGAATATATAAATATATTGTATACACCAATCAGACATAACATTATGACCACTGACAGGTGAAGTGAATAACACTGATTATCTCTTCATCACGGCACCTGGTAGTGGGTGGGATATATTAGGCAGGAAGTGAACATTTTGTCCTCAAAGTTGATGTTTTAGAAGCAGGAAAAATGAATTTGGATTGAAGAAGGATTTGAGTGAGTGTGACAAGGGTCATGGGCGGCCAAGGCTCGTTGATGCACGTGGGCAGCAAAGGCTGGCTCGTGTGGTCTGATCAAACAGACGAGCTACTGAAGCTCAAATTGCTCAAGACGTTAATGCTGGTTCTTATAGAAAGGTGTCAGAATACACCAGTGCGTCACAGTTTGTTGCATATGGGGCTGCATAGTCAGGGTGCCCATGCTGACCCCTGTCCACCACCGAAATCGCCAACAGCAGACACAACAGCATCAGAACTGGACCACGGAGCAATGAAAGAAGGTGGCCTGGTCTGATGAATCACGTGGATGGCCGGGTGCGTGTGCAGCGCTTACCTGCAAGCCGGCGAAGGCAGTGTGATGCCTTGGGCAATGTTCTGCTGGGAAACCTTGGGTCCTGCCATCCATGTGGATGTTACTTTGACACGTACCACCTACCTAAGCATTGTTGCAGACCATGTACACCCTTTCATGGAAACGGTATTCCCTGGTGGCCTCTTTCAGCAGGATAATGCGCCCTGTCACAAAGCAAAAATGGTTCAGGAATGGTTTGAGAAGCACAACGAGTTTTAGATGTTGACTTGGCCTGCAAATTCCCCAGATCTCAATCTAATCGAACATCTGTGGGATGTGCTGAATAAACAAGTCCAATCCATAGAGGCTCCATCTCACAACTTACAAGACTTAAAGGATCTGCTGCTAACATCTTGGTGCCAGATACCACAGCACACCTTCAGGGGTCTAGTGGAGTCCATGCCTCGACAGGTTAGGGCTGTTTTGGCAGAAAAATAAAAATATTAGGAAGGTGGTCATAATGTTATGCCTCATTGGTGTATATGGTAAATTTAAAAATATGTTTGATAGATACAGCATCACAAGAAAACTTGCCTAACAGTATACGGACAAAAATAAAACTTGTGTAGAATACAGGCCTATTCCCTTTATGCTGTATTGCTGAGTTCTCTCCAGCTTCATTTTCCTCACCAGTGACAATTCCTTAACTTAAATTAAACTCCTTAGCTTGAGAAAACACACAGGAAAGAGCATCTTCCTCTGTTGTGTGAGTCTGAATCGGAGCTCCCTGCTGATCTCCATCAGTGTGTGCCCAGCGGTCCCGCGAGGCTCTCTGTTCACTCACACTTCCTTTCCTGCACGCCCCATTGATCTGGGTAAATGCCCACCCAGCCTTTGCCTGCTGCCCCCCAAAATGCAGAGGAAATGACTGATGAGTGTTTACTTGTGTGTGTGTGTAAGTGTGTCACCGCCAGGCCAGTGTGATGGTTAAAAGATGTCCTAATAAGCAGCTAATGTCAGTGTGTTCTGATGATGAGTCTATTCTGTGTGTCATTAACTGGAAGGCCTTCATTATTTTGACTTAATAGGATGACTTAATTGCATTGAAATGTCTGAGTTTGAGTTTTAGCAAATGGAGCACTTGGATAGTCAAATCAAGTCACCTTTATTTATGTAGCGCTTTAAGGAGCCCAAACTCCATCAGGTGACAGAATGGAGGAAAAAACTTGGGAGAAACCAGACTCAGAACGAATACGGTGTCATTATGATTCAGGCTGCATCACAAGTCAGAAATCAGATTGTGGATTTGTTGCATTCAAATATTTCATCCAGTTCTTTTTGCTTGAAGATTGGATTCATCACGCCAGTATGGAGACGAAGGTGGTCATAGGATTGTGTTCTTTACAAAAGTGTTTTTGCTTTGTTATAAGCTTGTCATGTCACCTGCCACTATTCAAATGTTGGTTTCATCTGTTTTCCCACAGGAGAAGACATTTTTCTGCAAACAGGAGGAGGAGGACGTGATGTCAGAGTGATGTCAGTGAGGCTGCCCTCTGTCAAACAGGATCAAGAGTCTGTCAGCCTCAGCTCTGTTGAAGGAGATACAGACTCTTCTGCTAATGATGTGTTTTAACAACGACGACCCTATGAAACCTCTCTGACAGGAAACTGCTAAGTGCCTGAAAGGGAGGAGATGTTCTCGGCCCTAAATTATTAACATTACAGAAGCTCATAGTTTGATGACAGTCAGTGCTAGAGATATAATGAACTTTCTCTTGTCTCTTGCATCACTGTTAAATAAAACCATATGTACTGTAATTGTACATTTTTATACAAATAAATTTAAAAAATCCTGCAGACATTTTTAATTGGAAATTTTTCATAGTTTTACCTATTTCTCCCCAGGTTGACATCATTTGTCAGGCTGATTCTGTCCGAACCGGCTGTTCTCTGTCATGGTAATGGCAGCGCAGTGCATTACTTCATGAGAGAGGGTTTTCACATCATTAGTCTCAGACTGCTGTTTCTCCCATTACAGGGGGAGATAGAGAGAGATAGCCACTATCAGATGCTGCTGTGCTGTGTCCTGCACAGATGATGCCTGTCTAATAAGCATCCTGTTTCCTTTTCAGCACTCAAGACACGATAGTCTGGGAGAAGCAGTCTCACAGAACCAGACTTCTGACTATCGCCATAAAGTCTGGTCCATTTTACTGCTCATTCTGGCCTAGAATCAACTACAATTTCAGCTAATAATAGACCAGTATTCACTAAAAGTGCTAGTTCATTCGAAGAAATTATTGGAAAATGTATAATCAGAATTTCTGTCCTTCCAGATGTTATAAGTACCAGTTATTTCATGGCCATTACTCTGAAAACAAAGTAGAAATGCTTGTATTTTTATATATTTATTGCTTCTGTTTATGGGTCAATGACGTGACAGGTCATTTTTTTTGTCCAAAGGCCTTAATAATAATAATAAAAAAGATATGACATCCAAAGTATGTAGGGTAGTACAACTAGATCTCTTTTATCGAATCCAAAAGGTTTTAATTACGTTTTTGTACATATAAAGGTATTTTAAAGATTTTGAAGGTCAAAAGGTCATTCGGTTTAACCATCCAAAGGCCAATACAGCCATTTCATTTGTGATTAAAATATCTTAAAATGTAATAAATGTATTAAATTTATATAAATGTATATAAATTTTATTATGTGTAGAAGTCGTTGCTTTGTTATGAGAAATAATTTCCGGAAAAATAAATTTAATTGATGTCATTAGGTGTAACCAATATAAAGGGACCATTTTGGATCAAGTCGTATGGTCAATAGCATGTGACAGGATGTGACATCATTCAGACACCTGAAAAGGTCCACATGGTCGTTAAGCAAATTAACTGACTCTCTTTTAACTATTTGAAAAATTCATGTTTTCACTTGCTCATACGCATGTCCCAGAACATCAGGTCATTCGGTACAACCGCTATAAAACATGGAAAATGTTGTAATATTTAAAAAACTTAATATGTTTGATTGTAGCTAGCTACCCGAGTGAAAAATAAATATACTATAATGTATTTGAAATACATTTATTTTATGCTAAGTATACTACAATTGCATTTACATATTTATGTACTTAATATAAATACCCTGCAATTGTACTTTTAGTATACTAAATTGGTATACTTAAAGTCTGCTAAACTGGAACAAGTATTTTTGTGTTGAGGTCCAACTAAAGATATACTTAAGTATATTTGATTGTGCTAAAGTGGAACTATTGCAAGTATACTTTAGGTACACTTTATATATCTTGCATTCAAATTATACAGTGATCATATTATCCTTACTAATAGTGATATTAAACACATTTTAGGCTTAATATTAAGAAATATGTATTGTACATTGTGCAATTAAGAAGAACTCCAAATAAAGTTCAATTAAAATATTTATGTCAATAAATATAGTAGTCAACATTTGATGTGGATCAAAACCTTTCATCAAAGTTGTCCTAAAGCCTTCTTCTTAGGACAACTTTGATTAACTTTTTTGATCCACTTCAAATGTTGACTACTGTATATTGATGGGTGTGTAGTTAGTGTGAAATGAATGTAGGCCTATTTTAAATATATTTTGGTAGTTTTTTATTCACTAGGGCAGACTCTGCATCCATTGCCCCTGACATGTTTTCTCACCGTCATGCACCTAACTCAGAAACTCTTAAGAAAATCCAGAGTTACCTAAACTCATAATTATGAGTTGTGCTGATGTTCATGTGCATTTTATCTCATAAATACATTCTTTCTGACATGACTTGAAAACACTGTAACCAACGTCCTACTATTGGTTGAACCAGAAGTTGACACATATAGACCACAATGATTGATATATGTTTTCGAACACGCCATAAAGCGAATGCCATCACACTCGGTTTAGCTGTACTTTTGCTTAACAACCGAACTCTGGAGTGCAAACTTTTGGGAATCCGTGTTGCAGTTATGGCAGATTTGTCAGAAGGAAACTGGGTCTAGAAACTCATTGTAGCTAAAGACACAAGTCTCACCATGTTTTTCAAATCCATGAATGATTAAATTATTTTTAGATGATGCTATATAATTTTTTAGATGAGACTTTGTTTTTGTGCAAACCAAAGAAAACGTGAGGTATGAACTGAAACATCTAGTTTGTTTTGTGGCTGTAAGGGCAGAATTTTCAAACCCAACTTTTGCCTATACAGCTCAAATGTAACAATGAGCAATTTGCAAATAAAATGATTTAATTTGTTAAATATTTAAGTACCCTACTACTTCAGTAATTTATTTTTGTTGAATACTATGTTGACCTGTTATGATTAAATGTATGTAAATTCAATTAACTGTATTTGAGATCTACTTAGTATCTACTTAGTTAGATCTAGTTTAGTATGAAAATAGTATAGATAAAAGTTTACAGGAAATGTATTTTAAGTTGCAAAAATTTTATAATTTAGTTTTATAATTATGACCTTTACCTTTTCAATAATTTGCTCACACTTTGAATATCAGGTAGGCTATTGTTTAATTCAATTCAAATTGATTTCTATAGCACTTTTCACAATTTTGCATGGTTGCAAAGCAGATATACATACATACATAGTTTGATGAAAGGTGAATGGTGAAAGAAATTCACGTACCTGATCAGAAGTTTTATTACTTTAGTGTATTTCTAATGCATTCCAAAGCACCTACTGTAACACACTTTTCCCATTAATGCTACTTTAATGGCCCATTGCACTTTGAAATATGGACTGCAGCCCTTTGGGCTGTCAAAATATTATGAATTATTATACTAATTATTAAACCGATCCTGACCAGTCTTCAATAATTACACAAAAAGTTAAAATGTCAAATAAATTCAGAAACGTTAACTGCATGAAAAGTAAATAATTGTAATTTATGCGTCACATTTAAATCTGCAGCGTAATGCTAGACCGCCAGACTGCCAAATCATTTCACTGCATTTTTGTCAAGAGCAGTTGTGGTGCATTGAGAGTTAAAGCTCGTAGAGAATCGTCAGAGAAATGTTACAGATGGTTTTATTCGATCCGCCCACACTGAAACACAAGCAATTCTGCATGTTCATATTCTTCCACCAACGAACGGAACTGTCTGTGTTTTAGTGCGTACACAAGAATAAAACTAATGTAATGCTTGTTTATGCAATTGCTTCATGTTGCGTTAATGACAGATCATGTCAAGTAAAATGGAAGCAAAACATTCTTGATATTTAATGTTGTGTCTACTGGTTTTATTTCTTCAACAGCTTAAAGTTTAATGCACTTTCGTGTTATATAGCTACAGGCTTTTTCCTGTTTGTTTTCACGCACCACTTACTGTGCCTATATTGAGACTTTTCTCTGCGATTCATAGTCTTTGAATTAATTTGTGCTGTCGTTAATAGTTGTCATTAATAATGTCTGTTTGCTTATAGCTGTACTTGTAACAGTATAGAGAGAACACAAAGTAACCCCAGTTTTGCAAGGTTCATGTCTGAGTGGTGGCGCAACAGGTAAGCTGAGTGCTCTTGTGCAACAGTGACCCGGGTTCGATACCAGCCCGTACAGGTTCCTGCATTCAATATACATATACATCTGTTCCCATTGTCTCACTGATGTTCATTGGATAAGAAAGTTACTGGTATACTGGGGGTGTCTGTAAAAGGCAAATTGTTAAGCTTTGACTTTATTTATAAAGATTACTTTATTGTAGCCTAATTGAAGCACACTATAATGATGCCATTAGCACACTACCAAGTTAACTTGGAATGCTATTGCAATGTGTTTTAAAATCACTAAAAGTCTATCAGTATAATATTAATGTATGTTCAATACTCTTACAATGTAATTGAATTGCAATTCTAATGTCACCAAAATACATTTGAAGTTTATGCTAAGTGAATTCTGAATTTCAAAACTTAAATACAAGAGTATATTTAAAGTGCACTTAAGTATACTTGGAATAGCTCCACTTTAGCACAAACAAGTATATTTAATACAACTTTAGTTGAACTTAAGCACTGCTTTTGGTCAACTAAAATGCATTTAGTACAAAATTAGTTGTTCCAATTTAGCAGACTTTAAGTATACCAATTTATAGCGTGCCACAAATACATTTAGTTATACTAAAGTACATACGAATAAATTGTGCTTAAGTATACTATTTTTTCACTAGGGTAGTTATCAGCCTGTTAACATTTTTTGAAAATATCATCATTAGGTATAACCAAAAGTGTAATTCTGACCTTTTTGGGTGACAAATTTTGTCCATCTTGTAAAACATTATTATAAAAAGCACATAATCTCATTGTTAACACTTAATAAAACTTCAAAATTAATTATATCTCCATTATGGGTTTTTTTTTTTTTTTTACATTTTTTAAAAATCTTCCCTGACTTGGAAAAACTGGATATAACTTTTTTTTTTATATTGGATATAACTTTAAATTTTACTTTCCCAGCAGTTAAGTAAAATCCTGTGAAATGGCTTAAAACCAACCAATCAAATTGCAGCTTTACAATTTTTAGAAAGCTATTGCAATTTTTGTCTACAGTATGCATCAAACAGACAGTATGTGGTGTATCATCTGAGACTTTAATGGAAGTATCTAGATCCATCTTGACCCTGGCGCAAGAACTCCCAGCAGATTGTGTTCAAGAATAAAATAAGAGAGTATTGTTGTTTTCAGTGTCAGAGCACTAAGGCACCAAATAACCCTCCATCCACTTTGCTCTGGTTTTTCTGCAGGTATAAGAAGAACAGAGTGAAATCTATATATAAAGAGCTCATCTGGGAAAATGTTAGGCTTTCACAGCTGTGGAGCAGCCAATGGAGCAGTAAGTGTGGATGATAAGAGCAGCCAGAGAAGGTCTGGAAATGAAGAAGCTAATGGTGTGACATGATGCTAACCAGAGACACAATCAACTCACAGTGATACACAGCTGCTCTGAAGAAACGTAAAGTAGTTTTTCTTAGTTAATCATGGTTTGTTGGCGTTGCAATGTATGTTTTGTGGCATGATGTCCAGTAAAATAATAATAATAAAATAAAAACTAAGTTGGCAAATGTTTAGGAGTATTATGGTAGTAATATGCTATTCTAAACAAACATAGCCAGTGCTTTACCCCTGCTTTGCACGAACACAGAATAAATGAATCACAGTTTACTTTTTTAGCTTGTTATGAAATGAGTTTAATTAAAAGATATAATTTTAGACAAGGTTCACTGTAAACCCGAATAAGTTGGCAGAACTCAAAAAAATTGAGGTAATAAGTTACATAAATTTTTTTAAGTGAAAGTTTTGATTTCAGGGGGACTTTAAGAAATTTAAAGTTCAAGTAAGCAGAACTTAATTTTAACTTTAACTTTTAAGCAGATTTTTATTTTGTACTCATATATTTTAATTGCTCTTAACTTGAAATATTTTAATATGCTAATTCATACATTTAACTTAAAATGATCATGTAATCTCAACATAAATATTTTTAGTAGTGGAAACTTGGTAAAAACCAACATATCTAACTCTTCTAAACTAGTATAACAAGACAATAAACACTACTAAATTTCCCACTTAAACATTATATAACACTTAATTTTAGATTTACTCTCATTTTTGAGTGTCATGGCAAAGCATGCTGGGAAATGGAAATACCAGCCCAGTTTTAGTTAAATTTACGTTTGTTTAAATTAAAAGAAAAAGGTTCATAAAACTCAAAACAATGAAACTTAAAATATGTCAGTTTTTGTCAACCCAAAAGAAAAAGAAAGTTCTAAATACTCATAAAATTTGATTTGATTGAACTAATTTGTTTAATTTGAGTTGGCTCTGTTCAAACCAATTAATTATTTTGAGTATTAGGGTTTACAGTGTTGGTAAGTGATTCAGACATCACACCAGACTTTTGCGGAAAAAAAAGTGATGGTCAACTACTGTGGTTATGCTTTTCTGGTAGTTAAAATATTCAGTGTTTATTTGCAGTTTACGCTGAGACAAGTTTAAATTAATGTCTGTGGTAATCAGCATTTTGCCAACTGTATGTTATTCATGCCATTTAATCTTCTCCTTTCCGTCGCATGCATGATATGTAGTTTCTGTACTAACTATATAAGCAGCTGTGTGTGTGTCCAAACATTAAGTGAGATCAACCTCTTCATATTGCATTCACGAGTTGAGGTCAGTTTGATTGGATTATAATGAATATGCAGGAGAACCACAAGAAGAACTGGACCGAATTGCATGAAAAGTGAAGGCCTCAAAAAACAAACGCTGGCCTGAAATCACTCAAACTTTCTTAAAGTGCTTTCTAAAGATTAGGTTTGTGGGCCAAGCTTTGCAGTCAGCTCATATCAGTCTCCCACCCTAAAAAAAAAATCCTCTTAAAACCCGTTAGCCAGCTGTTTATCAAAGCCAGATGTGTCAGGCAGGAAGCTGCAGGAAAATAACCATGACATTGTCCATTCTTCTTTTTAAATGTCCTGTAGAACAGAGAAACCTCACGTAAAATCCTCCCCCCACCTCTACATCTATCAGACTGTTTCCATCGGAGACTGGTGCTTAAACCTTGAGGGAATTGGCACACGTCGGAGTGTCTGTTTTGTTTGGAATGTCAATATATGGTGGAATATAGTGTGAGTTGTGATTGGATGATGCAGCTCCAGAGGATAAAGGTGACACTTTGTGCATTTAATCATAGTGACTTTAGATGGATGATGCTTTCGAGAAAACTCTTGGATTGTTTGCATTTTTCCAAACTATTCCATCTGGAAGGACCACTTGAGGACAATAGGCAAAACTAGAGGGGTGTGCATACTGATAGTGATTTGAAGCAACAAAGCGACCAGTGAGGTTATGATTTGAGGCAACAAGTGCTAATGCGCAGTATTTTGATTTGATTATAACCAATACTAGTGCAGAATGAAGCTCATGTGATCCGCTTCCTGATACAATTTCGAATTTAATCAGCCCTTTAGAGAGCATTTTATTGTGCGCATTAAGTTTCAGAGCTCCAGTGTGGTTCTGAAAAACATTTATTTGGAAATTATGAGGGTAGGGTAATAAAATAGATTAAAGATATGCACATATATCAAGGCTCTTTTATGCTAGCAGCCATTTTGAGCTGCTAATGTGTGTGTGTTTTATGTGTGGGGGAGATAAACATCTAATTGATTCTTCTGAGATACTGCTTAGACATACATATTTATGAAGCCAGCTTTGGGATTTCATGACTTAAAATGTTTTCTTTCCCATATTGATGTAACCCTAACAAATGGGATGTCGTGATTGAGCATATGTATTAGCTTGTTAGTTAGGGTGGAGATAGTGTTGTCATTCTAGAGAACATTTTAATGGCTTGAATTATCAATAATTTTGGCTGGTCAAAAGTTTGGAATAATTAAGACTGTTTAATGTTTTTGAATGTATTTACTGTCACTTTTGATCAATTTAACGTGTCCTTGCATTAAAAAAAAGCTTAATTATTCCAAACTTTTCACTGGTAGTGCATTTTTTAAAGTAGCATATGCACTCAAAGATAAATGGACTGAAAGCCACAAAACCTAAATGTTACATTAGCACATACTTTAAAGTTTTAAGAGGAAGAGTGTTACTCCACATATCTGGATGGAAGTAGGACATTCACAGACTGTCGGACTGTTGGTGATATTGACCAGCTTTGGTAAAGATTTCTTGTTTTTTTCCACTACAAGAGAAAGGTGACGTTGAGTAATGATGTTTGGGGTCATGATAAGAAGCACAAAGAACTTCCTTACCCTCTCAGACCAGAGAGTTTTAAAAGATAAATGACTGTCTTGGAAGATTTAGGCCAGTTTAGTGTGCCATCGCTTTGTTGTTGTCCCTCCGGTGATGAATTACTGCAGTTAAGCTTCAGGATGGTGGGGATTGTACCCGAGTGACCCTCAGTCCTGAACACCTGCCAAACAGATCACTCCTTCATGTCAGACCTTGAAGCCTCCACCTGCTGAGACACTCACCAGTGTCATGTCCACCTATATACCTAGATGTCTCCAGGACATCTATTCTTTAAATTAGCTACTCTATGAAGCATGATCACACTACAGCTTTTAGTCTGGTTTGATGACTGAGTTTGTTTTGGCTGGTGTGAAAGCTGTTTTTCAAAATTCATTGTCCATCTACAAACTGGCTTCAGTTCATGTGGACTTCAGTTTATTGCATTTTAATTTATTGTATTTTGAATGAATTCAATTTCACTTGTGGAAGTGAACTGCTGCTGTTTTTAATTATTTATTTTTATTTAATAGTATTTTATTTTATTTGAATTTACTTATTGTATTTAAAATTAGTATCATGCATTTAACCAAGTGCGAAAACTTGGAAAAATTATTGAACAATTAGGTTCAATTTGTAAATATTATTAGTTCATCCATGAATTAACAATGGACATTTTTACAGTAATTATTAATCTAGGTTAATGTTATAATAATTTAAAATATCTTAAAATGTAATAAATGTATATATTTTTTATTCTGATTTTAAAACATCATATCAGTGCAAAATGGTAAATAAAATTATGTGTAGAAGTCATTGCTTTGTTATGAGAAAGAATGTCCGGAAAAAAGAATTTCATTGATGTCATTCGGAGTAACTAATATAAAGGGACCATTTTGAATCAAGTCATGCAGTCAGTATCATGTGACAGGATGTGAAATCATTCAGACACCTGCAAAGTACCTAACTCTCTTTTAACTATTTGAAAAATTCATGTTTTCACTTGCTCATATGCATGTCCCAAAACATCAGGTCATTCGGTACAACCGTTATAAAATGTGGAAAATGTTGAAATATTTTAAAAACTTGTACTAAATATAAAATGTTTAATTGCCATTTTGCTAGCTAGCTAGCAAGCTAACTAACTAGCTAGCTAGATATCAGCCTGTTTGCATTGTTTTAAAATATTGTCATTCGGTATAACCAAAAGTGTAATTTGGTAAAACTAAAATTTTGGTTAAACTGAATGACTTTTTTTTTTTTTTGGTGACAAATTTTGTCCATCTTGTAAAAAAAGACAAAATCAGTGTTAGTTGATTATAAAAACCACATAATCTCAATGTTAACACTTAAAAAAACTTCAAAATTAATTATATCGCCATTATGTTTTCTTACACTTTACACTTTTTTAAAACCTTATTCGTCAATCACCCATATATGTATGTGTGTGTATATATATATATATATATATATATATATATATATATATATATATATATATATATATATACAGGTGCTGGTCATATAATTAGAATATCATCAAAAAGTTGATTTATTTCACAAATTCCATTCAAAAAGTGAAACTTGTATATTATATTCATTCATTACACACACACTGATATATTTCAAATGTTTATTTCTTTTAATTTTGATGATTATAACTGACAACTAAGGAAAATCCCAAATTCAGTATCTCAGAAAATTAGAATATTACTTAAGACCAATACAAAGAAAGGATTTTTAGAAATCTTGGCCAAAAATATGAAAGTATGAAAAGTATGAACATGAAAAGTATGAGCATGTACAGAACTCAATGCTTAGTTGGGGCTCCTTTTGCCTGAATTACTGCAGCAATGCGGCGTGGCATGGAGTCGATCAGTCTGTGGCACTGCTCAGGTGTTATAAGAGCCCAGGTTGCTCTGATAGTGGCCTTCAGCTCTTCTGCATTGTTGGGTCTGGCATATCGCATCTTCCTCTTCACAATACCGCATAGATTTTCTATGGGGTTAAGGTCAGGCGAGTTTGCTGGCCAATTAAGAACAGGGATACCATGGTCCTTAAACCAGGTACTGGTAGCTTTGGCACTGTGTGCAGGTGCCAAGTCCTGTAGATGACATGGCACCCCAAACCATCACTGACTGTGGAAACTTTACACTGGACCTCAAGCAACATGGATTGTGTGCCTCTCCTCTCTTCCTCCAGACTCTGGGACCCCGATTTCCAAAGGAAATGCAAAATTTACTTTCATCAGAGAACATAACTTTGGACCACTCAGCAGCAGTCCAGTCCTTTTTGTCTTTAGCCCATTCGAGACGCTTCTGACGCTGTCTGTTGTTCAAGAGTGGCTTGACACAAGGAATGCGACAGCTGAAACCCATGTCTTGCATACGTCTGTGCGTAGTGGTTCTTGAAGCACTGACTCCAGCTGCGGTCCACTCTTTGTCAATCTCCCCCACATTTTTGAATGGGTTTTGTTTCCCAATCCTCTCCAGGGTGCGGTTATCCCTATTGCTTGTACACTTTTTTCTACCACATCTTTTCCTTCCCTTCGCCTCTCTATTAATGTGCTTGGACACAGAGCTCTGTGAACAGCCAGCCTCTTTTGCATCTTGCCCTCCTTGTGCAAGGTGTCAATGGTTGTCTTTTGGACAACTGTCAAGTCAGCAGTCTTCCCCAAGATTTTGTAGCCTACAGAACTAGACTAAGAGACCATTTAAAGGCCTTTGCAGGTGTTTTGAGTTAATTAGCTGATTAGAGTGTGGCACCAGGTGTCTTCAATATTGAACCTTTTCACAATATTCTAATTTTCTGACATACTGAATTTGGGAATTTGGAATTAGTGAAATAAATCAACTTTTTGATGATATTCTAATTATATGACCAGCACCTGTGTATATATATATACAGGTGCTGGTCATATAATTAGAATATCATCAAAAAGTTGATTTATTTCACTAATTCCATTCAAAAAGTGAAACTTGTACATTATATTCATTCATTACACACAGACTGATATATTTCAAATGTTTATTTCTTTTAATTTTGATGATTATAACTGACAACTAAGGAAAATCCCAAATTCAGTATCTCAGAAAATTAGAATATTGTGAAAAGGTTCAATATTGAAGACACCTGGTGCCACGCACTAACCAGCTAATTAACTCAAAACACCTGCAAAGGCCTTTAAATGGTCTCTCAGTCTAGTTATGTAGGCTACACAATCATGGGGAAGACTGCTGACTTGACAGTTGTCCAAAAGACGACCATTGACACCTTGCACAAGGACGGCAAGACACAAACGGTCATTGCAAAAGAGGCTGGCTGTTCACAGAGCTCTGTGTCCAAGCACATTAATAGAGAGGCGAAGGGAAGGAAAAGATGTGGTAGAAAAAAGTGTACAAGCAATAGGGATAACCGCACCCTGGAGAGGATTGTGAAACAAACCCCATTAAAAAATGTGGGGGAGATTCACAAAGAGTGGACTGCAGCTGGAGTCAGTGCTTCAAGAACCACTACGCACAGACGTATGCAAGACATGGGTTTCAGCTGTCGCATTCCTTGTGTCAAGCCACTCTTGAACAACAGACAGCATCTCGCCTGGGCTAAAGACAAAAAGGACAGGACTGCTGCTGAGTGGTCCAAAGTTATGTTCTCTGATGAAAGTAAATTTTGCATTTCCTTTGGAAATCAGGGTCCCAGAGTCTGGAGGAAGAGAGGAGAGACACACAATCCACGTTGCTTGAGGTCCAGTGTAAAGTTTCCACAGTCAGTGATGGTTTGGGGTGCCATGTCATCTGCTGGTGTTGGTCCACTGTGTTTTCTGAGGTCCAAGGTCAACGCAGCCGTATACCAGGAAGTTTTAGAGCACTTCATGCTTCCTGCTGCTGACCAACTTTATGGAGATGCAGATTTCATTTTCCAACAGGACTTGGCACCTGCACACCGTGCCAA
This sequence comes from Hypophthalmichthys molitrix, assembly GCA_037950675.1. Lineage (NCBI taxonomy): Eukaryota > Metazoa > Chordata > Actinopteri > Cypriniformes > Xenocyprididae > Hypophthalmichthys > Hypophthalmichthys molitrix. The sequence continues at coordinate 13,478,905 of CM075508.1, forward strand.
AGCTACCAGTACCTGGTTTAAGGACCATGGTATCCCTGTTCTTAATTGGCCAGCAAACTCGCCTGACCTTAACCCCATATGGGGTATTGTGAAGAGGAAGATGCGATATGCCAGACCCAACAATGCAGAAGAGCTGAAGGTCACTATCAGAGCAACCTGGGCTCTTATAACACCTGAGCAGTGCCACAGACTGATCGACTCCATGCCACGCCGCATTGCTGCAGTAATTCAGGCAAAAGGAGCCCCAACTAAGTATTGAGTGCTGTACATGCTCATACTTTTCATGTTCATACTTTTCAGTTGGCCAAGATTTCTAAAAATCCTTTCTTTGTATTGGTCTTAAGTAATATTCTAATTTTCTGAGATACTGAATTTGGGATTTCCCTTAGTTGTCAGTTATAATAATCAAAATTAAAAGAAATAAACATTTGAAATATATCAGTCTGTGTGTAATGAATGAATATAATATACAAGATTCACTTTTTGAATGGAATTAGTGAAATAAATCAACTTTTTGATGATATTCTAATTATATGACCAGCACCTGTATATATATATATATATATATATATATATATATATATATATATCACAGACACACACACACACACATATAAATGACAAATGTGCTGTTTTTCATTGTTAATTCATGTTAATTTATACTATTTGAAATAAGAAAACAATATGTATTAGTATATGGATATTAACATTAGTTCATGATACCCAATGTTAATGAATTAAACCTTATTGTTTTACCACAACTGTTTAGTGTCAATTGCTGACCCGTATAAAATAATTCTCCACTTTTAAAAATGCATTTGAAAATAGTTGCATATTCTAATAAGATTTTTGCGTCATCTTATACCAAGTGTCTCGGCAATGATGGGGAGTTTAGCTTATTTAATGAGACTATTAACTTCTCATAGTCAAATATGAGAGTCTGTTTGGAGACACTGCAGATTTCTTGGCCCGTGCTCGAGTGTTGCACCACTGGGCTGAATGCTTGTTAATTGGTGTTTGGGAGGGGTTTGATTATCTCGCTCTGGGGTTTTAATGGAGCCTCAGTGGATAAGAGAACCGCAGTGGAGGATGGGTACTGGACTCTGGCCAAGTGATTCTCCATCAGGCTCCATGTGAAGACGTTAAAAAAGACCTTTCTTAGACATCCATCCTCGTTTGTTGTTGCTCTCACACCACAAATGAGAATACAGCTACAATGTGTTTGCTAATGGTTCCTTGCTCGGCCTGAGATTAATTATGCAGCGTAAGGTTTGGCGTCCAATGGAGGTATACAGATGGAAGCTGTCTGTGTGTGTTTATGGAAATCAGGCTGCATTCACACTGCCAGATCAGATGATGGATGGGCATACAGTTTCCTTGGCACAGATTGAGTCTAGGATGGATGCATTGTTCCAACCATAGGAATATGAGTTAGAAAACATTGATTTGTAGGAAGAGGGGTATCAGGGCACATCCATCAAAAAAAATCTGGAAGGGAGCAAGAACGTTGTTGAGTAAATGACCTCACGGTGATGATGCTCCATTATCAATTATGCAGTCATGAGTGGTTTGGACACATAAACCAATGCCTTCTGGGAGTTTGACTCAGCTAATATGCGAACAGATTGACTTTTAATCCTTCTATTGCTGCTGAAGTGCTTTGTAAGATGTGCAAAGGCATATATAGTGTTCGCTAAGCCGAAATGTCTGTCATTTGTACAGTATAGCATAAAATCATCATGCAAGTGTTCACTCAAAGGCACCAATGTCCGTTTTATTTTGTATGAGGTAAAGGCTGAGAGAAGCAAATGTGTCCAGATGTCTGCTTTGAGCGCAGCCGCTGACCCTCAGCAATATCCTCAGAGCCAGAGATGGCAGGCGTGCTGAGAGGACAGGAAGTAGAACAGCTTTTATCCTCCTCGGCCATACCAAAGAAAGACAGCTGTTTCAGCAGCTGTACAGAGAAAAAGACGTGGGCGTCACAATGTACTTCTGTATTTGTGGTTGTTAAGGTGCTCAGTGTGTTTTTAGTGTGATGCTATGTTGAGACAAGCCCTACTTCAATATTTTTGGCTCACAGTTTAATTTGTCTGTTTATATGATTTGAATTGAAACATGAATTGAAATTATTTTATTTCATTTAAGTTTTTATTATTTTCTGTTTAACTAAACTAAACCAAATACATCTATATCTTGCTTGCACATCTTTAATCTTTTTATTTTATAAGATGTATGGGAGCAAAAATACAATTGATACTCTTCAGTTCGGTCAAAATTAGTGCCGTCAAATCGATTATTCGCGATTAATAACATAACATTCATAAACGAACTCCACACAGCTCGGGAGGGTTAATAAAGGCCTTCTGAAACGAAGTGAAGCAATGTGTTTGTGTAAGAAAAATATCTATATTTAACACGTTATAAAGTAAAATAAGTAGCTTCCGCCATCCGTATTCAACTTACGAAAAAAGCGTAACTGACATTGCGGCAGTTACACTTATTTCGTAATTTGAATATGGAAACGTAGGACGTAGCATAAGCGTTTTGAACTGTGAGAGGCATTACGCTTTCTTTGTAAGTTGAATACAGAAGGCGGTCTGGCGGAAGCTAGTTATTTTACTTTATAATGTATTAATATTTTTCTTACACAAACGCATCGCTTCACTTCAGTCATTTATCTTCACTTCGTTTTATTAACCCCCCGGAGCCGTGTGGAGTACGTTTATGATGGATGGATGCACTATTTTTGTGGTTTCTGTACACTGCCATTATAAAGCTTGGATGCATCAGGATATTTATTAATATAACTCCGATTGTATTCGTCAAAAAGAAGATACACCTAGGATGGCTTGAGGGTGAGTAAATCATGGGTTAATTTTCATTTTAAAGTGAACTAATCCTTTAACTAAACTGAATAGTATCAATTGTATTTTTTTTTTCTCATACATCTTGATTGTCAACATCTTGTTGACACACCTTTAAATATTTTATATTTTTTTTATTTTATTTGAACTGAACTGAATCAAATGCATCTTTATTCCCTAACGTCTTTATTATCAGTGTCTTGCTAACACACTTTGTTGTTTTGAAACTCAGTATGACAGTCTTGACATGGTGTTTAGTCAGTAAAGTCATTCTTCAACAGAAAAGCAGATGAGTCACTTGCATGAAGATCAGAGCCGTTGTGGATGACTACATAGTGTCTATGTGTGTTAGATTGATGGTGGTGCAGGAGTGTGTATATGCCTGAGAGAGCATTAATTATTCAGCGCTGTTGACAGCTAAGATTCTTACAGGTGGAGCCAGAAAAACAAAAGCAGGGATGGGAGTATTTCTAATTCCTTCTCAGAATACCTGCTGTTGTCTGCTACTTTCTTACGGTGGCTTAACTGTGTGTGTGAGCTGCGCCTCAGGCAGTATGCCAAAACTAGACAGAATAAATCCCCTGCATATGCGCCCATTGGGTCTGAACTGTATGCTGATTATAATGAATTGATTTGTTTTTGTTTTTTGTTTTGTTTTGCAATCACCAGTTTATGCAAATGTAGTGGTTTTGGTCTTAAACAAGAACAAATTGTTCACATTTTTTGCTTGTTTTATTTGTATATGTTGTGTCCTGAGGACTGGAATGTGTTTCCAAGAAACACTTCTATAAACAGATTCTATGTCCAATCTTACAGATATTTTCCGCTTCTGTAAGCAATGTCCTCAGGAACCTGCATGTAATTTGTGTTTTGGTTCCACAGATTTAAGGTGTATTAGTTCCAGGTGACCTTTGTGAAATGCGTCAGACAAAATATTCACATGAAGACGGAGACTGTCATGGAAAGAGGCTGGAGATGGATATTGATTATATGTGTGTTCAGAAAGAAAGAAAAATATTCCAGAGGAGGATTTGTCCTGCAGAAGACTGACTTCAGTCAAAGAAACAGCTCTATTCCCTTCTCCTTTCCACCTTCCCTAGGCTGAGTGTCCAAAATAGAATTAATGTCGAGTGCTTTGTGGTCTCTAGGTACACTTGAAACGTTACTCTCTCATTTTCCACCTCTCTCTCGCTTTCTGCCTCTCTCTGAGAACAATACTCTGTGTGCTATTTTCAGTGCTTTGATTAATGGTTTAAAACAGGACTGTAGGGGAAAGTCTTAAAACTTTCATGGAATATGGACTGATAATTGAAAGCTCTCTAAACAATGGAAACACACACCACAGATTTTGATGTAGATCTTGAGATTTGGACAGCTGGGTTTTGAAGATTGCGGTACCCCACCCCGGACCCCTGTAAAATATTTACAGCATAAAAAAAGAAAGTGATTTCTGTAGAATGAAATCTGAAATCATGTGGCGCTAATAGAGTGGGCTTTGTGGCATATCTGTTTCTCGTTGGGCTCCAGACTTTCCCAGCAGTGTTTCTACTGGTGAAAAATCAAACAGTATTGCATGATGCTTGTAACATTAAAGGGTTAGTTCACCCAAAAATGAAAATTCTGTCATTAATTATTCACCCTCTTGTCATTCCACACCTGTAAGACCTTCGTTCATCTTAGAAACACAAATTAAGATATTTTTGATAAAATCCGATGGCTCAGTGAGGCCTGCATTGAAAGCAAGTTAATTTTCACTTTCAAACGTCCAGAAAGCTACTAAAGACGTATTTAAACCAGTTCATGTGACTACAGTGGTTCAACCTTAATGTTCTGAAGCGATGAGAATATTTTTTGCTCACAAAAACAAAACAAAATAACGACTTTATGACAATATCTAGTGATGGGCGATTTCAAAACACTGCTTCATGAAGCTTCGAAACCTTACGAATCTTTTGTTTTGAATCAGTGGTTCAAAGCACGTATCAAACTGCCAAAGTCACATGAACCACTGAAATTTCGAAACGCTTATGACGTAACGAACCACTGATTCGAAACAAAAGATTTGTAAAGCTTCGAAGCTTCATGAAGCAGTGTTTTGAAATCAGCTATTGTTGAATAAAGTGGTTATTTTGTTTTCATGAATGCATGAAATAGATGGCGAAATGTTCAATATTCAGGTCGGGTTCGGATCCCTTCTTCCACAAGGTGAAATTCAAGGTAGCAAATTATTTATTTATTCCTTTATTTATTTATTTGGCCATCATTATTATTAATTTCTTTAGGTGATCATTTCTGGGTTTGATTCCAAGGAAATGCATGAAACAGGTGGTTACTCAATACCCAGGCAATTGCTAATGATAAAATGAATACCTTGAATTTAGTGTTGCATCTGCCAACTGCATGAATATAAAAGGTATAAATCCAATCAAAGTTACTGCAATAACACAACACTGCTCTATATTTTACAGTTGATTTAACTCTTGAGGATCAGATACTCAATAGATGGTCAGCACAACCAAACCAGTTTGACTTTTGCCATGCAAGGTCCCACATGTACTTGAAATATGTATGCATGTATCCATATTTCACATATGGAAATGGTGAGTAGGGTTGATCTGGTTTATATTTTTCACCTGATAGACAGCAGAAAGACATCAGAGTAGTAAACAGTGCTGAGGAAAGCAGATACTAATCCAGGAGCTTTAGAGAAACCCAGAGTCAGTATTGAAGTGGGGACATGGGAGGGAGGAAAGACTCACAGTTTTCCTAACACGAAGCAGATCTTAAACCGTTAGGCCCTAATGGAGTCCATCTTTTATTCTGTGACATTTGTGAGAGGCCTGCTTCAGTCTCTGAGGGCCGACGCCGGTCGCCGCCCCTCACCGCAGACCCTCGTGGACTCGCTGCAGATGTTTGTTTGATCTGGCCTTTAGAGCGGTGGAAAGTCCAAGTTATTTTTGGAGCCACAGTCGCCATTTAATTAAGGCGATTAAGGGATACCGCCAAAGACGAGGAAAATTGTGAGCAGGGGTGATTTACGCCTCTGATGGTGTGAGCGATGTGATGGTGAGAGAGAAACGTCGTCCTGAGTAAACACAACTCAGGGTAATTGAGAGTGATGAAAGTGTGGACGGCTTTCTGTTTATTACGAGCTATTCTCAAGTAACCGAAACGGAGAGAGCGCGGAGCCTTAAAATAGTGAAGGTTATGCTTTCATAGTATAATTATAGAGTCAATTTCCTTGTGCTTGATTTAATCAGCCCTGTGTATTATTTGATTTATACATGGAAAAAAAATGGGTATATTTATTTTGTGGTATAATGTCTCAGTGCCAGGTTGTGATGGACACTTTGATCAATCAGGAGAAAGTAATTATATAAAACTATGAATGTATTAATCCTGATTATCCTGTGGTGGAAAACTGCCATGTGATATGAATGATATTTCAGAGTTATTAGTATGTGAGATGTTGATAAGCCCACAGCTGCAATGTTGATTTATTAATCCACATGGGCTGTGACAGCTTGAATGAATGCACCTTGTAACCTGAATTTTAAGCCTGTAAGTCTGTTAAATCCTTTTAGCCAGACTATAGAGGAAGAGGTGCTATTTTCTGTTTAATTATATAATTTGATTATAATGATTGATTTTTTTATTTTTTTTATTTAGTACTGCCCTTCAGAAGCTACAGAAGATCCTTACATGTTTCCCAGAAGACTATTTATCCTGTTCATCCAATTCAAAAAGTTTACATCCCCAGCTCTTAATGTATCATGTTTCCTTCTGGATCATCAGTGAATGTTTGCAGCTTTTTTAATAGTTGTGTTTGAGTCCCTCAGTGTATATATATATATATATATATACACACACACACACACATACTCCCCGGACAAAAAAAAAAAGTCACTGTTTGGATTTAAATGGGCAAATACTATGACTGCATCAAAGCTTCACAAATCTTTTGTTTTGAATCAGTGGTTCGGATCGCGTATCAAACTGCCAAAGTCACGTGAACCATTGAAATTCCGAAACACTTATGACGTAACGAAGCCTCGTTTACTGAAATCACATGACTTTCACGCTCTGAACCTCTTATTTGAAACAAAAGATTTGTAAAGCTTCGAAGCTTCATGAAGCAGTGTTTTGAAATTGCCCATCACTAGATATTGTTGAATAAAGTTATTTTGTTTTTGTTTTTTGCCGCACAAAAAGTATTCTCGTCATTTTATAATATTAAGGTTGAACCACTGTACTCACATGAACTGTTTTAAATATGTCTTTAGTAGCTTTCTGGGCACTGTAAGTGAGCTGAGCCATCGGATTTTATCAAAATATCTTAATTTGTGTTCTGAAGATTAACGAAGGTCTTACGGGTGTGGAACGACATGAGGGTGAGGAATTAATGACAGAAATTTCATTTTTGGGTGAACTAACCCTTTAAGTATTTGCCTGTTTAAATCCAAACAGTGACTTTTTTATTTATTTTTATTTATTATTTTTTGGCTGGGCAGTGTATGAATCATTATCACAGAAAATAAATCCAGACTTGTTATCAGTGCCCTGAAATGAATATGAGAACTATCCCAGTGGGGTTTATTTTGCAACAATGACTGGCTTATTGTTATTATCTTGATTGTTATATGGCTATGTGCCAAATAAATCAGTAGAGTGGACATGAAATAATATAATTTAAATGTATTATTAATATAGTTAAATGGTTATTATACTAAAATAGTTGACCAATTTGTTATCATAACATACACACATATCTTCTTTGTCTTGCACTTTTCCAGACTAAAATGAAGCTGTGGGAGAAAAGTACTTTTTTTTTTGTTTTGTTTTTTTCTTTCAGATCATGACCTTCACAGCAGTCACTTTCATTTGAAGACACTCTACCATGTCCAATTCAAAGATCCACAAAGCACCTTTATAAAATGAGGGTGTGTGAAGCGTCTCCGGCGGCGTGAGTGTGTTTTAATTACACACAAATCACTGGGATGAATGATGGAGGGGCGGAAAAGGGATGCAGGAGTACCCGTGGCTGATAAGATGTTGCCATGACAACCGTATCCGCGTAACCTCTCGGTTAAAGCAAGTGCTGCGGGGATTAGAAAAGCAAAGCAAAAAGTCAATCGGTATTATCTTCGCAGTTTAGAAACGGATCGCTGCATTAAACCAACTCATTTCCTTCAGATTGTAGATCCGTCTCGGATACTAAACATTAATTTATTTTAAAACCTTTGAAAGTTCAGTTCTGGCTCTCAGACAAGAAATATTAAATCTGTGCTCCTTCACTTTAATTACACTGAATCTGTGAAAGCAATAAAACCTGTAAAGCAAATAAAGATTTTGATCTGTCAATAAGATGTATAAGACTTATGAAGCATATGGAAACCAGGCCAATTACGTGGGTTGTTTGACATTTGGAAGACTGCAAATGCATCTGAAGCTGCAGGATATGAGCTATGAAGTTTTTCTTTATGAAGTGGGCCATAAAGTGTTGGCTCCATAATTTGGTTTTATTTTTGACATTTCAAGTCTGTTGTCATCTGTACTCAAAGGGCTCTCAGGCTTTGGTGGAAATGCAGTTTATCTTATAAAGAGTTTCTGTCAGATGTTTTACACAAAGCATCACATCTTGAGTCTGAGACATGGAACCAGAACAGAGAACTGAACAGCGACGGCATCACAGAACCACAAATGGAGAACATCAACCCTCCACACAACTACAGCAAGCTGGTAAGTATATACTTGAAGTGTCCGTCTCTAATCTTTATGTTGTGTTGTGAAAATATCCAAATACTTTTTGAGGCCGCTCTGTCTGTATTTTTGTTTTTTATATTTAAGTTGCAATCATCTACATTCATCAACATACATTACCATTTAAAATTTTGAAGTTTTTTTTGTAAAGTGTATGTTCTGTTCACCGTTCATCCGAAATACAGTAAAATCTGTAATATTGTGAAATATTTTCATAGTATTTTAATTTTAAAAATTTTTTTGAATATATTTTTTGTATATATTTGCTGCTCAAGAAACATTTCTTATTATTATCAATGTTAAAAACGGTTGTGCTGCTTAATATTTTTGTGGACCCGTGATACATTTTTTTCTCAGGATTATTTGATAGAAATCTTATAAATGTCAGTTTTGTTTAAAGGCACAATATGTACATTTTCATCACTAGAGGTCTCTTATTCAAAACAAAGGCATAGCTTGATTTCGCGGAATCATGGGAGTTGTTGTCTTCACGTCTACAGCCGGTGGAAAAGAACTGGGACGGGACTCAGGCAGAAATCATGTTCATGGATGAGATCATTAACGTTACTGTAGTATGAAGCAGAGCAGGAGCTGGAGCGATTGCTAATGAGAGACAAGCCTGACACATGGCTTGAGAACAGCGGAAATTTTAGTATACCACAGTTGCTGCATCTTCCAGTCAAGCGTATGTGGGGTAACGCAGCACTGTTTTCTCATATTAGATACATTTGTCTGTTCAAAGTTGTTATAGTGCTACTCTGTGTTCGCTCGGCGGCTACTATGAGACACTTAAAGAGATAGTTCACCCAAAAATGAAAATTCTGTCATCATTTACTCACTCTCAAGTAGTTCCAAACCTGTATGAATTTCTTTGTTCTGCTGAACACATAGGAAGATATTTGGAAGAATTTCAGTAACCAAACAGATCTTGCCCCCATTGACTACCTTAGTAGGAAAAATAAATACTGTGGTAGTCAAATATCTTCCTATGTGTTCAGCAGAACAAAGAAATTCATACAAATTTGGAACTACTTGAGGGTGAATAAATGATGACAGAATTTTCATTTTTGGGTGAACTAATCCTTTAATGCACACTGCAAGCTAGATTGATATTAGGCATGGTAAAACATGGTAGGCTACTCGATGTAAATCAAGAAAACGAGAATTAAACAGTAGGACTGTCGATGAATGTACCCATCTAAACAGTTGCTCACCTGTCTAATAAAACATAATATATTAAAGTGTCTTTGGTGTTTCCATGGTTTGTACAAAATAAAACAGGAAACCGAGGGTAACGCGGGTATGATGTCATTGATAGGCGACGCACGGACACGATTCGTGTCCTGGTTAAAATTGCTAATTTCTCTGGATTTAAACATTCTTGGAAACATTTGGGATAATGCAAGTCAAAAAATATATATAACATTGTTCTGTAGTATGAAGCAGAGCAGGACCGAGTGTTGTGGGAGCTGAACGAGGCCGCTGGAGCGATTGCGCAACACACGCCTCACGAGCAACGGAACTTTTATTATGACACAGTCGCCGGCGCCGCTTCCGCTTTTCCGATCATCATGTGCATGAGGTAACGCAGCTCTGTTTATCATATTAGACACATTTGAGTGTGTTGAAAATTTTGTCATAACGTTACTCTGTGCGTTCGCTCGGCGGCTGCTGTGAGACACTTGTTTGAGACACACTGCAGTAAGATAGATCGATTTTAGAATATAATATTAAATGTTGGATGGCTTGTGTTGATAAATGGCATGGAATTAATTTTAAAACGTATTGTATGATGGAGAAATGCTGTATTACTGTTACTAAAAATAAAGCTGCATCTGATTATGCTATGTTAGCTACTTCACAGAATAGTGTTTTTCTCTGAGACATGGTGAGGCATGGTAAAGCATGGTACTCGCAAAAAATTAAGGTGTTGAGCTATATAACAACAATTAGTTTTCTGTCTATCAATATATCAAAACTTGTTGTTCCCTTGTCTATTAAAACGTGTAATATATTAAAGCGTCTTTGGTGTTTCCATGGTTTCTACAAAATAAAACCGGTAACCGAGGCAGACGAGGGTAACGCGGGTATGACGCAATTGACAGGCGACTCCTCACACGTCCCGGAGTCTTGGATAAAATTGCAATTTTCTCACGATTTACAAATAGTTGGAAACATCTGGGATATTGTAAGTACTCAAGTGAACAAAATATATAACACTGGCCTAGTGGTTTTTGGATATTTTACTGCAAAAAAAAAAAAAAAAAATCTAACTGAGCCCAAACTTTTAAATGGTAGCATACAAGTAAATAATAGAGCAGCATCCACCCTGCCTAAAACAGTATTACTCTCAATCTTCTCGCTGTTATTGTTCTTTGCTATTGTAGTTTTTCCTCTTTTTTTTTTTTTTACTTTCTTAAAATGGTGTTCTGCATGCAAATCTTTCATCACTCATCTGCACTCCGATTACACAGATCAGCGTGTACCTGCAATGGAAAAGTACTCGAATGTGCCCATATAATGTGTTTGTGAGTGTCACTCTGCGCTCAGACGGCCATCATGAATGTGTTCACAGGGTAAATGGGTGTGAAGAGGCTTTTGAGAGGGGTCTGTGTGACAAGAGGGAGTAATTGGCATTGTGGAGGTCCACATTACCCCACCATTAATACTCTTAATGATCGGCAGTCTGACAGTAAGGAGATGCTAGAAAGCGCCTGGTCCGACCACTATTGTGTGAATTCTCCAAAGAATAAAAGAGCCTCTGAAACACTTTTAGCTGACGCCGTTCTCTTTAGCTGAAGTATCACCTTCTCCATGTCTTACTTTAGGCAAATAGTTCTATTCTTGGATTCCTTTTGTTTGATTTTAAAGACCTTTGTACCGGATCACAGGCAGTTTAAAGTACAAAGGCATGGGATTTCATAAGTGAGAATTTGTGTGGTAAGAAGTTGTATGAGTAAGCAAATCTATGAAGAAACAACTTCTTGGACAATGTCCTGACCTCAGGCAGCTCAGCTCAGATGTCTGGTTAAGCTTTGTTGTTTCTGCTGGGACATTGTGTACAGACTGCAGAGATATTGGCGATTTGATTAAACTTTTGACATGTGACACATCATACAGCCTTTACTTTAATCTCCACTCTTTAATGTTGCTTAAGGTCAAGAACACCATCCAGAGCATCTCCTCGTGTGTCAATGGTAATGCTTCTTTCAAATCTGTTGTTATTGCTATAACCTTTAGAAAATTAACATCAAACGACACCCGTGACAAAGTCATTCGAGATTTAGTTTTAGAATTTTTAATTTAAAATGGATCTTGTATATTTTTTAGTTGTGTATTTCCCCTTTGTATAGTTCATTGGACAGTTATCTTTTAAAATGTGTTCAAAAAAAAAGGGCCAAAAAATATTTGTTTCTGTTGGAGTTATAAGATTTCTGTTGCTGACATGAAGGATTTTCTTATTCCATATGTGTTGTTTGAACAGCAGTACAATCACAAGAGCGTATGTAGGACATATCAAACCTGACAACCACGCTGAACTTAGTAATAGCCTAAAGGCAATATATGTTGGTCTGAATTACAGCAGGAGCCACATGGGACACCCGTCAGTATAGCAGGACTGACTCAGCTGTGAGTGTCTTTGTCTTACTGTCTGTTTGACCTTACCATACATTTTTCGTTCATTAGGAAATGACTTGCATTATTGCTCAATTATGATTATAGGAGAATAGTCTTATAATCAGTTAATCAGTTCAAAAACATTTAAACAGAAATGCCATGTTTCGTTATAAAAACAAGCAAACATTTGTGTATACATTAACCCTGTAAAACCTGACATATGAAATAATAGTCAGTAAATTGAACTTTTAAACAAAAATTGAAAATAGGTTTGCATATGTGGTTTTTTGTTGTTGTTGAGTATCATATTTGAATGGCTTTTATGGCTCATACAGTATGATATAGAAGAATATTGAGAACAAAATCACAAACAAAGATATGCAATTTGGAGCAGTTGCTGATATTTATATGGCCAGAAAGCTTGTAATGTAAATCAACGTGATCTTAATAATATAGCAGACTTACATAAAGTGCAGGTAAATATAAGTTTTCACTCTATATCTCCCAATATCTTAGCAATATGATATTTCAATGCTTAGTCTTAATGATCAAAGCTCTAGTTTTAATTGTGGGTGGCAAAACATAACATCAATGATGATTGAGAGATGTATATATATAAATGTTCCTCAAAAGTCTAATGGATTACATTTGATACTCATATTTTAACATGATTTTTCTAAACAATGATGTATGGATAATCAAATAAACCTAAGTTGCTTCAGTTCAGTAACTGTCCATCTTGAACTAACAATATAAAAATTATTCTTGATTTATAAAAATCAGTAAAGATTTCACAGTAAAAAAGACACATGTACCGTCACTTGAATTATACTAAAATGACTTTTATTTAATAAAATGAAGTATAAACTATTAATCAATCAATACTTTTTCAAGTTTTGATTGTGTTGATAATTATAGAGACTTTAGAAATTTGCATATCATATGTGACCCTGGACCACAAAACCAGTCATAAGGGTCAATTTTTTGAAATTAAGATTTATGCATCATCTAAAAGCTGAATAAATAAGCTTTCCATTGATGTATGGTATATTTGGCCGAGATACAACTATTTGAAAATCTGGAATCTGAGGGTGCAAAAAAATCAAAATATTGAGAAAATCCGGTCCAGATGTCCTTAGCAATGCATATCCACTCACAAAAATAATTTTTGATATATTTACGGTAGGAAATGTACAAAATATCTTCATGGAACATAATCTTGATATCCTAATGATTTTTGGCATAAAAGAAAAATTGATCATTTTGACCCATACACTGTATTGTTGGCTATTGCTACAAATAAACCCGTGCGACTTATGACTGGTTTTGTGGTCCAGGGTCACATATATGATACAATAGGCTTTATAGGGTTAAAACAATGGAAGTATGAGACAGGACACTGCACTGTCTGACTTAAACATTGTTTACATGAAACTAGTGTGATAAAATTGAAAGACAAACTGAGGGACAAGACAAAAACATGCTGTCTGTGGTGTTCCACAGCATCTTTGGCATGCTGCCAATTACCACAGACGATCATTTTGACTTTCAGTATGTAGAAATCACTCATGAACCCAGAATATTCTTGTAAGCCTTGTTTTTCTTGACAATGAGATATGGAATTAATTTAGGCCTATACACATTTTTTGCTTATACTGTCTTTTTTATCCTTGTAGCATTAGAAAAGCTCATGGATTTGGTGAACAAAGATCTGGCCTTGAGTTTTATCCAGTATCCCTCAACGGCATTGATGAGTGCATGTGGTTTCTCACAGTGTGTGGTGAATAGACAAGCTCTACCTTTCAAATTACAATCACAAAGCTTAGACGGACTCAGCGTTGACACCTGCATGCACCGCACAGCGTCCATTTAACTCCAGGTACTCCAGGAACTCCAGTCTCTTAATGGAACATTTTCCAACTCTTATGTTTCCACCACTCCGAATATACTAAAACAAAATTTTTGGCTCATTGCCACAGTTTTTTGGTGTACATTAAAAGTAATAACATCAGCGATATGACTGATGTGTTGTATAAAAGCACTCTGTGTCCAGTATGACATAAGATATAGGTGAGGGGTGACGATTGGTATCATGCTCACAAACCCTCACGCCGCATTTGCTCAATTTGCCCCCACAGCTCGGCATCTGTAGCCCTGTAGGCTTTGATGTATTTAGATGTATTAATTTATTCCCCATGTTCCTGCCAGTCCAACATAATGGGGTCCTGTTCTCGTTTAATGGGCCTTACAAAATTCATAAGGTAATTACTGTGAGTGATTGGATTAGGTTAAAGCACAAATGTGACTTTGTACTTGCAAAAGCTAGTCTAAGGGAAAAAGTGTCTGGCTTTTTTTTTTTAGGTCAGATTTATGGGAAATGATTTACATATAATAATCATCAAGCGTCAACTACTAAAACAATTCAATTTATTTTAATAGAGTCGATTAGACACTTCTCGGTTCATTGTTTTTGTGTTATATTTGAAACAGCTTTTTTTATTTTTTGGGAAAACCTGGCATTGAAAGGAAGGATTTAACCTGTTTGTCTGAGAGATTTGATTCTGGTGGCACAAAGACTGCAGCCTTTGATCCAATTACAGTGTATGTATATCCCCGGTCACTTCCTGTCCCACAGTCGTAGCCTGAGGAGCGGGGCCGCAATCACGACTGTCGAATTATTGAGTTTGTGCCCTTAAGCCACTCTTTCTTTCCGCATCCATGACCGTGTGTATATTTGTGTGCTTGTGTAACCGTTCGGCCAGGGCTAATGTTTCAGAGCGGTTTGAGAAGGGTCACCAGCTGTGTTTCAAACATCTGTTCCTCATAGAAGCAGCCATGGATCCCATTTCCTCAATCCCTGTCATGTTTAGAAAGAGAGATTAAGCTTTGTGCCGTCTACCAATGGTCTCCTCCTCTCTTTGACTCATCTTCACCGCCTGCTTAGCTGCAAATCAAACAAAACTGTCTGAGCCATTGGCTGACGTTGATGGACAGGGGTTTGAGAGGTGCAGTGTTTTTCATTAGACACGCAACTGCAAACCCCATTTCGTGGAAAGGGGGGTTTGCGTCAGAGCTGTGAGCGCAACTCATTTATTCCGATGAATATAAACAGTGCACTGTAAAAAATATTCCGTAGTTTTTACAAAATAATTTTGGCAGCTGTGGTTGCCAAAATAATTTTGTGAAAAATACAGAAAAACTGTAAACACATTTACAGAGCAAACTGTAAATTTTACAGTATAAAACTGTAATTTACAAACAAGAAAATTTGAATGTAAACCAGTAAATTCAACAATGCACACTACTACTAAAATCTGTTTTGTACCTTTAACATATACTGACAACCACCATAATAATGCAGGTGGTAAAAGAGAGAGCCACATGAAGAATCAGAGTTCATGACAAATAGCTTTTCTACGAGCAATATTATACTAATATAAAGAAGGTGCAAAGAGTCATTCACGCAAACGCAAAACACCATCATGGTAACCCACAACACTTACAGAATGCAATAAACATTCATTAAACAACAGAAGATGTAACATAAAACCCTAATGTACATAACTGAGAACAAAAACTATTAAGAAACATGATTTTTTTTTTTTTTTAAATACTTTCAAATGTGGAGTGTCACACAGGGAATTGTGGGAATATCAGTTTACAGTTTTTGACTGTAAATTATACATTGATTTGTTCTTTTTTACTTCTAAAAAATTGTAAAATGTACAGCATTTTACTCTGAAAATTACATAAAATGTCTGGTAAGAGCTTTTACAGTTTTTCCCTTTATATAGTATGGGAACTTACTGTTAACCTATTTACAATTTTTTTTCTGTAGCATTTTTACAATATTTTACCGTTAAAATCACATTCATTTTTTACAATGCGTCTGTCCCTTTTTTAATTGGAATTTAGATATGAGTATCCATCCATTAGGGCAAGGGTTAGAGTTAAAAGCCCAAATTTAAAGCAAAACCTGTCCAAAAACTATACACATCTTTGGATCCAAAATATGAATTAGCTGAAAATTTGCCAGAACAATCACATTTCCGATATGTAAATTCATGATCCATTTCACAGATGCATTTTCAAACAAATCGGATGTCTGTTTTGAGTTCTCCACGCGTCTGACTAATGAGCTAGTTGAGAAATGTGACTTCAGCCTCTTATAGAAGCAGCTGTGGAGTCTATTACCAGAAATAATGTTTAAACACATGTTTTACAGATCCATGATTTAGAAAACCTGTAGATCATTCTTTGTTTGTGTCAATGTACTGTATATTCTCCCACATCTTTGTGAAATGTCAGTCTTTTACTTTCCTACATTAGAATACATGCATCTAGAAATTTTAATTGGGTAATTTATGCATATGTAAAAAATAAATTAGAAATACATTTTTATAGCAGTAGTCAATAAAGTGAATTTGAAAGTACACAAGGTTTTTGTTTTAACAACAGTAGAGGGCAGTCACTCCACCTGAGTGCCTTTAAATCAGATTCACCTTTCAGAAATCTTCATGAGAAAATTAATTATCTGAAATGCAAGTTATTAAATGTTATTTTTAGGTCATTATATCTGCCTCATGCTTTGTGTCTTTGTATGGCCACTGGTATTTTCCTGTTCTTTTAGACATGATACCAAATTAATACCATATTTATTAGACACTGCCATGGTATCCTTTAGTGTACCGTATTCATGGTAAATATCATTCAGCATCTAATTTCATCGTTTTACCATTGTACCACCATATTAGCCTACTTTTTGGTAAACTGATATATGAAATATATAGGCTATGAAATTTGTTTTCAGACAAAAATGAAAGGGCTTATAAATCTTATCATATTTGTGCTATAGGCTTTGATATACTGTATTTATTTCTCATTAGCTACCTGACAGTGCTACAAAATATGGTCCTACTTTTGTTTAATATAATTAAGTGACGGGATAATTAATACTTTCTACTAATTTACATGTATATTCTGAGTATAAACCATCTAATGCAAATCTTGATGCTTTTTATAGATCATGCATGAAAGCACAATTCCATAAGACAGAGGAGGAGGGAGTGAACTGGGCGGGCATTGGGACCCCGCCGCCTCCTCAGCAGCAAGGTTTCCTCCGTGTGCGCGAGTGTGATTGAGCTCTTCACTGTAGGACACATTCAGATCCCAGTATCAACCGGACGGGACACAGCAACGCCCTCTCTATCTCTCTGTCTGTGGATTTGGACTTTTTATACTGAGCTTCAGCAGGGACAACTAACTTTTTTAATTAAAAAATCTATAGGACAAATAGTTATTTTAATTTTTTTTCTCTGAATGTTTGGATTCTTTTTTTGGTTTTGATGATCACTTTTAATACATTGAGATTATCTGACCATGTCATAAGTGTTTCTCAGATGCACTTAGTTCATAAGAAGAATCTCCATAGCATTATTATCGGTGGATATATAAATGAATGAGCTGTCAGAGATGCTGGTGTCCAGGGATTATTGCGCGCTTATGATGCGAGATCGGAAGGAATGCGACGCGCGCTCTCGGGAGAAGGCGGACGGTGAAGTGGAGCGGGTTCGAACCCGAGAGCGTCTGGACGCGACTGTAGCAGGTCTAACCGAGCTGGAGTATCTGAGGCAGAGACAAGAGCTGCTGGTCAGGAGTGTGTTGAACTATCAGGAGGCTGTAGGAAAGGACAAACCCTGCCCTGCAGTGGAGGACAGCTATCTGAACACTGAAGAAAAACTTCTGGAGGAGAATATTTTATTACTCAGAAAACAATTGGTGAGTAAAAGAAACTGTTTATTGCTGTTGTTGTTGAAGTAGTATGAAGCGCAACACCTTTCTCCCACCTGTATTTCTGAAGGCTTTTTGTTTGTTTTTTTGTTTTTTGTTTCATTTTAGTAATGCTAATCGATTATCGCTTAAAAGGGACCGTAGTACAGTGATGGTATGAGATGGTAATACTATGTACTTTGATATGTACCATGGTATTTGCCACGGTACTCCAGGGTACTGCGAAGAATACCATGGTTCTATCAGTGTAGATGGTTAATGCATTGAGCATTTTCAGATT
Source organism: Hypophthalmichthys molitrix (assembly GCA_037950675.1). Classification (NCBI taxonomy): domain Eukaryota; kingdom Metazoa; phylum Chordata; class Actinopteri; order Cypriniformes; family Xenocyprididae; genus Hypophthalmichthys; species Hypophthalmichthys molitrix. The sequence goes on from CM075508.1 coordinate 13,497,217, forward strand.
TTTAAATTGCAATTTAATATATATATATATATATATATATATATATATATAATTTCCTAATTAAACATTTAGTTGAATTGAGTTCAATAAAAATGATTGAAAATCTGTTAATTTGATTTAGTCTGGTATAGGCCTTTTTTTCTTTTCTTTTTTTTTCTTTTTTTTTGTCTTTACTGTCATGTGACACCAGAAACTCAAGCGGTATAATCATTAGAATTACATTAAAACAAAAAAGAACCATTTAAATCAAACTTCCTGAAGGTAGTAGAACATCCCTGAGTTTCTAATGCAAGTCTAGGAGGGGGTCTGACCGGCTTGAATAAGATTAGTTGATGGGCTTCAATGGAAATGAACTTTTAACAAGCCCAGCTCAAGCCCCCTGCTGTCTTTAGAGGATGACGAAGATTAAATTTAACAGTTGGGCCAAAGACACCTGGTTCCACTTGAGGTATTTGCAAACATTTCCATTATCGTAACCCTACGGGGTTCATGCATTGTGGTTAATGTGTTGTATACAAAAAAGAATTACAAGGTTTGGATTTATTTCCTGGCTTTGCTAAAGCCTCAGACATGTACACAAGTGGCTTGAGTCTTCCCCGCTGTAGTTTAGCATAATTACACTTGTTTATCTTGAGGTCAGTTTGTTTGCAGGCCTCACACCCAGAACTACATTAAAGTTAATGGTAATGTGTGGATCATATAATGCCTAATGTCCTTATGATTTCCCAAAAACAAATAACCAATCCTCTGTGGTCTTTGACTGAGCTGAGCTTGTGCAGTGAATTGCGTATAAACCAGAAATGTAGACACCATCGTCCCAAACCAAGGCCCAGGCCATCAACAGTGGTCTGGGGTTAATTTGACGCCATTTCAAAATAACCGTCGGTGTGCTCTGCAAATGGCACTTTGTGTAAAAATGGTCTGCATAGCCCAGCATGCTGAGAGCTCAGGGCCCATAAATCACTTGCAGCCCGCCTGTCAGGACCAGGCTTTTTTACAGCCTCGGACTGCAGCGGAGGAAACGCCATTCCACTGCTCCATATAGCCTGGAATCTGCACTGCATTACTTCCCCTGTCAGCAAACAGCAGTTAAAATTTGCAGCAGATAACATGCCTCTGATTATAGGTCATTTGAAGTAATGTCTGTCTGCTTTGAAGGGGCCACATTTTCCTCGGTCTGCCGTTTCACCACGCTTAATTCGGAATGCAGCACATGATACGGGTGTTGTCAGATGCATCCAATTGCTCTCAAGCGGTGTGTCGAAGTTGAATGGTTATTCCCATGCGAGGTGTGACTCTTATTTAGTTCATTACATCTGTCTGATCAGTGCCATGAGGTCGCCGGCATTGAGACATACATTGTGAAATGCAATTGTTTGCAGATTCTAGTTAGGGCTGCAGGGCAAAACCTTGTAAATGAAATGCCAAAAATTTGTACCATTTACTAAGCTGCTAAACTACTAAACTATTCATGAAATCTTTTGTTAACATCTTTTCAATATGTATTGTTTCTTTATAGAACTGCCTTAGGAGACGAGATGCAGGCTTGATCAACCAGCTCCAGGAATTAGACAGACAGATCAGTGACCTGCGGTTGGACACAGAGACTTTGCATGAACACGTGGAAACGGACAGCCGGCCAAGCTCAGGTTAGTATTTTTTGTGTAGCCGTAACACTTGAATTCTGTGCACTGCATGTTTTATAGAATTACCATTAAGGGTTGACAAAAATGATTGCCTGCAGATTGTCTGCATAAAACCAATCTTAGCAAGTGGCGTAGGAAGAAAGGATTTCCAATAAAACTGATTCACAAGCACAGAAAAACATTCCTAATGATTGTTAATCTTCAGCAATCACCCGAGGGTGGTAATCAGATGTCCTGTTCGAATTATATCACTTTGCATAAGACTACTTTATGTGCTTTAGGCCTGTAGTAGCATGCGTACCTGCAAGCTCTACTGTCTGTTGGAAACTGTTTAGTTGTTTTGCTTAAGCACTAATTTGGTAATGCGAACAATCTGCATGCTGTACCAGAGGTCTGCTACAGCTACATTAGTTTACATTCCAAAAACGAGAGGTCATTTTAGTGCTGGAACTGACTGCACTTTTGCTGGAGGAAGGTTAGGCTATATAAAGTAAAGATTGATTACGTGTGTATGCTCCTCTCTGAAATTCTTGATTGTTTAAATGGCCTTCTAACTGTTTTTAACGTGAATATAGAGTTCTACAACCTTTAGGTTGGTTTTATTTACATTACAGCTATTTTGGGTGCTAATTGTAGTAGTTATAATGGTTTTATTCTTTACCATTTTAATGCTAATATCAGTTGTGATGTATGGAGATCTGGTTCCTCACTCCATTTCCTCTGGAAAATGGATACCTTCCTGAAAGCTATGTTATTCAAATCGTAATTGGAAGTAGGTTCCAGAAGAGCACTCAGTTAAGAGCAAAAAATCACAGTCTTTGGATCATCACCTCATTCATGAAGATGTCAAATTAATGTGTTAATGTCTCGCCCTCTCTCTCCCAGGCTTTTACGACCTAAGCGACGGTGCTTCTGGATCCCTCTCCAATTCCTCCAACTCCGTCTTCAGCGAGTGTTTGTCCAGTTGTCGTTCCACCACCTGCCTGTGCACCCCCCTCGACACCTCGTTCTGTGCCTCTGAGGGAAGGCTGAAGCCTGCAGGTGAGAGTCTCCTTGTGACGGTTTGAGATTTCTGGGTCATTCAGACAGGTCTCACCCATCAGCACGGTTCCATGCAGTCTTGAAACACTGTTCCCTTCTCTAGCTTTGTTATGCAGAACTGTTTACTTAATGGTGATTCCTTCCTCCAGGCTTAGAAGCTGGTATCACAAAGAAGGGGCGCTTTGTTTGTTTGTTTCTAGTTTCCTCAAATGACATCCGTTTTTGTGTTGCATTACCATTAGCAGAAAGCATCCTGTAATCACTTAAGCTTGACTGTGCAAATAGAGGTGAAACAAGAGAAGTTTGGTCCCAGACAGAGATAGAAACAGTTTCACAGCCCTGCTGATAGCTCTCCCAGCCACACCTATAAGCCAACAACAAAAGGCTCGTTAGTACATCAAAACTAATCAGCCGCCCACCCAGCTAAGCACTAGAACTCTATGAATCTCCTCTCACATGCCATAGCGTAATGAAATTAGCGGTTTTAGTAATCTGACATTATCTTTTCTTGTAGTATTAATTCTTGTGTCCTTTGGGATTTGCAGATGAGCTGGGCATTTGTGCAGAGTGTGATTGCCATTGCGAAGACTCAAGTTCCGGAACAGTCCGCAGGTCTCTTTCTGCATCCTACTCCCCTTCCCCGGATGGCTCCTGCGATGGCCTTTCTAAATTCCACTGTGATCTCATTGCCAAAAATGGTAATGATGTGTACCGGTACCCCAGCCCTCTCCATGCGGTGGCTGTCCAGAGTCCCATCTTCTTTCAATCCATGACTAGTAACCTAAAGGAAGACTGTAGCTTCCCCAAGCTTGGTGAAGCATTGAGTGATGAACAGAAACCTGAGCAGGTCATGGGTACTCAGAATTCATCTTGGCATGCCTCTCAGACGCTCCCAAACAAAAAACTGGATAGTTATATCTTTGGGCTACTTCAGAGGAGGGCACAACCATTGAGGACCAGCAAACCTCGAACAAGCATCAACACTGACCCCTCCAAGAGCATTTTAAGGCAGGCTAGTCTTTGCTCACGGGCCCCTGCTGCTGTCCAGGCCCAGCATAGGACCTCTGACCTCAAGCCTAACTGGCAGACATGTTTACAAGATGCATCAGCAACTAGCACTGAGCCAAGCACAGCTTCGCCCCAAAGACAATGGTCTGCTGAGTCTCCAATTCAACCACAGAATGGTTACTCAATCACCAATGATAATAACACTAGTTGCCTCTTGAAGAAGAAAGTTTTCGGAGCCAGTAAAGGCCAGCCGTTAAGTGTTGCATCGAAGGACTGCCAGGACTTAGGCAGCCCAAATGCAGTTTCCTCTCCCAAACTCAACAAGCATTCTTATTACACTGTGGATGACAATAAATCAGGACAAGCAATGAAACCAAGTCCTCTTAAGAGGAGTCCTAAAGCTCAGGCTCCAGCAAGTTGTGGTAAAGACGCAGAGCAGCTGGCTCCAGAGTTGCTTAGTCTTGGTTCTTCTTCGCAAAGCCAGGACGAGGGAGGTCAAATGGTCAGTGCCCAGTTCATCCCTGCTCAGAAACAGAATGTAAATCTCCGCAAGGGTGGCACCAAGAACATCAAGATTGTGAAAGTGAAAAATTCCACCAGTGCAAAAATTAGACCTCATGTGTCCAAGCATGTTTCAGAGACTGTTCGTGACAAGCATCGGACAGGATCTAGGAGGTCTCGACAAGTGGACGACGTCCACCACTTGCACAAATCCTACAAAAAGGCCTCCACAAAAGCCAAGAGAATCCCTGCCCCCATCCCTGAAGAACGAATCCTGGAGAAGCACACTAGTTCCACAGGGGGTCGATCTTCTGCCCAGAGACACCACGGACATCACCGACATCATGAGGCGGTGTTGGCAAAACCCAAGTACAAGCGCAACGACTACCACCGGCGACCGAGGGGTCTCCACGAGATCCCATACGAAGAGGCTTACAGGAGGGCTCACTACAGGCAGAAACGAGAAATGCTGGACCACATGTCAGCCATGCACCTGCCGTCTAACGCACACTACACCAGCCCCTACGCCTACGTGGGCAGCGACTCTGAATATTCAGCAGAGTGCGCCTCTCTCTTCCATTCCACCATTCTGGACACAAGCGAGGATGAGCGCAGTAACTATACCACCAACTGTTTTGGAGACAGTGAGTCGAGCGCTAGCGAGGCGGACTATGTAGCTGAGAGCAGCACTAGCAGTGACTCTGAAGGCAGTGCAGGGGTCAACTGGCGCCAGTTCAACCAGGCGGGTGCAGGATCCCCCGGAATGACGTCAGCACAGGCGAAGGCATTTGTCAAAATCAAGGCTTCCCACAATTTGAAGAAGAAGATCTTGCGTTTCCGATCAGGCTCTTTAAAACTCATGACCACAGTGTGAGAGACTTGAGGGACACAGAGATCAGTTAGGATGCAGCCAATCAAATTGGCTTCTCTCCCTTATCACACAATCAAGTGCCTAGACAGAAATCAGCTGCACGGCCTAAAACTGCCTGTCTGTCAGCTGAGAACTCAACTTCTGTCCAGCACAGCGCCTTCCCCTGCACTTTTCACCCCTTTGATGTCATTGTCTGTAGCCTTTTTTTAACTTTTTGTTTTGTATTTATTATAAATTCAGCTTTTGCTGTGATGCATCTACATAGCAAGTACTATGTAAATGCATGGTTCATACACGGTTTACTTTTCTAAAGATATTTATAACTTAATATATTTGGTTAGCCATACATGGAAATAGAATAGGAAAGTATGACTGAACTGAAGCAGTGTATGACAGACAGTCTGTCTGAGAAATGTTCACCCAAGCCTAGTTCACCTGCTGATCATTAAGGGCTTTTGTTAAATGCACATTAAATATGCATGAGCAACAGCTTTACCATTTACCTTATTAGCTGTAAATGACCATTTTGTAAAATAAATGTTAATGTATGTTGATTTCTTGTGTCTTTATTCTTTATTAAATCCAATTGTTAAAATCATTTAGTGTCTTTGTTTATTTGATGGTAATGGCTGTATTTCTGTGTACTTTTGAGTCCAAGAAACCATGTCAAATACCAGCACATGTACTGAACCATCCTAAAATTGCACCCCTGTTTATTTTTATGGTCTGAAAATTAGAATTTTGTCAAGGCCATGTTAAACCACCCCAAACCCCCTGCTAGAGCTGATGTTAAAGTTAAATGTGGCATCTAATTTTAGTCTCTGCAAGTGTTAGCAAACAAACACTTAACGTTCTTCCTCTATGCCATTTGGGTAGCATCGTTCAGGGACATAGCATCAGCAGTGCTGTCTGTCTCTTTCAGCACTGAAGAACATAATGAAAACATGAGGATCAGATGTTGCATTTATTCTTGATTTGTATCTTTGCAATAAATGTCTGTTCTGTTCCTTAGATGGTCTGAAAAGAAAAACAGAGGACAGATAAAAAGTTGAATATGTAGTCAAAGAGAAAAGTGCAAACAACTAAACCGGTTGCACTCAAGATACGCTGTTCTTACATGACCTTTCATTTTGGGCTCATGTCCCTCACGGTCACGTTAAAGATATTTCCCCTTCTGTTTCCAGAATCTAGCAGAGATAGCCTCCTGGAATAGGTCTAGCTTTTTAAAGCACAGTGCATCTGTTTATATTACCGCAGCTGTGTGAAAACCAGACTGGGTTCTCTTCTTTCTGGCATTTAAGAGCACATGGCTTTTCCTGCCTGGTTACAAGAGGTTTCTTTATCCAGTTTGAGACAACTAAATCTTCATATACAGAGTCAGTTAGATGATGGTTTATTTAGTGTGCGCGATAACCATAGATATTAAACAAAAGGTTTCAAAGTATAAGAAATTAAGATGGTGTCCGATTTCTGTAACATCCTTATGCATCCATATTGTGGCTGCCAAAGCCTAGTGTACTTGGCAGAATGTGTTTAAGTAGTTCATTCTAAGAAGTTCACAGTGTAGACGTCAGCAGACATGTCTGAGAACAGATCTCATTTTTGAGGTTTTGACTGTAACTGTGTTTTGCATTATGTTTCTGTGAAAGTACAAGTAATGAAGAGCAAGACATTTATATCTGGTGAGAAATTCTTCAAAATGACAATAAATTAACCACGATTACCATGGTTTTTTAGACATGTAATGATTTTACTGTCAATGTAGTATTATCATCTGATAATTATCATCACTGCACTGCCAAAGCAATTTTTGTAAGGGTACTACCATGGTACTTTTATGTTTGTTTGTTTTTGGACAAGTATTATGGTAGTACCATTGCATTCTTCATAGTGAATACCATTGTATATTATGAATACCATGGCATTGTCATCTGACACTGTACCGTGGTATTTTACTGTAGAAAAGTACTGTACCGTAGTACTTTTCTGTTGAGCTTGAATGTTTGTTGAGGGCTCAGTTAAGTTATTAGTGTTTGGTACTATTTATTAAATAATTTAACATTGTAAAGAAGGCTAAAAGAAGTTTAAATTTAGAAGTAATCTTTTTTTTTTTTTGTCCTGAAGAATCCATGCAAATGTCAAAGCTTACACTGGTTCAGAGCAGTTGTGGTCGCTATGTTGTCCAAGGTCAGCTAGGCCCTGTGGAGCAAGCAGGTTGGGGCCTGAGACCATGAGCTATGAGAAGCATGCATTCAGTGTTGATATAGCCTTGCTTCTGAGTTACTCTCCAGGGCCCAATGACTCTCTCAGGCCTGTCAAAGATCATGCACAGATCAATCTTCTTTTGAAACCAGCTCATCCAGCCAGGTCAGCGAGAGGCCAAGTTGGTAAACTTAATACATGGACAACTGGTGGAATAACCACGCAAAACAATCTCCCCACCAGAAACCAGGGCAGTCTCTTCTCGTACTCATTGTCAGAAGAGAATTTCTCAGAAGTATCTTGATTTCAGCTAGTGAAGGTGATCAGATAGCTTGAGGGGCTTTTAGCATTGTGGTACGTCATATGCGCTGCAGGCTGTCTGCTTCATGCATCCATTAAATAGATGTTCACCTCTCTTAAGCCCATGTCTTTATAGTTTTATTGGTTGTGTTTGGTATTTATTAGAGAGAGCTTTAAAGGTTTACACCAGCATCAATGAGTTAGCAAAACCATATATATATATATATATATATATATATATATATATATATATATATATATATATATATATATATACAGAGCTGGGTAGTAACGGATTACATGTAATCTGGATTACGTAATCAGATTCCAAAAATCAAGTACTTGTAATTAGAGTAAACTACTTTTTAAAATACTTGTAATCAGACTACAGTAACTTTTTTATGAATTACATGATTACATTTTATTTACACAATGGCAGTAAGTTGTTCACAATTCATTGATTCTCCTAATTTTTATTTATTTTTTAACATTTTTTTTTTTTCATAATAAACCTGCTGCTTATATACGTTCGTGATTCTTCAAGTTTTTCCGGTGGTGAGGGGGAAATATATATGAAATATAGATTAATATGAAATATATATATGATATAATAATAATAGTAATATATGAAATATAGATGAAATAATTGATGTAGCAATTATATTGCTGTGAATTTCATGTTTTTCGATATTTGTTTTTGTAATGTTGCTGTTTTCTAAATGTACTTAATTTTAAGTAAATATGTTTTAAAATCATAAGATGTGATTTTGTTTTATTCAGTGTTAGTATCAGCAAACACTAACAGGCACATTAGTGTTAGTAGTTTGAAGTATTAACTGTCCATACAGTGCACTTTAAAAAAAAAATCTGTTGAGGCTCTTGTTGGTGAATAGAATATATTTTTTGGACTATATTTTTTCTTTGTATCTGTTAAAATAGTACAAGATTATCCTACAATATATGTGACATCAAATATGGGTTAGCACAAAAGTAATCTAAATGTAATCCAAAAGTAGTCAGACTACGTTACCAAAAATGAGTAATCTAAGAGATTATATTACTGATTACAAATTTTCTCATGTAATTTGTAATCAGTAACTGATTACAATTCATAAGTAATCTACCCAGCTCTGTATGTGTGTGTATATATATATATATAAACACCCCATAAAAAGTGGTAAAAACTGAACTGAATAATTACATGAATAAATACATGAACTCAGAATGGCTGGAATTAAGTTTGGAATTTATTTATTTATTTATATTTTTATTTGAATATTTAGAAATAGAAAAATGCTTTTATTCTCTTTGGATATCTTGTGTGACTTGCCAAATCCTGATTAAAATAAACTAAAACATGTTCTCCACACTTACAATGGCTTTACAGCACTGCCAATAAAATTAAAGTGAAGACATTTGGTTGTTCATGTCGTCAGTTTCAGATTTCCTGCGGCACATGAAAGGCATCGTTTTTCTTTCTCTTCCAAATGTTTGGCCTCATCTGAACTTCTGACTCTGGAGTTAATGAAGACAAAACAAATAGGCACTTTCTAGTTTCCATCATGATGGCGGTTCAACAGGCACTAATACCCGAACACTGTCACATTAAGCTGAATAATGCATTTGCAACAATGCAGTGTCCTCCCTCCCCAGCCACTGCCCTTTCCCTTGCCCCTTCTCAAGGATACACTGAGATCCGAGGCCCAGTCAGAGTTTCTATAGATCTACAATTTCAACTGCACTCACAATCAGCGTTCACATTAGTGCAAAGACACCCCATATCTGGCATCTCAAGGCTTGTTTGCTCCTTGAACTTCTTGATTTCCACAAATGTCTCTCTCCTTGTCTCTTTCTCTGTAATTATGGCTCTCTGTTTGCTCAACATGGCTTAAGTGGTGTGTTCAGCACGCTCAACGACCCGGCTCTGAGGAGTGACACTGGCTTTGACAAGAACAAGAGATGGTGTACATGTGAAAGAGACATAGAAAGACACTTTGTTTGTGAGACTTCTGACTTCCCTTTCCCCGCAGCAGTCTGTCCTCCTCCATTGATCTTCAAACAGTCACCAAGAGTCATAAAGTTAAATGGGAGGAAATGGATGACAGATATGGAGATATTGGATGTGTAAATCAAAAGGGACCAGACCCAGACAGACCACAACATCTCCGCCTGAGTCCTAACCCCTCCACTCTTTGTAGAATCAGATCTGGATGTGGATAAAAGACTTTAGGATGATGCAACATGTCCCATCTGGGTTGTTAAAAGAAGATATGGATGATGGATGCATAAAAGCTTTAAAAGCAAACTGCTTTCCAGTCTTCACTGCCTAAAAGTGGACATGTTCAAAGTGGGTATCTGACGCGGGGTGTGTAACTATGGCCCTGTTTACACCTGCTAAATGTGCATCTCAAATGTGTCTCCAGTGACAAATGTGTCTCATTTTGTCCAGGGGAAAGTCTCAGTTTTTATAACTACATGAATCACTTTATATATATATATAATATATTTGTCTATATACAAATATTTTATTCGTACAATGTATTCAATACAATAAATAAAATGTATTTCTATTATTATTTCATTAATATTTTAATGTTATTGTTTAGTATTTTATTATTTTTAATTAGCACTTTTTAAAATATAATAAAGTTATTTTAAAGTTCTAAAATACCTTTTACTTTTGTCATCTTCATGATATATAAAATGTCTTGTTTTTAAATTATTATTTTTATGTCCACTTAAATTTTTTACCTATTTATGTCTAATGTCTATTTATATGTCTATCTTTTCTTATGCCAGTGACAACAACAAATTCTCAATCTACGGCATCTTGCGTGGATAATGAATCTTATTATGTATTAAAGCTGTACATATAGCCACCAAAGGCGAGTATGAATTGTTCATTTTAGCATTTGCACTGCAAAAACAATGTGGTCAAATGTGTTTATGACTACCTTAGAATATGGTTTTAATGATCGAATCATTCAAAACAGATGTTAATACCAGGTAACTGGGCCTCTGACAGCAGAAAGCAGTGACATTATTATTATTCTGCATCCGACGCCACACGCTCCTTGGAGATCAATAAATACCCCACGATCCCCAGCTATCTGCAATCTTGGGAACCAGTAGGAATCAGTGTTTACCAGCAGCGCCTCAATCCGACAGGCCGTAAGTCACTCGCAAACAGATAAATGGATCTCTATTTAAATGAGTTCCTTGGCTGACCTCTAAGAAAGCGCTGCAGGGTTTCTGTGGGAGAGATCTGTGTGTAATGGACGGTAGGGGGGAGAGAGCCAGGCAGGTGATTATTGTGAAACACATTGTCTCCTTAATAGACCTTTTTCCCCCTCTTAGTTTCTCCCCGGTGTGTCATCAGAGCTTCGGCCCTGCTGTGGCCAGCCGCCGAGGGAGGGGTCGTCTACACCCCGAGGGGAGAGAGAGGGGCTTGTAGAGGTCACCAGAGCCTGTGGGGAGGGGAGGAGAGAGGGGCTGGTGGTCTCAACAGGACCCTACAGTTCATTTGCATGTAATCAGAGATGTTGAAAACAGGCTTGAGGGAGTCAAGGGACACTTTTGACCACAGCTATATTTGATGTTGGCTTTAAGGGAGGAGGGGGCTTTGCTTTTCACTGAGTTTCAAACACACTTAATTGGGTTTTTGCATAATGAAAGTTGCAGAATGAGGTTGTTGCTATGAGGCGAGTGCAAACACTGGAGCTGCCGCTCATTATGTCAAAAATCTGAGTAATTCATGTGAGGCAAACGCATTCATATGGAATAAAATTTAGGAGCAAAACCGCAGAGTGATTCAAAAACAGGTTGCGTAATCCTTCGCCTCTCTTTCTCTTCTCTAGGTTGCATAATTGTCTGAGGGTGCCTGGTTTGACTTGCCCTAAAGAATGACATTTATGGTACAAGCAGCCCAGCGCTCTTTAAAAGCATTGATGACTTTCTTGATAAGCCCAGAGAGAGTCATTAGGTTGTCAGACTGATCCATGACTTGCACTCAGTGCTTTAAAAAAAAACCTTTGCCATGCTTAATGAAAAGGTAGCTAATTATAACCTCATGAGCATAGTAACCTTTTGTTTTATGGTTGCTAGGGCTATGTGACATCAGATATTCATAATAAATTCACAACGATTTTGTTAATGATAAAAAATTAAATGTGTTTGTGTGTGCATGTACATACTATATATATATATATATATACACACACACACACACACACACACATATATTTGGGATACGTTTACATGACAACGATGTACTAAAAATGGAAAAGATTTTATTTTGTACAGATGACATGGTGGCAAAAAGAAAATGACTAAAGATGCTCCATTATTCATGCCAAGCCAGAAGTTAGCGATGTCACTTTAAGACTATGCGTGTTCGCATGTTCATGCTGTCACCGTTTTCACAGATTGGCGTTTTTGCAGTTTACACAGAGACGATAACGGTATTGTTTTCAAAAACATGCACTTTGCAACCCATTTTCAAAAGTTTGCGTTTTCAGGCCCCCAAAATGCTGTCGTGTAAAGGAGCAGCCAAAACGGTTGAAAACCATTGTCATGTAAATGGCCCCACGGTTTCATTAGCTGCGTCGAAATCTCGTACTGCTGAGTAGGTACTACATTTGAATTTAAATTTCCTTCACAACCGTTGAAAAAGTGCGTTCTATATAGTAAGAATGCGTGTAGTATGAATGAATTCGGACTTACTACATCCGCTATCTTATTACTGTCACATGACCTACCAGCGTCAGTTACGTCCCTTGAACTCCATCCACAAATCCTCACCCGTGGCCTCATGGGATAGTAAAGTTTCCAATCTCACCGGAAGTAATAAGTCACCCGGGTACTTTTCGCCTGCTGTTTTTCGAATACTCAGACACTACTGTTTGCATACTGTTTTTCGTGTACTATATAGTAGAGAAGTATTCGATTTAGGATGCAGCGATTGTGTTTTGTTCATGTTCCTGTGTTTCCTTAAGCCGGGTACACACTGTGCGATTTATAATAGTCCTTTAGGATTGTTGCTTGTTAGACTGTATGAACATTATCCTCATGTCACACTGTGGGATCTCAGCTGTCATTTATGTCAGACTGTACAACAGTCAAGACACATTAAAAACGGACGCGCGCATGAAAACCTGTCCGGAGTTTTACATCACCAACCCACACACGTTCGGTGACTGTGTGGCTAACAAAGACATCTCTAGCGTTAATTTTGATCACAGTTTATCTTGAAAAACGAAGACAATTTGACGTTCGTCGTAGGAGAAGTCACACTGCAGGACTGTGCGCCAAATCTTCTGACTGCCAGAATTTCTTCGGAGGTAAAATTGTATCGCAACGGTCATTAATCGGCTGTCGGTGAACATGTCAAACTAGCGATCAAAGAATACAGATTTTAGCCTAGGATTATAGGAATCTTTTAGGATTCTCAAAATTTGTCTCAGACAACCAAATCATGGCCAAAATCGCACAGTGTGAACCCGGCTTTAGATACCAATTCCTCCCTGTTTGTTACCTAGGTTACTGATTAAACCCACCTGTGTCTAGTTTAGTTCTCTGTGTATAAGTGCTCCCTGTTTTGTTCACTTCATGGCTGGTTATCGTCATTATTAAGTATTAAGTTTTAAAGAGTATTTAGAATGAATTCCTTCATCATTAGTCTTGGATTGCTACCACAGCGTTGTGACAAATATATACATTCAATTTTGATTCACTTTTTATATATTTATATGTGCATTTATTCATTTAGTAGACTTTTTTTTAGGTGTATATATATATATATATATATATATATATATATACACTACCAGTCAAAAGTTTGGACACGGTAAGATTTTTAATGTTTTTAAAATAAGTTTCGTCTGCTCACCAAAGCTGCATTTATTTAATTAAAAATATAGTAAAAACAGTAATATTGTGAAATATTATTACAATTTAAAATAACTGTTTTCTGTTTGAATATATTTTATAAAGTAATTTATTCCTGTGATGGCAAAGCTGAATTTTCAGCATCATTACTCCAGTCTTCAGTGTCACATGATCCTTCAGAAATCATTCTAATATGATGATTTGCTGTTCAAGAAACATTTATGATTATTATCAATGTTGAAAACAGTTGTGTATTTTTTTTTTTTTTTTTTTTTTTTCAGGATTTCCTGATGAATAGAAAGTTCAAAACAACAGAATTTATCTGAAATACAAAGCTTTTGTAACATTATACACTACCGTTCAAAAGTTGGGGTCCGTGAGAATTTTAATTTTTATTTTTTTGAAAAGAAATTAAATAAATAAATTATTTTTTTTTCAGCAAGGATGCATTAAATCGATCAAAAGTGACAGTAAAGACATTTATAATGTTACAAAAGATTATATTTCAAATAAATGCTGTTCTTTTGAACTTTCTATTCATCAAAGAATCCTGGAAAAAAAAAAAATATATATATATATATATATATATATATATATATATATATATATATATTGTACACAAATATTTTGTACAATTGTACACAATAAATGTTTCTTGAGCAGCAGATCAGCATATTAGAATGATTTCTGAAGGATCATGTGACACTGAAGACTGGAGTAATGATGCTGAAAATTCAGCTTTTATCACAGGATTCTACAGGATTCTTCATCATTCTTTTAACAAAAGTTGTGCAGCTGTTTGCTGTATCTTCATGCAAAGCATCTCGGCACATATTTGTTTAATGTGCTAATTTTAGTCATGCAGTAAGCATTGATGATGTAGTTTGTGGAGCATGAAATGTGCCTGTGTTGTCTGGATGGTCAAACAGGGATAAACAAACAAAGATCGTCTGATGGGCTTGTGTCACCTGTGCGTATTTACGGGTTCAGTCAGGAACAGACTGAACCGACAGTGTGCTGAAATAAACTACAATTACGGTTTAAACGTAGAAAATGTGAACTATACAAATCAACAATAAAGTTTAATCTGCTGCTATACAGCCTCATGTTGACAGCAATCTTAATACTTATCAGTTCAAATCTCTTGTTCCCAAAAGACTGATGTGTGCAGTTGAGAATAATGCGTTTGTAGTGGACAAATATAATGTTAATGTAAAATTTTCACACATGCTCTGCCTGATATAATGGTCTGACCAACCTCAGATTTCCTGTTCTCTGAAAGCCTGCAAGAAAAACGAACAGCTGTAGGAAAACATTTGTACTCCGTCATTCAATCTTGTTTTTACCATTGTAAATTACCTTAAATACAGGCACTGACGTCTGCCATAATGAGTCAACAGAGGGGATGGGCACGTCCAACAGCCATAAACCTGCCTGATAGAGTCTGAGAGTGGGAAACACTGAGTGTTTTAAGCCCTCTCTCTCTCTCTCTCTCTCTCTCTCTCTAACAATAACAGCATAAGAGTCTTGTGGTGGTGAATTGCGTCACTGATTGTTCCTCAGATTCTAGTAAAAGTTGCTACACTGTTTCTCTGTCTGTCTCTACATAAACACATAAACTTGGGTCAGCTGAAGCTTATCTCCTCTCCTTTGTCCTCAGACAAGCCTTTCATTATTATAATGAGACTGTAGCTATAATGACTAATGCTCTCTCTTTCTCTCTCTCTCCTCCAGAGCACTAAACAGAGGAAGTTGTGTCTACCGGCCTAATGAGAATTAATGATGGTTGCTATTTCTTCCATATTAGACTGTGGTTTGGCATGTAATTTTACTTTTAGAAAATAATCTTTATATACAATTTTAGGAGAAACATTTGAGCTCATGTTGGCGCTTCTGAGCTTTAAACAATACATTTCTACACTCGGTAAATCTTGTTTTTTGTTGTTGATTTTATTTGTTCTGTTTCAATTTGTTAACTTTGTTTTGGACTTGTGAGTCTGTTTGAACAGTGATTCATGAGTCTTTTATAATTCAAATGTTAACAGTCTGATGTGCCTTTCAGCTCATTAAGATTTTGACTCTATCATAATCCTCGGCTGGTTTCTATTAGATGCACCAGATGTTTCACAGTAAGAATGCGTCCCATTACAGACAACCAGAATACTCAGAGAAATACGAGGACAGATGAGGACACTTGAGACAAAACTGTCACATTGCTGTACAATTTAGTGCTTCAGCAGTAGAGCTGTGGGCGGGATAGATGTCTCACCATTTGTCCCTCTGAGACTGATGCCGAAAATACACCCCAAGGCCATATCTAATAACAAAAGTTTTATACAAATGTAGAAATATTTCCTGTCAAATATACACAGTGGTTTAGATTTTTTTGGCTTTGGAAAGGACAAGAGACAAATATTCTTGTTGTGTCTCTCTCCCTGAAGCAACTCAGTGAAAAACATCTTTTAGCATTGCATGTCAAATTTGAAACCGTCTTTATTGACGCTGGTTGGTATTTAAATGTGTTACAGTGAACAACTGTGTGTTGTATGGCACGGCATCAGATGGCGCTGATTGGGACCCTCCCGTGAATCGGCACTCCAGTTCTGGCACCAAAACAAAACGCAGCCGCATATGGAACATTCCATTTGTCAGAATTATTTGCAGCGCTTGGAAATAAACGCTCTGTGCATGTTTCAAAGACGCCTGATGGAAGAAGTCATTAGCTGTGCCATCTGTAATAGTGTGGGAAAATTGCAGAGGCCCTTCTTAGACCACTGCTGTGTAAATGACACACACTCCATGCAGGTGAAGAGAAAAAGTGGGGGTTATTTACTAAACTGATGATTAATAATTATAATTCTGTGCTTTTTCCAACAGCCTCGGGTTTCATCAAGAATTTTTGCCCTCACTGACTCTTTGTAGTGTCAACAAACATTATGCAGTTCTTTAGAATACCTGATTCTAATAAGTCAGTTGTAGCATTATGCAGTCACATATTTCATAATGTCCACTACACTATATAATTAGTTATATCATAGTATGTATCAGTCTTTATTCACACATATTTGAATAATTGTAACACATATCAATAGTTCTGTGACAATGGTTAGCCAAATATACATCATCCCTTACTAAAAACCTTTCTATACAAATGTTATATTATTATTTAATTATATTAGTATTAACACATACACACACACACACACACACTAGAATTAGAATGATTTCTGAAGGATCATAGTGTATATATATATATACACACTGTTTACTATACTATTCATGATTAGTAAACAAATTACAATTATGAATCAACAGCAGATAACGGTCTTTTAAGCATTATATAATGTTTGTACATTTAACCTGGGGTTATTTTGGAAGTTTCTGACACAAATCCATGTAGAAGCTGGAAGTTTCCAGAGGTTTCTGGACTCTCTTTGGTGAAGATCGTCCTGGCAGGCAGTCATGTAATTTAATATAGCTAGAGTCGAGAGAAAATCAGAGAGTTTAAGAACCAGGGCTTCTGTAAATGTGTAAAAGGCTGTTGAAGGGTGTTTTACCTGTCCCTAAGAATAAATAAACATCCGAGGCTTCTGGAGTGTATGAATGTCTTGAACGGGACTGACACAAGAGTATTTCTTCCTGTTTTTTCCCCCTAATTAGCTGCTAAACAGCTGACATGACATCAGTGTTGGGCAGTAGTTACTAGTATTTTTTGCAGTAACTAGTAGTGTAACTAATTACTAATAAGATTTCAGTAATAATATTACAGTTACTATTCATAAAACAGATCATTACTTTTGCTGCTTTAACCCCTACTGATTTGAAATCCAACAATCCAATAATTCCTAGATTTATTTTCATAATATTTTCACGACTCACACAGGCACATGAAGTCACCAGCGCAGCAGGCAAGCTTGGAATATGGAAAAGCTTACATTCAGTGGATGGAAATATTGAACACTATTACACCGTGTCTACACCGGCCGCGAGCGCCGTGACGCAATGCGTCAAAAGACAATAGAACCCATTATAATCAGTGATATTGTCTATACTGGATGAGGCGCAACATGACACAGTAAATTCCCAACAGTAAACGGATTCTATTTCTGACATAGTCAAAGTGCTTTTCAATGGTCGGTTTGTCACGTTCAGTGTTGACAGCTTTTAGCGATATAAATTATATTACTATAAATAAAAATCTTTTTGGAAAACAAAACATTTTCTAACAAACTTTTATGATTTCTTTTGATAAAATAGACATCATGAAATATAATAGTAAATGGGTAACAAAGAAATTATAGCTACAATTAGCTTCAAGCTACACATGACAATTAATGAGATTAATACAACACTTTTACTTAAAAGTCATTATCAGTCACCAGTGAGTGTTTGTAGTAACTTCTGACTGTGATTCAATGTGGATTTTGGTCAAATGCTGAGGCAGAAATGTTGTTAGTGACATTTTAGAAGAATTTCATGGGAAGATACACAGCTTCTGTGGGGCGTGAAGGAAAAGTAGTGTAACTAATTGTTGCCAGAAAGCAACAAGTAAAGTAATAATATTACTTTTGAAAGGAGTATCTAGTAATGAGTAATAAATTTAAAAAAATTGAGTAACGAGCCCAAAACTGCAAGACATGCAAAGTGAACACCATTTTATGGTGATGCCAAACAAATCAGTTTTTTGGAATATGAATTTGGGTTGCAAATGAAATAAGGCTGCAGTGTTGTGGATGGCGTGTCAATATTTTGCTTCTGCAAACATCCAGGCTGCTGTATAGAAAAGATGTCTCCACATTCCAGTCTGTCCACAACAGAAATTCTTAGTCTGTCAAACCGTCAGTGCTGAAAGTCTCATTAGCAGCTAAAGTGAGAGCAGTTTATCGTTAGCTAGACATTCATCACGCTGTCCAATTTTGGCCAGGAGAAACCGATACTAGTCCAACAGAGGTGAATGCTGGCGCCGTGTTGCCATGCTGAGATGTTTACTACTGCCTCCAGCTTTAAAATAAGTAATTCTGTCATTCTCAGCAAAACAGTTAAGAATGTTTCAACTGAATAGCGGTTGTGAATACATCTCCACCAAGCCATTCACACTGTGTTCACACGGTTCTTAAAGGCATCAATCGAGCGGCTTACAACCATTCAGCTGAAATGAGGCAGAGTTGTTTTCTCTTCACCTGGGCAAGAGCTCAAGGTTTTCCTTGTAAAATCAATAAGACTTCATTTACAGTTGGGCTGGTTTCTGTCTGTCTTTCATGTCTGGACAAGAAAACCAAGAAAAAAAACTGTTTATCTGTAAAAAGGAGCTTATGTGTCTGTCTGTGTTTATAGGTCTTGTTTCAAAGATTGACAAAGCGCAACACAATGAACAAAACTCGTCCTTCTTCTTCTGTATTTTCACTTGGGCTGTCAAGAGATTCAAATAATGTTTTCTGTACTTAATGTGATTTCTCTCACAATTTGATTTTGCTGAAATTGTCTCCTAAATATCAGTGTTGTTAAAGCTACTTTGAAACTATAGCATGTGAATCATTTATTTCATATGTGAATAATTGAAGATGAAAGTTATTCATGTTGGTGCCTTCGACTTGTTGAGCTTCAGTACTAATTAAATTCTGCCATACAAAGACATGCAAATAAGTTCTGTGAAAAGTCTCATCTGGATTTGATTTATTAATGAATTCAGGATTCAGTGTTGGAACGATCCGATAAGTAGGGGGACACCTAAAAACAAAACTTTATAGAAATGTCAATCACTCTAGCATTTTTAATAATTAAGCCTAAAACTTTGCGTCAACTGCAACAAATATGGATATAAAAATGCTATTTTTCCTGTTGTTGACATCTCTTTTCAGGAAGTTGCAATTTGGCTCATGAATATTAATTAAGTGAATAAACAGTCATGTGAAAAATGATTTTCTGAGATGAGATTACCAGTTACCGCTTGCTTATTCATGCAGGATACTTCATACTTTCCAAGCAAAATACTGTATAACCTCTTTAAAGAGTAGGAAGGACAATGTAATTTCTAAAAGTGTCTACCCTATTAAATTACCTCTCAAGAAGGTCTTCCTCTATCATATACTGATAAACAAGAACCCAGCTGGTGCTTGTTTCCTGACCAGGCTTTAGACATTTTAATGTCAAATTAGCTAAATGCATTAACTGTGTTAAATGTAACACAGTTAAACATATTTAACCTCATAAGCTAATGTGTTTACTTTGGCAGCCCTAATTTTCACACGCACATGTCATATGTGCTTGCTTTGATTGGTGTTTTGGTTTTGGTCGCTTTCAAGTACAGTCAGAAAAGTGGTGGTCTTTGCTTTGATGGGCTTATGTGACTAACAGGAGAGAGGATGAGGTGAGAAAGTGGGGGATGACAGGAAGACACTGCTGTGATGGAGGTAGAGAGGGTGGGACGTCCCAGCTGGACCCGTCTTTGAAATGGGCGACCAGCCGAGGGGGAAAACTGGGAAGAAAGGGTCTGATTCAGGGAAATACCAACAAGTTGCTCTTCACGGGAATCAGAGGAGGTCTGGGAGAAGGACTTACGCTCCATTCAGTCCTAACCAAATGCATGTGCCTCTGCTTTCAACTCTTTGCGGTACTTTGTTATTTGTCTATTAGCATTAGAGGCTCAATGGGTGCAGTTAAATGAAGTCCTCTTTTGCTACAGTGGTTTCTGTGGGGTTTAACTCTAATGAAAAGGCAACGTTGTGGGCTGAAGTGAAAATGAATACAGAGTTAGAAAGCAGATATGAAGCAGCTTTGAAGTGGCCTGTAAAGATTTTGGCCAGTCTTAAGAGAAGCCGTTTCTTAAATCCTGGCACCCCACACGTTATAGTTTTTACTACAATTGGCAACCTCCAGGAAATCTGGAGAAACGAAGATCTGGAATAATCTTTTAAGCCCCTTCCAAGTCCTTTCTTCTCCACAGTCACGGAAAGCTTTTTTTATTTTTTGATCAGTCTATTGTTGTGTGTTTCACACTACATATTAAGTTTTAAGGAGGATCATGTCCATATAATCAGGACAATTGCATTTTTTAAAAGTATAAAAACGTCTGTTTCATTTCATTCCAGCTATTCCTTGGGCATCCCTCCTCCACTTTATTTTCCTAATTAGGTCCAATGGGAAACTTTGCTCTAGAGTCCACTCTCATGCCAAAGTCCATCCATTTTGCATTGTCAGACCAGTTTAACTTTTGCTTATGTGTTTTATTTAACCATCTGAACTGAAAAGAAAATCTATTTCAAGTGATTATTTGGTTAGATTTAAAGTGGGTTTGACCTTCGCATTACATCTTGAGATGCCATATCCTTTTTTGCACAACATTTTAAGGCTTGTCCCCTAAGATAATACTAGAATCATGTCAAAATAATACTTTTTTGCATCTTCCAGTCATAGACAAACATCAGTGTTCCTGGGAATCATGTTGTAGTTATTGTTTTTGACTCTCTCACATCTCTCCAGGGTTGGATGACAGCTGACCCTGAGCAACAAAACGCAAGGGTGGGAGCAACACGGATGGTTACATACTAACAAAACCAAGATGGAAAAGTTACAGGCAACCTGATGTGTATATAACAGGATCCCCACCAGCTCATGAGTGAGTTCATCAGCGGTCAAGATTGGCTTTGCCGCCCAGAGGACACATCGTGGGCTTTGAGTGCAAATCCCTGAGGTTATCAGTTCACCTGGTTTCCAATCAAACCCATCTGAGACTCACTCACTCACCATCCCAAGGACACGGCTCTAGCTAACTGCTTTGCAAAATTTATAGGGTTAAAATGATGTAGTAAATTTGTTTTCAACCCTCAATTTAATTTCCGTTAGATCTGTTGTTGCGTGTTATTATTTAGGGAAGAAACTTCGTATAAGGTTTTCAAAGTGGCATGTCACACAAAGAGAGCACACACACATACACACACCCTCCCCCTCGCCCAGTGATTTCCCAGGGGCTGATTCAGAGGTCACAGAAAGGCCATCTGTAGCTGACCTTATTTAGAAACAACATATTTAAATAACCTATATTTGTTATTGTTAATTTCCTCACTCTCCTAAAGTAAAAGTTTTTTTCTTGACTTTTCTTTGCTGCTATTGTAACCATTAGCAGTGCAAATGATGACAAATCATATTACTAACTACTTTATTTTATATTCTGCTGAAAATGTGAATGGTGTTTGCTCATTCAAAACCCACAAAATGCGGCTGTTGATAGTTGGTTGTCAGGGTGTTGCTATGCACAGTGGTTTTTAGTACATTGCTACAGTATGTGGTTGCTAGGTGGCTTCTTTTTCAGGTAAATGCATTTCAGAGACAAAATATAAAACATAATGAGAAGTACAATATATATTTTGAATGGTATATAGTATATTATAGTATTGTTCAAAAGACTTATTTTAGTATTTCCTGAAAAACGATGCGCAATTGTACCTGGACAAAAGCTGTTTGAAATGCAAAGGGTGGTCACACCAAATATTGATTTGATTTAGTTAATAGAAGTTAATTTAAAAATAAAATCTATTTATGACATTATTTTTGAAAGCATCCTCACTTTACAGCATGGCCTAAAATTCTTCATAGCTTTGTAGTTAGATTTCGTCAGGTGTGTTGGAGATGTTGCCACAGGTTTTTTTTTTTTTTTTTTTTTTTTGGGGGGGGATTTATTCTGTCTCAGTTTTTTCTGTTTCTTCATGTAATCTCAGACGGACTCAATGATGGTGAGATCAGATCTCCGTGTGAAGCATACCAGCTGTTGTCAGACTCCTTGTGCATACAGAAATCTCTCTGGATTATTAAAATTAATGGCAAAAAGAATGTTTGGAAACACACTACAGTAAAAGATATAAGTAACTGGCTTAAACATTTTTTTGTAAAAACACTAATGTTAAGACTTTTGCATATATATACCATTATATGTACCATTTGGTAAGACTGCTTAATGTATATTATCAATATTATCAATTGGGCAAAGCTAAATTTTCAGCATCATTGCTCCAGTCTTAAGTGTCCCTTGATCCTTCAGAAATCAAAATAAAATGCTGATTTGGTGCTCATCAATGTTGAAAACAATTGTGCTGTTTATATTTTGTTTGTATATTTTGGCGGAAACCATCATTCTTTTTTTTAAGTATTATTTGATGAATAGAAAGTTCAAAAGAACAGCATTTATTGGAAATAGAAGTCTTTTGTTACATATCAAATGTCTTTACTGTCCTTTTAAATCAATTCACTGCAGCCTTGCTGAATAAAAGTAATTAAAAAGTTAAATCTTACTGAAAAAAAACTTACTGTCCCCAAACTATTGAATGGTGGTGTAATTATACAAAATGAAAAATACTATTATACACTGTAAACCCGAATAAGTTGGCAAAACTCAAACAATTTGAGGCAATCAGTTACGAAATTCAGCAGAACTGGCAGATTTTTATTTTGTACTCATACATTTTAATTGTTCTTAAATTGAAATGTTTGAGTACACTAATTCATACATTTAACTTAAAATTTTCATGTAACCTCAATGTGTTTATTAGTGTAAACTAAGCTAGCTAAAACAAGCTAATTCAGAAAATGCTAACTTGCTAATTTGCTAACAATAGCAATGTATAGCACTTGCGGAATGAGTGCAGCAATATAAAACATTTAACTGATTTGCTCTCAAACCAAGCCACATGCGCCACTTGTCACCATGAAGGTAACTTTACAAAAACCCACATTAACAGAAACTCTTCTAAATTAGCATAACAAAACATTACTCACTACTAAATCTCCTACTTAACATCTTGCACAAAAAAAAAACATTATATAACACTTAATTTTAGCATTTACTCTCCCTTTCTCCCTTTCCCAGTCTAAATTAAAAGAAATAAGTTCATAAAACTCAAAACAATGAAACATTTCAGTGTATTTAAAATATGAAAAAATGAACTTGAAAGAAAAAGAAAGTGCTAAATACTCATAAAAGTTAATTTGACTGAACTAATTTGTTTAATTTAAGTTTGTCCTACTCAAACAAATAAATTATTTTGAGCATTAGGGTAGCCTACAGTGTATTTTTAAAAAATATATACTTGCATATTTGAATTAGAACATCTTTCCACACTTGATTGAAATCCAATTTTGAAATCCAACCATCTTTCACATATCATATTTCAGTCTTTGAAATGCAAACCATCATTTACGTATAATATTCAAATATCTTTGGCTTGTAGCAAACATGATGTTGGCTGCCTAACTGATTTTTCCAGCAAACCTAATTCCCTCCTGACCACCCTGAAAGGAAGCCGCCCAATTAGAAGGAACCGCTAAATAAGAATGGAGGCTCATTCTCATTGTAAGAGCCCAGATGATAATACAGGCTTACCTGTCTCCACAGGCCTCCTGAGAGGAGCATGGGGTTTAGAGCAGCCCACAGCCAATTTATCCACCCCTCGTTGGGTTGCATGTGCTGTTGGTGAAATGCACCCTATAACGTTCATGTTCCCTCGCCTGGAAGTTAATTAGGAACGTCTGTATTTGGCAGCTAGGGCAAGCCATGACATGTCACAGATGCACGATAGGGCTATCAGTTGCATTTGGCACAGAATAAAAACGATAGAAATATGACTCACTGACATTGTCTCTTTGGTTGTTTATAGCGTGCCGAGAGCTGATGAGTGATCGAAATGAATCATCACTTTAGATCACAAATAATCAATCAATGATGTGATGGTCTGCCGCCTCGGTGGCAGTATATGAAACCAAGACATGGGTGGGCATGTAGGTATGAATGAGAATGACAGAGAAATATAAGCTTTAGTGTTTGTCATTCTATTCCTATTGTGAAAATTGTTAATACCAGCTTGTCTAATGTTCTTGTGCAACACACACACAAAAAAAAAAACATTCTGAAAAATGTCTCTGTATTTGTGTCCATGCACTCTAAAAAATCCTGGGTTGTTTCAATCCATGTTTGGGTCAAATATGGACAAATCCAACCACTGGCTTTAAAAATGTAATGAAAAAAATTTAAGTTATTGGTTTGGTTTGTCCATATTTGAACATGGGTTGAAACAATCCAGCATTTTTTAGAGTTTTATGTCGTTTTGGATTGACGTTGACAAAAGCAGTTGAAACATTCTTCAAAATATCTTCTTTTGAGTTCTAAAAATAAAAGAAATGACATGAAGTAAATGAGTAAATGATGACAAATTTTCATTTTTAAAGGGATGGTTCACCCACAAATTAAAATTCTGTGATTATTTACACACATTCATATCGTTCCGATCCCATAAGACTTTGATTAATCTTCGAAACACAAATTAAAATATTTATAATGAAACCTGAGAGGTTTCTTCTCCTCCACTGAAAGTCCAAGGAACCAAAACTCTGGCCCTCGATGTCCACTTTCCTGCAGAGTTTAGCTCTAACCTTAATCAAACACACCTGAACAAGCTAATCAATGTCTTCAGGATTACTAGAAGTTATAGGCAGATGAGCTTTATATGACAAACAGATTTAATTTTGGCTTTTATACACATATAAACACACATACATTGAGTGCATCACATATGATAAATACAGAAGCTCATGCATTTGTCACAAATGCTAAAACAAACCACAGTGGTTTTCATGCATCACAGACACTCATTTGAGCTTCTGTGTTTATCATATGTGTTGCGGTCTATAAATGTATGTATGTTGATCATTGGTTAGATGAATTAAAAGCCTATATTAAATCTGCTCAATCATATCTCTTCACAAGACTTGGATTAAATTGTTCAATTCATATGGATATAATTTATGATGCGTTTATGACCTTTTTGGAACTTGGTTTTGGTTACCTGGACTTTCAATGGAGGGACAGAAACTTCTCAGGTTTCATTAAAAATATCTTACTTTGCTTTGTGTTTTGTAGGTTAACAAAGGTCTTATTGGTTTTGAGCAACATAAGCAAGAATAAATGATGACAGAATTTTCATTTTTGTGTGAACTATCCCTTTAAGGCTCAAGGTTATCTCCTTCCAAAGGAAGAGACTGATAAGACTGAATCTGAGTAGGCCGTATTTCATCTGGCTGATTTTGCCATGTCTGTGACAGTGAGCGATGTCCTCTGCCAGCTGTGTTTAAGCATGCACAAGCTGTCGCCAATCAGAGCAAGTCCCAGTGTGTTTCAGAAGCAAGGTGACTGGCCTTGTTATTATCTCATCAACCAAAAGGACAAAAGACGACTGCATGGTTGCAGTCATCCATGCTTTCTGTGGTTGCCTTGGAAACCAGCTTCTCAGCTGGAATGTTGAAAGTAAGTATGGGCAGGGGGTCAGGGGGGGTTACCGAGGGGGGACCGGTTTACGCCCCAATCCAGAAATGTAGATTAAACCCATTGAGAATGTTGTTCAGGAGACTGATTAGAGCCGCAGGTCAACACAAACTGAACTGGTAGTTTTGCAACTTTAGAGCTGACCGAGCAGTTTTCCAGCATGGAAAAGCCTCATGTTAGGAAAAGTGGGCTGACTGGGAGAAGAAGCCATTCTTAATTTGTAGTACCCACTACTGCATGGCACGCTGCAAGTCAAGCATGCTTTTTCCACTGCATGAAACAGGCTAAACAGACGTCAATAAAGACCATTAGACTAATTCAAGTGATTTAACAGACTGGGAGAAGCTAAATCAGACAGAGCGAGGTTACTTATTTGCACCTAATCCCTGTAATTTTAAATCCATCAGTTTAATTCATATTTCATGAGTTCCCCTTCTTCTCAGGCCACAGGGTTCAGAGATTGAACAGGGATACGCATTTCCAGAACCCTCCCGAAAATAAATCACACTGGCTATGGGCCTTATTCATGAAACACGAGCTGAGAGAGTCATTCGTAAAATCGTTCATGCAAAATGTTGCTTTCAATTCAAAGGGACAGGTTATGATACCAAAAGTTTGAACAAAACTTTTGAACTTTCAGTTCATCAAGGTATCTTGAAAAAACAAAGTATCATAGTTTCTACAAAAAAAAACATTAGGCAGCATGACTGCATTTCATGACTTGATTTCAACATTGATGATAATAGGAAATGTTTCCTGAGCACCAAATCAGCATATTAGAATGATTTCACATTCAGTAATAAGAATAGTATGCGAGTGTGCTATAAATTCAGCCAACATTTCAAACAGCACATTGATGTCACATGATATCACATAGCATGTTTTGTTCTTAGAAATAAAAAAATGGGTTTGTTTGAATACAAGTTTGTTTCAAAATGTCTTTTAGCAGTCAAGTTAATAATAGGTCAAGATTATATTTAGTCTAGTTTAAAATAAGAGTGAAAAAAGTTGAGTGCATTGCATTGTAGGAAATGTGTATGTGCTTTGCACATTTTGGCAAATGTAGCAGGTCATTCTTTGAGATTAATAGGAAATGCTAACAGATCCAATTTAGTATAGTATAGTTTATTCCTTACTTTTGCATGCTCTACAAAATATACATGCATACTGCAGAAATAGTATAGGTAGTATGCTATTCTGATCTGGAGAGCTTATAAGCATGTCTCTATTTGGCCTTGTATTGAGAACTGGGGTACAAAACCAATGCCGTACACAACCCATAATGATTAATGGTATTATCAAGTTCGCTTGGTGCCTTAAAATACCCACCGAGCGACAAGAAGTGAAGCCTTCTAAATCATTCTAAAACAGCATTGGCCATTAGCCAGGACTAGAAATCGGTCTGTTCAGATGTCAGTGGTACATTAGGAAGGGTGGAGTGGTGTGGAAAACAGAAAGCTTTGACACTCAAGGGACATAAAGATGGCAAGCGATAGCATGCGTAGCTGCAGGCGAGAGATGAAGACGGAGATTGCTCGGGGGAAGGAAATGAGGTGGTCAGAGACCACGCCACATGCTAATCCTCTCTTTCCCGGCTCGCAGTCTGGCTGCACCGGTTCCCGTCTCCGTGTCTGTCTCGCAGGCGAATGGGAACGGATCTGGTGCTCTCTCAGTGCCAGCACTAGACTGCTCTGGCCATGTTTTTTCAATTGCGCTGATGAGACAGGCTGGCTCCTAATAAACGTAGCCTTTGGTTTAAATGACAGGTCTAATTTCACATACTGTGATGAGAGACTGTGGAAAAGCATGGCACAGCCTGAGACACGCGAAATGGTGCCTGAGTCATTCAGATCCTTCTAGATTAATTCCATTTCCTGAGAAGATTAAGTGTGCCGCAGAGCTGATATCTGATTAGGGGACTTGTTTATAATTAGTTTGGGTGTAATCTCATTTCACAGCACCTTGTGGGGAGGCAAATGTTTTCGCAAATTTATCTGCATAATTGGTCAAGGTGTTAATCAGGTTTGAAGATACCTGCTGGCTAGATAAACCAATGAATAGACCTGTTCTACATAACATCACTGAGGAATCGTGGGTAAATGATATTGCTCAGCATTCTTTACATTATAAAACATTATTCATTATGGAATGGATAGTTGTAAAATCTATTTGGATGAGCCACATTTTAAGTTGTCATAAAATAAAACAATACTGCATGTGAGATTATGCAGTACAGTTATTTTCCCACAGGTAATTTTCCCATATAGATAGATAGATAGATACATACATGTATAGATCACTTAATGTGTTCACAGTGTTTTTCGAGTCATGACTCTTCGTTAAAGTCTCAGTTCCACACAGGCCAGTGTTTGACCAAATGTAGAGCTGTCCACCAGACAGATGGTTTCTCTTGTGTTTTTCATTTCCACACTCTTCCTTCAGCTCACGCTCAGGTTAGAAGGAAAGACTCAAGCCTCAGACACACGCCAAATGAAGCTCCACTGCCATAATATTTGTCTTGACACCCAAAGCTTCCTGAACTCTTTGTGAAGGAAGAGATCGGAGGTGTCATCTGTATGGCACATTAAAGACCTCTGGCTGTTTATTTGTTGTCAGATGGGAAGGCAGGGTGAGAAAAACTAGGCCTATCCTGCTGTTCAGCAGCACACAACCAAAGGGAAGTGGGCCATTATTGGTGACCCCACAACCAGGACACACTCAGATTTCCCTTAATTTATGGATACTCCTACACAGTTCAGTCAAAACGAGGGTTTGTATTTGGGGATCAGCAATGAGGCAGATGTGTTTGAAGAATATAGCACAAAAACAAGTGGTAATTGGAGCTGGTGGAGAGAAAAAAGACCCAGTGAATGACACCTAATAAATGAGTTACAATTGCATATGTCTGGATAATTTCTCATTCCACGCAGTGAATTATAGAGAATTATAATGCACTAATGGATAGCTCAGTGGTGGGCAAATATGGATATACACTTACATTTTGTTAATGCATTACTTTATCACATTTTTTTTAGGATGGGTGCACAGTCAATAAACATACACAGTAACCTTAGTGATGCAGATGAAAATAAATGTGGATTATTATCTGGACCCTGTTGAAACCATCTATTTGAGCTGTAATGACATGCCACTCAAAGATATTGCTTGGCAACAAACCACTGTATGATTTAACAATATGCCTGTTAGAAAGGGAAACAGGGGCAATAATTTGGCATCTGAATGCAGTGGCTTTGTTTTATCAGATCTGAATCAAATCCGTTTATGTACAGAATGTACAAAATCTGTTTAAAATTTGATTAAAGTTGTATTTTTGGAAATGTGTTTCAGTCTATAAAATCAGATTGTATTGCAAGTAGCTTTTCCATCATTTATGATGCAATCTATTTGTGTTATCATACACAATGTATGGAAAATCAATGGTTTAAGGTCTTTATTCAACAATCTCTTCTCATGTCAGTCTCCTACGCAGTTGACGTAGTACACAGTGCAACGGATGTCTCAGATTTCATCAAAATGTCTTTATTTGTGTTCCGAAGATGAACAAAGGTCTTACGGGTTTGAGTAATTAATGACATATTTTTTATTTTTGGTTGAACTAACCCTTTAACAGGTTGAGAAACCAGTTTGTTAGTAACTCAACTATATACAGCCACCTTACTATATTCCATTTAAAATACACATTAGTCTACCAGGAGTGGGGTTCGAACCCACGTGGACATTTGTCCATTGGATCTTAAGTCCAACGCCTTAACCACTCGGCCATCCTGGTCACATTGTAATTCTAAAAATGCCTTTGTTCTTCTTACAGGTACTTCAGAAACACTTCTGAAACTGGTTTGTTGGTAACGCAACCACATACAGCCACATTACTATAATTAAATCATAGTACAGTTACATTACTATATTCCATTTGTATGTAATACAATGATCTACCAGGAGTGGGGTTTG
This sequence comes from Hypophthalmichthys molitrix, assembly GCA_037950675.1. NCBI lineage: Eukaryota > Metazoa > Chordata > Actinopteri > Cypriniformes > Xenocyprididae > Hypophthalmichthys > Hypophthalmichthys molitrix. The sequence goes on from CM075508.1 coordinate 13,526,948, forward strand.
AATGTATAAAAATGTCAGTCGTTTAAGGTCTGGCTAGTTAGCATAGCCCAGTTAGAGAACACATTAATCTACCAGGAGTGGGGTTCGAACCCACGAGGACATTTGTCCATTGGATCTTAAGTCCAACGCCTTAACCACTCGGCCATCCTGGTTGCTGTGTAATACTAAAAACGCCTTTGTTCTTCTTACAGGTACTTCAAAACCACTTTGAGAAACTGGTTTGTTGGTAACACAACCACATACACCCACATTACTATATTCTATTTAAAATTCACAATGAACTACCAGGAGTAAGGTCTGAACCCACAAGGACATTTTCAAATTAGATCTTAAATTCAATGCCTTAACCACTAGGCTTTTGTGATGTTTGTGCGTGGGGATACCATGTTTGTTAGTAACGCAACCATATTACTGTATTCTATTTAAAATTCACAATGATATACCAGGAGTGGGGTTCGAACCCACGAGGACATTTGTCCATTGGATCTTAAGTCCAACGCCTTAACCACTCGGCCATCCTGGTCATTGCGTGGTACTTTGATACCTTTGATCCTTTAACAGGGTACTCATAAAGCATCTTTCTCCATGAACGGCCATTCAAACGTTGCTCTTTATCGCTGAATCACATAAATAGAGCTTTCTCCAGGTATACTATTATAGACCTCCTTCATCTAAATATACTCAATTTTGTTCAATCTTTGCACATGAACTCTTATACATGCACAGTAAATTGTAAATGAATGAATGGCACAGCATATGCATGAATTTATAAAATGCAATGATTTGCCAAAATGTCCAAGTATTTCATCTTCTAGGGAAAGTCTCTCAAGCTGATGCTTTATGTCATTATTATGGTAACCATTATGCCGAATTTTGACTACACTATATGAACGAATTGATCTGATCTCATTGATTGGAAAATGAAAGTGTGGACAGCCAGTCCAAGACTGAATTTGAAAAAACAAATTGAAATTGTGTGCTATAAAGACATTTGGAAAACACATTTGCCTGAACCTTCAATCAAATGCCTGATACTAGCTCTTATACTACTATGCCTGATACTAGAAATGTCCATGTGGTGTAATTTATTGTTTGTAAATCACATGAAATTGCTTTTGAATGCATTATAAAGCAACAAAATGTTCATTAAATCAGCTCCAGTCTTGTGAGGATGGAAAGCACAAATAAATCAGTAACCATGGTTTCTGGTGGCTTAATATTGCAGGGGTGCCATAGCGACGGAGAGATCAACAGTGACTCTGTAGAAGGTGTGGATAGCATCTATATACAACCTGTCAGTCGCTGGGCTCAGTTCCTCTCGCTTTGTGAAACAGCAGGCGTCCCTCCTGACATGGTTCTTATTAGCACTCATATGGTGAAGTGTTCATGTGAGACGAGACCTGTTTTGTCAGAAGCACACAGCCATTGTACACATGGGAGAGCAGGGAAAGAGGTTTCTGAGGAAAATCAAACATCTCGATATTAAAATGACTTCGGCACACAGGCACGTTTGACCTTGAAATGAATATTTCACCAATATTTGCCTAAACATCTCTGTTTCATCAGTCCACTGTTTGTTTCCATTTCTATTTCTTTGTTTAGCAGATGCTATTATCTAAAGATTTTGCTTTACTGTACCAGGAGTGGGGTTCGAACCCACGAGGACATTCGTCCATTGGATCTTAAGTCCAACGCCTTAACCACTCGGCCATCCTGGTTACAGCTGGTTGTTAAAGCTACCTACAATCTGCCAGAAATGGTTTGAATCCACAAGGACATTTGTCCATTAGATGGCACTTGAAGAAACCAATCATTTTTTTTCATCACCACACCTACCTTTATTTCATTAAAAATTCTTATTGCTCATTTTTTTTTATACTAAAACACTCATTTCTTTCATGAAAGGGCACTTCAGAAACACTTTGGACTTGTTTAAACCTGGTATTAAGATCCATCTGCGATGATCCAGTCATATTGATTTGTATTGCCACTTGGAATTAGATGTGATTGGCAGGTCTAAACAGGGACCTTTTGTTTCTTTACTACAGTTTTTTTTAGATTGCTAGCACACTGATTCAGCTGGCACAATTTCCCAAACCATTTATTTAGTTCTCAAAACAAAGACACATTTCTCAAAGTTCTGAGTTCTGAGATTGTGTTTATAGTTGTGAAAAAATGGTAAATTGTTTAATAAATTGTGTGTTAGCGATCGAGAAAAACTTTAGGAACCACACACTGCCACACATTTAAATGTAAAGCTCACCAGGAGTGGACATTTGTCCATTAGTTAGTCCTTGTCATTTATGAAGTTAACACATTGAGAAACCATTTTGTTGGTAACGCAACCATATACAGCCACATTACTATATTCCTTTTAAAATGCACATTGATCTACCAGGTGTAAGGGTTCGAACCCATGAGGACATTTGTCCATTGGATCTTAAGTCCAACGCCTTAACCACTCGGCCATCCTGGTCACTTTGTAATGTTAAAAACATATTTGTTCTTCTTACAGGTACTTCAAAACCACTTTAAGAAACCAGTGTGTTGGTAACACAACCACATTACTTTATTCCATTTAAAACACACATTAGTCTACCAGGAGTGGGGTTCGAACCCACGAGGACATTTGTCCATTGGATCTTAAGTCCAACGCCTTAACCAGAACCATTTTGAAAAAACATTTTTTTAGTAACACAACCACATTTCTATAATTGAATCATAGTACAGTCGCATTACTATATTCCATTTATATATAATGCAATGATCTACCAGGAGTAAGGTTTGAAACCCAAGAGAACATTTGTCCATTAGATCTTAAATCTAATCCGTAACCACTCGGCCATCCTGGTTATGTTGGGATGCTTGCACATTGAGAAACCAGTTTGTTAGTAACGCAATCACATACAGTCACACTACTATATTCTATTTAAAATACACATTAATCTACCAGGAGTGGGGTTTGAACCCACGTGGACATTTGTCCATTGGATCTTAAGTCCAACGCCTTAACCACTCGGCCATCCTGGTCACTTTGTAGTACTAAAAACACCTTTGTTCTTTTTACAGATAGGCCTACTTCAGAACCACTTTGAGAAACCAGTTTGTTAGTAACACAACCACATACAGCCGCATTACTATATTCCATTTAAAATTCATTGATATTAATGATCCTAGTCACTGTATGTGAATAAGTTATGTTTGCAAATTTAATGCAGAAGTTAAAACTGGATCTATGTTTCTAAACAGATTGTGCAGCTGCTCAGTGTGTATTCTTATCCGTCCTTAATGCTGAGTGAACGTGTCCCTTTAAGCATCTTCCCCATTTGTGACACAACCGCGTTCTGCTTTGATCGCCTTCTGCATGGCTCACCAAGCAAATGCTTTAATTAGTGCTTTATTGACTAATGCTTTTCTTCAGGCCCTGTGTCACTAGCTTTACCGGCCACTGGCCTATTCTTTGTGGATTAACCTCTTTCTGTGCGCAGTTTAACCAGCCATTGTCCTGCAGTAACGTGAACTGTTCTTGCAGGAGGTTTCGACACAAAAGCCCCTCAGTGCTCAAGCAGACCTCAAAGAGCCATCATCTCTCCATCTCCAGCTCTTCAAAGACTCCTTCATCATTCTGAATCCTTCTGTTCCTCCTCGGGCCCTCGTTTAGGAGCAGGACCCCACCGGCCCTCACCTCCCCCACTGACCAGCACACTTATCCCACTGTCTCCTGGGAGCTCGGAGCTCATAAGTAAGACCTGGACAGCTGATAATGACTTTGCAGCTCTGGGGGAAGGAGATCACCGCTGTGTTTTGGTGGTTATGGCGGTGGTGGTCTGTGTGTACATGCAGGGTCCAAAATCAACACTCGGCAAGCACAAGATGGGAGTAAAAATTGGCTTTTAGCAAATACAAAGGGGATTTTCCACTTATTATGTAGTTAAAACTGCAATAAGAACAATAGACTGATTAGTTTTGACTGAAAAAAGAGATATAAGCGATTAGTAACCACTTTTACCATAAATTTAGCTGTGTGTAATTCCATGTGGCAATTTATTCCTGGTGTTGAAAAATAAGAAACAAAATCACAATAAGTCCTTCTGTTTTTCTGACATAGTTGGCGTTTCTCCTGATGGGACTGATGGACTGGCAAATAAGACAAATCAGAGCTAGTTCGCACACTTTTTACTCTAATAAATATTTATCAAGGTAGGTCTTTTTTCGAAAGTCAATTTATATTTTAGACAGACAATTAAAAGTCATGGCCACATAAAAGCTTCTGAACATTCCTGCTTTTATTCTAGGTTTATTGATGGTGTGTTGCATCTATTGTCAGACCAGACATGTCAATTTGGAATGAGGGTGAGGGGATTTATCCTCTGTTTCTTATTTCTAGCACTCTTTTTTAAAAATAGTGGACACCTCCTTATGGGGAGTCCAAGCGGCCCTTTCATCTGAGAGCAGCTCTAATGATCCCTTGTAATGAGCAGACCTTTGCCATGATAATGAGTGTTCAATTGTTCCTGCTTTTCCATGGCTTCTCCATCAGCAGGGGCAGCACTCTTGGCTGGGGGCTTCACCCTTTCCATCTCCTAAAACCCTGCTGGATCTCAGCAAAAGGGGGGCCAGATAGTTGCCTTTGAAGAGCACATAGTCATTATCTTTTCTGAGAGCTCTCTTTGGGTAATTGTGGTGGCTTTTTGGTGCGAATGATTTCTTGATATTGTAGACGAGTGATTCCCAGCATGTGCTTAATTTATATCTGTTATTTTTTTCTTTTCTTTTGTCCTTCATACCTAACAGGTCACGGGGGAAGGGTTCGCTTACCGCAGGGTGCTGCAAATCAATATAACACGCTGGTTCTTTTCCGATAAATGACACAGGGATGGAGGAAGATGAGTTAGACCGAAGTGAACTGGTTTATTGGAGACTCAATAACTCAAGCTATTTATATGCGCAGCCTCTTCGTTTCCTTAACAACCTCTTTACCTATTTCAGGCCACCTGAGAGCTTCAGTCTGTGTTGAACGGGGATTTGTACGGAGCTCTACAGCAGTCTTTGTTTCTTGATCTCTCTACGCAGTTACATGCCTGGAGAGTGCTCTTAAGTTACTGGAATACCAGTGTTTCTAAAATTGAGTCTGCACTCCCCTTGAGAAGGACAGTGAGAGATTTACACAGCTGGTCCATGAGTACAACACAAACTCCAAGCTCGCCGTCCATTCTTTCTTTCTTTCTCTTTTCAGTAAGAGAGGGTGTTGGGTACATATTACATTCCCTCCAGCTGAACTCGCCCCTCATCTGATTCCTGCGATCTGGGTGGTTTTTGTGTATATTGATTTATTCTTTCATCAAATGTCAAGAGTTATTTATGTACCAGTTGAATTTTTTTCTCTCACTAGATGTTAATTTTTTTTTTTTAAAGATATCTAAAACAGTATTTTTGATGTGAATTACTATTGAATGTGCATAGAACAAGTAAAGGATCATGTAATCAAATTTGAATTTTTAAATAATTTTATTATGTGAAGAGAAAGAGAAGAGTAAAATGAGAGTCTATCCACCAAACGATGAGCGCCACCATGATGGATTCTAACTTTCGTTTGTATGCTCTATATGAACTTATTGAGTGACTAAATTTATTAAACAGAACCTTTTTGAACATTACTAAAAATTAAAATGAGTGCAGGGTTAAGCTGTGCTGTTGTTGGCTGTCACAACCACAGCAATAAACTTAAGAAATTCCTGGAAAGCATGTGTTCTGAGCACCAGCAAATCTGAAAAGAATGTCCGTATATGGCACCATATGCCTTGACATAGACTGACAAGAGAAAATGAGCATGCCTTGCAGCATTTATGTTAAAATACTCCCTCTAAAAGGTATAAGTGCACGCTTATCATTTTGAGGACGAAACCCTGAACTTTACCCAATCGAGAGCTGTTTGTAACTTATGAGCGCCCATCTGTTTTCAATGTAGCTAACTTTGGACAGCTTCATGTCATCTACGCACTTATTAAACTTTGAAGGGTTAGGCACTGACAAAAGACAGTCATTGTGGTACTGTAAAGTGATGGCACTATGGAGCACTATAGGTTTAACGTTAAATTATCAGCTCGGAAAATATGTTAATTTGACTAGAAACACCGGAGTCCAGAAATGTAAAGAATATGAGTCAAGCGAGACTTCTGCGTTCAAGAAAAAAGTGGGTAGCAGAGTTATAAATAGGTAATTGAGTGTCATTTATACCACTTGGCAGTCACTATACAAAGTTTTGACCTTAGAATAAAACAATTGACCAATCAGAATCAAGTATTCCAGAGAGTCATAAATGATTGGGCAGTCACTCCATTCTGTCAATTCTTCATATATTTTAACTTTTATGTATAATATCAATTAATTAAATTCCTTTTAAAATCCACAGGCTTTTGCCATGAGTGGAATTGAAATCCATTTTTTTTCGTTCAAAGGTATTAATAAACATGAAAACAACCAACCAAAAGTGGGGTTCAAACCCACAAGGACATTTGTCCATTGGATCTTAAGTCCACTGCCTTAACCACTCAGCTATCCTGGTTACTATGAGATACTAAAAGCACCTTTGTTCTTCTTACAGGTACTTTCACAATGATTTCACACCTTTGACAGTTATGTTTAAAAGCTTTATATTCAGTTGTGTATGATTCTTCTTCAGGGGGTGTTGATATATCAGAATGGTGCTGCAGGCTTTTAAATCATTGATTTTGAGCTACTGTCTTGTTGTATATTTAGATCAGTTTGTGGTATTTATTAGCAATACATTGGACCAAAAGTTCTATATGTATATTTAGTCTTTCTAACAATTTTTTAGTAAAAGAAAGATTTTTAAATCTGCTACAAGTTTATTTGGTCAGCTTATAAGTTAATAAACATGGAATAAAATCCACAAAATTACCATTTTCATTTCACTTCAGTCTGTCTTGTCAGAGGATTCTGGTTTAAATTGTTCTGTGACTGTGGAGGCGGCCTAGTAAAAGCAGCTGCATCTTTTCCTTGTCGGAGAAGAAGGAAAACACACTCAGCCCCCGCCAGGGCTGTGGGTCTGGCAGGGTCATAACCCAGCACCTGAGCTAATCATGGACATTATCAAAACAGCAGGCTCTCTTGGGTCTGTTTGTTTATGCTATCCAGGGTGGCCCCTCGCTCTCCCCGGGCCTGGCCCGGCCTGGCCCTCGTAACAGCACCTGGAGCAGACAGTAAACACCTCTGCCTCAGTGCTGGACGAATGGGGTGCTAAAACTGAACAGGAAAGAGGAAGAAACCTTAAGCTGTTAGTCAGGTCATGTCAGTGAGCGTTAGTGGAAACTGATGGTTTTATCATTGCTTGGCTATTTAATGTTATTATATAGGTTCCTAACAGAAGTTGCTTCACTAATTAGTTTTTAAAATACATACATATAGAGTATATATTACTATGATTCATTTAAGTGCTCATCAACAATGTAACCTTAATTAATTTCCCCAATTCATTGATTGATTCTCCATCATTTGTGTTATCCATATCATTGTTTCTTATATAAAGAATAAACAGTTTTTGGCTCGCCAAAGAATCTTTCAGTGAACAGTTCTTAAAAGAACCATTTTTTTCTTAATGTGAAGAACTTTTTTATAATCCAAAGAACCTTCTTCCATTATAAAGAAACTTCTGTGGAATGGAAAGTTTCCATGGATGTTTAAAGTTCTTCATGGAACCGTAGATGCTAATAAAGTTCCCACACTTTATTTTTAAGAGCACCAAGCACATTACTACCAACTTGCATCACTTTTTTTCCATTTGAAACTTGCTCTTACCAGGAGTGGCGTTCAAACCCACATGGGAATAAACTCATTGAATCATAAGTCCAACATCTTAACCACTCAGCCATCCTGGTTACAAGCAGGAGAAAAAAGTCATCATCCCGACTCATTGCCATCATCTCTACAGGTTAATCTGAAGCAGGTCTGATTCTCATAGCTCTGAATCCCAAGCAAAGTTTTAATGAGGACCTGATAAGAACTGCAGTCTAAACGCTCTCTTTTCAATCTGCCTTTTCAGTCTCTGTTTCCTCTTCACTCTCAATTCGTTTCAAAGAGCGTTACATTATAAAATTAGGTTTCATTTTAGCATTTCTGTTTTGCATTGGCCGCATCAATTAAAGAAACAAATAGGCCTAAAAAATTAAATTAAAATACATTTTCTCAAGTGCAAAATCCATTTACGTATCCACAAGTAGCAGCAATTGTGTGATCGGTGCTGAAGGACATCTGCTCCAGAGAAACAACAGCATGACATGTGTCCTTGCTCATGTATCTTAACTGGAATTACTGTAAAGGCTGACAGATCTGAGTATATTTTATAAGCTTCTCTGGGTTCATAAATCAAGCCAAAGCCTTTTGCATTTACTCATTTTTATAGCTGTCCTCCAAACAGCTGTAAACAATGATGTTTTCTGGAACACATCAATTTATTGATTGAATCTACTTAAAAGAAAGCTCCTTTCATTATTGCCATACCAGTATATCTGTCAAAAGCTCTGGGTAGGAACATAAACTATATATGTACTCACAAAAAGATCTTTGTGCTTGATTATGAGGGATTTCATGGAGCAGCTGTTGTTCTAATGCAAATTGTCTGATGATGAATTATTCTCATTCCACTTCTTTTGAAATACTTAAAGTCCCCCTGTAATCAAAACTTATTTTAGCTTTTTTTAGCTTTTAGTATGAATATGTTAGCCTTAATGTTATAAATAAGCTGGTGTGTTTCTAAAACAATGACAAAATTCGCAATTAGGAGATTTAAGCATTCAAAACTTAAAGTCTCCCGCTTCCGCTAAAATGGATCACAGATTTTCATGACATCACATCGCACTTCAGCTTCTCATCAAATCTTCCGTCCAATCAAATGCTCTTTAGAATCTGAAGTCCCGCCCCCTCCTACACTATCAACAGACGCTGACGCTGCGGCTGAAATTGGTCATTTGTTCACACATTTACTAGTTTCTACATGGTGAATGGCACATAGTGCACTAGAGAATAGGTAACGATTTAGACAGTGTAAATATGCTTTCCATTGACGCGAATGAAGTCGTTTTCGTGTTAGTATAACGTGAACCGCCGCAGCGTGAGCACAGTCTGCTCTGACCCAGGGACTCCGAGAGCACAGAGCGGATCATATCCGTGAGTTGGCTCAGACCACAAACGGTATCGGACCCATTTAAATTCTGCACAGAATGCTGTATTTTAAAGTGAGAGGAGATTAGGAGGAGAAATGGTATATGAAAAGGAAACAGAGGTTTTACTGAGTTTAACAGCTCTAGCCGAGCTGTGATATAAACGAAACGCTATTGGCTATTTTAAAAAGGGGCGGGACTGTTCGATATATTGCCCTGTCTTCCTGTTTCAGTTGAAATTACATCAACACATTGAAAAATGCTGCTCGTTCTAAGACAGTTCAGTGGGCCTTTAATGATACATCTGAACCATTTTTATTTATCCACTACATTGTATGAGCCATAGTTAACCTGCTGGAGTTAGCAGTTAACAGGAGGTGCTACAGCCCCGCTAACTAATTTATGTTCTAAAAAATTTACGTTTTGCTTAATTGGTGGCTAATTATTACAAATTACAAATTAACAATCTCACTCATATGAGTGTGTTCATACGATCTGTTTAAACCCACTGACGGGTAAGTTTAGGTTCAGGGAGTGGTCCGTCATAACAAGTTTCTTTTCAAAATTCAAATTGTACGAATTCATACAAAATCACTACCTCATAAAATAGTTACGTTTTCACGTTATGAACATTTTCTAATATAGCTATTGGAAAAAATGCGCATTTATGCAAAATTATATTACGTTGCTTCTTGCACCTTTTTCAACACTTTCAACGTAAAATATCCAGTGAGTGGCACTAAAAAGCGCAATCAGTTTTATACGTAAGAGATGAACATGGCATGTTTGATTACGTTAGGCGATTTACGTACAGGGGTGCGGGAAGTATGGAACTTTTTCTATTCGATACGATACCGATACTATTTGTTACAATTTTAACGATACCAATACCGGTATCAATACTGATTATTTCTTCAATAGGTATGTGATTTTTTCAAAATAATGTTCATTTTTAGAAAAAAGGATCATTACACTTAAAGCTGCAGTCCGTAAGTTTTGCCTCTTTGTTGCCATCTCTGTTTGAAACCTGCAATTGCAGTTATTTGTGAAATTATCATCTTTAGTGGGTTGTGCATCAGCACGCTTCTCAGCGCGGATGAATCTAATGTTTTCTGTCAGTCACCACATCAGTGTGTATACTGTACTTCGGAATCACAGATTGCAGTCTTGGAAGTATGACCAAAATAAGAATTTTCACCAGAAAATGTCACGTAAGTAACATATCTACCACTTTTGTTCTAACGATCGCATAGCTCATATCACATCAAACCGTGCAAATTATTGTTATACTTTGTTCTCAAATTGTTAACGTTAACAACATCAGGATTGCGTGACTATGTGTATTAGTGTGTATTAGCGTTACCTGTAGATTTCAGTTACAGTCTAATCTCTAACATTAATTTGTCATACCATACAATTGAATTATTCCAGCTGCTGTAAGAAAAGGCTATAAATGATCCACCACCTGCAGCATCCTCACATGATATAGCCTAGCTGAGACTCCTTCTTTATGTAAACAGACGTGACGTAATAATGCAAAGACGAACGGCTGCATGCTTGAATTTCCCGTGGAAACCCACCAGTACCACTCAGATTAGAGCACATTATTACAAGCTTACCGTTGTGAATCGGGCTAAGGTAAAGAGATAGTTTTGAACACTGGCTGGTTATGTACTTGCTCAAAAATTGATTTTGGTCATTTTTAACCAAAAAAAAGTTACGGACTGCAGCTTTAAAGGCAAATTACATCCACATGACTAGCCATTAATAACAAATTTATCACAAAAGCAAATGTGAGGACAAATTTTAAAAATTTTTTGCTTAAAATAATACATTATTTTACAAATATTGTGATTAAATAAAATAATTTATGATAACAAATATGAATTAAATAAAATAAACATTTGCCTACATCATGTGAGCAGCCTGTCCATACAAGGCTATTGAACAAATGTGCATAGCCTTGTATAGACAGGCTGCTCACATATAGCCAAATATGAGCCTATACTGTCATATAATATTGGGATATTTTAGCGTATTCACTCTGCATTTCAATGTGGTTCCTGCACGAAAGTATGTTTTTATTAGTCTATAATCTGATAATGATTTGGAACCTTCCAAATGATTTGGAACCTTCCAAATGATTTGGAACCTATTTGGTGGGATATCTTTCAGACAGTGCCTGAACAAATAAAACTACATTTTTTTATATAGTGTTGTTTGCTTATGAAAAACTCCATGACACAATACTAAGGTGTTGCTAGGTGGTAGCTAAGCTGTTCTATATGGTTGCTAGGCTGTTGCTAGGGTGTTTACTAGTCAACAAAGCCTTTATGATAGATATAAAGTCTCTGTGATATTTTCTTCTCTACATGTATGGCTCAGGTTCCTCCTTCATTGCAAGCCTGGGGAATTTATTATCTCTGGTTTGACATCCACAATCATAAATCTGACTGCTTAAAAATATAAGAGCACACCTTTCAGATGTATAATTTGTGTTTTTGTGCAATTCATGCAGTACAATTCTGGTTAATACTTAGCGTTAAGGTTTTGTTAGTTTCCTCCTTAACCTCAAGTATTAGCAATAGTAATAGTTATGGATGCTTGTCTTAGCAAGCACTACTAACTAATGATGTGATGGTGAGCCAAGGATCTGAAGGGAAGCAGGAGGTATGTGTGCAGAGGGTCATGTGTTCATTACTTGCAGTTGGACAGTGGCTGCTGGCCAGCACATAAATATGAACAGGACATCGGGACAGCGTGCCAGGGTGACAAATGACTGCCGCATTGGGGGAAGAGACGATATTTCAAGGAGGAATAGCAAAGACACTACACTCTCTCACACACACTCAGCACGCTGACCTTTCCCACATGAGGATCTGTGTGTGTAATCTCAGGTTGCACAAGCATAACAATCTCTACTACTAGCTCAGCATTCTGGTCGGCCGTCTCACCTCGCCATAAACAATGGGTGCAATAAATGCTTGAGTATTTAAACCGCCTGAGACTAGAAGCGTGACCTTTGATCCTTACGTTGAAGGACAATATGAATGATTGATTTATATTCAATACAACTCACCTCCTGTCTTTGTGTAAAGCTGTGGCACTGTGCTCAATGCTGCAAGAAAGGTCAAAGGTTAGTGACCATTTCTTATAGTTATATGTTATAAGACACTTCATGGTAGAGATAAATCATTATATATGATTTTATTAAATATTTTTATTTATGTATTTTAAAACAGTTATTTCTTGAAATGTTCCTGTTTGAGGGATGTTGAAGATAATTAATAGCTTTAATGATTTATTTATTATTTAATTATATATATATATATATATATATATATATATATATATATTTTGTATTTTAATAATAAATGATAATCATTAAATAAAATGGTGCACTCTTTTGATGAAAACTGAAAATGTTTTGAAAGTTTTGAAAACATTTGTATGGAGAATGAACTGATAAATAAAAATAAACAAATAAAGTAAAAAAAAAAAGTCCTTTCTTGAATTTTTTCTACTTTAGGGATGTTGGAGATTGTGTTTTTGTTCTAATTAATCCTTAGTAATTTTAATGTAATTTAGCATTTTTATTTTTAGATTTTTTTCTGGCTCCATTGAATATTTCATCAATGGTTTCCACTGAATCCTTACATACACACAAGGTTTTGAACTTTGGCCCTGACCCCTGGAGGACATTGGACTGCCTGCAGTTGATTTTTATCTCTAGGAGATTCCTTGTTTCATCTTGCCTCTCTCTGTTGTCTTTGGCCTCTTCCTGCAGTTTGTTTGTGATTTCAAACAGAGCTTAGGATAACAGGGTTGAGCTCTCTCATGATACAGAACTCTGATAAGGGTCTTGATATCAGGTCACACAGAATCAGGTCTGGTTATCCCACAACTTGACCCAGACAGGGAAAGCCTCTATTTTATTATCTGATTACTTAAAAAATGTCGCTCACATTGGGAAGCTAGATTAAACATGAGCAAGGTCACTACGATCAGGTGATATTCGTGCGGGTCAAGGATTTTTGTGGTCACGTCACCAGGCTTTTAAAGGGATCCTTCCACACACATTCCTTTTCTTTTTCATTTCAAGTCCCTTATTGCACGGGGATGTATCTCAAACCACATCTGATTGATATCATAAAGTTCATGTGCGGGCTTGACATGCTCTCAAATGCTTTCATCACGTGTATTCAGGTCAGAGAAGATAAAGACTCTGCATTTCGATTCATTTTTTGACATATCTTTTCACCACATTATGCATAATGTGGGAAATAATGAATCATTTTAATTAATGTTTTATTTTTATTTTTTGTTATTTCTATTATTTCTATTTTATTTTAAAGAGATTGCACTTTGAGCATAATTAAAATTAAAATAAAATAAAATAAAATATAAAATAAATAAAATTAATAATAAAATAATAAAAATAAAATAAAATAAAATAAAATAAAATAAAATAAAAAATAAAATAAAATAAAATAAAATAAAATAAAATAATAAAATAAAATAAAATAAAATAAAATAATAAAATAAAATAAAATAAAATAAAATAAAATAAATTAAATTAAATAAAATAATAAAATAAAATATAAAATAAAATAAAATAAAATAAAATATAAAATAAAATAAAATAAATAAAATAAAATAAAATAAAATAAAATAATAAAATAAAATAAAATAAAATAAAATAAAATAAAATAAAATAAAAAATAAAATAAAATAAAATATAAAATAAAATAAAATAAAATAAAATAAAATAAAATAATAAAATAAAATAAAATAAAATAAAATAAAATAAAATAAAATAAAATGGTGCACTCTTAAGGACTCTTAACCAACATACAATTGGTTACCCAGTAGTTAAAGCTAGTTTGGTACCAGATTTTGATTTTACTTTTTAATAAATCCCAAATTTAAAAAGCATTTTATATATATACCATTAAAAATACCTGTGTCACAATTTATTTATTTTATTTTATTTTATTTTATTTATTTTATTTTTGTGGTAACAGGCTTGTATGCAAAATCCTGGATAGATATTAAATATGATTTGTTTAAGATTTTTTTTTTTTATTTAATTTTCAAGAAGAGCAATATTATTCAAAACAAAACATAAAATTAAATGCTGCTGATGTCAGGCAGAGTCCTTTGAACTGTTTGGTGGTCAGGACCGCTTGTTCTTGTTTGGCAGTAATATTAATCAGATTCAGAGATGAATGTGTTGACAGTTTCATGCATCTGTTCTTCAGCCATTTTATAATGCCCCTATCAATGTTGTCTCACCTCTCTTGTTGTCCTACAACATTTTCATGTCCTGAGGGCCTCTTTCTCTTTTCTCCTATCTCACTTTCTCTTTTTGTTGTGACAGTTACATAATAACCAAATTCCTCCATTCCTTTCACATAAAACAACCATCTGACTTTGATCAAGCAAACCACAAACTTTGAATCAAACATAACTGAAATATCACATCAGCGTCTCTGGCACAAAATTTGAGTGTCGGTTTCTTTCTGTTGTTCCATCGTCATGACAACTGTGCCATCTGTCACAACAAGAAGTGGATTGGACAGAGATATTAAACTTCCTTCAATCCTCATTAATATCTTATTTAACAAATGTTCCTGGGGTTCTTTTGATTTAAAAGACTTTTAAAAATCTGCCAGATGCATTTTTTTTTCTTTGTTCAGTTAAAGAAAGTGCTTATGTGCTTATATGCTTAAATACACCGATCAGGCATAACATTATGACCACCTTCCTAATATTGTGTTGGTCCCCCTTTTGCTGCCAAAACAGCCCTGACCCATCGAGGCATGGACTCCACTAGACCCATGAAGGCGTGCTGTGGTATCTGGCACCAAGATGTTAGCAGCAGATCCTTTAAGTCCTGAAAGTTGCGAGGTGGGGCCTCCACTTGTTTGTTCAGCACATCCCACAGATGCTCAATTGTATTGAGATTTGGGGAATTTGGAGGCCAAGTCAACACCTCAAACTCGTTGTGCTCCTCAAACCATTCCTGAACAACTTTTGCTTTGTGGCGGGATGCATTATCCTGCTGAAAGAGGCGACCAGGGAATACAGTTTCCATGAAAGGGTGTACATGGTCTGCAACAATGCTTAGGTAGGTGGTACATGTCAAAGTTACATCCACATGGATGGCAGGACCCAAGGTTTCCCAGCAGAACATTGCCCAAAGCATCACACTGCCTCCGCTGGCTTGCCTTCTTTCCATAGTGCATCCTGGTGCCATGTGTTCCCCAGGTAAGCGACGCACACGCACCCGGCCATCCAGTGATGTAAAAGAAAACGTGATTCATTAGCCCAGGCCACCTTCTTCCATTGCTCCATGGTCCAGTTCTGATGCTCACGTGCCCACTGTTGGAGCTTTCGGCAGTGGACAGGGGTCAGCATGTGCACCCTGACTGGTCTGCGGCTATGCGGCCCCATACGCAACAAACTGCAATGTACTGTGTATTCTGACACATTTCTATAAGAACCAGCATTAACTTCTTGAGCAATTTGAGCTACAGTAGCTCATCTTTCGGATCGGACCACACAGGCCAGCCTTCGCTCCCCACGTGCATCAATGAGCCTTGGCCGCCCATGACCCAGTCGCCGGTTCACCACTGTTCCTTCCTTGGACCACTTTTGATAGATACTGACCACTGCAGACCGGGAACACCCCACAAGAGCTGCAGTTTTGGAGATGCTCTGACCCAGTCGTCTAGCCATCACAATTTGGCCCTTGTCAAACTCGCTCAAATCCTTACGCTTGCCCGTTTTTCCTGCTTCTAACACATCAACTTTGAGGACAAAATGTTCACCTGCTGCCTAATATATCCCACCCACTAACAGGTGCTATGATGAAGAGATAATCAGTGTTATTCACTTCACAGTGGTCATAATGTTATGCCTGATCGGTGTATATACTGTATATATGGATCAATGACATGACATGACTATTTTGTTGTACCACCTGAAATAAAAACAACAAAAAAATTAATTTAAACACTTTGAAATGTTATTTAACAACCAAAACCTGTTTAAACACATTGTTCATGACTCCAAAATACGCATTACATCATTTTTGTAAAGATTGTTAAAAAAACACCTTTTTTTAATCTTTATTTGTCAATGCAATCCAGAGGGTCAAAACCATTGAAGCGAGACATTGTTTTTTGTTATGGCAACAGTGTAACTGAAAAAATTGCCTTTAAAGTGTATTGATTGAATTTTTATTGATTTGATATGTTTTGTCTGAGATCATAACAGGGTAACACCCAATTTTAGTCATATCTCACTGACAAAATGATTCATGTAGTAGTTTGTCTAAAGCATATAATAGTTCTCATTATAACAATGGATTTGTGCCTCTAAGGCTTTTGAAATAATGGGACACGAAATTGTAGTGAATTGGTGGAAAGTGCAGTCACTCAGGTAACATTCTTGCAGCTGTGAGAATGTGTTTCCCAAAACATCTCACTCTTTGCAATATCAAACACTTTTGGGTTAATCACATTTCTATGTGAAGGGTCTAAACACACTGTTTTCTCATGTAGGGCTGCTTTTGGTAATATAACTGAAACTCTTATCGTGTTTCGTGAGCTGCTTTGTACAAAGATTCAGGTAACGGTGGACAGCAGACAGAACGGCTCCAGACAGCTTGTTAACCTTGAAGTCATATAGAACAAGAGAGGTGCAGGACTGCTATAATGAGCTGGAGCCCACGGACCCTCTAGACCGCAGTTCACTCTATTTTCATTCCTCTGTATGTCCCAGTGTCTACGCTGAGCACAATGGGAAAACGATACCGGTCATACATTCTCCCCAGACCATAGCCTCTGTGTTCAGACGGCGATTTGATAATATCAATCCTGACATCATGGAGGGAAAGCAGACAGAGAAAAAAAAATTGGTCTCCTAACAACTTTATCTCAGTTGTTTTTCTTAGAATTATGCTGGAGAAATAAAAATAGACACAAATGACACAATTGTTGAGCTAGTGTAATTGTAAAAACACAACAAAATCAATGTGGAGAATTAGGCCCCGTTTACACTAGTGCGTTTTTGTTTTAAAATGCATAACTTTTGTTATGGTTACGCCTGTCGTTTACACTACTCAGGTGTTTTCGACCCTGGAAAACGACTTTCAAAAACGCTGCAGAGCCTGTTTTAGTTTGAAAACGCCAGGGGTTATATTTCAGTGTAAACGGACCAAAACGGAGACTTTTGAAAACGATGCCGTGGCTGCCCATGATCGCTCTGCGTATCCTTGACGACCATGTAAACAATAACATGGAAACTGAACTGCAATCTTTGTTGGCTTTGTTGTCATTTTTAGCAGCCACTGTGCAGTTAAACTTTGCATTTTTTTTTTTTTTTTTTAATACTGTAGCTGCCTACATGTGCAAGAGGCAACTGTTTACACTTGCACGTGCATGCCCAGTGTGCATGAACAGTCATGTGACTTGCGTTTTTGGTCATGTAGTGTAGACAGAGATCATTTCTGAAATGCTGTGGAAACGCCAGTGTAGATGAGGAGGATCGTTTTCATTTTATACTACGGGGCTGTTGAATGCTCGAATCTGATTGGTTGACCATCATTCTAAATTGTGCAATTATTTTCAGGGAAACACACGGCTAAAATAGCACATCTTGACTGCATTGCAGTTCCATATCACTTCGCCAAATGATTTCAGTTATTTCCTACAGCCTACAACCGCAAAAGAAACAAAACCCACAACGACACCGACCAAGCAAATAAATATAGTAAACTATAGGATGAAAATGACAAATTATTTTTGATTTTTGCCACAAAATACATTCTGTTGTGTCCTGTATCAACTGTTTTATTCTGTTATCAAGGCTCAAGCCTCCGTTACCAGTTTTGAAGTGACGTTTTGGAATTAGTAACGGAGGCTTGGGATGAGATGCGTAAGAAATTAGTCCCACAGAAATTAGTGTTTTAAGCACAAAAACCTGACAAATGTCTTGAAATACAACATCAGAACAATGTCTTGAATTGTGGTAACTGTAGTATAAGCGGAATAACTGACTCCTGGCTGTTGAATTCTTAGAAAATAATGCACATGCAGGTGTAGCGGCCACAACGCAAAATAATTCAATGGCACATCGTCAATTATTCCTTACATAAAACGGCATTTTAAAATGAATACGAACTAGTGTAAACGGAGCCTTAGATGAGAAATGTTTGAAATCATATACTGAAATTGTGTTTTGGCAATGGTGAGCCCAGTTTGAGATCTCTTCTGAAACTGTGAAACTTGAGATTTCTGGGGAGTTTTCTCAAGAGGAAAACTTGGCAAGCTTTAAAGAAACAAGCAAAAGTCTTGATTTAGAGAACAATTTAGATTTAAAAATATTTGTGAATTTTCTTTCCTATGACAATAATACATATTTCAGCAAAATAGAGGACATAACAGAAAAGTCAGACTTCAAGACATGTTTTGCTATAGGAGAACAGCTAAATTACTTCCATAAACCGTCTTTGTTATAACGGTCATGACACAGCATTATGATTCCGAATCCCTGTAATTTTAGAGAATATATGGCCTACGTTTTCTCATCACTATTTTCATTTGCCATTACTGTTCCTCCACACTTTTATTTTCTAATATCTCTCCCGCTGTCCATATTTTGCCAAAGTGGCACAGCAGCAAAAGTCATGCTATTACATTCCTCTCTGCCCTTATACTTTCCAGCTGCTTGATAGACCATGCCTGCAAATTCATCTATGAAGATCTTATCAGCCTAGCTGTTTACTTTACCATGCACTGCAGCGGCAAAAATCCACCACAACTGAAGTATGCATCAAAGCAACCCAATCTGTCAAAACAAGCAGCTTTCCTCTTCGCACGATGACTGGAGACGGCGTAAAATTATAAATGGGTTGGTGGTCTGGGATTCGAACAGAGGAATTATTATTTATTCATACTGGAAGTTGATTTGAGGGTACTGGGCATGTGCCGATTTTAATGGCTCATATATTTTAGGCTATTTCAAAAATGCGTTGGCTAAAAAATATGCTTGTTTGCTCTCTCTCTTTCAGCTTTGCTAAACATTTCGTTTTTTAAAGTCAAAATATACCCCCTATGGCCTAAGAATCTTTAATCTATTCCCCAAATTGATCTTAGTTTTTTTAGCTCTTGCTTCCCACTGTCAAAGCCACAATACGGTTTTGAACACACTGTGGATGTGTTTGACAGTAGTGACATCTACTTTGTCACTGCAGACCCTGGTGTCTCTGCAGAAGAAAAGTGAAACAGCAAGAGTTTGCACCCCTCTTTCACTCACAAACAAGACACTGGCTGGAAATGCTGCTGGCATTGAACTTAGGACAAATGAGATATTGTGTCTGGCTACAAGCTATTGTCAGCGTGAAAGAGAGGCAAATTCAATGTGCATGTCAATCACTTGACTTCTAACCAGTGGGTCTCGCTTAATGTGGATTTGAGGGGATGACAACCAGATGGTCACTATTATATCTAATTACGCCAAAGACTGTTCAAGTGGAGGATGAATTCAGGCTGGACCTGATTCAGGAGTGGGTTAGCATTGGAATTTACTTGGTTTAATTCAATATTTGCCAATTGCACTTACTCTTCCACAAAAGTGATTTTGTAAAGAAACAAGCTACTGCTAGACATTTATTTCCTCTTAGGTTTTGTGTATTGCACGACTCTACAATTGATTGATAGACACAGACCCCACTCTGAGTGCTTTTTCAAGCCTGTCTGAGACTTTTAAAGCATTGTTAACATTGGAAATAAAACCTGTTGATATTTCAGGGCGACGCAAATGGGGGGTTTGAAAGGGACAAAGACAAAAGGGTCCATTGCGTTTTTGTCTGGTAAACAAAACAGATCTTGGTAAATCTTTGGGTAAACATCTGTAAAGTTAATGAATCACATGTCTAACTTTATGTTTGGGTAAAGTAGTATGAAAACAACTGTACCAAGAAAAAAATCCTCACCACTAAATAAGTAGTGACCCTAAATCCATTGTGTGTTGTTTAACCTATTTGCTCTAATTTCAGGTCATTCACACATGGATGTTAATTGCACTGGATGGCTCAATGATGACGTTGTCTTGAATAAACTGTGGGGTGGCTGTTCCTTTTTAGAAACACTCTTATCAACATCTTGTCAGCTCTTCTTATAAAAGGTCTTTTGCCTTTTAGGGGAACAAGACTCACTGTTTGAATAAGTCTGAGTAAGATTGTCTGAGAATGTGTTTTGGGCCTATGCTGGATCCCATATGATTCATCATTAACTGTAAACTGTAAACAGCAAGATGGAAAGTTGAGGATTGCTTCAGTCTACTACAGGATGTAGATATGCAAAGAGACAGGCTGAGTCCCAGTTTAAACCTGAGTATACACTAAAAGTGTGTACTTTGCTGGTGATGATAGTGTGTAAGGGGATTAAACATTATAAATTGCATCTTGATGGCTTCTTTTTTGTAAAATTATATCATTTGGACACCTTTATCATGCTTTATTTCAATGTATATGATTTGGAACACAGTCAACACATTTAATCTTGTATATTATTTAATCTTGATAATGATTTCTCTTTACCATATATATATATATATATATATATATATATATATATATATATATATATATATATACAAACACACAATATGAAGAACATGCCTGTTTTCTCTTTTAGCACCTTAGGTTTGAAGACCAATAAGCAAACGTTGTCTTCATAGTGTTATTGTTTGTTGAGATTTTCAAAGTACTTTAAGTACCTTTTTTGATGTGTGAACCTTAGATCCTAGTTCCTTTATGTAGAACCTCACATCTGTGTAAATAAAACACAACTTGTAAACTCTTGTGATTCTCCATGTAGAGTTAAATGGGAATAAGGGAGCCTTGCTTCTTAGTTCACTTTGATTGATTGCCTGAAAATATAACAGGGCCCATACTCTATTTATTCACTCCATAAACCTTTTCATTTTCCAGTGGTCTGTGTTCCATCGTCCATTTTTAGTGGTGATGTCAGCACTCATGAACCGCCCCCATTTATATTAACCATACCGTATAATCGTTAATGGAAACTCATTTAACAGATAACCACTACTATGCTTCAAGAGGTTTTCCTACATACTAATTGCCTAAACTCATTCATACTGATAAAATATTATAGATTTCAGCTGAGCTTGCTGAAAAGAAACTCAGCACTGTTCTCCCAGACAGGAAATGAAAGCAGCATGAAATGAAAGGAGTTAAGGGCAGACAACTTTCCCCCCGGCTTCCGTCCCTGGCGGCTGTGTGTTTTCATAATGTTCTCTAATGATCGATTGCAAGAACATCGACTGGCCAGCCAGTGTCCCCAGCTGGTATAGTTTTCTTGGTTAACCGCAGAATTCACAGTACTTTATGGTACTCAATTCAGGGGCAGCGTCTCTGTTAATCTCCATTATGAAGTCAGAGCTGTCATCATACGCAGACCCTATGAAGAACAGTGCCTGACTTATAGCCTTATGGCAATAGTAAATTGTTTTAATTGTTCAATGAGTGGCCTTTTTAGTGATCTACTTCAATCTTGTGCTAGGCAGTGGGGGAAAAAAGTCAGACTGGCCCATAGAACTGTCACCAACAACAGTATGTGGTTTGTTTTTAATGCTAAGTTCAATCTCCAGTGATGAACAGTCTGCTCTGCAGTAATGCTGTTGAATGTATTAAAATGTTCAGCATAAAGGAGTCTCACAAAAAAAAAAAACCTACTAAAAAAATATGTGTATCTTTAATGTCGTCATATGGACAATCAAAACCTACTTCATTTCGATATGGACATCACTGAAAATAATGATAATTTAAGGTTCAGTAGTGGTCCATTCGGTTCATTTCGGTGAAGGATTTGTCACACTGATTAACACCGGTAACTTGTCTTTTTATATGATTCATTAAGAAAACCGGCTCACGAGAATCATTAGTTTGGGAATCAGACTACAATTGTTCACTAACAAGAACTGGTTCAAACAATTCATCAGTTAAGGAATCAGACTACACAAGTCACACAGTATGTTTTTGATTCACTAAAGAGAACCGGCTCATAAGAGTCATTTGTTTGTGGATCAGGCTACACTGGCAGCTGTATGTTTTGATTCACTAAAAAGAACTGGCTTTAGGTGTCTTTGACTTGAAGCGGCACTGTGCAGACCGATCGATGTATGGCATCAAAGTACAGTGAGAGTGATTAGAGAGCAGACGGCTCTGTATACTTTCAAAATGCTCTAGCGGCACTTTGATGTCATATGTTGATCGGTCTGCACAGCACCATTTCAAGTCGAACACACCTATTTGTTTGTGGATCGGGCTACACTGGCCACAATGTATGTTTCTGATTGAATAAAAAAGAACCAGCTCATAAGAGCCTTTTGATCGTGAATCGGACTGCACTTGTCACGTTTTATGTCGTTTGTACTTTCTACATAGGGTGACCAGGAGTCCCGTTTTTTCCAGAGACAATCTATTTTTAGTGTCCTGACTTATTATGAAAAAATCATGTTTTGTCCCGTATTACATCTGTCCTAAAAAAAAAATTTATTGCTGAGTGATCAGTAGTAATCTTCTGTCACACGAGAATTTATTCATATCAGACACACATAATGGGCCTAAGTAACTATACAGTTTACTCTATTATTTTTCCAGTTCACCAGCCACTTACTTGCATATATTTCGGGAGAAACTGATTAATTCACCTGCTGTAAATCCGACTGACAGGACTCTGCGAACTGCGGGGCAAACTAAGATGGCGGCGCCCATCTCGCGTTATAGATCAAGATCAAGATCATTTATAAAGGTTTTTAAAGGACAAAACACACTCACTTACACATATTTGAGAATCGGAATATCAGATAGTTGATGACATGGTAAGCAAGTTTGTGAATATTTTAAATAAAAAAGGAAAAACAAAATAATAGTGATCCATCTGTCCTACAGTGTTATTATGGCTGCGGTGTGTTACGTGACACGCACGACATGTCGCCATGGAAACAATAAGAGCAAACGTTTCGCCTTAAAAAAACTCTGGGGGGGGGGGGGTCAGTTAGAATATTTTAAACTCACACTTGAAAGGGTTAAACAAGAAAAAATGTTAAACGTACTGTACAAACCAAGTTTTGTCATGAAACTCTAGATGGTGCAGGCTGATGAGTCCTTAACGGAACTTGCTGACAATTATATTAACTACATGGCACAAGTTGATTGGTTCCTGTTGCATCTGCAGCCAATAAGCTTGCTGCTCAACATTTAAATATTCTGGTTCAGTGTTTGCTGTGGCAGTTTGCAGCGTGCTTTAGACTTCCTCTGAAGTCCTCCACCTTCCCCAGCTCCACGTGTATAGATCTGCAATGGGTAATTTATATATATGATATTTGTGCAGCAGCAGTATGTCTTACATGCTCACAGCAGCGTATTAGTGTTTGTATTGGCAGTGCAAGTTCCAGTACTTACTCTGCAGCAATAATCAACAGAGGGTGCCTGTCCATCCTGTTTTCCACCCTGAGAAATCTGGTCACCCTATTTCTACAACTCAATAGAAAGACCTTTCTTGTGAGGTAAAGCCTTTTATTGCACCACATTCAATACAGACTGCAAATTCCGCTTCATAACTCAGGTAAAATATGATTTATTTTGCTGTGGTGTAGAAAACACAATAGTTTAGAGGATCCTTTCACATTCTTTCCATACCACTTAGTTTATGGAGTTTGCTATCAGCCAGGAAAATCTGTAGGTGTCACTGCTCTTGCATTCAAAACAAAGGGGATTTTTTTTAATTTGGCTAATGGCTTTCAGATCCACCCTAGCAAAAGACACTGAGAATCTGATAAGGTTAAAGGGGTAATCTAACTCCCAGCATGCCTCTGTCATAGAATAGAAGAATGCTGTGTAGACTGCCCACAAGATGCTACAACATGCATCTAAGCTGCTGAAGCTCTGTTAGTTTATCCAACAGAGGAAGGCAATATGATATAATCCCCAAATAGTAGCTTACCTAGGCACCATACGGATTTGAAGCTTTAATGTAAGTCAAACCTAATGCAAACCCCTGATGTGATCAATCTAATTTCTTCATTTGGCTGTTTTTGTTTGTTTGTTTTTTGTTTTTGTGGCAGACACATGCAGTTCACTGACTAAAACTGATATTAAAAATTATTAAAATATATATTTAATATTACATTTAATATTTAATGTTATATTTCACAAAGTAATACATAGTGAAATTAATCAAATATACAGTAAATATATATTTACAGATTATAGCTATAGTCTTGGTTTATCCTAGAACTCATGAAATTCATGCTTACCATAATTTCATCATAGGAAAATCCCAAGAAAAGATTTGTATTGTATAAGTCATATGTTCAAATGCACAATCTTCCAAAACCAATTATCGCCCACTCTCAAGTGTTCAATTAGCAGTTGTTGTACTATATAACTTAGTATTCACAAAGTTCCTTGTTTAAAATTCCATGATGAAAAGCCATGAAGCAAATCTTCAGTGTGTAATTAAAAGTGTGAGTGCTCCCTGCGGACAGAAGGTGTTACTGAGTCATTGTGCTCTCAGTGCGGAATAAACCTACGCACTCTTGCCAACCTTGGGGACGACAAGGTCATCGCTGATGTGTTTTGCTGTTCGCAAGTGAGTGAGCATGCTTTGTGAAATCATAATCTGCTCGGAGAGCCCTCCACATTTCCAATTTCTTCTCTCTATGTCTGTCAGCACTCTATTACGGATGAGGTTGCTATGGTGATGCTGTAGTGCCTTCTGACAGCATTCAAAAAAAGGCTGTAAAGTGTGTATTTTAAGTTCTGTATTTCACTGATAAATTGCAGGCCTGCAGATAGTGTCACTGGATGCACGTGCAGTAATCTATCCCTTCTAAAAGCTGAAAGGGTGTCTGGCACATTCATTAAGTCTCTTCTTAAAGAGCAATGACCTTGCAAGAGAGTCTGTGCTAAAAGTAACATACATTTTCTTACTCAGTTTACAGTGGTATATAAATACACACACATAGATAAACACTAACATATAGAGCAGTGGTTCTCAACTGGTTTGGCTGACAGAGACCCATGGGACCCACATTTTCCATGGTCATTAAGCCGTGACCCATTTCTTTTAGGAATTTGACCTAATTCATATAGTATATATATATATATATAATTTTTTTATATAAATATACTGTATGTATATATATATATATATATATATATATATATATATATATATATATATATATATATATAGGCTATATACATAATAAAGCATACAATAAAGTTAGTAAGTTGGTATGAGCCTCCATAGTCATTTAAAAATATACAAAATAACACAAAGTGAAAATAAAGTGGCATTTTGGGGTTAAGAAAACAACAGTTACCATGGTAAATACACAATACTAACATGACTGTTAATGAAACATGGAAACTGCTCCTGATGAATAGAATGAACATCATACCTGGCTCCATGCAAATCCTTCCCACCTACTTTGTAGTTATGTCATGAAATGACAACAACTGACATTTTTCAAAAATTGCATTTTTCTCAGGTACTCTGAAGGTGCGGTATGTAAGAATGACAGCTAGTGGTTGAAATGGGCACTGCAGTCCAAATTCAAAATATTGCTTGCCCCGTCAGACTCGACGTTCACGCGGGTTGCCAGTTTGAGGACGCGCAACAGGAGCGAGCTTAATTGACATTGGAAGGCAAGGAGACTTACACACTGTAAGTTGATGAGTTGATTTATTGATTTATGAAGAGTTGATATCGCGTTTTAATATGCTCCCGCTCATAGAGATTTTTAGATGAATGCTGAGGCTTTTTAGGTCGGGTAGAATCTGCGATCTCTGACCCAGTTTGTTCGCTGCCTTCCATGGCTGCAATTCACTGCATGTGTTTTCCGCCAACTGGCAACCCGGGGTGGTGAAATACTATTGGGTAAATAAATGGCAACGTGCGGTCTTGCGCAGACCAAAACAAAAACAGACATTCCGACACGGAGCGCACATTTCAAAGTAAAATAACTGGCAGTAGCAGAGAAACGAGTATGAGAACTCAGCATGTTTCCTAAATATCTGCAAACATATTATGGTATTTTTATGCTTTAGTACAGTCAAAAACTTACATACAGAAGTGTCAACAGCTTTCGCGCACGTCTTTCAAAATAAAAGTCTCATATCAGAAAAATAGGATTATGTTTGTTGTTTCTTTGACTGCACACTCCGTGACCCACTCAAAACGGTCTTACCCACCAGTTGAGAAACATTAATATATAGAGTCTATTAAAGACGCTGTTACAGTTGCCATTACTGGATATTTCACAATGACTTAGAGTTGGAAATATCCATTTTATGGCTTTTTTTATTATTATTTTTAAAATATTGTAAAAAAAAATATTTTAAATTAATTATTTTGATACTTTTATGTTTTTTTTATTACCAGACAACCCATATATTTCTTTTATTTTATGTTTCTTCCTCTTGGCACTCCTCCTCAAGGGGGATGATTTCATTACAATACTACATATGAATCATTGGTTTCAGACTAAATGTTCCATGTGTGCTTCGCCTTGGGGGAAAAAGGAGTTGACACTGATACAAACACTACACACAAAGATACTCCTACACAAACACATGCTCCCCAGTCCCCAGAGCAGGAGCCTGTCACCACCACAGTCTAGGGACGTCTCTTTGTCACCATGTGGTCAAGGCTCACTGGATCTGCACCGCATGTCTTAATCTAACAGATCAGAGCGCTCAGGCAAGCCCGGATGCCTGAACATTTGGGTGCCTTTTCAGTTTGGGGATTAGGGTTCAATTTTAGGACACCCTTTATTCTATAGAAAATTACATTTCCCAAAACAATAGGGGTTGAGTGAAAATCATGTCAACATGGCCGACCCTGGATAATATGATGTACCCTTGCTAATTCCATTGTATTGACAAGCAGCTTTGATGGAATATGTTGACTGAGGTCATAATGCTGTTAAATTACATAATCAAAGAAAAATGTTGAAATCGGTCACTAATATTGATACCTGGTGCAACTAATAATTGCAGAATTTAACTAGGCTAGATTTGTACATGATCTGAAGAAGTATTCAAACTTAAGTTCAGTAAATACCTTTTCATTGTTTCACATGGTAAACATGGTCAAATTTCCAAACTACAAAATGACCTTTAGTGTCAAAAATATGAAGCACTAATTGTTCATCCGCCTCTAACCCACTGTGTCTTTCCTCAGTGTAGCATTACAAAGACATGGTCAACCAATGTAGTCTAGGGTTTTTGTAGTAAAAGGCAGATAATCGGCTATCTCTGAGTCTCAGTTCCTTGACTGACATCCCATTCAGCATCAGTGACATGAGTCTGCCTCCTTGGTTTATCCATGAAAGACATCTGCGCACCGGACAGCTTGATTGACCGCTCTCTCTCTCTCTATCTCTCTGTGCGTATGTGCATGCATGTGCATATGTGAGAAAAAGAGGTGGAGTTTGGGCTGAGACAGTGTGAGGTTGCATTAAATATGCGGTCTCTTGTCCTCTGCCCTGCGGCAGGTTGGATTCAACCTACTCAGCTAATGTTTTGCTCCGGTGAACCCTGTTGCTGATGTCTGCCTGGAATGAAATATATCGGCATAAATGTAGCCTCATCACACTTTTAATTTGCTCACCCAATTCTCTGAGCATCTAAAAATGATTATGATTACAGCATAGGCATGCAGTGGGTTCTCAACAGAGCAACTCTTTGTTGTCTGGTTTTGGGGCTACAAATTTAATTTAATCTCACAGTTTAAATCCGTGTCGCAGCCCTTGAATGTAGACACAATTGGATGACTTGATTGTCTCTCCATTGTTTTTGTTTGACAGCTTGTTAGCTTTGTTTTTGTCTGTTGATGCATGATTATTTGCTCTTCACTTGCATAGCAGTGAAGCTCATTAGTGAGACTCTGTCACTGTAGTCTCCAGCAAAGAACTATGTTGATTACAGTATTTAGTGTGCACATATTTACTGTATGCGGTTAATGAGGGCAACTATTTTCATGCAATCTTAATGAAAGCAATTGAGGGGCTGTTTACACGACACCGTTTTCAACTAAAAACGTAAAACTGTTTTGGTCGTTCATTTACACAACAGCAGCGTTTTGGTGGCCTGAAAACGCAAACTTTTGAAAACGGGTTTCAAAGTGCACGTTTTTGAAAACGATACCGTTGTCATCTCCGTGTAAACTGCAAAAACGCCAATCTGTGAAAACGGTGACGTCATGCATGGCATGCGTAGCTATAACGTTTAGTCTATCCACCTTATTTTTCAACATGTTTTCTGTGAATGTCCGATACTTCTGATTTATTAGCCGCTATAGGGAAATAACAAGAAGAATATAAAAGTGCACTAAACTGTAAAAAATAAGGTAGATAGGCATGCGCGTTAGGCGCGAGTGCTCTGTAAAAGAAAGCGTGTACGCAGGCGCGTAGTCTTACTTCACAAAGTGATATCGCCGACTACTTGTCTGGCATGTGTTATACAGCATTTTTGGTCATTTTCGCGGATCCGTGTGAACGGGGATAGTTTTGATACCGTTGTCATCTGTACAAAAAAAAAAAAAAAAACTTTTCCGTTTTTACTACATCGTTGTCGTGTAAACGTAGGCTACCCTTAAATTATAATAAAATACAAGATACACAATTAATGCAGGGGACTATTTTCTCACTCTCGTGATGTTCCAAACCCATTTGCTGTAATTTTTTCATAGTTTCATCAACCTCTTTCATAGGTCTGTCAAGTTCCAAAATGGAGCTATAAAAGTAAGTCTATTCAACACACAAAGCTATCATATGGCTTCAGAAGACTTG
The DNA here is from genome assembly GCA_037950675.1 of Hypophthalmichthys molitrix. Lineage (NCBI taxonomy): Eukaryota > Metazoa > Chordata > Actinopteri > Cypriniformes > Xenocyprididae > Hypophthalmichthys > Hypophthalmichthys molitrix. The sequence continues at coordinate 13,556,020 of CM075508.1, forward strand.
GAATATGATGCTTTAATTGTGTTTTTTGACAATTGTGGAGCTTGATAGACACTGTGAATTGTCATTGAATGTGAAAGAAAAGCTAGGCTACATAAAAATTGTTCAGATATGATTTTCTCTTTATACTGTACATTCCACAGGGAGAACAATAGCATTTGGCCTTGGGTGAGTAAATGGTGACAGAACTGTCACATTTGTACAAAATATTTCTTTAAAGCATTCTTCTAACAATGAATGCAAATAACATTTTCCTAAAAGCATGTTTTCTATTCTAAGTAATAAGAATATGAAAAGTCTCTTCAAATACTTCCAGTTTAGTTTTTAGAAATTATTTTTGCAGGATTCAAGGACCTAAATATCTCAAGCACTCCTGAAGCACTAGACCTTGAGGGCTGAAACATCCCATTATGAAGGAATGAACAAAAATGCCATCATCATATGGTGCAGAGGTAAGTGCTAGCACATGATTTTGATGACATTTCACTCAACATTCCCAGAGCTTCTGCAAAAGTAGTTTGTCACTGCCCTGTGCTGTCAAGTATTTCACCTTAACATGCTTTTGTGACCTTGTAACATTCTAGAAATGTATTTTCTCTGTGCCTAGTTGTCAATTCTCAGCCTCTTTTTGTCAGATCCTTCTGTTTAGTGTCTCACCCACAAAACTAAAAAGGTGCAACTCTCGTTAGTACACACGTTTTCATGGAAAGAGAATGAAGCTTTATATCCAGCTTTATATCCAGCAATATCCTACTATTCTCTCCAAAGTCGAGACTTCTGCTTTGAGTCTGGGACACTGCTGATCATGCATAAAGGGTAAATAAATTGTGCGTCATAGTGGTTTTTAGGTGAACGGTCAGCAAATGAAAAATGCAGAATAGGTTCCAGCCAGTGGAAGGACTGATTGCCATCACTGATGAGAGAACCGTCTGCCCTTAGAATGCGTTCACCTTTGGTTTGGTTTCTCAGTTGCAACGATCATTTGCCATTATCATGTGGGTTCCCTTCATGCCGCAGAAGCGCTCCGTCTGCTTCTGTCATTAAACGTTGAGCTTCCAACAGGAACATAGAGTAGCCAAGCATTAGATTGAACGTCGTGTTTAGTTAAGCCCTTCCAGCCATCTCTGAAGGAGAAATAAACCAACCCTTTTTATCATTCCAGTCTTGGAAACAAGCTTAAAACTCATTCTGTTCAACACCAATTCACTTGACAATCGTCCTACATCATCAAAAGCAAATTAACTTTAAATTCATAAACTATATAAGTGCAATCAAAGATTTGTGCAATGTTTGTGTTCTGGTTTCTGCTTTTCTATTTTTGCTGTTGAATCTCAGTGATTGTTTGTGAGTCAAAAATACAATTTTTTCCCCCACCCATGTACACTACTGTTAAAAAGTTGGCGCTGGTAAAATGTTTTAAATGTTTTTGAAAGTCTCTTATGCTCACAGAGGCTGCATTTGTTTGATCAAAAATACAGTAAAACAGTAATATTGTGAAATATTATTACAATTTAAAATAACTGTTTTCTATTTTAATAGTGTAATTAATTCCTGTGATGGCAAAACTGAATTTTCAGCATCATTACTGCAGTCTTCAGTGTCACATGATCCTTCAGAAATCATTTTAATATGCTGATAAGAAACATTTCTTATTATTTTCAATGTTGAAAAGGGCATTCATTTGCTAGGGCATTCTAGCTGGGTGCTTGTGTGTTGCTTGGTGGTTTTGGGTGATTACTTAATGGCCTAAGTCAAAAGAGCCCACAACCTGGTCCCTAGATAGACCTATTTTATCATCCACTAGATAAAAAATGTAATTCTGATTACCTAAAATATTAATAGCACACCTGTACTCAACAAGCCATGTAATTTGAAATACAGTATCTGTAGCAAAAATCATGTGGGAACAAGATTGCATTCAGTTTTTAGGCCTCTAAGGTAGTGGAGTCTGAGACTGTAACAGCTCACTTGGTGACTGTAGGGATACTCGTATCCCATAAATGACCTTCCAGCAAAACAAACAGCAATTCCAATGAACGGCAAAGAGAGAAAGAGTGAATGTTACATTTATGAGGCCAGCTACACTAATAAAAATAAATAACTTTTTATATCCATGGAACCTTTCCATTGCACAAAAGGTTCTTTATAAAAAAAATTCTTCTATATATTCGTTGCATATATGGTTCTTCTATATAATCGCTCTGAAAACCCCTTTTTGGAATCTTTTTGAAAGTGTACGTGTATACAAGGAGGTTTTTGTGCAGTTGTGGTGGGGGTAGAACAGACCTGATTGAGGCTCATAATTTAGATATGAGATCCAGAATAAGAAAACGGAGTGATTGTTTTTGTTTTGATTCTGCTGGGACAGATAAGTGAACTCTCGCACAAAACAATTAGATGCTGCTTGTTATGCTTTTTTATGTTTGGACATGGTGAAATAGTTCAGATAATCAAACAAGCCTAAACAAACATGCCCTCTTTACGCTAGTGCTCAGGAAGACGCTAATAGGAAATTCCAATAACGCTGCTGTTCAGTAGGGGGTATTTTTGAGGAATGTTCTACAAAAAAAAGCAGATCCCTAAACATCAGGACATAAATTTGTACATAGAGGGCTGCATCTTTTCTATGTGAAAAATATTCACATTCTCTCTGAGTCTGAACGTTTTCACAACAGCAGTGATAATGTCCAAAAATATACAGTAACGCGTTCCTAGACTACACTAAACACTTTCACAGACAATTCTTCATAACGGCTCTTCCAGATCCTACCGGATCCAGTTACACAGACTTCATAAACAGTGTGAAATTCCTGAATGTTCTGATAAAGGCAGGTGCTGATGATCTTGATGATGATAAGCTAAGATTTCGATGTAATTATCTGCAATCAAAATATTGGATTTCAACATATAATCAACAGTACAAAAGAGGGGAAATAAAGAAAGACATTAATGAGAGACATTGGTCAATATTTGAGAAATCCTTTATTAACTTTTCTACAGAATAATATTTTACACTCAGAACAACTGAATAAAGATAAACATGCATATTGAGAATTATACTTGGATTGTCTTTACATTTATTAGATGCCACGGCTTATTATCTTATCAAGCTGAATCAATGAACAATACTGGTCAACACACATTTGACCAATCACCCCATCAACCAAAATGACCTCTCATGTTCCACCATTGCTTGAAAGTCTTTGATTGACCCCTAGTGTTAATAAAACAGATTTCAAGCTGCTTATAAACACTTACCTGTCACCAAGCATTTGTTGTAGGTGTCAATGAACCATTATGTAAAAATCTACACTCTGCTTAATATAAGAAAGATCAGATTTCCTGTTAACATCTTGATTAAATATACAGAAAATATGGGAAAAATGTGGTTTGCTGCAAGTTGTAAGAGCATTCCTAAAAAAAACGAGCAGTTGAAGTTTTGTTCATGAACATTAGTTTTTGTTTGATTTGTATTCAAGCCAAATTAAGGCTTTAAGGCTGTCTGGAATACAAGGCTTTAAACAATTCCACACTAGTATAATCTCACGTCACTGGTGCTTATTTACAAAGAGTAAACGCACCATCTAGTGGTTATGCAGAGCATGACTCTTTCAAATACTACTGAATAGAAATTGAATGAAGTTAGATGATATTTAAATCCTTACCAATTCCCATTAAGACTTTTCCCTCATTTTGGAGTCATTTTTTAATGCAAAAATATGACATTATACTGTGGTTCCATATAATTTCTACCCTCTAAAATATTTTCAAGATCCTCAGTAATGTAAATTTTATTTTAACATGTTATTATATTGTACATTTAATTTGACTGTCCTTTTAGCTAGTGGAATTTATATTCAATTTTAAATTAAATATATTGAAAAAACAATTCATATAAAGTATCTTAAATTGTAAATTAATATAAATAAAATTTAAATATAAAAATGTTTCTTTATATATTCATGATTTTCCCTCTTTCATTGTTCCATGCATAATACGTAACAATAAATGATTTAAGCATTATTTGATTAGAACAGAATAACCTGCTGACAAACCTTCAATAAATATTTAATGTTAAATTTAATATGTATGTTTATAATTTCACAGTTCACTCATGAAGAACTGAAGGTATGTATTTGTAGAAACAAATTGTGCCCAGTGGGATTTAGAGAATATATTAGTCTTCTGAATACATATTTTAACTTTCAGTACAAGGTGAATAAACATTACATCAACATTACCATTCTAACACACTACTTACACTACCTGGATACACTTGACTAAATGTTCTTCTTGAACTTCACATCCTTTTGATCTTAAGCCATCTGCATGAAATTAGTTTTTGTAGGTGAATATGGATTGTGTTTATGTATGCATTTGTTTACACAATTATTATAATTATTAGGCCCCAGCATTTCTGTTGTCACGGTTGGGTGTAGACAGCGCACGACGAAAGGAGTAGAAAATAAGAATAGTCTTTATTAAATCCACAATGGAAAACTCAGAAGATCGTAGAAGTAAACATAAACACAACCACTTTTAACTTAGACGATACCTGAGATAGGAACACAGGGTTTAAATACATGAGGAGCATAATCCATGTCAAACGGAACAGGTGTGGGAACTAATTAATAACCAGGGAAATTAACTAGGGAACCCAGGCAGGCTGACAGGAAAACAGGGAAAACAAAACATCATGATAATAGAACAGAACAAAACAAAACAGAACTAAACAAACTTACATTACGCCCCTCATGACAAAACCAGGGATGGACAGAGATGGAGCCAATGAAAGTGGAGACCCAGGCAAAGACAGAGAGCTGATGGGACCACACAATACAAAAAGGCTCTGGAAGCCGTTGCAGAGCCACACTGATAGGACAAGGTCAATAGGAGAGCCACTTTTACTGCAAAGTATCAAGTTACATCCAGTACATGATAAAATACTATAGTAATTTATATAGTAAATATATATTTACTATAGTAAATGGTAGTATACTGTTTTTATTATAGTACAACGCTTTGTTAATGAATGCTACAGCATACTGTAGTATTAACTATAGTGAACTGATAAACTGTAATAAATACTGTAGTATACTTTAGTTTTTACTACAGTAAACTGTAGTGTATTTTAGTATAATATACCCTATAGTTGTAGAAAACTTAGTACAGTTTTGGGTAAAGTAATTTGTTTATATTACTATAGTTATATTATCACAGCAACTATAGAATTACAAAAAATTAATCCAAGTACTTTAGTTTGGTTAAAAAACACTATAGTATTATATGTTACTATAGTATTTTGTCATGTTCATAAATATCATATCTGCTTATCAATCTGTCATCCCTGAACATACCATATATGCAATAAATACAGAAGGCAGGAAAAAATCTTTATTATTTACCAGTCAAATTTGTAACTGAGACAATATGATTTCTCTTAATGACAAAAAAAGCAGGATTAATGCTGGGATGAGCGGAAGCATGCATTTCCTTGACTTTCTTCATGTTGTATAGCTTGTTGTTTGCAATCCTGTTTTCTCTGTTTCCTCTTTATAGTGTTCATGGTTGAGATTTTTTTCGTATTTTCTAGACTATTTTAAGTCGTAAAGTGAGGAGGATATGTTAAAATGTAGCGCATGTATTTGGCAGGCATGTATTCATGATACTAAGGCAGCCAGTCTCTCGGAGGGTGTGTGGAGCCCTCCCTAGCTCTACAGCACCCCACAAATTTCCAACGTAAATCTGTGGTGAAAAATGGAACTGCAGCGTGCTCTCATAGAGAGCCATTGGGGCAGATTTCTGGCTGCCTCGCTCATTTTCACGTTAGGTCATATTACCGTATTATTTGCCATGCACGCCACAAATTAAAGCTTGGCGAGCCGCGCACTGAGTAACACTGGGGTAGAGGGATGAAGCACAGCTGAAGGCCCATAAGTCAAGGTGACCAAGGTGGAGCCATAGGGACGAGGGAGCCTGGTGGAGCCATAAGGACGATGGGGACGAGGGAGGGAGGAGCCAAGGTGAAGCCAACAGGTCGAGAGCCAAAGTGGAGTGATGGGCTCGGCGGCTGGAGGTGGAGCCAGGGGATCCTCTTGACTAGGCGTAGCTGGAGACCGTAAGACCCGAGCCAAATCCACACAGTAGAGTGGTGTCAGAGAAGGACCCGAGGGGCTGAAGGGAACCAGCAGAGGCGTGGTCAACAGACTTGCTGACTTTGGAAGAGAAGGCGGGAGAGGGAGAGGCTGGGTGGGAATTCTGGAGACACAGGAGACTTTGAGCAGGGTGGAACTAGTAGGAATGCAGGAGACTTCGAGCTGGGCAGAACCAGCAAGGACGAGGGAGACTTTGAGCTGGGTGGAACCAACGGAGACACAGGAGGCTTTGAGTTGTATGGGAGCAGCGGGGACGGTAGACTTAGGTAAACATTCTCTTTCAAGTCGTCATAAAATACAGAGGCCAGCAGCAGCTCACCCTCAGTGGTGGGAGTGTGGGCGGGGTCTTCCTCCATTCCCTTATACTTCACTAGTAATCCCACCGCGATACATGATGTTGCCGGCTTACACACCTGATCAGACATTCTGTGGGGCTCGGGCTCTGGGGCAATGGTGGGCTTAGTCCCCTTGTCTGGCTCGTTCATTGCAGCGGGCTTGTTAACATCTTGATTAAATATACAGAAAATTAGGGAAAAAATGTGGTTTGTTGCAAGTTGTAAGAGCATTCCTGAAAAAACAAGAGCAGTTTTTTGGCAGTTTTGTTTATGAACATTAGCTTTTGTTTGATTTGTATTCATGCCAAATTAAGGTGTTTAAGGAGCATGGTTGTGCAGAGCATGACTCTTTCAAAAACTGTACTGAATAGAAATTGAATGAAGTTAGATGATAATTAAATCCTTACCAATGGGAACTCTGTGGGTCAGTCCCCTTGTCTGGCTTGGGTTCTCTGTCTGCGGTGGGCTCTGGCATTAGCTCCGTGCGAGGCGTGGGAGGAGACTGGCTGGGCTCTGGGTCTGGAGTGGGGCTGGTGATGTCCTCTGCTGGGCAGATGGTGTACGCCAATCCATTATTAGTCTTTATCAAATCCACAATTGGAAAACTCAGGAGATCGTAGGAATAAAAGTAAAAAGACAACCACTTTTAACTTAGACACCTGAGAAAGGAACTAGGGAAAGACAGGGCATAAATACATGAGGAGCATAATCAGTGTCAAATGGAACAACTGTGAGAACTAATTAATAATCAGGGAAACTGACTAGGGAACACAGACAGGCAAACAGGGAAGCCAAAACGCCATGATAATAAAACAGAACTAAACATAACCCTTACACCTGCGACAATATATAGCACAAGCGGTTTGGAGAATGGATGGATGGATTGATCATTATTATAATTACTGTTATTATTTTAAATCGTATGAGCTGGATGACCATTTAGTGAAGCAAGAGCAGTTAAAAAGTGTCCAGCAATCACAGGAACCCTTCAGTCCCATGTAAAAAGCCTCCCATAATGCACAGCATGAAGTTGGTTAACATGAGTGAGCAAAGCTAGCAAAGGGTGATGAATTTAAACAGTCTAAAATATTGTCTAGTTTTTATTTGTGTAATGTTTTTAGTTCCAATACTGCCGTTTGTTATTTCATAGCTTTTGATCATTTCACTAAAATGTGGAAAACAGTAACAATAATGAATAAATAGGCATGTCCATGGTACATAAACAGCCATGTAATGCCAGTTACTATGCAACGCTACATATGTTTTGAGCTATGAACAGCTCTTCAAATCCTTACCTAGTTGCCAGGGCAACGCTTTGCTTTTGTTCTTTATTTTGTCCAAAAAAAAAACCCCGAATTCCCCCATCACACCCATCCTTAAAACACATGGGTATCCGGAGGTTATGCACCTCAGATAAACTGCATAACCTTCAGACCATACTGAAGAGCCAATATTGACTGAATCAGATAAGAATGTTTCAGCATACTTGTTAAAAGATTATTCATAGTTTCTCCTCTGACTGATCATATTTCCCTGTGAAAATCGGGCCATGTGTTTGTATTCTGTGTGGGTGCGGCCTCTTCTCAGAAGTACTGGGGAAGGTTTTCAGGGGCGTGAGAGTGTATTTATGAACTCCACCCAGTATTCCGGCCTGTCTACACACTACCTCCACAGAACAGCTCCTGTGTGCTATCAGGAACACGAAACAGGTACATGCCTTTCTTTAGCTTCTTTTCTCTTTTTCAAAACTTTGTCAGCATCTTCAAGGTTAAAAGGTTTAAGTTTGGTGTATGTGTTTGCCTAGCGATAATCAAATTGTGTAAACCTGTTTATGTGGCTGATGAGTTTTGGCTAATGCAAACAGTAGGTAGCCCTGTCTTGTTGACATGAAAAGCATCTAGAGAGTTTCAAATAACTGGACACTTTTGAAAGAAATATAGAGTTTAATTGTACTTTTGCTAGTCTAAACACATGCCTTCATATGATTCACATGCCTGGTGAAATCCACAGGCCTGTTGACAAGCCTCAACTTGCAGTGTTCAAGTTGCACTTTCTTCGTTTGAGTGCAGATTGTACAATAATGAGTGTGCATTAATAAATTGTTGTCGAGGGAAAAGTTTAGACTGATCTATAGTTGTATAGATGTACGCTTATGTGCATTCTAACTTCTAACAAAAGCCAAAACATGTCTGAGGTAAAAGTTATAATGCACCCATAGCCAATTCATGGGAACTTTATTTAATTTAACATGCATCTCTGTTAAGAAGAGCGTGCATTTATTATGCTTCACATATAGTGTTTGTTATTAATATCATATTATCTGCTATTGTAATCATCATGCATCCCCTCCGGCTCACCATTCACATAGTGCAAAGGGTGTGGTGGGTGGTTTCATGGATGAGTGAGTCATCAACTCATGAGAGAATGTAATGTACTTCAGGGAACCAATAATATCATTTATGTAGTTTTTAAAACAAACATTGACCAAATTTATTGGTGTTTTCAAGGAGAAGCTGCTTTACCTTTATCAACTGCACCCATAAAGACCAATTCTTATTATATTAATTATTAATATTATTATTAGGTAATAGTTTATACAGTATTTCAGAGACTATCGCTGCATCTAAAATCATTTACTGTTTGAGAAGGAATTTGAATTTACTTTGTGACAGTTTAAATCAGGGGTGTCCAAAACTTGGTCCCGGTCACTGTCCTGCAAAGTTTAGCTGAAACTTGCCTCAACATACCTGACTGGAAGTTTCTAGTATGCTTAGTAGACCTTAGTTAGCTGGTTCAGGTGTGTTTAATTGGGGTTGTAATATGGGTAGCATGAGTGAAATTCAGATATACTACATCAGCCATGTTGTTTTTGTCACATGACCTACCAGAGTATACTATATATTATATATATACAGAGTATACTATATATCGCATACTATATAGTAGCAAAGTATTCAATTCTGGACGATCTTCTAATGGAAGGATTGAACTTTGTGCATTCAAGATTGTGAATTTGCTTAATTTTCTGTAAAATTAACAATGTATGCTCTCTGTTTGGATTTCAGATATCATGGATGTAAGTACATTTAATCTCCTCAATAATTCTATCTAGTTTAGCACAACAAGTCTCATGCTATAAGTTCTATCATGTTCTGTTTCAGCTTTCAGATGCCCTTGATTTTCCACAGCAAAACAACCAGCAAGCAGGAGGCCCAGTATGGCCCAGCCAACCAGCCAACCCCACCTGGCCTGGTCAGCCTGCTAACCCCACCTGGCCTGGGCAGCCAAACCAACCTGCCTGGCCTGGGCAACCAAATCAACCAACATGGCCTGGACAGCCTGGACAGCCCGGGCAGCCTACAGCTCCTGGGTGGCCTGGACCTGTACCACAAACCGGCCCTTATGGTGCTCCTATCCAAGCTCCAAAAGCACTAGTGAGATGTTGTCAATGTTTCTGGATTTGTACAATTATCATAGAGTTCCACAGAATGCATTTTAAATACCTAGGGCTAGTGAACGTATAGATTTATGAATTTTGTTAAAGTGAACAGTGTTAAATACAGTAGGGTACAAAGGGGCTACTAAAGGCACATCCTAAGGAAAATGTGTTTTTTACAACTCCCATAGTGTATGATTGCAGAAAAAATATATGTTTTATTGAACATTGATGGATCAACACATTTTGTGGGAAAATTAATCATTAAAGTGGTTTGTTTTGCTTAAAAATCTTATAAAGGTATAGCAAGTATAAATACAAATACTTTCGCTAACAAGTTAATACTTGCTCAAAACAATAACTTAAGCAAAGTTTGTACTATTTTCTCTTCATTTTGATAAAAGAAATGTATTTATTTTTTTAAACTAAGGATTCTGAAAGCTTTGGGGACCCAATAAAATATACAGTAGTAACAGTTAATATGACATTTTATTATATTATGATTAATATAGGTAACACTTGTTTTTACCTTGCCGTAGTTACACGTTACTACATGTACTTACTATAGTAATAACAGTAAATTTTGCATAATTACAAGTAACTAACCCTAAACAAAACCCTAACCCTAACTGTAACTAAGTACATGTAGTTAATTAATAGTACTCAGTAGTTATTTGAGTAATTACAATGTAACTATGGCACTGTAAAATAAAGTGTAACCTTAATATATTTTTATATATGATGGTTTCATTACATGGCAATTATCTCTAAGGTGGACACCCAACTTAATAAATGATATTAAACATCTGTCAGTCAGCCAGTTATTTATTATTATTATCATGTTAATTTTTACGCCTTTAGCCCCAACAGCAGGGGTGCTTTTTACTCCTAATTTCCATACATGTAAATATCTTCAGTTATTAAAAAACTGTTGATTTCATTACCTTGAGCTAAAATGAAAATCAATTCTCAGTTGTTACTTAAATCTATAACAATTTTTATAAAAAACATTAAGGCCCGATTTCACAGACAGTGTTAGGATTAAACCAGGCTTAGGCCTTAATTCATTTAGGACATTTAAGTAGCTTTTAAATTGTGAAAAAACAAACAAACAAACAACCAAAAAAAAAAAATGTACTGGTGTGTGTCTTGAGACTAAACAATGGCACTGGCATATATGTCAGTGATATGTCAGTGCAAGTTACTTTTAGTTAAGACAGCTCAAACTTTTTGCATTTTAGTCTGGGACTAGGCTTAAGCCTTGTCTATGAAACCGGGCATGTATATCAGGTCAATTAAGCCACAGAATCAACTTTTCACATGCATCATGAAGCGAATGTTTAGGAAAGTTTAGGTTTTGCTCCGTCTAATGATTAAGAGGAGAATTAAATAAAATGCTCCTTTTACCCCGGTGTGCCTTTAGCCCTGTTGTACCCTACAATGGTTCTTGGATTTTGCCATCTTACTACATATTTACTCCTCCCCCCCCCCCCCCTTTTTTTTTTTTTTTTTTCGCAAGACTGTGCCTTTTGAACTCCCACTACAAAGTGGAGCTTTTAACAAGATGCTCATCACCATCACTGGAGAGGTCAAACCCAACGCTAAAAGGTAAAAACAGCAATGCACACACACACACACAAAAAAAAGAATCTCAATCTGTCAAAGAATAAAACAAAGACAAGATTAGTACATACAGTACATACACTCAAAAAGTATTTAGACCTAAATTTAAAGGGATAGTTCACCCTAAAATAAAAATTCTGTCATTTATTCACCTTTTGACAAGACTTTTGTTCATCTTCGGAACACAAATGAAGATCTTTTTAATGAAATCTGAGTGATTTTTGTCCTTCCATAGACAGCTACACAACTACCACTTTGATACTTCAAAAAGTTCATAAAGAGATCATAAAACTATGGATGAATTGAGTGGTTTAGTCCAAATTTTCTGAAGAGACATGATCACTTTATATGATGAACAGGTTGAATTTAGGCTTTTATTCAATAAAGTCATAATAATCATACAGTACATAAATTCTGTTTTGTCACTAATTTTTGGTAAAAGATTACAAAAACAAACATTTTGCTTGTAAATAATGTGCACTGATGAATTGTTCACAATAATATATATTAAGTTAAATTATGATCATCATTGTCTAATACTTGTGACAATCTCCTTCTTTGTGACGTCCCTGTGTATTTCATGTGTGTAATCTTATTTTTCTCCTCCAATTAGTATCACAATTAATTTAAACAGAGGCAACGACATTGCATTTCATTTCAACCCCCGCTTCAATGAAAGCGGAAAGCAAGTGATTGTGCGAAACAGCATGATTGGAAACAAGTGGGGTAGAGAAGAGCGAGAGCTCCCCTCCTTCCCTTTTGTCCTAGGAAAGCCTTTTGAGGTGAGCATGGCATCAAACAATTTTGTTCCTTATTCATCTCAATGTTTTTATTTTGATTAAACAAATGTCTTAAATATTTACTGTTAGGCCCTCATTGTATTTAAAGACATTAGAGAATAGATATCAGATAGCTGGATGTCAAGTTGGAACAGTAGAAAAAGAGGTCCTGAAATAGCATCACTAAAAATACTGCAACAAAACAGACAAATCTCTTTGCAAGGTTATGCATTTGTCTCCTGCCATGTTTGGTCAAAAATGCTAGTTCAGTTGCAACTGATTAAAATAGATTTTAATTTCAGCTGAAGATCTTATGCACTGACACTGAATTCAAAGTGGCAGTGAACAAGTCACACCTTCTGGAGTTCAAACATCGGGTCCATGAGCTCAACCAGATCAGAGCTCTTAGTATCTACAATGATGTCACCCTTAACTCTGTAAATGTGGAGACACTGCAGTGAGATCATACCACTGATTCTGGAACAGTTTTATGTCTTTTGACAATGACACATGCAATGCTCAACCTGTTAAACCACATGTGCAAGTTATCTTATCTCTAGTAGTCATATATTTTAAACACTGTAGTAATTCTGTAGTTAGCTTTGGTACCTATAGTGGGCCTTTTACTGTCTGGGAAGGATTGGGTTGTCATAAGGTTCAATGACAGGGTTAAAGGAAAGAAATATTTTACATGAACATTGTGTTTTGTATTGATACGTGATATTGTAAGTGATATGTTATATTGAAGTACCATTGTTGATGATACGCTTACAAAGTCTGCTACGTTTATGATGCTGATGATGAATGAGGATGAGGATAATGGTGGAGGTCATAGTGGGGAATTTGATAGTGGCCAATGAAGAATAATGTATAATTAATGAGAAACTGGAATAAAATAGGACTTTATGATTTTATATTACCTTCAACTGTAACCAGTGCCAAAGATTGTTCTTCTTAAAGATCCCATGATTAAAGAAACAACAACTGATGTAAACAATGAGTGGTGGGCATGTAATTACAATCCTCTGTGAGATCTGTGTAGTACACTTTTACTGCCAGCTCCTAATATAAATAAAATAGCAGCAGTGTAAACTGAAGTCAAGGCAGTGTTACATTTTTAATCATGGAAACAGTCTGTCAGAGTGGTTGTCAGAGACGCCGTGACAGAAAGCTAATAGAACCAACCTCAATTATGCAGAGGTCTATTTATGCCTGAAGCACCCACAGATGAAACCTCCAACATTGTATAACTAATGTGCACAAATTTTGCACTGTTGTTGCACATTGTTTCTTTGTATTGTGAATATACCTCATTCTGTACTTTTCAGACTCAGGGATACATTCATGTAGAATTAAACAAGAACTGAATATATATGAATGTTTATATAACTGATGTTTGGAGGCGATATATTTTCAATGACCCTACAAGTTTGAACCAAAATATGAAGGGGAAAAGGGGGGTGGGGTGGGGGGATGTGTGTGTGTGTGTGTGTATATATATATACACATACAGTGCACATCTTAAATGAGTACACCCCCTCTGAACAAATACAAAAGATGTATTTTCTTAAATGTATTTTATAATCACTAATACAACTCACGGAAAGATGGCAAAACTGAAATGTATTAAACATATACATAATAAATACAAGTTCATGACAAATTGTCACATCTGTCCTGTTTAACTCCTGGATGATGAGCTCCTTAAATGCCCTGATCTTTAATGGGGAGTGTTGCTCAACTCGTCTCTACAGAATCCCCCACTGGGGCTCACCTTAAGAATGCATATCCTCATTGTCATGTTGGAAAAATGCCCAACAATGCAGGGAATGAGGAATGGGTAACATTTTCTGTTTCAAGTTTATGACAGCACTGATAAAGCACAACTCCCTCACACCTTCAGCACTCATACATCCCTATATAAGAGCTTTACTACCACTGAACTTTACTGTGGGAACCAGGCACTTCTCACTGTACTCCTCCTCTAGCAACACCATAACATTTTGGATGCTGTCAGATCCAAAATGATTGATTTGGTCTAATGAGACCAGAGTATTGATTCCCTAGAATCTATATTTTGTAAATATTGGCTATGGAAATGGCTAACTGACTTTATTGTGCTTTGGCTATAGTAGATAGTTCCAGTGAGAACAACAACCATGCATGTCATTTCTGCAGGCTGCATCTTACTCTGTGAGATAAACAGTCACTCTTTTCATAGCTTTTGCTGGCTCTGAGACACTCGCTTGGTATTTCTCCTGCTCTTTGTCTAGCAAAAAATCCCTCATCACTAAATGAAAGCTTAAAGTGTTAGTTCACCAAAAAATGAAAATAATGTCATTTATTACTCACCCTCATGCCGTTCCACACCCGTAAGACCTTCATTATTCTTCAGAATGCAAATTAAGATATTTTTGTTGAAATCCGATGGTTCAGTGAGGCCTGCATAGCCAGCAATGACATTTCCTCTCTCAAGATCCATTAATGTACTAAAAACATATTTAAATCAGTTCATGTGAGTTCAGTTGTTCAATATTAGTATTAAAAAGGCCTCACTGAGCCATCGGATTTCAACAAAAATATCTTAATTTGTGTTCCGAAGATGAATGAAGGTCTTACAGGTGTGAAACAGCATGAGGGTGAGTAATTAATGACTGAATTTTCATTTTTGGGTGAACTAACCCTTTAAATTGAAGGCCTGATTATTTCAGGGGCCTTGTCACAGGTCCATTGTTTTTGAATTCCTGTGTTACTTTTGCTATATTTTCACACTTAAAACAACTTTTAGGAAAACTTTTAAAACAACTTTTAGGAAAATAAACTTTTAGGAGGGTGTACTCATTTTTGCTACACAACATTTTATCACCTTGATAAGAAAATCTTATTTTCCTGAATAATTTTGACATGCTTCTTTGGTAAATGATTAAGCAGACTTGCTGGAACATTATATCTCTAAAGAACCCTAACATGTCTTCTAAGTAACTGAGTAATTGCTGACTTTCAGAAGTTTCAGAGGGGGTGTATTCATTTATGCTGTGCATAAATATAATATTTTAAATATGAAGAAAGAACAAAACAGTTAAGGTATTTATTTATCTGACAAAATTATTTGGCAAAAATGGCAAACTACAGCTACAGGTTTTATTTTACTATGCATGGAAAAAAACAGGAAAAAGCATACGATGACTAAAACATAATCAGTTATTAAAATTTTGTTGGTTCTCTTCTGTTTTTTTGTATGTGTTCACAATTTCTTTGTATGACAGCCTGGCCAAATAATATGTCCACACAATTTGGCATGTTCAATTGCATTATCAAAAATAAAACAACTGATTCTAAGCACAACTATGCAATATGCTTACAAAATATTTAACTTTTTTTTTTTTATATAATATTTGAATAAAGGTTGAAGATGTCCATTTTATAGGCCAGATGTCACTTTTGGCCACTCCTGTATGTATGTATTTTCTTTTTAAATTTTAGCCCACAATAGTGAAATGGTATAAAGTGCTAGAATTTGTATGCCTCAATAGTTTTTTATTTTATTTGGGTTACTATTATAATAAAAACGTGTAAGTAGTTAAACACAAACAATAGCCTACAAATATATTCTATCCTTGGAAATCAGAATGTGTCATTTAAAATCATCCTATTGGACAGAAAAGTTACTGGTAATAAGCAAATATGTTATTAACTGTTACCGCAGTAGAATGTAAAAATGTAAAGGCCTACATTGTTGTGCCCATCCCAAGCAGAGTGGGTGCGTGCACGCCCGCTAGCGTGTCTTCATGCGCGATCTCGTAATATATGAGGCAGTGCCCGCTGCGCGCTCACCTGATCTGATCACACAGAGACATGAAGCGTTGAGTCCTGAAGGACACACGACTTAAAATCATGACAAGATGAGATGAATTCACCCCAGTAAAGACAGAAGAACAAGGCGACGAAGAGTTTCCCCCTCAGCAAGTGAATTCACCTCTCCATTTCGACTTTTATTCTATTTTTCCTCAGGTCAGTTTTTATTCTTCTATTTCCCCATGTTTGGCTTATTGCTCCTACGTGTCAGTCATAAATACCTTTATCTGTGGCGTTACTAGAGTTTAAATGGATTTATTTTGCATTTAAAGTGTTTTAAATGTAGCATATATTCTGTGTTTTTTCCTGTTGACTCGGTTTGGCATATGCTGAGCGGAACTAGCATTTAAACACCCCCAAAACAGGACATACACCCTTAATAGAATCTAAATTACTTATTTTTGATCATTTATCGATTATGCATGTGTATTTAAATGCATATAATCGTTTAAGTACTCCTATTTTTCTTTCTTTTAGAGAGCAAATGTATGTGATGGCGTTTCTGTCAGTTAGCTTTAGTGCTAATGAGGAAAGACGCAGTAATATCACTTTTATTATTATTATGTTATTTTTCTGTTTTTGTTTACCGAGTTATATGTATTTATTTGTCAGTGCCGTCTTTTTGTAAGGGTGTAAATAAGTGCAAAGTACTCCTGTTTATCTCGTGGTCCCTAATGAATAACTTTGTTGACTTTTTTTGGTGCAATGACAAGTTCCTAGTTTAAGTGGTTTTGTTTTCTATATTATTTATTTTCATTTAACTTTAAGGCTTGTTTTTATTGATTTAATAAAGTGTATCTTACGTTTAGAGAGTTTTAAGCTAATTCAGATGTACCGAATTATAAGTGTTTTTGGTGGTTTTCATTCAGTCACATTTGGAATGACTTTCTGACTCTTGAAGTCTTTCAGATGTCATGCAAATGAGAATTTAGGCAAACATGTTGAATTAGACCCATCATAAGCCCTATTATGAGGGGTATAGTCACAACAATATGCTAATTGTGAGGATATGATTCTATGACTTCTGTAGAGATCCTTCTCATCTACTTACTGTCATTTAATCCAGACACAGACATCATGGTGTCCATGTGCGTTAGTTGACCTGAGAAAACATGGTAACTTCTTTGCTGCTTCGCATCCAATAACATGTAATGTTTAACTACTTAATTAGCTATCTGAACTTTGCCCCTGTGTAAGGTGTTGATACAAGCATCTCAGTCTTTCCTGATGCAGAAATTGTTTATTCAGTTTTACCATATATATTTTAAATAAATTAGTTTACTTATTAAATGCGTTTTGTCTATAAGTAAAAGTTATTTTTTTCTATGTAGGCATTGGTTATCAGGCACTAAGAAACATAATCTTTACTGAAACTGGTTAAACAAAAATAATATTGTTCAATCTCTGCTTTCCTGAAGACATGCTTGTAGCCAAATTTTGATCTGAAGCCTGGCCTGTTTTTAACAGCTCAGTTGTTCCTAACATTGGGCTGATCTGCAAGCCTTGTTTTTTCCATAATGGGGGAGGTGGAATGAGCATTTTGAAGCTCCACAGTTTTGGTAATTGCAGATCAGGAGTGCAAAGAGTGGCTTTTATCTTTTGCTGGTCAGCTGTTATGCGGCATGTCAAAACCAGGCCATACATCCCGTTATAGACGTGATAAATGTCCTCACAGTTATTTGTCAGATGATGTGGTGATGGTGGTAGTTTTGTTTGCAGTCGCAGCAATTTTCTGCTATCCTTTTGTTATCTGGAAGTCCATGTTTTTCAGATTCACATGCATTTACTTTTTCAGGTTATTTTATTTTAGATGGGTCAGTGAGGTCAAGGTGTCACCAATGTTTTATCGTCTAGAAGGTTTTTAAATCTAGATTTCAGTCAAATCTTAGAGAACAACCTGAGTTGCAGAATACCCTGTGAAGTTGTTGTATAGCAAACATGCATTTTGCAGTACACAACCCAGAAAGTTTGATGCAAAGTACGGCATAATTGTATAGCGATTAGCATGCAAATTAAGTTTTTAATTTTATTTTACCACAGAAATAAAGCATATAGTCTCAGACCACGTCTGAGTAGTTGATTCCCATTAGACCAATCAAGAAGTTGGTTTATTTGGCAAGTAAAAGTATTGATTTAAGCAACTGGTGTCATGTTGAAACGTGCAGAATTGCAGCAGTAGCCCTCCTTTGGTGTTTTTCTGTTTGCCTAATGCAATGCAGTGAGAATATACCTAGTTAAGTGAACACTTCATAAAGCACAATTGAGCACAGCCACCTGTTTGAACGCAATGAGCCCTGCGGCACTTGTAAGGGAAGTCTGACAACTGGACTGCTTACACAGCTTAAGAACCTGTTTGGTCACTTGGCCTGGAGTCATGTGGCATGCTAAAGGCAAGTGTGAAGCAGAAAGGTGTACCTTACCTCACTCTGCAAACCCCTGAAAGCTTTTATACAAACCTCTCACAGGGAAGAAATACTCAGCAGGTTGGGACAAGCTTTTGTCTTGAACATAGGCAGGTTTGCAGAATAGTATGTGGTTGTTTCCTTCCAACTGGGGTTTAGTGTGTTTTTCATCAAGCGTGAAATGCTTTGAAGTATTTGTGTGGCAAAATTTTGAGCTGCGGCCGACACACACTGCATTATTCGGGTGGAACGTGAAATCCAGAGCCTTTGTTTTTACAATTAATAATGCAGTCTTAATGCATGCAGTTTTCCTGTCTATCTCTGACCAAGTCTTCTTGTTCTTGTTTGACATGATTTTGCCTAATGTTTATGGGTGGAAATGAACAATAGGGATGTATTAAAGTACATACTTTTAAAATTCAGCTAGTCTGTGGCTTGCTTGAATGACTAATGTACTGAATAATTTGGCAAAGAAAAAAAAAAACTACTTAAACAAGCTGACCTCACTTGGTTAGTCTTGTAATGGATAATATTGTATTAGTCATTCAAAATGTATTGGACAGTCACTAGAGATAGAATTTCTATCAGATGGAAATATGATGTTTATGCTGATACATTATCATTGAAAAGTTTGTGGCTTTTTTTTGAAAGAAATTAATACTTTTATTCTGAAAGGACACATCAAATTTATCAAAAGTGACAGTAAGGACAAAAAGAAGATTTCTTTTTCAAAAGTTCTGTTCTTTTGAACTTTCTATTCCTCAATGAATGCTGAAAAAAAAAATGTATCATGTTTCTGCAAACATTTGATGATAATCAGAAATGTTTCTTAAGCAGCAAATCAGCATCAAATGATTTTTGAAGGATCATGTGACACTGAAGACTGGAGTAATGATGCTGAAAATTCAGCTTTGCCAACAGGAATAAATTACATTTTAAAATGTATTAAAATAGAAGTTATTTTAATTTGTAATAATATTTCACAACTGTATTTGAACTGTATAGTTTATGTAAAAATAGTCTTATAAAGTTGTCATATTTGACTCATCCTTCATACACATGCTCACATCAGAGTACTTTTCGTGCATGCTAAACTCACATTTCCATTTCACAGGGAGTGACTCAATGCAGATGGTCTGTCCATTTCCACTAAGAACATTAGCGTAGTTGGCACACCTTCTTAATGAGATCATACGGCTGTGTTCACATGTCTGCTTATTACAGACGTTTATGACACCAAGTGATATAATAGGGGAGCGAGAGAGAAGACAGATAGCAGTTATAACGACAACAGATTTGTTTTGGAAAGCCGATTGCACAAGGTGTGCTCAACCTATCAGGTTTCAGCTGGCGAAGAGTTCAAAGGCCTGGTTTTGTCTAAGGTCATGCAGTGGACCTTGTGTATATTGGTGCTGTATTTTTATGCTGCTTGTGCTTGATGATTACGTTGGGTTGTTGATATGCTTGTTGACCTGACCTAACTATTCCTAGTATGGTGTCAGAATAGCAGAGTAGTATTTGGTAACAGGATGCTTCCACATGCACACACCCTTATTGTGGACGGCCCCTCAAAGTGCCACAGAAGCAATTACAGAGCATGTGTGAACTTCTATCAAGATGTGAAATTCAGAGCTGGGGCTGTTGGGTAATCGGAGGCTTTACAGCTAGTTGTTGATTAGGGACTTTGAGGCAGATTGATGTTGTCTTTTTGTTAGCTAGCTGAACAGTACAGATTCCGTATCTTACAATTATATTTCTAAGTATATTGACTATTGAATTTGGACATACAAGTCTGATTATTGACATCTAACCTAAGCATTTATTGAATTTAAACATCAGCATATCAGTATATATCTGGATCAGCAGTCAAAACAACAGTGGACCGAGAGGGCAAAGATAATCACAAGCTTGTTTGTGAGCCAAGAACGTGCAGGAAGGCAACTTGAGAAGAAGGCAAATCATTGCACAATAGCACCACAACCCATCTGCAGCTCCGTTATGGGAAAGAAAACTCCCTAGTGCTTTGATTTGAAAGAGGACCAAATCAAATATTAAAGCAGATTCTGTCCATATGCCAAGTGTGTTAAAATATACATTGACTCCCTTTGCTGGATTTGAAATAGAAAACCACAGTTACTTCAATGTTTCTGAAGAAGGGAAGTTGAAGAACTAGTGGGAAGTGAACCTCAGTCTGCTGAAAGTGAAATGTACTTAGATGTGTTAAATCTTAGGACAACAACATCAGTGCACTCTAGTGATGTCAAAAATATTGATATTTCGATACGTATCAATACTGAAACCATACATTTGACAGTATTTTACAGTAAAATAACGTGTGATGTTAAACTGTTAAGTTTTTCACCATACATGGCATGCCATGGTAAGGTAACTTAGTTAACCATTAACATGTTTTTGCTGTATTTTTCTGTAAATATTACAAACATTTTTTACAGTGTAGTTTTAAAGACCACCTGTGGTGAAAATCAAGTTTTTAATGTTGTCCAAATTGTCTATGTGGTGTTTTTAATATGCTTTAAGTCAAACCATGTGCAAATTCATAAGTCCACACCATTGCTGAGTATTTTCTCTTTAAAACTGCAGTAAACCAAAGACAGTCTTAAACCCGTTGTTTGAAATCGCTTTTGTTTCTGATGTCACAAACTATCTTGTAACCAATCAAGTCAACATGCCGGCGGGCTTTAGCATATCATTAACTGACCGCACAATGGAGTCTCAAAAGAAGGTTATCCCGGTATATTTTTTTTAATATGAAAAATTGGGTAGATTTAGCAATATGGCGGGTGTATGATGTATATTACGACGTTATAATGAACTATATTCCTTTCTCCACTGACGTTCTGAGTTGTTCAAAAGCGTTTCTAAGGATACTGATTGTTAGAAGACAGCTGTCTGACTCGTGAATGTGAACATGGTTTGTGTAACATTAGCAACACATTATTAGCTGTTTGATAACACAGTCAAACAAAACGCCAATCACATTAGTTACCGTTATGTGTCCGACGTTGTAAAAAGCGATACCAATGTGCAGCGTTTACCTCAGTAAGTTGAGCGAGTGGATCTCTGAGCTTGTGTGAGTGAGTGGAGACGGGGCTAATTAGCATATTCATAGATCCATGTATATTAAATGAGGCAAGGGTGTAGAGTTAAGGCTGATTTATACTTCTGCGTCGGACTTACGCTGGAGCCTCTGCACTGTAGGCTATGCGTCTGTTTTCATTTATACTTCTGCGTCGTTGTCCGCGTCGACGTGCATACAGACCACTAGGAGGCCGTGTCCGCGGTCATGGTGAGTCTAAAGGCAAAAGCCGAAGAAGAAGCAGCTTGTCATGTACGTTGTCAGAGAAGCTTATAAATAGAAACGGCAGAGAAGCGGCAAATAGGTAACGACTTTTGTTGCAGTTTGACTGCATGTGTCCCCCTGAAACAGCGCATTTAATTCCTATGGAAATTGAAACCGCTCGCTCTTCTCCTATTGCTTAGCGCCAGTTTTTTGACCCGAGGGAGGGGTTCTAGCAGACCAATCATAGCACTTGCCGTCCGCGTAGAATTGATGCGTTGTTACATTTTTGTAGAGGTGCACGTCAGGCTACGTCGTAGGCTACGCGTGGTACACACAGCCTACACTCGACGCAGAAGTATAAATCAGCCTTTACATTGAAGCTATTTTAAGGTATTAAGAATTTTTTTTTTCACAGGAAAAAACATTCATATATGTAATTTTGGTGATCAAAGATGAGTTTTAAGGGATACAATTAACTACAGGGGGACTTTAAGTCCTTGCACTTGTTTTTTATTTTTATTTTTTTAGGGTATCTATTTGTAAGTTGAGACAGTGCAGAAAGAATAGTACTTTTTTCAATTCATATTTATTTATTTGAATAGAATTGCATTTGATACTTTTTACAGCACTAGTATGTATACTGTGCTTAGTATGTGAATTATCTGTATGCACAGAATCACTGGATGACTCCTTTTGCGTGCATGAAATACAGTATCCCTCAGCGCTCAAGTTGACTAGTTTCATGTGTGATGAATGCACTGTGGAACTATTATCAAGAGCAGTTAAATCTCTCTTGATTTATAATTTGTTTAAACTGCAAAATATTTGTAATTTGGAAATTAAAATGATTAAATCACTAATTTAAGCATGCATTGCATTGAGGTCATGTGACACCAGTGTAACATGCTACAGTTGTGCTACATGTTTAACATTGCATAATGCATACTGTTTTGCATATCATTTTTGAAAAATATTTGGCAGTATATTTTGCAGTGTGCAGTAGTTTAGAGTTGACATGACTATACCATGTACCTTTATCCCTTTTAGTTTGGACTTAATGCTCCAAGACACTTTTGACAAACTCAAAGGCTCTTCTGTTTAAGAGAGCAGCTGAAAATTCTTGGGTTCGTACCATGAGAGGTGTGTGGTTCTTTGATTTATGTTCTAACGTTTTACAGCGTCCGAGATCTGGAAAGATCTATGAAAGCTATTGTAGCAGCTGGTCTGTTTTAGATGGTCTGGAAATGGCATTGTGTAAGCTTAGCAGCCGCCCCACCTCTCCTTTTGAATGAGTGCCATTGTTTTTGGAAAATCTCGAGCAAGTTCAGGTAAAGGAAGTGTGATATGAGAAGTTCTCTGGCCTTTAAAGGACATTGTATGTGCGTTGTGCAGTTATATGTGTGTGTTTTATTTTACTGACTGTTTGTCTTGCATTTTGTTTTACTTGCATCACTGCTTGTAAAGTTTGTGAATTGTGTTCACGCAGATTCTGCACTCAGTCCCCAATCTTCAGCGATGGTCCAAAACTATTGATTATCTTTGCCATTTATAGGCATGCAGGGATCTTGAATAGCCCATTGGCTCCTTATCAGACCTGCGTTTATTTCCTCCGGCAGGCGCACACGTGCTTGTAAGCAGAGCCCTCCTGTCCCGGCCAATCACAGCTGCTTAGGTGAAATTCTGGAGGGTGTCAGTCAGACTAATAAAACCACGTGCTGTGCTGAAGACTGTGTACATACTGTCCTCTGTATTGGAATACTGTGCAGATGTCGTACCCGAGGAATTTACAATGCATTGACTTGCCCAATAGCTTGGATGAATGTGAGTAAACTTTTTTTTTTTTTTTTTGTCATTTGCTTGTCAAAAAAAATGTATACTTAAGAGAAAGACTTCTTGCTATCTGTTTGGCAGTTGCTCATTTGTGGATCTGCCTCTGGAGGTACATGAACATAAGTATTCGGAACACACGGATAGAAAGAGGAAATGAAGTTATCTCTGCTTTGTTTTGGTTTCTCCATTGAGACTATGTAATCTTGTCCACTGGTGAGCTCAGCCAGTGTCCATTTTATTAGCCAGTGTTTCGTTGAGGACTTGTGTATGGGACATGGGGATACTGTTTTTCCAGGCTTATCTGCTCTTCATGGGTGAAGTATCTCTTTGAAAACAAACTGCTTGGCTGCTTTTCTAACCCCTGGAGAGGGAATGGGCACAAGAGATGCAGAACCATGTGCTCTCTTCAGCATGTTCACATGCACATTTCTATGCCATTTTATTTTCTTTTTCCAGGTGAGATTGTTCATCACAATCATTAGAACATACTATTATAGGCTTATTGCAGCAAGTATCCATCTATCCATCTAGTGTGTGCATACATACATACATACATACATATAATGTAAAATTGTGTATTAAATCTGAACACATTTTTAAAAAATGGTGCTGTGACCCAGTTTGTTACCAGTTCAGGTTATTAAAGCTTCTTCCCATCAATTTTCCCTATCTCTTATGTAGGTTTCTGTGTCTCTCTTTGTGATAGCCTAGTTATTTTGAATTACAGCCTCACAAGTGGTTACTGTAGACTGCATAGTTTATTTAACCCCTTAGCGTTTCAGTAAAGTGTGCCTAAAATGTCCAAAAAAAATGCTTTTCTTGAACCATTTGGAGTATATGCATGGTTTTGGACTCCTTTGAAAGGTATGTGTACCGCGGACGGTGCAGTGGAACGTTAACAAGTTAAGGTAAACTGTGTTCACACTAGGCTTTGAGCACAATTACTTCACACAGTCAACAGGTCAATCTGAGATGCTTTGATATATAGGGTTGTCATGGTACCAATTTTAGTAGTTGGTACCAATAGCAGTCAAATTTCACGGTTCTCTGTTCCAATTTCATTACCATAGCAAAAACTATTGTAACTATTTAATTTTAATGTTAAACATTTTTAATTTTAATATTTTTAATATTTAACAATTTTACAATAAGACATTAAATAAATGAAATATAATTATTAGCATTTAAATGATCTAAAGTAAATAATACATTAAAACATTAGCATGTAGCCTTCAAATGTAGCTCAGTTAAATAAATGTTGTTAAAGTTAGTAATAAAATGAAAAACAAAAACACGTAACAGTTAACATAACAAGTGGCAGACTTAATACACAAATCTCTTTTGACACATCAGATTTTTTTGTCCCGTTCTTTGTCAAACATCGCAATTTCAGATTTAATCCCACATTTTATTAGGGTTGTCACTCTTGAAACTTTGCATTGTGTACTTGGTAGCATGAAAAATAAAACTATGGATAATTTAAATTATGGATGGGTTTTATACAGTAACCGAGCAAAGAACACTCCTTTTTAAAATCACTGAAGCTGATATCACTTCAGTTTAGCTGCAGCTGCTAAAAATCTGCACAATAAATGTCTTATTTACATCATCTTCATACTTTGTTGGTTATAACAAAATTATTTGAGAGAGTGCAGAGCACATGCTGAACAAACTCTGGCATATTTGAGCAGATTCTGACTAACTTAAATGCCTCTGATTGGCCATTGTGTTCATGCACTCAACAGAAAGGTCTCTGATTGGCTACAATGGTCAATGCTGCAGAAACGCATTGTAAATAAAAACCTTTGATGCTCTTCACAGAGCAATCGCACAAATGCACACAGGAGCATTTGAAAGCAGATGCGTATCAGCGGGTACCAGATGGACCTGGTACTCGATATCACCGGTGCTGCAGAAAGGCTGGTATCGTTACTTTTTTTAAATTTTAAGTATTGACTTTGTACTGAAGTACCGGTACTTTTACTTCTGGCCTTCGGTGACTGTGGCTTAATGCTTTTTGACATTAAATACTCTATAATTGGCTTAAGGCCCCATAATGCATCACAGCCATAACCACTCCATCTCATTGGAATGTATGTTTCATGTTCTGTTGAGGCACAGTATTTGTAGCCATTTCAGGTGGTTAGAATTACCACTACAAAATGGTACTAGAGAACATATAGGGCATGTTTTGTTGACCACTAATCGGTGTGCAGAACCTTTTAAAACCTAAAGTGATCATTTAATGTTTACATGTGCAGCATATTGCTGCTAACTATCAAAAATCAGCTCATAAAAACCACACGATGCAAGAAAACATGTGTGCGTCAGATTTTGAAATGTCAATGTTTTCTCCGATATTGCCATTAAAATAGACAATAAATCAGCCCGGGTAATTGACATTAAATCAATGTGTGCAGATTTGCTTAAGATGTTTATATGACCTACACAGTTAAAGAATAATCAGTGTAAGATTAAGCATATAAACATACTTCACGTTGCATTTTTATTTTTATATATATATAAACATTTTTTTTTTTTTTTTTTTTTTTTTTTTTTTTTTTTTTTTAAAGCAGATGCTAAAAAAAAGTGACTTGCAAATCAGGAATACTACAAACCTAAGGACACAGTATGAGACATGCTGCACTAAAAAGGTCCAGTACAAGTACAATATGAGCTAGTACAGAGTTATACGCAAGACACTGTAAGACCACAGAAAGATAACTGAGAGGGGGTGAACAGTAAGTGTTTTAATAGATTCTTTAGAAGCTTTTTGGTAGAGAGTTCTTCAGCTGTTCTAATGGATGCTTTTACAACTGATAGAACTGTACAAACTAATAAAAAAATATATATGCAATAAATTAACTATGCTTTAAAAAAATTATAGCCTAGTTGGTAGTAAGTTTATACTATAAGGATCTTGGGTTTCAAAACTGTCCTTATATAGACTCTGTACATGTGTATTCAGGTTGGAAAGACAAGCTGTTCTCAATTTTGTCCAATGTTGTTTTGCAGTGAGGCTGGAGTCCTGAGCTCTTCTGTTGGGAGACATCGCTCGTACTGGAGGGAGGAGCCTAATGCCTCAGAAATGTGAAACTATCAGTTATTGCAACCCCACCCCTTACCGGGAACCACGGTTACGAGCCTCCAATCCACCATCAGTCTGGAGGTAATTAGTACTTACTGCATTTAAGTCTATACATGACATCACACATTTTGAGGATAATTTGATGGTAATTCACTCACTTGCATTTGTTTAGACAAGTTGAATCCACTTTGGTTTCTGTTGTTCATTTCCAGAAAAACAACATAAACTCTTTCATCTTTTCATCATCATCACTGATGTCGACCTCCATCAGGGGCTTTTTTTCATTATTTTGTTTGGACACGACAGCCAACATCAGCACTCAGTGAAATGCTTTCATACCAACAACTTTAAAGACGTTTAGAACATGTAGGCTGAATTTTGTGCTGAGCAGTGGCAGAACTGTTAGTACACATTGAGCCATGGTTCCCATTCTCTTCTCATCTGTCTTACTATGGCAATCAAGCGTTGCTTTCATCATACTGTGCTATCCATAGGGTGGAGAAAAACAAGCTGTTAAGTATGCATTTAGCTTCACAAAAAAGTGAGATCCTGTTCGCATTTTGCCTATATTTACCCCTCTGTTGTCTTGTCTCGCTAAGCTACAACTACATGAGCTATAGACTGTGGCAACACATGTGGTGAAGTGTGCAGACCCAGATGCTCAGCCTTTTCCTTGGGAAGAACACAGTGTTACAACATAATTGGAGCAAAGTAGTCTTCATAATCGTGACCTCATCCTTGTTTTTTTTTTTCCCTCAATCAGTTGAACAGGTCCTCTGGTAGGCCCATAATAGAGGAAGTCTTGAGCGTTTACAAGAAGAGAGCAAACAAATCTCCTGTTAACTGAAGCAGTGTGCTTATTCCAGTATGAGCTCACGTCATCCTTTACATTACTCATTCTGATGTTTTGCTTTGTATTTGTTTTCTTTTTACATAATGCTGTTGTGCTTTTTTGCCCTGAAATTATCATTAGCTCACACATGTGTTTTGGCCCATGGTCTTAAGGAAACTCTGAGTTGTGAGTGCGTTGAGGGCAAGGACTGGGCGGCAGCTGTATGTTGCTGCCAGGTTGTGTAATGAGTAAAAATCAGCATTTGAGCGCCAGATAGGGGCTGGCGTGCCTCCAGAGTAATCATACTCCTGTCCAGCAATGGTGCTGCAGTGTGTTTCAGTGCAAACTGGGAGGTTCTTTAGAGATTTTGAAGTAATCAGTATAGTGCTACAGTCTCTTTTATGTGGTATTTTGTCATCCATCCATTAAAGAATTCAAATTAGATGTTTAACCTTTATCATTTCATGAACAAAGGGGGGAAGCTAGCTAACTAAATCCATTAGCTTTGTATTTCAGTGGTTACATTTTAATCAAACTACCTTGTTTTTTTTGTTTTTTTTACATCTGGTCAGAACTGATCTTCCATCTGTTGAATTTTTGTACTCTAAAGTGAATCTACTAGGTTTGAGCTTTGTGTGTGTATATATATATATATATATATATATATATATATATATATATATATATATATATATATATATATATATATATATATATATATATATATATATATATATATATATATATATATATATATATATTACACGTGTGTGTGTGTGTATATATATATATATATATATATATATATATATATATATATATATATATAATATAATATAATATAATATAATATAATATAATATATATATATATATATATATATATATATATATATATATATATATATATATATATATATATACACACACACATACACTACCAGTCAAACGTTTGGAATCGGTAAGATTTTTATGTTTTTAAAAGAAGCTTCATCTGCTCACCAAGGCTGCATTTATTTAATTAAAAATACAGTAAAAACAGTAATATTGTGAAATATTATTACAATTTAAAATAACTGTTTTCTGTTTGAATATATTTTATAAAGTAATTTATTCCTGTGATGGCAAAGCCGAATTTTCAGCATCATTACTCCAGTCTTCAGTGTCACATGATCCTTCAGAAATCATTCTAATATGCTGATTTGCTGCTTAAGATTTCAACACAAAATGTTTTACCAACTAAGAAGTACAGCACTTTTAGAGTTTCATCCCTCTGCCTAATGTGAGTATAAGTATTGGGACGGTTGAACTTAAAGCAAATGTAAAAGTGTAAAAGCTAATATTTAGTTGTAAATCCCTTCCAAGCAGTCACAGGAGCGAGTCTGTGACCCATAGACATCACCAGACTCTTGCTTTCAAACTTTGAAATGCTTTTCCAGGCCTTTAATACAACCATTTTCAACGGTTGCTTGTTTTGGGGAGTTTCTGCCTTTAGTCTTCTCTTCAGCTGGTGAATTGCTTGGTCAGTAGGGTTTAAATATGTAGATTTGGCCAATCTAAGACCCAGAATTTCTTGACCATGATAATCTTCTTGATTGAGTTGGCAGTACTAGTGCTTTGGGTCATTGTCCTGTTGCCATATGAAGCACTTCCCAGTGAGTCTGGTGGCATTTTCTTGAACACTAGGAAAGATTCTTTTGTACACTTCTGAATTCATTCTTCTGCTGCCATCATTGTATAAGTCATCAATAAAGATGAGTGAGCCTGTTCCAGAGGCAGACATGAATGCCCTTGACATGACACTACCTCCACCATGCTTTCCAGATGAGATTGTATGCCTTGGATCATTTGCAGTTTCTTTTTTTTCTCCACACTTTTGCTTTCCCACTTTGATAAAGGTTAATATTTGTCTCATCTGTCCATAAAACTGTTCTAAAACTCTACTGTCCCATCTTTGTGTGTTTTTTGAAAATTCAAATTGGCTTTTTCTATTTTTGGTACTGATCAGATGTTTGATCTTGCTGTGTAGCCTCTGTAATTCTTTTGATTTTACTGACAGTTATTTTAGTTTTTTTTTGTTTTTGTTTTTTTTTTTCCCCCCCCCCATAGCCCTTATCATTTGTCTATCATCAACATCAATTTTCTCAGCTGACCTGGTCATTGTCAGTTGCTGAAGCTTGCCAGTGGTATCCATCTTTTTTAAACACATTATAAATGTTACAAATGTATTGCTGAAACGCATTACAAAAACTGTAAACTCTGTAGTACTGAATTGTGAAGTTAGCGTTAAATAGAGCGTTAAAGAGTTTTTCACCAATTGTGTTCAGGATTTTTTGGGCGGAGCTAAAACGGGGGTTTGATGATGCACTGGAGCCCCTGAGCATGACCCCGCCCCTTACACTATATAACTGTCGATGACACACTAGAGCCACCGAGCATGGCGCCGCCCCTAACTCCACAGCGGCTCGCTCAATCTCTAGTGTCATACTCATTACCGTTAGTTATACAGCCTACATTTTGCTAGTTAGTAGAGTCTGGTGATGTCTATGGGTCACAGACTCGCTCCTGTGTTTGCTTGCAAGGGATTTATAGCTAAATATTAGCTTTTACACTTTTACATTTGCTTTAAGTTCAACCGTCCCAATACTTATGCTCACATTAGGCAGAGGGATGATGCTCTAAGAGTGTTGTACTTCTTAGTTGGTAAAACATTTTTATGTTGAAATGGTCAATACTAAAATGTGACATTCTGTACTTCTGCCTCATATTAATCTTTTAATCATATTTATAGATGTCTTGACACCACAGCTAACAGAGCAATTTTGTCTTTACTGTTTCAATACTTATGGAGGGCACTGTATATTGGTAAGAACAGGAAGTCCAAGGCAGGGTTGTACCAGGAAATGTGAGTGTCCCCATATCCATGGACAATCAAAGCCACAGTTGACTTGTTGTCCCACTTTTTATCCAAGACAGCAGCTTAAGCACATGATCCTGACCTTACAGATTGGCCTCTCCTGCTGTTTTCCACAAAGAAAGGTTGGCACAGGAGGAGATGTACTGGGCTATGCAAGCTTTCCAAGGACACACCAAAATGGTATTCTCTCTTCTCAATGGACATGGCATTTTCCATGTTTGTCATCCAATAAATGGCTGCAACCCACATACCTCTCCCCTTTTTGAGCAAGCCAGCCACCTCCCACTCTCACTTTGGCTCTGAAATAACTGTCCACACTGTCCGATTGCCATCCCATGTTGTCACGTGAGAATCCCTAGTACCACTTTATCAGGTCTAAATCTGCAGTGGAAGAATACCTTATATGCACTTGTGTCTTTGAGAGTTCAGTCCTCCCACACATAGATATCGGTGGTGCTGCAGGCTTGTTTGTAGGGCAGCTGTGTCTTTGTCAGCTGAGTGCTTGTGTTAGAGCCCAGCTGTGTCTGGACCTGGGTGGCTCTGCTCCCATTATGTCAGCCTAAGGGCCAGAGGGAACAGCTAGTCCTTGTGCTCATTGTGAAACTAGTTCTGCTGGAGAAGTTATTTGCCATTTTGCATGTTTTACACAAACAGGATCATCTGACCCAAACGCATTCCTAAGAACCTGCTGCACTGACTTTTGAACAATTTCCTTTTCTAGAATTATTATTTTATTTTATTTTTTTGCATTATTTTTACAGCTAATGTGCTTGAACGAAATGCACTGTTGTAATGTTATTAATTGGGCACATTAAAATACTTTTTGGTATTGAGTTTCATTGACTAGAGACATGCATCTTAAAAAAATAGTTCAGTGGTTCCCAACCCTGGTCCTGGAATACCCTCAGCACTGCACATTTTGTATGTCTTCCTAATTAAACAGAATATGCTGTTTTTGTCCATACGGGGAAAACATATAGTGACCATATACTGTCAAGCTGCAAAATGTACCTTAATAGTAGTCTCTTCAACTTGACCCATACTTTAAGTCTTCTGAATACGATAACACTTTGTAGTTTGTATGAATGGACTGAAGTTCTACTGGACTGAAATATTCCTTTAAGATGGATGTGCTTCCTTGAAATAGTAAAAGTGTTTTTTTTTTGTTGTTTTTTTTCATGTTCAAAAGTTTTCTAAGAATTTATCTTTCTTGCCATTTCTCTTTTATCTGCCATTTAATGGAACACCTTGTATTTGTTTTAAAATTCTTTTTTTTTTTTTTTTTATCCTTTTTGTTTAGGTTTACCACTATGCACCTCAAGCCATACCCCAAACCACAAGATAAAGAGATACATCGGGAATCTGTGCACGATGGAACAAGAGGCCTCCATGCCGACCAGCAGGGAGTGCTCAGGAAAGAGTGGGGCGTTCGCCAGTCGTGTGGCTTCATGGGCTCACCTGGCAACGGCACAGCCAACCGGTGTCCCCTCAGTGTCATTTCCCCCAACACTCTCCGATGTAACACCAACAGTGGGAGCAATGCGCCAACTAGATTTAATGGAGTCCGCAAGAGCAGAGCATCCTCTGTCACAACATTTACTAGTTCTTTAGTTCTGCTCTCACATTCGACTGGTTTGGAGAATGAAGGCTCACTTAGGATCTACCAAGGAGAGGATGCAGAGGGATCTTTGGATATATGGGCTGTCATTAAACCTGGGAACACAAAAGAGAAAATTGCCATTTTTGCAGCTCAGAAGTGCGGCAATACTTGCAATAGTGTTATTGATAACACCTCAACACCTCAAGAAACAGAAGCCATTGCTCCAGAGCTGCGGACTGTCTCTGTGAAAAACAAGGGCTGCTGGGATGGTGACTGGTCTGTGGCTAAGCGCAGGAAGAGGTCTGGAAACCCGGACAAATCGAAAAGTGTAGAACCTCCTTTACCAAAACCTGAAATACAGAAAGTGTCTCAACAAGAGGCCCTCAATGAGAACATGAATCCATGCTATGAAGTTGCAGAGGATGTTGTCAGGACGGAGGGAGAAGAGGATGAAAAGATTCTCTCTGTAGTGGAGATGGTGGCATATTTGGAGCAAAGAGCCAGCGATCAACAGGTTAGCTCCAAACCCCCATCCTTACGAAGCACCAGCAGCATCACTTTGTCCAAAGTTGGAACCATCCCTCAGCCTGCAGAGCAGCAGTCCAAGGTTGCAGAACAGCTGGAGGTCCAGGAGGAGGAAGGGGAGTCTGTTCGAGTTCTGGATATGGTGGCCAAGTTGGAGTCGCAGTGCCTGAGCAGACAAAGCCTCCGGGAAGGTGGAGGAGACCTCTCTCGAAGCAACAGCTTACGGAGGAAGGTGGGACGTGTGCTTCTAGCAGGGTCAGAACCTTTCCCACTGCCATCACAGCCAGTGTCACCTTCTGTCCCTCATGACTGTAGAGCTGAGACTGTCCCACAGGAATTGGGTAGTGATTTAGACAATCTGCATTCCCCATCGAAGACCCTTGAGTCTACAGAGACCTTGCCGTGTGGGCTTAATAACTCCGCCCCCAAGGAAGAAGAAAGTTCTTGTATTGCAAGACAGGAAGCTGTTGAGACAGTAAATAATCTGCAGTCCTTGCCAAAGGATGCCAGTTCAGAGTGCAATGAGGAACCGCTACCAGGCATGTTGTTTTTTGCCAAATCTTCTCCTAAGCCTCAGAAGGAGCAGAACCTACCCTCCTCATCAAAGAGCAGATCTCAGAACAAAGAGCCTTCTCACATCAAGGACCTTGAGCCTTCTGTGGACACTTCAGTGTCTTTCAGAGAGGAGAGTAAAGATGGACTTGTGGATGAGCAAAATCAAAACTTTGAGGAGACAAAGGGAGTAGAGACTTTCATAGTTAGTCAGGAGCCTGTGCCTTTTCCATCACGCCGCCTAGTGTCTCATGATTTCCTAGAAACTCGCTTCAAGATCCAGCTACTTTTGGAGCCTCAGCAGTACATGGCTTTCCTGCCTCACCACATCATTGTAAAGATCTTCTGTTTGCTGCCTACCGAGAGCTTGGCTGCCCTCAAGTGCACCTGCCATTACTTTAAATTTATCATTGAGAGTTATGGTGTACGGCCGGCAGACTCTCGTTGGGTTAGTGATCCACGCTACAAAGACGATCCTTGCAAGCAGTGCAAGAAGCGGTATGACCGTGGTGATGTTTCACTCTGCCGTTGGCATCATAAGCCCTACTGCCAGGCACTACCATATGGCCCGGGCTACTGGATGTGCTGCCGCAGATCTCACAAAGACACACCTGGATGCAACGTGGGACTTCATGACAACCGCTGGGTCCCTGCCTTTCATAGCATCAACATGCCAATTTACAAGAAAAACAAGGACACTGAAGGGGACTCATAGTGTGCCAGAAAGACACAGGAAGTGTGCATTTATGTGAGAGGAACTAGTTTGAATGGGCTAAGTTTTCTGTGCCTGCGTGTTGCCAATGAGCATGTGCGCTTTTGATGTATAGTGCTTACAACCAGGTTGCTGAAACTAACAAGAAATTGCTGGGTCGCTGTACTTCTACTCTGCCAACCAATCAGCAGTTCCCTTGTCGAAAACCCTCCTCAGGTCCCTAATGTTGGTCTGCACTTTAACCTTTTAAGATTGAATTTTGCAGAGTTCTGTCTGGGTATTGCTTGATGATTTTTACTTCAAGTAAGCATTAATGACTAACTTATTTTCTCAATCCACCCACCATTCTTTTTCTGTTCTCCATGACTCACTCTGGCACTTCCTGCACTGATATTGACGTAGCCTTGCAATATTAAAAAAATTTGAGCATTAGTTCTGTTTATCTCCCAGTGTACTTGCAAACATGAACTCATTGGCCAGTAGGGAAACTTTCAGCGAGGTCACAATGAGTTATTGATATTTGCTCCATTTCTCCATCTTCCATTATCATCTCTTAGTATCTCTAAACAGTCCTGGGAAATTAGGTGGCGCAATGGCTTTAAGACTTAATGGGATTGACTTTTTGAGATTGTTCTGAGCCCAGATGTTTACATTGTACATAGCACAGAATCCTATAAATCATAACGGTGATGAATGATGGCACGAGTGTGACGAAATGCATTTAATCTTAATATGGGGTAAAACGCCTTGTTCATTTTATGCTAACTTTGTGTATATAGATATCTATATGAAATTGTCACTCTTGTTCTGCAGTGGGTCTCTTCTGATAAACCCCTGTGAACAGGTAGTGCATATTCTTCTCAATTTTTAAGTATTGATATGTATGATGTATTGTTCCTTGACTGGAAACATTTGAATGTGGGAAGAGAGTTTCTCCATCTTGACAGTAACTAACTGAACACCATCTGAAAAAAGAAAAAAATTCATTGCAGTATACTGTTTTCCAAAGTGTGTCAGATTTTTAAAAATTATTAACGACATTGCTGTGCTCTGCCTGTAAAGGCATTTTACTTCAATAAAGTATATCTTGAATTTGTAACCCATGTTCTGCTCTCCTTTTTTTACTTGTATGTTTATACTGTTTGAATCCACAGAAAACTACCTTACACAGTATGCTTGTATTAGCCAGTTAATTTATGGCTTTCTTTTAGATTAGTGTAAACACCAAGTAATTAATTGAAAGCTGACCTTATGGAAGAATGTGAATTTACAGTATATTGCAAATTTTGTACATTAAACTATAAAAATGCACATCAATTTAATTTCTAAACTTTGAATCTATTCTTTACATCTATTAGCTTTCATTTTGGATTTTGCCTTCAAATGCATATTTGTGAGTGAAAGACACTGAGCAATAAAAAAACCTGCACATATTTGTTGGTTTTGTTACCAATGCCATATTAGAAATCTATACACAGATGTATTTGGTCTCGATACAGTGGCCACTATGAGGGGCTGGCCCATTTATTTTTAGAATAAAACATCTGATATGACTTGAGTCTTCATCTTGTGAAAGTCCATCATGCTTAGCATTTTGTGTAAAGTATTAATTTTAATATTTGGTGCATCTCTTTCTTCTGCGTCATTTTTAAATGTATAAAAGTATAGATCATAGAAACTATTCAAGGTAAAGAATGTTAGGTAAAAAAAGGATTAAAATGCACTCATTCACACTGTCTTTTGCTTTGCATGTCTCAAGAAGACATAATTGCACTGAGGCCAAATACATCTGTAACTAACATGAAGTTTTCAGTTTGTATAAACAGGAATAATACTTCATTTCTATTGCATTTCAGAGAGGTATTCGGTTTAATAATTGAGGGAGTCTGCTAATACAAATAAAACATTTCTAAAATGAAACTGAGTAAATATGCTTTTTTTCTCAAGATGGTGAAAAAATAAACCTGTACATTAATCCTAAGAGCAAAATAGACAGCTGGCCTCTCCTCCACTGGGTAACAATGCAAGATATTTATGCCCAATGCAGTTTGCAGTGTTTGAGGAAATTTAAAGAGAAAAAAAAAACTTAATTCATAAAATACAATTCCTCTTGTAAATGATCTAATAAAACAAGACACCAATAATATTTGCCACTCTCAGACAAGTCCTGCAACATTTATACAGTAAAGTTCTTTGAAGAGCTGGTGAGAAGGTGCAATCCATCATTTAAACTCTAAAAGCACAGTCAAGTCTGTCCAACGATGCGTTGAACGTATGATTTTTTGCACCGATTCACAAAAATATTTGGCAATGTACACTGGATAAAGTTGACTGGTGTATACAGTATGTGAGCTACAAAAGATCAAAAATGTAAAAGTAGTTCCATCCAGCAATAAAACCACAAAAAAAAAAAAAAAAGTTCAGAGGAACACATGCTTCACTCTGGTTTCTACCACACATTTATCATGAGCAGTCAGATGAAAACTTCCCTTTATTTCCCCTAACAGGCCAGTTGACATAAGTGAGGGTGACAGTAATGGGGTGTTGCATAGTTACAGCCCGGTCTAACCACCCCCATATTCACCAGATCTCAGCGCTGCCCGGTGTAGGCGCGGAACCAGGATGTGACGGAGGCGGCTGCGGAGGAGATCATGCCCCCTGCATTGCCAACTGGCTGGGATGCCTGCATGCCGCTCTGCGAAAGATCCATAGGCTGAGAGGGGATGTCACAGAAGCGAGGGCTTGGAACCGTCTCCCAGTCTGTGCCTAAGTCTGTTTCTTCATCTGTCACTGCCTCGTCTCCGCTCTCCTCCACAGGTCCAGCCTCCTCTGGCTCCACAAACTCCATAGAGTCTTCCAAGTCAGCGCTCACCTCAAACGGCCCAGTTCTATGCAGTGAACAAGAGTGAGAAAAGCTGACATACACTCAAACACAATTTGAGCAGCCATTACTCCATCCAAAGTTGCGAATTTAACTTATCGCATAAAACATTTACAAATAAAACAGCGTTTCCATCCCATGTGTTCAAGAGAACAAAATCGGCACTTCCTAGGAAATTGGTGAAAAATTTCTGTAATAAAAATAGAAGTTGCCGCAACCGGGAAACTAGCTCTCTTTTCCTCGATCATAAATGACTTGCGCCTCAGAGGGAGCAGATGAAATGCAACAAATGCTGTCATGTTACCTTGTGTTTGGAAATGCAATCATGTGAGGACTGTGACTCAGGCGTTTCAGAATATAAAACCAACATTTGAGATGCTGTGTGATGTGATTGGTCTCCTGGTTAGTCCAGTTATCCAATCACATCCTCTGTTGAGAAAGTCACGTGAGTTTTTTGTTGCACATCGAGGGATTTATTGAGTCGGTTTCAGTGGTTTCGTGTGTACGCAGATATTTCTTGAGACAAAGCAGTGTTTACAGAATTTTTTAGAACGAGGAAAAAAAAAAGATTGGATAGGGAAAGCTCTGGCTTCGTATGGATGTGGCCTTAGTGGATGAAAAAAAGCATCACACATGTGTTATTTATGAACAATTTTTGAACATGTGCGCATCTTGGCATTTCCATCCAGCGGAAAATTTCTTAAAAAAAAAAAAAAATTTTTGAACAGTAGTGAAAAAAATCATTCAGCAGCAAATAATTAGGGTGGGACCTGATTTTATCTATTAGAATTTAATCATGAATTGTGGGCTATAAAATACATGGACAATTTGAAAGTACATTGTTCTCACTAAGAAAGAGGCCAATGTAATTTCTGACCTGCCGAGGTTCTTGTTTTCTGGAGACACTAGAAACATGATATTCCTCAAAGTGTGGTGAGGATGAAGCAGCTCACTGTCAACATGCTGAGAAGAGAGTATAAACATGAGGTTTGTGCAGAATATGACTTTTCAGATCATAGTATTCTCAGTTTGGAGAAGAATTTACCTGTGAGAAGCAGAGGTGCAGGATGTTAGTGTTGAGTTTGTTTACGGCACGGGTGAATCGGTAACGAGTCAGATTATCGCCGCAGAACTCACTGCAGAGAAAACAAAACAGAATACAGGACTCGTCAGACATCTCTGAGCTGAACAACCCTAAAAAGGAAACTTAAATACTGAAGATTTTCCTGTCACATTCTTATATAAAAATACAGGTTTGACAATAAACATGCGGCTGTAACCTGTTGCACAACTTTTTCGGAAGGTTGACATCCAGAATATGAGATAGGATATTGACGAGCTGTGTAGCATAACAGAGGGCGGCACTGATGGTGTGTGCCGGGTTGATGTGGTCCAGCTCTGGACAAAAAAAATAGAGGAAAAACTTAACAATTTTTCCTTTCATAAAATGACTTCTATCATGTCAGAACTAAGCATGCCAAAGATAGTGTGTTGACTTATGAGATGAAATAAATGTTTAGCTGCTTAAATTTTTATTATTCGAATACTCAAAAGGCTGCGATTCAATTAAATAATTATATGCCCTGCAGATTTATTATATGTATATGTGCTTTAATTATTTACAAGTGTGTAGGCTACGGGCTCTTTTCACAGTAAACGCTGTTCCACACGAACTGTTATCATTTAGGCCTCCATCTCTGTATATGCTGTGAGTTTGGGTTGCTTATAATGTTCATCCGGGAATGCAATGTGCACCATTTCATCAAATGTGTAAGGTAAATCATTTATAAACCTACACCAACACAGGAGAATACATCAATATGTTTCTAAATATGAGAACTGTTCATCGCGTCTTCAAAATAAAAGTTTAAACCCTCGCTCTGAGTTTGCATGTTTTGATGCCCACATGTTCTTGTTCAATGCATTTTTGTGTAATTTTAAAGGTTATTGTTTGCTTAGGTCTATTTTTATTACCACAAAAAATATAAAAAAAATCTAATTGAAAAAATTGATCGATTACTCGATTACAAAAATAATCGTTAGTGACAGCCCTAATTTGGTTTGTTTTCATTTTAACACCACACCACCCAAGAAACAAGTTGAAAAACTGAAGACAAAAAAAATTAAAGTTTGCTTTGGATAAAAACTGTGAAATAGAGCATTGGGTTAGGAGGGATTTCTTCAAAAGTGTTTGTGTGAAATAACACATGTGACAGTGATGATCTGTGAATTCTGTACCTGGCCCCTGGTTTCCACTCTTCTCCTCCACCCAGCTGTAATAGGCGGAGCAGTCTCCATTACTGGGAAGTGTGACATGTGGCCCAGTGATACTGATGCTCGTCTCTCCGTTCTGATCGTCCCAGATCCAGCGGCCTGAGTGATAGGTGGTTCTCCTCGCCTCTGCGAGTTCACTGACAGTGCTGGAGGTCAGAGCAAGGTCATACTCAGCCACGACTGGATCTGCTGGGTCCCTGAAGGATACAAACATGTGAGATGATGACATATTCAAAAACTGGCCTAACGAGTTTACTTCATGATTATTTATCAATGTCAAGTGATAGTTGCTTCAGGGACACTGTAATTAGCTTACTGAGTGAAATAAAGTGTCCGACTCAAAGGACACATTCATAAGCGAGAAGTCAGTATAATTATTTGAGGTCATGGTGGATACATCAGGTAGAAACAAATATACACTACTGTTAAAAAGTTTGGGGTCAGTAAGATTTTTTTTTTTTAATGTTTTTGAAAGGAGTATCTTGTGCTCACCAAGACTGCATTTATTTGATCAAAAATACAGTAAAAATACTAAAACTGAAATATTATCTATATCTATTTAAATGTTTTAAAATGTCATTTATTCTTGTGATCTCAATGCGGATTTTTCAGCATCATTACTCCAGTCTTCAGTGTCACATGATCATTCTAATATGAAATCATTCTAATATGCTGATATATAAAATATAATTTTTTGTAACAATGTAAATGTCTTTACTGTCACTTTTGAACAATTTATTGCATCCTGGCAGAATGAGAGTATTAATTTATTTTAAAGTATTTACTTAGTAGTAAGTAAAGTAATAATTCCTTTAAAAAAAAAATCTAACTGACCCCAATTTTTTATGTATTATTTGCTGGTGTTGTGGTGATTAAAATCACCAAACTTTATTCCTAGATGTTCTGTACAGGAAATATGCACAGGACACATTTCAAAGCCACCATCAATTAGGGATGTCACTTAGGGATGAAGAAATTTACATGGTATATAAACTTGTGACAATACTGGTATTACCAATAACACCGGCTTTTGAATTCATAATCATGCGTACTCTGTGTACAGGCCTATAATTTGCAGACATCAAGAAGCCGCTATCAATATGCGGGGTATAGAAATCGATTTTGAATGCGCGTTCGCTTTTCACTTTAGAATTTGCTATTCTGTATATAGGGAGCAGCAGTACTGATCGCATATTTTACAAGATAATATATTCACATGCAGGATCAGTTGTGCACCAAATCCTCCGCCACTGTCTTATCAGTCATCTCTCTCTTCATGTGATAAGTGAAATCTGACTCCTGCTGCACTGAGTCTCTGCAGCTCATGCTGTATGGAGCAGAACAGATGATTTCAGTTTATATTTGTAAGGTCTAGGGCTGCCCTCGACTAAAAAAAAATTCTTGTTGACTAGTAGTTCCTGAGACCGAGATGGCAGATATCGTATCCTGATTGACAGCAGTGGCAGTGCCATGGTGGCCAAGTAATGTAATCGGTGTATAGCTGAACACCGTGTAACACCGCTAACACCGACTACCGCAGAAAGCCTACCATTAATCTGAAGACTGTAGGCAGCAAAATTATGCTGGCCAACTAGTTTACTTGTTTTGGCCAAAATCTAAGGTAGTATTGACTTTTCCAGACTGCACTGCAACAAGCTCAGCTAAAATATCCATCCACATGTATTATATGTTTATGCATATGCAATGTTAATTAGGGTATTTGTGCTTATCTGATCTGCTCTGACCTGCTGCCCTGCTTCTCCTCTTGGATGTTGAAGATGTGAGTGGTGAGCTCCAGGATGTGCTCTCTCCGCACCTCAGCCAGGGCCCCCAGCCTACCCTGCAGCTCTTTGGATCTCTTATCCAGGAGATCGCCCAGACGTTGGTTGTGCCGCTTAATTTTGTCCCTCTTTTCCTGATGTCGGCTGGCTCTACGCTGCAGTCGCTGCCCTTCCTCCTGGGAACGCAACAACAGCTCCCTGCCTAAAGTGAAGAAAAAGAAACAGCAATGATATCAAACAACACTAATACCATTTTTTATTTTCAATTATTCTGCTTTTTACTACTTAAAGGACAATCAAGAGAGAACTCACAAATGAGTACCACAGCTCAATGTGATTTATGCATGTTTACACACTTCTGTCATGGGATAAATTTTTTTGTGATACTCACCACTCTTGACTTCTTCATTGCTAGTGCAGATGGCCTCTTTGAGTTGTTGGATTTTCATCTTGCATGACATGATTTTCCACCTCTGTGATAAACAAAATACACAGCAATAATGATGAGAAATATCTTAAAAACAGGTTTGTATCTTGTATAATTTAACAACACATTAACAAAAATACTTACAAGTTGGTCTGCCTCGACTTTCTTGTCCATGGCTTCGATGACTCTGAAACAAAAGGAAAATTCAGACTGAGTATTATCAATGTACAATGTTGATC
Source organism: Hypophthalmichthys molitrix (assembly GCA_037950675.1). NCBI lineage: Eukaryota > Metazoa > Chordata > Actinopteri > Cypriniformes > Xenocyprididae > Hypophthalmichthys > Hypophthalmichthys molitrix. Next base: position 13,597,560 of record CM075508.1, read on the forward strand.
GTGCATCACATGATGCTGATATAATACCTCTGTTGAAGATTCTCCTTTTCATTTTTGAGCTTCTGGAGTCTTTCAAGCTTTTCTGAATACCTGTTGGCAGAAACACAATAAATACAGTGAGAACTAGTGAGAATACAGAGTTTTCCACAAGGAAATTAATCATATACACTACCAGTCAAAAGTTTGGAAACATTACTATTTTTAATGTTTTTGAACGAAGTCTCTTATGCTCATTAAGGCTGCATTTATTTAATAATAAATACAGAAAAAACAATAATATTGTGAAATATTATTACAGTTTAAAATTATGGTTTTCTATTTTAATATACTTTAAAATATAATTTATTTCTGTGATGCAAAGCTGAATTTTCAGCATCATTACTCCAGGCTTCAGTGTCACATGATCCTTCAGAAATCATTCTATTATGTTGATTTGATACTCAGTTATTATCAGTGTTGAAAACAGTTGTGTTGCTTAATATTTTTTTAGAACCTGTGATACTTTTTTCAGGATTCATTGATGAATAAAAGGTTAAAAAGAACAACATTTATTCAAAATATAAATCCTTTCTAACAATATAAATCTTTAAGAAAGAAATAATAAAAAAAAAAATTACTGACCCCAAACTTTTGAACGGTAGTGTATATTGTTACAAAAGATTTCTATTTTAAATAAATGCTGATATTTTATAACTTTTTATTAAAATAGAAAACCATAATTTTAAATTGTAATAATATTTCACAATATTATTTTTTCTGTATTTATTATGAAATAAATGCAGCCTTTATGAGCATAAGAGACTTCATAAGAGTCTAGACAGCATAAGAGTTCAAAAACATTAAAAATAGTAATGTTTCCAAACTTTTGACTGGTAGTGTGTGTGCACACACACGCATAAGTTAATAATGATATTGTCAGATTTGGTAACATGACTCAGCTAAACCTAGGTCAACACATTTGGGATGTCAAATATTGCCACAATATTTCTTCACTAAACTTATAAGCCATGACAACACTTTTAATTATGGATTTAAAACATATTTAAATTGCCACGCATTTGACATCTGACAAGAAATGAAAGAGACAGCTGAAACGTGAATCTCTTTGTTGTCTAATAGTTTGTTTACAAATTAGCAGTTAGCATGTTAGCAAACTAGGGCCATGAATTAGCAAAATGCTATCACAAGAATCTTCACAGAACTCATATTAACCCCGAAAACACTTAAAATCAAGGGGCAACGTGTGCTTAAATAAAATAAAAAGATGCGAAACGGATAATACTGACAAAATGCTAGCAAGCTAAACTGTATAAGCATACAGCGTAAATAAGAGGAAAAAAAGAAATTAAAACACCTCTCCGGATTTCTCCCGTCAAAATACACGAAATCCCCGCTCTGAATGCAACGGGCGCAGGTCAGTCTGCGTCTGGCGGTGTTGCAGAGCGGACATCTCTCCACGGCAACAAAAAGCCCCTCTGCATCATCCAGAGCCTCCACCATCACCGCGGGAGTAGCGCTAGCGCACGCCGGTTGAAGGTGCCGTTGAGGCGGATGGGGTCGGGCGGGTGCCCGGGCCTTTGATCCAGACTCTGGATACTCTTCACCAGGCCCCGAAGGCCGGGATTCGCCTGGTAAGGGACAAGCCATGATGATACAGGCTCTATGAAGACTAAAAGCCTCTTAGAAACGTTCACTGTGAGATTTACATGATTTGAGTTTGAAAATATTAAAATAAAACCAGTAGTTCTGATCCTGAGATCTCTATGACTAGCTGTGTGTGATGGCTGTCTGCCCTACGCACCAAATGACGTATGTTTGTGTTTGTGCTGTCACGTGTGTGGTGGTGGGTTTCCTTAGAAAAATTTACCATGGTAACCATACTCATTTAAAATGTTTCTTGAGCACCAAAGCAGCATATTAGAATGATTTCTGAAGGATTGTGTGACTGAAGACTGGAGTAATGGCGGCTGAAAATTCAGCTTTGACATCACAAAAATAATTACAATTTAAAATATATTAATAAAGAAAAAGAGCTATTTTAAATTGTAATAATATTTCACAATATTACTATTTTTACTGTATTTTTGATCAAATAAATGCAGCCTCGGTGAGCATAAGATATTCTTTCAAAAACACTAAAACGCACATATGCATAGTATGCAAAAGAGAAGTGTTCAAAGTTTATTTACCTGCATCAGCAAGTAGCAGTTCAACATGTACAAGAGGGACAAAACATAGTCATAACCGAAGTGGATACTTAGTGTCTCCATTCAAGAGTCCACATAGGGCAAATCTGAATATTTTAACAAAACATTTACTGTTCACAGGACACTTTAGGATGCTCTGTTATCTCAGCAACCCTCACTAATGCAGACATTACAAAGTAAACGTAAAGAGAGTAAAAAAAGTGCAATAACAAAAGTTTGATTCAATTATTGCATTCAAACCTTTCAAGTTCCACTAACACATGGACACAAAGCACATCGTTATAGACAAATATTCACATGCAGCACGTTTCTGCACAAGTGCGGCGCTTCTACTGCTTCCTGAACCCTTTCAGGATGGGATAAATATTTTCAAAGGCTTCATAGATCTCTGACCGTTCTTTTGCACCTAAAATCATAATAACATAAAATAGTTTCACAAAATGTCAATGCATGGCTGCCAAATGTTTTTAAGATTACACTAAGTTAGATTATACTAGAGAATATGACTATATATCAACTATACCTGTAAGCACAACTTTTCCAGATACAAAAATCAGCAGCACAATACGTGGCTTCACCATGCGATATATCAAACCAGGAAACAACTCCGGCTCGTAGCTGGAAGGATAAAATGGTTGACAGCGGTTAAAGACGATGTAGTTAAGTCATATAATATTGTGGACCTGTAATCATCAAACTCATTTATGATAGATGCCTGTCCAGACCTGCTGAACTGCTGGTGAGTGAGGACCAGGCCTTCTAAGCGTATAGGAAAGCAGACATCACAACTTCCAACCATGTTTTGGATCTTGAAGTCAAGGAATTTGGCAGGAAAACCAAGTTTCTGTACCACCCGGGCATATTTCCGTGCAGCAAGGCGAGATTGCTCCTCACTGCTTGGAAAGATAAACAAAGAAAAGGCAAATATAGAGTAAAAGACACGTAAGAATATTTATGAGCTAAGTTTATCTGTTTTACAGTCGTGCTACCCTTATGCATCATAGTTAAGAGTTTTGAATATATGTATTATGTATACCTCTTGGCCCCAGTGCAGACCATTTTTCCAGAGCTGAAAATGAGAGCGGTAGTTCTTGGTTCACGGATCCTCATTATAACTGCAGCAAAACGCTATATATAAGTGAAATTTGGAGTTATGATACCAGAGACAGTTTAGTTCACCCATAATTATTTTTTTTGTTGTTGTTTTTTTTACCCATCCTTCTGTCAACAGAGTAAACAATGACTTTACAATTTACAGGAACTATTCCTTTAAGAAAGCTACATAATGTTTGTCTATGATTTAATATAGTTCTATACAGTGTTGTATAAACTTCAGTAGGAAAGTACCTTTGGGTTGTATTCAGCGTTTCGAGCTTGAAGTGCAATGGATTTGAGATCCAGAGGACAAGCAAGATTCACTGTTGACACAATATTCCTGTGAATAATCAAAAACAGGTTTGGACATATAGACTGGCATGGTCAACAGATGCATTTCTCACAGAAAACTATGATCCAGTGGCTGGTTTTTCAGAAGTAATCACTCTTTACTTGTGCAAAGGATTCTATTGAAAGGCACAGACATTTGTTTTGGTGAAATTATGGAGTCAAAATAATTTACAGCCATTTCTGCAACACTTGGAACAAGCTCTAGGCAAACGTGATGCCGTAAGATGTTACAAAGAATCTCAGATACACACTCCATATTTTCCGTATAAAATATCTTACTGTAATTGTGGTATGATGCCTGAACTCTCTGTCACTGGGGTCATGGGGGTCATAGGAGTCATGGGAGTCATCGGGAGACTGAACTGTGAGGTGTTTTTGGCAGAATTACTGGCGTCAGTATCTGCCTCTGTTGACTCTCTCGGTGGACAGTCGGTGTAAATACCACTGTCCTCATTACTTTTGACATTCTCAGCCTGTGGCGGCTCATCTTGAGTGCTCAGTTCATCAGGTAAGAAGCTCAGGTCCAAGTCCTCAGTAAGATCTTTCTCCTGAGAGGTTAAAGAGGACAGGAAAGAGGAATCCTGGAGCTGTGGAGCTGGAGCCTGTAGACCCAGATCCCCCTCAAAGATGTAATCAGATGAACCCTTAGGAGAACAAAAACAAGCAAGAAAAAATACATTAATGGCTTCTATAAGGTCTAACAGACCGTATATTGTTAGGGAGGACCAACATTCCAAATGACAAGGATAGATATTTTTATCACATAAATTACATTTATTAAAACAATATATTTATTACTCAACTTAAATGTATGACTAGCATAGCAATATTTAGTTTGTCTATTCATTTGTGTAGCAACACATCATATGTATTTATTACTGTATTTTTTCTATATTAATGTATATTTCCTTATTTATAATTACTTTATTTATCTTATAAGAGCCTGTGCATTATAATAGACTTGAATGTATCTCGATAATATTGATTTATTGATTTTCAGCTAACAAAGACTCTCCTTACGCGTTTAAGCATTTCATTTTACAACTTACAGCAATAGTCTGGTCAAAGTAATTTTCGAGGGCTGCCTCCTCATCCATGTTCCTTATGGTCCATTGAAAGACAACGGATTTACATGAAGTAAAGTTTCCCAGTCTCTATGTTTCTGTACCTGTGGATGTGATCTAATTGGCATCAAGTGTGAAGCTACTCAGAGGCGTGACAAATCATGTCATCAAAACAAAGGAGTTGGTTCTCTCTAGTATGCTCAAATAAAATATTTTTTGCAATAAAACAACAAACATAATAATTTGTTGGCCTGTTGCGCTAACAAAATCTAACAACTTAAAAAAAAAAAATCATGCCATGCAGTCTCCGGACAGTAGAGGGAGACAGACACAACGCTGTAAACAGTCACTTACGCGCATGAGCGGAAGACGAATCTCTGAGAACAACTGTTAAACATGTGAGGTGTACATGAGCTGTCACAAATCATTTCAAACCATTAATAGTTCAATGTGTAGTTTTTCGTATATAGATACTTTGACATGCATGGAAGAAAATTATATTATGAGTATTTTAAGCTGATGGAGGCTTGAAAAATCAACAGTTAATATATTGGTTCCATAGAAACATGTGGATAGGGTTATGGATGCAGTTAAAGAATGCTTGAGGGATTTTCCTAAAGAAGCTCGGGGTGAGTTCATTGGCTGTCAATTATTGACGTCTGAATGCATTTAATATATATCCATATGATCATGCCGATAGATAGATAATTTACATGCAATAGAAAATTTACACACTATCCATTTACAGAATATAACGTTACACAAAAAGTTTTGTTGCACCAAAATAAATCTTTTAACAGGGCTTTTCAATGCCACTGACCCCAAAATATGAGGGACCCCCATCCTAAAATTTAAAAGATGGCTATATATATATATATATATATATATATATATATATATATATGTATGTGTGTGTGTGTGTGTGTGTAAAAAGACCAAATTAATGCTGTGAAAAAATTGTGTAAAATATTTAGTTTCTATTAGCTTTAAGTTGTAGATGTAAGTTAGATGCATTTTATTGATGTATTTATTTTTATTATTATATACTTACATTTTATTTATATTCATATATATTTATTAGTTTTTAATCATATTTCATTTGTTTTAAGCAATTTTCATTTTCAAGTTTAATCTTTTTTATTTTTTTATTTTTTTTTACATTTATTTTCTTATTTTTATTTATTTAAATGAAATTTTATTCATTTTAATAATTTATTTATTTACTTTAATCAAATGTTTTGTTTATGTAGTTATTTATATTTTGTTTAAACTAAATGTTATTTTTACACTGCTTTTCTCTAAACGTTTCTACTCCCTTGTGCCCCCCAGTTTGAAAACCCCTGATTTAACATAAAAAATAATGTGTGAATCTCACTAATAAATGTTATTGACTTCAAAAGAAAACTATATATATATATATATATATATATATATATATATATAATGAAAATTGGGATTGTTATGAAAACAATGTTACAATATTTTTTTTTGTGTGTGTGCAAAATCAGTTTTTAACCCAGAATACTCCAAAACATAAGCAATATGCCTACTTTTTTGTTGAAAGCCTTTTATGTCTTTTCTTCCTTAGAGCTTTATCTTAACGATACAGTGCCATACCTGGATGGGCCCCTCTCCCCACTTCAGTTTTATCGTGACTGGATTGGCCCCAACAAGCCCTGCATCATTCGCAACGCCTTCAGTGATTGGCCAGCTTTATCTAAATGGAACCCCACATATCTCAGGTGAGCCAATCAGATGATCAGATCTAACATTTAAACACTATGCCCTGAAAATGTTTCTGTGCAACTTTTCTTCTCAATTTTTTTGTAGAGAGAAAGTGGGCTCCAAAGTCATCAGTGTGGCCGTAACTCCAAATGGATATGCAGATGCCGTAAACGGGAATCGCTTTGTGATGCCAGAGGAGCGTCAGATGTCCTTCACCTCTCTGCTGGATATCATAGAGGGGAAGGTGAAGAGCAGTGGTGTGTTTTACGTTCAGAAGCAATGCTCAAATCTGACTGAGGAGTTACCGGAGCTGACGGGAGACGTAAAGACTCACATTCCCTGGATGAGTGAAGCTCTTGGTATGTCTACACATTTTACATTCAGTTTACCTAGAGAATGGTTGGAGAATGGCAAAATATTTAAATGTGGATTCTGAAATTATTATTGGTTTTTTTGTTTTTTCAGGAAAAAGGCCTGATGCTGTAAATTTCTGGCTTGGGGAGGAAAGTGCTGTCACATCAAGTGAGTTTGTCTTCACTTGTTTATAAACATAAAATATTGTAAACTTTAAACCAGTGGTTCTCAAACAGGAGGCCTCAGCAACCTTTAAAAAACGAGCCTCAGGATGAAATAATTTATATAGTTTAAAATAAGACAAGCATTAGAATTTACCAAAACAACAAATCTTATTTTAATTTACCTCTTCAACAACTGTTCTTTTGTTCCACGGTTTTGAAAATACTGGATATACTAATTTTAAAAAGTGTGTTTTCTAGACCTAGAAAAGTCATGTAAATTAATAAGATCTTAAAATGCCATTGGCATTTTAATAATAAGCTCTAAAATATTTTATCGTGTAGGAATTTTTTAAAATTCTAATCCTTAATCCTTATCCAGTAAATCAGAAAATGACTAGAAAAGTCATGCAAATTGAAAATTGTTATAGACAGTAACCTTAGAATCAAAAAGGTTGAGAAACCACTGCTTTAACACCCAATTTATGTACCCATTTTTGTTAGTGAACACAGTTTTGTTTTATCTGTAGTGCATAAAGATCATTATGAGAATCTATACTGCGTGATCTCTGGGCAGAAAGAGTTTATTTTACTTCCTCCGACTGATAGACCTTTCATACCGTATGGTAAGGAGTCGTTTCTCTATCCTAATCTTTTATTTTGCTTGCTTAGCTTAACATTTCCTTAACGTGCTTTGAGGAAACGGCCTCATGGCTCTGCTTCTGTCTATTGGCGTTGTTTTATTTTCTCCTCATAGAGCTCTACCAGTCAGCAACATACAGACAGAAAGAAGATAACACCTTTGAAATAGTGGATGAGGAAGATTCAGTCAAAGTATTTAAGTTTATTAAAATTAAACTATTAAAATTGAATTCTATATTTTTCTATAAATTTTTATAATTAAAAAATGAATCTTTTTTGCAATATTTTTCCACATCTTTTATATCTCTTTCAGGTGCCCTGGATCCCTCTAGACCCCTTGAACCCAGATTATGAGCGATATCCCTCCTACAGACTGGCTAAACCTCTGCACTGCACTGTGAAAGCTGGAGAAATGCTGTACCTGCCCTCCCTGTGGTTCCACCACGTGCGACAGTCTCACGGCTGCATAGCGGGTTGGTGATGTGACTGCTAACAAGATTGCTAATAACACTAACTTATAAAGATGCATCAAAATGAAAATTCTGTTCCGAAACCGAAAATTTCAGGATGCATTTAGCCGAAAACTGCCTACTCAAATAGCCTTGTAGAAATAGCTTTAGAATTGTTTCTACTCCAGTTTGTTGCTGAAATATTATTTAAACTACAATAAACTGTAATAAAAACTTGTTTTCATTACAGATTTATTCAAATATACATTAAAGGGGACCTATTTTGCCCCATTTTACAAGATGTAAAATAAGTTTCTGATGTCCCCAGAGTGTGTATGTGAAGTTTTAGCTCAAAATACCCGACAGATAATTTTTTATAGCATGTTAAAATTGCCACTTTTTGGGGCGCCGTTTCAGTGTCCGCCCTTTAAATGCAAATGAGCTGCTGCGCTCGGCCTATGAGGGTGGAGCTTCAAGAGCTGATTCTCTGGTGTCAGGATTCAGTCTGGACCAATGTAATGTCAGGAACTGCGAATATATGCTGCATGGAAATAGAACGGGTATAGTTTATTTTAATTACAGTTATAACTTATATTGTCTTCTTCCACTATATTAGTACAAGCCTGTTGTACCGGACCCCGTCCGAATGATGACCAAAACATTACCGATGAGTTTTATAACGTTTATTGTACTTCACAAAAGATGAAGCGTCCGTTTTCACTCTAGAAAATCACTGTAAGAGCTTAATAAAACACAGTTCATGTGTGCATTAAAATATTATCCATAAACTCTCTCTCTCTCCCTTGCATTATCATCAACCTACACAGCGGAGTACACAGAAACACTTGTTACAACTAACAGTAAACAAATATATAAAGACCTTATGCCTTTTTGGGTGGTGCTTAATAAACTGGTAAACTTTATATCCGTAAATCAACTCCGATGAACTGTAATAAAGTGCTCTCACCTTCATTACTGCTGTATTCAGTATCACTCTGGAGACTGTAATCTGGATCACTAACAGTTTACTGATCTATCCTTGAGTAACACATTTTTAGCACAACCTCTGTTTTGTATTGTCCATTTGTATTGACATTCGCTCACAAAGCAGTCCGGTGTGAAATGATTTGCGCAGACATAAACAAATTTCGGTAGAGTTGGGGGAGCATTTTCTTCGAAAACAAAATTAATCCACCTCGTCTTCAGCGGCTCAGATTTAGGGAGTAAATGGAGAGAGCTATGTGGATTAATACATCCAGCTACAGAACACCTAAAACACTTAGGAGACATTCTCGTCAGTGCAGCAATGGCGGACTGCGTAAACTCGCTGTGAACTCGCTCAGGGCGGTTCTATGTTAAAACGGCAGTGTCTGTCAACATTCGTGGGCGGGGCCTGTGGCTGATGATTAAAAAAAAAAGGAGTGGTTGGATTTTTATCATTATAGGGTGGTTGTGTACACACACTGCCAACACACATTTATGCCCAAACACCATGCAAAAGTGATTTTTGCATTGTGTTTACAATGTAAACAGCGTAGGAGATGACAGGGAAGAGAAGAAATTGTTGAATAAAGTCGTCATTTTTGTTTTTTGCACACAAAACTTATTCTTGTCACTTATAACATTAAGGTTGAACCACTGTAGTCACATGGACTATTTTAATATCTTTACTACCTTTCTGGGCCTTAAAATTGGTTATGACGTTGCTGTCTATAGGGAGGTCAGAAAGCTCTCTGATTTCATCAAAAATATCTTAACTTGTGTTACGAAGATGAACGAAGGTCTTATGGGTTTGGAATGACATGAGGGTGAGTAATTAATGACATAAATTTCATTTTAAGTTAAATAACCCTAAGTAAAAATATATATAATATATTCTCTTTAGTTATTTTTTTCTAGCTAACTAATGACTTTATGGACATTGAATAGTTTTACTGAGGTAAATGTAACGTTAAGTGTTTTATTGACGTCTTTCCCTGGTTGAAACACCGATTGAGCGATTACATGAGACAGGATTCATTTCAGTAACTTGTACTTTACCTTTTAACAATCCTTCTGATATTAAATTCATGTTTATTTGGTGCTGTAATTAGTAGTAAAGAAGAAGAGATAATCAGTTCACGTTCCACTTGAACTGAGGTGCTACAGCGATCTTTGATGCAGTATAAAAGAGCACCAAAATGACATTTATTGTTTGAATTTTGTAATAAATTGACAGAATTTAAAAGTTGAGACTTTGCTTCATATTAAAAGTAACAAAGCACAAAGATTTCTGCGATTATTTGATGGCAGGCCTGCTAAATGTTTAGTAAAGTTTTCTTCACACATCAACAGAAAACGTCTCAGGTTAAGAGTGTAACCCTGGTTCCCTGAGATGGGGAACAAGACACAGCATCATGGAGTTGACGCTATGGGGATGCCCTCAGTGTCACCGATATCTGAACACATGTAGCAAACAAGGCAATCTTATTGGCTGACGGCAGTCCATGACTTCACAAGCAGAGTGCCCGTGAGTATAAGAGGGCGCCTGCAAAATACGCCATCAACTCTTTTGTCTGAAGGAGACGTGCAGGCAAACCCAATGCATGGCAATGAGACTCCACTCCTTTCTCAAATGGGGATCTAGCGTTGGTTAGAAAAATACTATGAAGCCGTAAAGCTACATACAAGCCACCGTTTCCTAGTATTTTTCTAACCAATGCTAGATCCCAAACTAAAAAAATGGATCAACTGAAGCTACAGGTAGCAAAGAACATGTTCTTTAAGGAACACAGTCTATTCCAGCGTCAAACAGGGCAATAGGGCTGGGGCAGTCTGACCACCTGTCCCTGCTCCTAATTCCGGCATATCCCCCCTCAGGAAAAGTGCTCTTATTACGTCTAGGATTGTTAAAACATTGCCTGAAGATGCCTCATCAGCTGCAGGATTGTTTTGAAAGTACAAACTGGGATGTTTTTAAACACCAGGACCTGGAGGAGTGTACTGCAGCTGTCCTGAGCTACATCAAGTATTACATGGATATTTTCACTGTGGACAGGTCTATCCCAACTGGAAGCCCTGGATGACAATAGAAGTCCAGTGCCTGCTCAAGGACAGGGACACTGCTTTCAGGTCTGGTGATCAGGCACAATACAGCACTGCCAGAGCCAACTGAAAAGAGGCATCGGAGAGGCCAAAGCTGCTCACAGGAAGGAAAATTGAGGACCACTTTCACAGTAACAACTTGAGGCAGGTATGGGAAGGGGCTTCAGCACATTACCAACCACAAATCCAGTAACCTCTCAGTTGCTGACGGTGATGCATCACTGGCAGAGGAGTTGAACCATTTCTTTGCCCGTTTTGAAGTGTAGCCACATCTTCATTGTGGAGGAGCAAGAGGTGACGTGACGTGACATGTGGCCAAGTATGGTGTCCCATACTCAGAATTTGTGCTCTGCATTTCACCCATCCAAATGCACACACACACAGTAGTGAACACACACATGCCGTGAACGTACACCCAGAGCAGTGGGCAGCTATTTTTTTGCTGCGGCACCCTGGGAGCAATTGAAGGTTAGGTGCCTTGCTCAAGGGCACCTCAGTTGTGGGTAATGAGAGTGGAAGAGAGCGCTGTTCATTCACTCTCCCACCTACATTTCCTGCCGGTACTAAGACTCAGACCCACGACCTTTGGGTTACAAGTCCGACTCTCTAACCATTAGGCCATAACTGCCAACTGCACAACTGTGAGGCACACACTGAGGGCGTTGAATCCGAGGAAGGCTGCAGGACCCGATGGAGTCACTGGATGGGTTCTGACGGACTTTGCAGACCAGCAGGTTCCACCCTGTCTGAAATCCTCATTTATAGTTCCACTGAAAATAAAGCTTACAGTTAGTAGTCTAAATGATCACCGCCCAGTGGCACTGACAACCATTATTATGAAGTGTTTTGAGAAACTGGTCCGGAGTCATTTCATTACTCGCCTTCTACCCGTATTCGACATACACCTGTTTGCATATAGAGCAAATAGATCTACAGAGGATGCCATAGCCACAGCTCTTCACACTACTCTGATTCACCTGGAGCAGCAGGGGAGCTATGTTAGACTTTAGCTCTGCATTTAATACCATCCTCCCCCACAGACTGGTGACCAAGCTGGCAGACTTGGGACTATCCCACTCAAGTTTGCTGATGACATCACTGTTGTGGGATGCATCTCGAAGGGGGATAAGTCTGCATATCGGGACAAGGTGTCTGTGTGGTGTATAGACAATAACTTGGTCCTTAACACCACCAAGACCAAAGAGCTGATCATAGACTACAGAAGGAATAAAACAGTTATTCAGCCCTTACTCATTAGCATGGACTGTGTGTTTCAGACTTTCATTTTCAGAGGGTTTCTGGGCATCCACATTGAGGAGGATCTGACCTGGAGTGCTAATACCACAGCACTAATAAAGAAGGCACAGCAGGGACTTTACTTCCTGAGGATCCTCAGGAAAGAAACATCTGACAAAAAAACTGCTTGTATCTTTTTACTGATGCTCCATAGAGAGCATACTAATATACAGTATATGTTTGTGGTTTAGTAGCTGCAGAGTAGTATTATTAATTTCTTTGTATACAAGAATACAGTGACAATAAAGGCATTCAGTTCAATTAAATTCAGGGAACCAGGGTTAAAAACGTTCCCTTTCGAAGTGGAACTTCGACGTGGCATCATAGAATTGACACTATAGGGAACCAATACCCACTATTGTAGATATGCAGACCATAGTGGACATAAAATAACCTGACTCTACAAATCAATCAGTTAAGAGTCAAGGCGGATCAACCTCCAGGACGCAAGGAAAAAAAAAGTGACTCGTTGACTTAGTGGAGCCACTTCCTAAGCTTAACTTCTCTAATAGCCAGAGAAGTTGTTTCCACTTCCATGCTATCCAAGGAAGTAGCTCGCCTACAACCTCAGATCTACCACTACTTCTAAGGGGGAGAATATGGCCCTCGCTTCATCAAGGGATGCAAAGACACAAGAAGCATAGAGCAAAGGCTCTTGCCATCTCAACTCAATCCCTCAGGAAACCGCAAGGGAGCTAAAGCTCACTTTGATGAAAGCCTTCACCAGGACAGAATGAAAATTCTGTCATTAATTACTCACCCTCATGTCATTCCACACCCGTAAGACCTTTGTTCATCTTTGGAACACAAATTTTATAAAATATTTTTGATGAAATCTGAGAGGCATATGACTCGTCCATAGACAGCAATTTAACCATCTCTTTCAAGGTCCAGAAAGGTACTAAAGACATTGTTAAAACAGTCGACATGACTGCAGTGGTTCAACCTTAATTTTTAATAATCTAAAGTTTGTGACCTCATGGACTGCTGTCAGCCAATAAGATTGCTGTTTCGGTCATTGATTTTGGCCCTCCAAAACCAATTTTCGGTCCCTACTTGCATATTCTGTTCTGTACTTTTCTTATGGTCAATAATGTAAATAATCATGAATGACAATGATGTTTAACATGCTCTTTTTGTCTTGGCAGTGAATTTCTGGTATGACATGGAATTTGATATCAAGTACAATTACTTCCAACTGGTGGAATCCATGACAAAAGCTGTGGGATCACTGTGAGACTGTTGTCACATATGTCCTGTTCAAAGGTGAAGATTTGGTTAATATATTCGAATATCAACAGCTGGTGGCTTTACATGTGAAGATTCAGAGACTTCATGAGATGTGCAAGTATATTTTTTAAGTGATATGGAATAAATATCGCAATAAACAATGCTATTTCCCATGTAATAAATACAGTTTTATTTGTTTGACTTCTCTGAGAAAGAGATTTCAGATGATAGATTGTATAAACACTGAGAATAGAAACACTTGACTTCAGTTTGGAGCAAAAGGTAAGACAAAGTCACAAGTTTCCAAAAAGAAACAGTCTTAGAAACTACTGGTCCATCTGTAATCCTAGACTACGTCTTGATCAATTGGCCATATGTTACATGAAAGCAGAGCTGGTCACCACAGAGATAGCGCTGAAAGCTGAAGGTTTGCATGATTGTTCATGAGCAGCAGGTCAAGCATGCAACCATGCGAGCCAACCCTAAATTCTGCCCTAAAAAACCATTCTTCATGCATATGTAGTGTATTCATGCCGAAACTCACATAATGCTTTTGTTATTGATGCAGTCCTACTGTACGGTTTTCACTTCTGCTATATCACTGAAGCCCTCTAGCTAGCTAAATCAAGTCTGTTTGGGCTTACATTATATATCATTTTTATGTCATGCATTTTCAGTCTCTCTTAAAGCCATAGCACTTTTTATGAGATGGCAAATGAGAGCTTTTGTTGCATACCAAATGGGTTTTAATGAATCTATTTTACTACAAGACTGCCAGTGCAATCTGCCATTGGTGAGATGGGGTGTATATCCCTTTTTTTGGGCTACAATGAGTAAAAATTTGAGTTGTAATTGCATTTTGCATCATTTGTTAATAAATTTGTACTGACAATCCTCAAAAGAATGTGAGAGGGGTTGAACTAAGCAACAAGTCAATAAATAGAATTTATGCATCTCAGACACCAGGCAAGTTGCAGCTGTACTGAACTAGTTGCAGTGTTGATTTAAGCTGGGTGTACACAGTGCAAATTTTTTATGTTTTTTTTTTTCTTTCTTTCTTTTTGTCAGAACGTACAGTATGACCCCAGTAAAATCTTGTATAAAAGGCAATGATGACTGTGACATCACCTGTATCTTATGTCATGCTGTATGATATGCATCTTTGGTCATGACTGATGGCATTGACTGGGTGTTTGCATTATCAATCCTGTCACATTCTGACATTTTCATTCACAAAGAGCATGTCATGCTAATTGATCATAGATTCAGTTTTGCTCTTTGACAAAAATAATCTTTTAAGATCCCAAAATCGTACAGTGGGCACCTAGCTTTTGTGTGCAATTCGTTTCAGTAGGAGAGCTGGACACAATAAAATATGTGCTGGTCCATCTACAGTATAGAAGTTACAGTACACTTAACATTACAATGCCATAATTTGAATGAATCTTAATAAAAAAAGTTTCAAATTATGTAAAAGAAGAATTGTTTCTACCAGAGGTAAGAGAGGCAATACCTTAACATAGTTAGCAAGGGATTGTTGATTACAGAATGACTGTTTTGTTTAGCTCTTGGGTAAATGAGAGCACATCACATGACAATAAAAAATACCTTTTAAGAAGTCATCACCAGAAAGCAATATGTAAAATGCATTTCATTTCAGGACAAGGATATTTCTAAAACCAAACTTATAGAAAATCTGTAAACCTTTCTCATAATTTGTGCACAAAAGTAATTTTCTATCTACTTGGCTATTGCATCTCCATCAGTGTCACCAGAATGGTCAATTCAGTTCAGTGCTTTTATGGCAGTTTTGTTTCTGTTACCATTTGCAACCTGGAATTAATCAATCACTGATAATTTTGAAATATAACCTGCTTGAATTACAAATGCCGGATTTATTCCTTAAAACAAATTGCTGGTCAAGATTAAGGCACCCGTATCCATGAGAAAGTTACCATTCAAGTACAAAAAAGTCCTGCAAATAATACAAAATCATCCTTCAAATTTCCTAAATTTTTTCCTCTGGCACCCAACTGACCCTGCTGGGTATCAGGACATTGACACTGTACAACAAACACACGTTGAAGAGCCTCTGTGCAACTTATTGACCTATCACATGAGAATAATAAATATGCACCCCAAAGTCCCAATTCAACTTTAGAGTATCAGCACAAACACAAAATACAGTATAAAAATCATTCCATAATAAAAGGTAAAAGTGTGACAAATCTGCATGGCTAAGACTTCCAGGGATACCGGTCCCTTTGAAGTAGAGCATTGAGAATTTTTTTTTTTTAAATATCAAGCACAATGTTCAAATACATAATGCTTGCTGGAAATTCCTCACAACAACAACAGTTCATTTTCTTTGTAACTCTTTTAGTTTAAAATATGACAGAATATTGTATCCATATAAAACTGCCTATTTGTCTTTAAGACAGTGACCAAATTGCTGTACCATGCAGTCAACAAACCATGTAATCAATTACTGTCCTCGATGACGTGTGGGACAACATACAGATACGTTTTTAGTAGCAGGACACAAAGAGGTGAGAAAAACCAGGGGTGTGTTCCTGCCATAGTAGCATGCTGAACAGGGAGGTAGGATAGTGGCATTTTTTCTCAATCTCTTTATTAAAAGCTCCCCACTATCTAAAACAGTCTCATGGCTTGGTATCCTGTTGCAGCCACGGCGCACAGAGTAGTCAGATCTTGTTGTCCATCCTCTTCTCTACTGCACTGAGCAGCAATTTGGAGTACTGCTCTAAAAGGGCTAATGTCCTGTCATCGCCCAATGTTGCATTACTGTTAGCCAACATGGGCACTGTGCAAGTGCTAGGCGGTCTTGAAGGAGTGCATGGTGGCAGGCAATTCAGCTCATCTCTCATTGCCTGAAATGCTTCGGCCAGCACACGTGTCATTTCCTGCTGCTCCTCACTGGAGTTGGTGGAGTTGCTTAGCTACAGGAGCGCACACACATATGTAAAGTTAGAGTCAAGTCAGCCACACAAAACAGTTTAGGCAGACGTGTGGGCTGAAGTGCAGCCTACTCTACAATTACATGTGAATGTGACCTAATGATAACCTACCATTTTGTAGAGGTGGGAGGCTCTTTTGAAACTGCTCTGCAATTCATTGGCAACCAGCCTACAAGAATCCACACTGAGAGATGTGTCTGCAGAAGAGAAACCGAACTCTGTTAGAGTCATACTGTGTGTTAACATGAGCCTTGCAACAAAACAATCCCATTTTGACTGAGCATACAAAAAAGTGAAACTGAGAAGTAGAAAGCATTGATAATGATTTAGAGAAGTGGTACTCAGCACAAAGTGATTTACAGAAGTATGACATGGATTAACATCATTTGATTTTCCTGGAACAACATTCCGATTATTAACCAACAACAGCCCTAACTCTTACATTAAAACTGGAGGAAAATGATTGATCTTAAGAAAATTGTTGCAGGACCTTATCCTAAAGATCAAAGGTTAATGATTGGTTGGTAGGAATGTTGTTCCGGGTCCAATATTTCTTTAGGAGGGTCCCTTTCTTGCAGCGTTTAACTCCAAGTCCGACCTTAATTCTAAAGACCTTGATTAACAGGTTTTGGTGTGTTTAACTAGGGTTGTAGCTAAACACTAAATGAACTCCAATCTTGCTCCTGGAGGGACACTTTCCAACAGAATTTAGGTCTAGCCCTAATTAAACACACCTGAAACAGCTAATCAGTCTTCAAGATCCCTAAAAAAATCCAGGCAGGTTTAATAGAGCTAAATTTTGCAGAAAAGTGGCCTTCCAGGAGATTGGATAAACCCTTGTCCTAACCTAATCCTAATTCTACCCTAAAATCAGAGGACAATGATCAGTTGATAGGAATGTTGTTCCTGGCCATAAATATAAAAACAGGGGGCAATAATTTAGTTGGTAGGAATGTTGTTGCATCAAAGGATGTTGATCCAGGAAGCTTTTACTTGTTGTATGTACTGCATACACCTTTACACTATGAATTACAGTTGATGCTTTAAGGATCATCCATGTATTTGGTTTAATAAAGAATGTTTTAGCAAGTAAAATACATGTGTTAACTTGGCACATAAACTGGTTGAGTACCACTGGTTTAGAAGATGGATGTTACAGCAAGTGTTAGTAAGGGCATGCCTCACCCTGCAGGTGGTATTGATTAATGGATGGAGAAGGTGAAGAGGAGATGAAAGAAGTGATGGAGGAGGAGGAGGAGGAGGATGAGAGAGGCCAGAGCCCTTTGGTAAACAAGTGTTTAGACAGCCCAAGTCGTAGCAGAATGGAAGATGAAACGAGGGAAGACTGATGTCCCAGCAAACCTGAGTCTTGGGCTCCTGAGGAAGACTGAAGACGACTTGGGCTGCACTGGCGCATGGGAGAGCACTCAGCCTCAGGGGCATCCTCTTTTCTTGGCTCTGTGTGCGAGTGAAGTTCAGCTTCTGTTAAGTTCTTGGTCTGGCTGGGAATAAGTACCATATTGAGCTCAATCTGTTCTGGGTTTTCAGATGGGCTCAAACAAACAGCTGTGACCGGCTGTACGATGCTGTTGGGCAGGTGAACTGCTGCAGGAAGTGAAGAGGGAGTTGTTGGGGTTCTACTCAAGGACTCCTTTTCCTTTTGTACAAGCTTGGGGCTCTTGCTGCTCGGCGAGAGGGAAGATAAGAAGGGTTTATCTGGAAGAGGATTGGGAATGTCTGTATGGAGAAGGGGTCGAGCACTGCCAGTCAGTTTGACCTGGAGACCTTTAGAAGAAGAGTTTCCAGTTGAGCCAGCGCTTAGTGTGGATACGACTGCTGCATGGGGCGTGAAGGGGCCTGGAAATGGGGACGTGGAAGTATTAAAGGAAGACACCTGGGTAACAGGAGTGGTGGGCTTGCTCTGGGAGGAGCTCCGAGGGTTGGAATAGTCAGAACCTGAGCTCCGGCGTGGGTCTGAAGATCCTGTGTCTTCTCCTAGTTCCATGACATTCAAGTTGTCACCCATGGAAACGGAGCGGGAAATCTTGGCCATGGAGCTAGTGGTAGGACTCATGTAGGAACGGGATTTGGACTTGGTAGGTGTAGTGATGTCCCTGGGCAGGGTAGTGGTAGGGCTGGTGAGTGAGACAGAGGGAAGGGAACGCCGTGGTCTTTCAGAGGTGTGGGGCTGTGGGTGGACTTCCTTAGAAGGACGACTGGATGTCTGGACAATGTCAGCTGATCAGAAGAGGGAGGGTGCAGGTGATTAATGTGAGAAAAGAAGAATCTCCAAGTTATTCTTCATTTAGCAGACACTTGAAAAATGATAGCAGCTTCAACTTAAGGCTGGAAAACACTACAAGGCTTTTAAAATTTGAACAAATTTTAAAACACTAGGCCACATATACTTGCCGACTTTTTAAATAGTAACAAAGAAAAACTGAGCATCATACACTAAACCACTGAGGATTATACTCTACCTACTTGGTACTACTAGAAGACACATGACAAATGAAAACAATATGGCCTGGTTTCACATACAGGGTTTAGATTAAGCCAGGATTAGGCCTTAGTTTAATTAGGACATTTGAGTAGCTTTTATAGACATGCCTTGGGAAAAAGACATTACAGGTGTGCATCTTGAGACAAAACAATGGCACTGACATATTTTAAGATATGTCAGTGCAAGTTGCTTTCAGTTAAAACAGCTCAAACATGCATTTTAGTCTGGGACTAGGGTTAAACGGGGGCAGGTGTTCTAAAATCGGCTCAAAATAATGCCCAATCATACACTGAGATTTTCTGCAAAATCTGTCAACTCCGACTGAAAGTGTTGACTCCTCCAGACTGCAAATAAGGGCAAAAATCTAAGCAAAAGTCTTGTAGGGTTTTCCAGCTTTTAGGGTTATGCACCTAGGGCACAATTGTAGTATGAATATTAGTACTCATTTTTGGTCTAGCTAATAATTTGTTTAAAAAAAATTTTTTTTTTACTTTTTTGGAAATAATTATTAAGACGTGCACTTACAGTAATGTAAATTTAAACTTTTCAAAGAGTGTTTCTAAGATCTAGGGACTCATTTATAAAACTTTTAGTAGATTTCATCCTAAAAGTGTACATACTCAAAAAAGCTTGATTTTGTGTCCTAAATGTGTATATCAAATGTAAAACAGAGTTTAAAATCATTCTGTTTACTTAATTACTTTTCTCACACCAGAAAAAAAAAAAGAATTTGTACGTTTTCTAAAGTTTCCGTTGCGCATATATTTACAGCAAGTTTATTTTTTATGAATCCCGATATGTGCGTGGAAAATTGCGTATGCATATTTCTATGCCCATTTTGTACATACGCAACGGTTATAAATGAGGCCCTTGGACATTTTAAAACTAGATTTTTCCTTCCTTTTAAAAGATTTTTCTTTTTTGTGCACACTCTTATATGTCACTGACCCATGAATCACCCAACTAGATTATCTTTAGATTATCTAGATTATCACAAAGCAACTTTCAGTACACTTTTACAGGAACAGGTCCTCTTAAGCAACTAATACAAAACAATATTCTATAATCTGTAGCTCAGGTTCATGGATGCTTTACCCTCTGAGGAGATGTTGTGGATAGATTGAGCTTTCCTCATGCCTGCAGAACTGTTGTGACTTGCAGCAGCTTTTGCCACGGGGCTGATCAGTCTGCGGGAGTCCATGATGGGTGTGCGTTTCTTCTGGATTAAACGCTGACCTGTTGTCCTCTCAGAACCCTGGGATTCCTGCTGTTTGCCTTGACTCTTATTCTCCATGAGGGGTCGTACCTCTGAGATAAGGGGCCGCACAACTCCACTAGTGGTTTTACTGTCACTGCATTTGTTTAAGGGGAATAAGAATGCAGTTCTAGAAAAAAAAAAAAAAGGAAGATCAATGTCATGTTTTTCCTCTCAGAAGTCCAAATGTCATTGGGAATAGAAGTCACGTTAGAAGGGATTTGTTCACAGGGTGACTATCTTACCTGCTAGTGGAGTTCTGAGAAAGGAACTTTGATGACATGCTGTCAGAGATATTTGAAGTTACTCTGGTGGGACTTGCTGCCAAAAAAAAAAAAAAAAAAGTATGAGAATACTTACAATAATAAAAAAAAAAGTGTGTTAAGCAAATTGTGAACATGACAAACACCCTACCAGGGTTGTTGAGGTCTGACAGGTTTGCAAAATGCCTATTGAGAAAGGTCTCCTGGTCTGGGGTCTGAAGTACAGGAGTTTGAACCTCATTCTTCCTCAAGCTGTCCTCCTCTTCCTCATCAAGATCTTCCATATCCAGTTCTGAAGAGTTTCCATCTACACTCAGTGGCTCAGTGGGCTCAGAGTCTACAATGAACACAAAGAAATATTTGTTCGTTTTTCTTATTAAGGACCCATTGCATCTACTGCATTTAAAAACTGACTCTGCAAGTCTTTTTATTTAGTTTTTTTTCTACCTTCTCCAGGGTGCTCAGGGCTAGAGAGGCGACTGCTGGAATACTCCATAGAGCAGGCACTGTCTGGACTCTGCTTCTCAGGACAAGAGTTCACTTTAGCACATCTCACTCCATGGGGCAACTTTTTCACCTGATACTCACTATGTACAAATAAAGAGAAGGGAGTAGACAGACATTTGAGGATCATCTCAACAGGGTGTTTTATATCATCGTATGCATTTAAACTGCACAATTAAAGGAATACGCCACCTAAACATTGAAAATCTGCTATCAGTTATTTACCCTCATGTTGTTTGAAAAATGTATGACTTTCTTTCTTCTGTAGAACATAAAAGAAGATCTTTTGAGAAATGTCTCAGCATTTTTTCATTTTCTTTTGTCCATACAATGAGGTGTCGACAGACTCCAATATTTTTGTTTCAAACTTCTTCAAAACGGAGTAAGAAAGTAATAAAGATTTGGAATTACATAAGGGTGAGTAAATGATTTGCAGAATTTTCATTTTTGTGTGGATTAAAGACTGTGACTCATAAAATGGAGAGAACTTTTTTTTTAAACTGACCTGCCGGCAAGACTGATTTGATCTTCACATCCCTCAGGATACAGCACCTCTGTCTCTGGAGTTTGAGGAGACAGCTGAATGTAATGAGGACGTGTTTGTCCTCTTGGTCCATTATCTTCAGGTACCTACAGAATATATACACAAGTCAAAAAGGTACAGAACAGACAGCTCTGCAATGATAAGCACACAAATAAATAGTTTATGGCATTGATTTCAGAGCTGTTTTGATTCTCATTTGACTCATGTCTTCTGTGTTGTCTCAACAACATGTCACAGAGACTATGGCATTATTCTAATGAGTTTTTACTTTGCCGCATAGCAGTTTATTATTGTTGCATGCAAAAAGTGAACTGTTTTTGGTCAGTTTAAACGGCACAGTGGAGCAGTGGAATATATATTTATGCTGATTTATGCCCAAGTCTGGCTCTGTGAGACTATATCGGACAGTTAGTTCCTGTCCTTATTCACGATAAAACACGGCTATGACCGCTTCATCCAATGGTTCTGTGTATCACTACACAACACCCTTAGCAACCACTCAGAACTGTAGGTTCTCAATTGATATTGTTCATTGAAACATACTGTATCATGTAGAAGAGTATTGTGAGAAAGAGATTGAGTTTATTACCTGCATTCAGATTTAGCATTTTCCTTCAGGTCAGTCCTATGTTAATTATAAAAAAATCTGTTTAAATGTCCGATGTATTATCTTGGCCTTTTAACAGTTAAGGGGTTTTCCCGTGACTGACAGCGCTAGTCAAAGCATTTGTCAGTTGTGTCTTGTTCCGTGTTGACAACAATTAAGTCTTTTTAATGTAAAAGTCTTCGCTACTGATGGACACATTCATAAAGATCTAATGCCGTAATAATTTAACTTCTGTTGCTGTTCACGGTCAGGGACTATTTTTTTGGGTGGAAGGAAGGCTTTTAGTGAAAGTTTACTTCATGAAAGTTGCATTGATACATATTTTTAGCTTTAATAATTGTGTTGTGTGGTAACCGTTTTATAAAAGCAATAAGGTACTCGAGGCTAGTGCTGTATCGTGAATAAGTCACGGCTGAAGGGGTTGCAAGGGTAACCTCGCCCTTCAGCCATGACTTATTCATGATACAGCACAGCCTCGAGTACCTTATTGCTTACTTATATCACATTACAAGATACAAGTGTGTATGTTTTGTTTATTTTCATATAAAGCTATAGCTAAGCTGTTCTTTGAAGACTTCTATATCTCACCCATGCAGCTAAGGTCTGAAGACTGATGGTGCTGCCCAGTTCCTGGTTCCTAGGCAGTGGATCTTTATGAACATCATGGGTTTTGCTAGGGAAGTGGGGCATGGCAAAAGACTCCAGCTGCCTCAGGTCCAGCATGGACTTCACCTTCAGATCCATACTGCCCATTCGCCTGGACCAGCGCCGCCTCGGCCGCGGACCTGAACCCTCATGTTCACAACTGTTGGATTGCTGAGAAGAGAGAAAAAAGTGTGTTAAAGAGCAGCATGGGGAAGAATTAAACCAAATGAGAGAATCAAAGTTAAAATGATGTGAACTTGTCATAGACTTTCTTACCTTCTTCATGTGGGAATTGAGAGTATTGCGCTTTTCTTCAGATGATCCTTGTAACAGAAACAAACAGTAATATTAGAAGCTCTCAAAGCTTAAAATAAACATTCAGAAGAAGTCTCGCCCAATAAAATCACACAACGTGATCCAACCCAACCCAAACGAGACGGATATAATGTAACTAGCCAAACTAGTTTAGTAAGACTGCTGGAGAATATCAGATGCATTACCTGTCTCTTCGCCAGTACTGCTACCCGATGACATGTGAGGGAACATCTCATCTTCATCCTCAATGCCCTCCTCTTCCTCCACGTCTTTGTCACTATCAGATGACATGGTGCCAATGACTGGGGCACTGTGGATTTCTTTCCTTGTGCTGACACACACAAAAAAAAAAAAAAAACACAAAACACATTATAAAATCACAGTTTTGAGTTGTGTCATTGCAAAAACAACTAATGAGTGTGATTTGTTTTATACCTAAGTGTGTGTTGTTTATTTGGAGGGGTCTTCTGAACAGGTTTGCTGTTCTGTTTCAGATCTGAAAGCCGTTGTCTCATTTTGATGGTCAACTCAGGACAGAGACGCCATACAAAGATGCAGCTGAACACACACACCAACAGACATGTTTAACACTGTAATATGGTGAACAAAATATAGTAAAAAATGGATTCTTCGAATGAGAAACATAATTTCAGAACACCTACCTGTCTCCTGACACAGATATCAGATGTTTACAGTCATTAGTAAACTTCACTCCTGTTACAATCTCTAAAAGAGGACAACAAACACAATGCTTAGACTTGATTTCAGGGTATAAATGTTATTCTAAAAAGTTTAAAACATTTTAGTTGCAAAATTTCACATGCAACACTTTTGAAGGATCTTACCAGAGTGGCCAAACATGGTGGCTACACATTCTCCAGTGTAGAAGTCAAAGATGCTGATGTTTTTGTCTGAGCAGCTTGTGGCCACATAGAGACCAGAGGGATCCATCTGAACCTAATAAACACATTCAGATGGATCAATAACTGTATGACTGAGAGCAAAAGCAGTATCTGAACTAATATTAAGCCTAATCTCTTAATTCATGGTCTGCCTACCTTGATAAGGGTCCCGTCCTCCCCCTGGGATCCCTTGTAGACCTTCTTCTGTTTGCCATTGCAGATGTTAAAGATCCTGCAAATAAACAAGAATCAGAAACCTTCAAGTCTATGACAATCGCCTGAGGGTCAGAAAGAGGGTAAAAGGTAAAGGTAAATTACATCAACTAAATAACCGTTTAATTTTGGGGTTAGTAGGATTTTTATTTAGGAAATTAATACTTTTTTTTTTTTTTTGGCCTTATGCATTTATTAGATAAAGCCATGTAGGCAAGACAGGAAGCAATAGGAGGAGGAGAGAGGGGAACGGGATCAGGAAAGGACCTCATGCTGCCCGAAGCGTTACTGTGCTGCATGTTGGAGCGCTGTCCGCAAGCATTAAATTGATCAAAAGTGACAGTAAAAATATATAACAAAAGATTTCTATTTCAAATAAAGGCTATTCTTTTAAACCTTCTATTCATTAAAGAATCCTGAAGAAAAAAAAATGCATAACGGTTTCCCTAAAATATGAAGCAGCAACTGTTTTCAACATTGGTATGGTAACAATAAAAAAAAAATTTCTTGTGCAGCAAATCAGCATATTAGATTGAGTTTTGAAGGATCATGTGACACTGAAGACTGAAGTAATGATTCTGAAAATTCAGCTTTGATCACAGAAATAAATTATTTATAAAAATAAATTAATTTAATTTCTAAAATAAATTAACAGAAAACAATTTTTCTAAAACTGTAACAATATTTACCATATTACTGTTTTAAAGGGTTAGTTCACCCAAAAATGAAAATTCAGTCATTAATTACTCACCCTCATGTTGTTCCACATCTGTAAGACCTTTGTTCATCTTCAGAACACAAATTAAGATATTTTTGATGAAATCCGATGGCTCAGTGAGGCCTCCATTGCCAGCAAGATAATTAACACTTTTAAACACCCAGAAAAGTACTAAAAACATATTTAAAACAGTTCATGTGACTACAGTGGTTCAACTTTAATATTATGGTGCGAAGAGAATACTTTTTGTGCACCAAAAAAACGACTTTATTCAACAATATCTAGTGATGGGCGATTTCAAAACACTGCTTCATGAAGCTTCGAAGCTTTACGAATCTTTTGTTTCGAATCAGTGGTTTGGATCGGGTATCAAATTGCCAAAGTCACATGAACCAGTGAAATTTTGAAACACTTATGACGTAACAAAGCCTATGACTTTGGCGCTCCGAACCACTGATTCAAAACAAAAGATTCTTTAAGCTTCGATGCTTCATGAAGCAGTGTTTTGAAACCATCACTAGATATTGTTGAATAAAGTCGTTATTTTGTTTTTTGGTGCACAAAAAGTATTCTCGTTGCTTTATAACATTAAGGTTGAACCACTGTAGTCACACAAACTGTTTTAAATACGTCTTTAGTACTTTTCTGGGCAATGTAAGTGTTAACTATCTTGCTGTCAATGCAGGCCTCACTGAGCCATCAGATTTTATCAAAAATATCTTAATTTGTGTTCTGAAGATGAACGAAGGTGTAGAACGACATGAAGGTAAATAATAAATGACATAATTTTCATTTTTGGGTAAACTAACCCTTTAACTGCATTTTAGATGCAGCCTTGGTGAGCAGAAGAGACTTCTTTCAAAAACCATTTCAAAAATCCTACTGACCCCAAGCTTTTGAAAGGTAGTATAATGATTGGATTGATTGAGATAACCTTTCTTTTTCCCCTTTCTTTCTCGGTCACCTGGGGGCGCTATGGCGTCATGCCTCCTACTGCCATTCCTAACAGCAGTTCAAACAAGGCACAGCCAGCTTTGGGAGGAGCATAACCAATGAACCCCTTAGGCTTCACATGACTTACACGAGGGAAAAAAAAGAGTCTGTGTCCATTAGAGGCATTGAAAACCCAGAATGAACTCCAGTACACAGCCCTGCAGCACTGACTATTGGCTCTATTGATATATTTGTATAGGTCAGGCCTCCTTCATTTAAGATCATTCATTGCCACTGCACCAAACAGCATAGAAAAGATGCTGCTTCCAGTGGGAATGAGACAAAGGCACTAAATGGTCAGCTGTATTAGACACAACATTCCTGGCATTTTTCTTGCCCACAGTGCAGAATGAATTTGCGACCGTAGTTTGAATGAACAAAGGAAAACAGTTGCAAGTCATGCGCTGTGTTGGTTCCTTCCTAATGTCGCCCTTTTGTGTGGGACGGCAAAGTGAGTCTTACAAAACACAATGAGGAAAAGAATGCCAATGCTGTAGAATAAATTGCAAAACTTGAAAATGACAAAGTCAGCAGTAGGGCAAATCCCACAAAACTGACAAGAACATGTCCGGCTTATTTCTCACACACACAAATAATGATTATATTTATGAATGAGTTTCATATATAAGAAAAAAAAAAAAAAGTAAGAATCATTTAAGAAAAATGAAAATTTAAGAAAATTGTTTTCTATTTTAATATATTTTTAAAAAGAAGCCATTATTCCAGGCTTCAGGGTCACATGATCCTTCAGATATTATGACCTAAAATATGACCTGGATATGTTTTTGTGACAGTCACCCTCTAAAATAATCACAGGATGAGACAACCAGATTGCATCTAATGATTTTGGCTGGTCATGTGTCTTAGACAGTACAGACAGGTTGACTCAGTGTGTGTTTGTGTGAGTGTGTGTCTGCATGTGTGTGTGCACATGGTCTACAACATGCTAAATGCGAGTGGATTAACCAGTCGAACCTCTAATTCCTTCCTACTGTACAAACACCTGAGTGATAATCTGCTAACGCTGTGAGCCTGGCTCCAGGTGACTGTAACACCCAGTCAGATGAGGTCCATACATACATACATCACACCAGCCTATATAGTCATACCCTCATAAATGAGTCAAAACACTGTGAAAACACAGGAATCAAAAACACAGTATATATAGATACAAAAAAACACATGGGCGCAGTGATACCAACACATTAGCAAAATAATTTCTTGGAAGACACGCTTAACTAGCAGATGAACAAAAGGACAGGATACTACTATTACTACTACTACTAATATACAAATTATTGCAAAAAATCAGGAACAGAAAAACAAGAAAACAAACCTGATGCTGCGATCCTGACAGCCAATGACAGTATACTTCCTTGTGGGGTCGATGTCCATGTCATACAGAGTAGTCTTCCTCACTATGTGATGAGTACGTGTGAACGCTGTTCCCTCCTCTGTCTGTTTTGGGGTGTTTTATAATTAGTTCAGCAAGGAAAACTGATATAAGCTGTACATATCAAAATTCAGTTGTGTATAATGTAAAAAAAAGTGCTTGTGTGTCCATTTTAAATCAGGTGTTATTTGAAACACTGGCAACATTTTGGGTAAGAACGGATAAGAACAAAACTTAAACTGAATTGAGCTGAACACTGTCTGCAGCAGAGCTGCTGTAGCTAGACTGAACTTGTTTTATAATGAATGAACTTTACACAGTTGACATGAATTGAATCAACACTGAATTGATCTGAATAATGACACTATTGTCTTCCTATCAAGTTTACATTACTGATTCGGTTACCTTCCTGTTAATACTGTGAAGCTGCTTTGAAACAATTTCTATTTAAAAAGTGCTATAAAAATAAAGGTGACTTGACTTCTAACCAATGAGGGAAATGTTACTTTTTTAATATTAGAAAAGGCCAATAAAAACAGCAGAATTATTTTAAAGAATAAACATCTAAATATGACCAAATAAGTTTGAATCTCACCTTCTGTGCCGTGCGGAAGTAAATGCTCTTATCTGCACCACAACTGATCATTCTGACTTTCCCTTCGTTAGCTAAAAAACAAGCAAAGATGTCACACATGAACACTCCCAGCATTTGTTGTCAAATAAACCTCAGCTAGGCCACGGTGATCTCACCAGCGAATCGGACAGCAGTGATAGATGAAGAGTGTTCATCCAGTGTTTGCAGGAGGCCGTATTCCTGATCCGCATCCAGAACATGGATCAGTCTGTCTCTGCTGGCGGTGGCCAACAGCTTCAGCCCTAAAGACACACAGAGTAAAAGATATTGTTCTAGCGTGGTACTTTTTTTTTTTTTAGAAAGTTCTACCTTATTTACAGTATCATGTAAATACCACTACTGTTCAAAAGTTTGGGGCCAATAAGATTTTTTTGAAAGTATTCATGAATGAAAGAAATGAATACTTTGATTCAGTAAGGATGCAATAAATTGATTAAAAGTGACAATAAATCATTTATAATGTCACAAAAGATTCTATTCTATTTCAAATAAATGATGTTTTTATTACCTTACTATTCATTAGATAATCCTGAAAAAAATGCATCACCGTTTCCACAAAAATATGAAGCAGCACTGTTTTCATCACTGATAATAATAATAATAAAAATGTTTTTAGAGCACCAAATCAGCATATTAGAATGATTTCTGAAGGATCATGTGACACTGAAGACTGGAGTAATGAAGTAATAATAAAATATGTTACAAATAGTAAACAGTTATTTTAAATTGTAATAATATTTCACAATATTACAGTTTTTACTGTATTTTTGATCAAATAAATGCAGTCTTAGTGAACAAAACATTTAAAAAATCCTAGTCATGTACATGAACATGGTGTTCATTTAACACCAAAAGCCACTGTATATCATTTGACACAATCACCGGTATTCCCTCAGTACATTTCTGTAAGAATATACCAGCAGAACCACAATTCTGAAAAAGTTCGATATCCAGTGAGCCGTGTCGAGAGGAATACTTGTGCTGCGCTTCTGGGTTTGTTCTCACACTTATCACACCACAAGCTGATTCAGTAACACAGCGTGTTCAAGTGTGACTTCACACGGCAAAGAAAAGAATGCAAATGCCTCACAAA
The DNA here is from genome assembly GCA_037950675.1 of Hypophthalmichthys molitrix. Lineage (NCBI taxonomy): Eukaryota > Metazoa > Chordata > Actinopteri > Cypriniformes > Xenocyprididae > Hypophthalmichthys > Hypophthalmichthys molitrix. The sequence goes on from CM075508.1 coordinate 13,626,778, forward strand.
GTGTGAGAACAGAACATGATATGTTTCTGCAATGCAAAGCAGAACAAATGAGCCAGATCATGTCCAAATGAGTGTTCATCTCTATCAAGAGATTCCCTGTCTGAAAGCTCTTAATATTCTAACTGCATCAAAGCAGAAACACAAATGATAATGTGATGTTTTTCACAGCAAAAGCTGATCAAAACGCAACTAGTGAGAACTCCAGATCCTCACAGACCATTTAGAACAGAGCAGGTCTCATTTGCTCACCGCTGCAATTGTTTTTTTTTTTTTTTTTTTTTTTTTTTTTAAGTGCATGTTGAACAGGTACAGTAACCAAAAGAGCAAATCTACAGAAGACACAGACAGCCTGATGGAGAGATACTGCATTTGGAATGCAGATTAGGCCATTTATAAGTGTCCTGAAGTAACAATGCTAATGTTTAGTGCAATTGCACAATATAAGGTTTCAAATTTGGACTAATGACTCACAGAATCCACACAAAAGAAAGATTTCTGCAAATTTCAAGCAGAAGTCTGCACATGCACATTCTTCTATTTGCTTTTCCTAATCACAATTGCATGTATGGGATTTTTAACAAAGATTACAATTAAAGGTACAATCCAAGCATGTTTTGCTATTTAAAGGGATAGTTCACCCAAAAATGAAAACATTTTGAAGCCCAAAAAGTATCCATATTTAAAACTTTACAAATTCAAATAACTAGCTTCCGTTGGATGACCGTTCGCATACTGCACAAGTCGACTTGCGCCAAATGAGTAACCCCTGAAACGATGTATGATGCAGGATGTAGGAGTATCGTAAAGCTTAGACGCCTCTCTTGGTTCAAACAAATAGGGCTGGGCAAAAAACTCAAGCTCTTCTTCTCTTATATCGAAATCCTCCGACATTTCTCTTTAAAAATTATAGTTTTAGACTTCTAATTCGTGACAGATGTTTTGTTTTGCTCTATCCGCTGCGCCTCTGCGTTCGTCATAACGTCATGTCAGAGGATACTCTTTCGCTGCAAATCGATGAGTACGGCCATCTGCAGAAAGCTAGTTATTATAGTTAATAAAGTTTTAAATATGGATATTTTTCTTATAAAAACCAATCGCTTTGCTTCAGAAGGCCTTTATTAACCCCCTGGAGCTGTGTGGATTACTTTTATTATGGATGGATGCATTTTTTTGGCTTCAAAATGTGCCCCCCCTTCACAACTATTATATAGAGCAAAAGATATTAAATATATCTCCGATTGTGTTCGTCTGAAAGAAGATATATACACCTAGAGTATATATACACCTAGAATGGCTTAAGGGTGAGTAAATCATTTTCATTCTTGGGTGAACTATCCCTTTAAATGCTTTCAGCTACCAATAAAGCCATGTCTCTGTCTCTTAAACGACAACATATACTGTAAACGAATGAGTTTAGTACATTCTGATCATTTGTGTATACCTTTTTTTTTATCCATTCCACACAATTCAATTCAGAAAATGTTGTAATACTGTGAAGATTATGTGTTGCCATTTTTGGCTTGTTATAGGGGGTGGGATCAATGGACCATTAAACAAAGAACCCTATCAGTGTCATGAGAGAGCAGGAGAAGAAAGAAAGCAAGAACGCGAGATTGTGTACCTCTATGTGTGTTCTAGCAGATGTTCTGTTTCTCATCGAGCTGTACTCATTGTCTGGCCTTGAGCCTGATATAAACCACCAGCTAAGGCAACAAATGCTCAGCACAACTTCACACTGAACTGCACTTAACAGAGCATGATAATAACTCTCAATGCGTCTACTCTAAACTCCGGCCTTGAAATAGAGTCTCAAGAGCTTTAGAGAACCAGAGAGAATTACACTATTCTAGTTAGTGGTGGTTAGAAGCAAGGTTTTCAACATAACAGACAAGAATAAGGGTGAAAATTTCCCTTGGAGTTACATTAAAAGGAGGGACAAAAGCATCAATGTTATTGTTAACTAAAACTATGGCTATTATTTATTTAAATATAGTTAAAAATAAACTACCTAAGGTAAAATAAGTTTTAGTCGAAGTACTAAAATTACTAAAACTGATATACAGTCAAACCAAAATATACAGTCAAACCAAAACAAAGATCTCAGAGTTAAACTGTGTCAGAAAAAAAAAAAATCTTAATTATGTCAGATAACACTAAAGCAAAACATGGTCAGATCAAAGTGTCTGAAAAATTTTTGGTTCCAAATTTTTATCAATTTTACTGGTAGTCCACTGTATGAAGAATTTTTGGGTATAATATGTCAGAGTTTACTTTATTTTGCTATCCTCACTTACATAAATGAACTATAGTGTCCTGCACCCACTAGTAAAAATATATCAAAAATGTCTGATTAATTTTTGGTTTGATTGTATGTTTTTTAAATAAAACTATTTTTAAATTAAAAAATAAACAAGCTATTTAAAAAAAAATAAAAGCACAACAAAATTACTAAAACTGAAATTAAAATGACAACTGAAAACATAAAAAAAATAAAACCTAAATATCATATTAATAAATACTATTATAAATACAAAATCACAATGGTAATACCATGGTATTCTATTTATACCATATCACTGTACCATTGTACCGATAGAGTTTTTTGTAAATGCCGGCAGTTTCCAAAGTATATTATCATGTTTTGGATCAACTACTGTAACTATTGCTGGTATGTCAATTTCCTCTAACCATGTGACATCAGCATCTACTCTCTTGAATGGACACCCGTCTTTATCTCCTTTGAAATTTTCTGAAAAGGAATATTTTGGGTTATTTGAAACTGAAGCATTATCAGGAGCATCTGTGGAATGTTGTTGATTACCACAGAACACATTGATAGTTGCATATTTTAAATGTTTACGCACTGTGCCGTTTACCTGCATACTGCTAATGCACGTTTTTTGTTGTTTATACGAACTGAAGCATGAGAAATTATTTTCTCTGGTAACCGGCAGCATGTCACAGATGCTTAAATCTGATTTCTGTGTCACTACCATCGCCAAAGGAATCAACCTAACAAATGACTTGTTTTTTGTTGTCACTGCACATCAAGTTGGGACAGGAGACGGTATATTAACATAGAAAATATGACTTCAAGTTTAAGCTGAAACAGGTTACAGTTTGAGATGTGAAGTTTAAACTGTAAACACTATCTTTAAATGCTGCTGGTGACATATGTGTGAAGTGATATGAAGGTTACGAAGCATCTGCTTAGCATCTGAGCTGGATCAGCACTTCCTGTTTACTGGGGTATTAGGCAGCACCTTAGTGCAGGATTTAATCGGCTACAGACCAATAAAGAAAACACCCTCTGCGTTCTCAGCACTCACCGGTCTCAGGTTTGGAGTACTCCAGACACAGGATCTCAGAGTCATGGGCCTGAACATCCATAATTTCCTCCATGCTCTCCAAATCATGGATTCTGGAGAACAAAAGTAGTTTAATGAGCGTCTGATTGGCAAAAACATTTTCTGAAGAAAAGTACTTTGCAAATATTTTATACTGCATTATATATAGTCTTCACAGAACATTTTCCCACATTCAAGGGCACAAACACACATTGTCCTTTTCATTAAAACCTCAGAGGATCAATTAACTAAAATCAATTAGGGTAGAAGTGTTAAGTAGACATGTGAAAAACAGACCTCAGTGTTCCATTGCGGTCCCCTGATGCCAGGTGCAACCCGTCTGGGCTCACGCACATGGTCCTAATGCCCGTCCGGTTCTCTGAGGTCTGTGGGTCAACCTTCTCAGAGTTACTGAAGATTGTACAGTCCATGTCCAGCAGGGTTGAGGTGTTGCTGTCCATATAAATGACCTTCTGAAGGTCCTTTAGTGGCGAAAAAAATGATAATCTGTGACTTGTTCGTTTCATTTATACAGATACAGAAACTTAAAGTGTTAGTTCACCCAAAAATTAAAAATTTGCCATTATTTACTCACCCTCAAGATGTTCCAAACCTGTATGAGTTTCTTTCATCTGTTGAACGCAAAAGATGATATTTCGAAGAATGTTGGCAACCAGACAGTTGACGGTAGGCATTGACTTCCAGAGTATTTTCTTTCCTACTATAGAAGTCAACGGATACCGTCAACTGTTTGATTACCAACATTCTTAATCTTCTTTTGTGTTCAACAGAACAAAGAAGGGTTTGGAACAACTTAAGGGTGAGTAAATGATGACAGAATTTTCATTTTTGGATGAACTATCCCTTTAAGTCACTTGAAATGCATTAATATTTATTGTTTTACCAGATCATATACTAAAGTATCAAAGCAAGTGGCATCCCCAAATTTAGTTTCTCAGAACTAAAACTTTTCTGTGCTGTTTTTGCAATTATTTTAACCAACTTCCAACAATGTTTGGCAATGATAAAGTTTCCAAATATGCCATTTCAATTTTGAAAGTATTAAATAGTTTTGCTTTGAAAAGTGTACTTTTATCTTTCTTTAAAATGAATCCTATTTGAGATATTTTTTGGGTCAAACTTTAGTTTGAGGAACACAAATTCACTATTAACTACGACTTTTGCCTCAATACACTTCTAATTTACTGTTTATTAATAGTTAGTAAGGTAGTTGTTGTAGTGGTTTAGGTAAGTGTTAAATTAAATAAGTTACCATACTTTGCTATCTAATGCAATTTGAAGTTTAGATTAAATGTCTAAATGACATTTGAGGCTATAGTAGCTGATATTAGCTAAGGTTTCCATCAGTTCACAGTAGCACCCTAAGTATGATGCTTGGTTTTTCAAAGATAATACAGTACTGGTCAAAAGTTTGGGGCTGATTTGGTGCTCAAGAAACATTTCTTAGTATTATCAATGTTGAAAACAGTTGTGCTGCTTAATATTTTGTGGAAACATTTTTTAGGATTTTTTTATGAATAGAAAGTTCAAAAGAACAGCATTTATCTGAAATAGAAATCCTGTATAACATTATAAATGTCTTTACTGTCACTTTTCATCAATTTAATGTGTCTGTGCTGAATAAAAGTAATCATTTCTTTCACAAAATAATTTTCCCCAAACTTTTGAACAGTAAGAATCTAAAAGACACTCTAGGTTAGATTTGTTTCAAGTCTTGAGTTTACAAATCTCACATTGCTGATGACGTTTCGGCTGAGGGTGGTGTTTTGAGCATCTGTGTTCCATAAACGGATAGTATTGTCAGAAGAACAGCTGAGGAACGATCCGGGACACAAACGCGGCTGCTCTCCATCCCTTGTCTCTGGGTATACCTGCAGGACAAAGTAAGGAGATGTGATTCAATCACACAAACTCATACATACTGTACAAACAAATACAGGTGTGTTTACTCTAGTGTGGCATTCAAAATCAAACAAGAAGGATTTTGCACTGGGCGTCATCACAGATCCTCTTTATGCATACACAGAATTTTCTTCTAAATGACACACAGGCACTATACAGTACATTCTAATATAAGGATGGGAGTAATTTGTTTAACAAAGTAATGTGTCTTTGATATTTCTATTATGTAACAACTGTTTGTGCAAAAGTAATAAGGCATTTTGCCTCATATTTTGAATATAGTTACGTTTGAAGCCGTCTGTCACATATCATGCATCAAAACCCTTTAACAGACACTATATCCACTATATTTCAGTTTGTTGTTGATTGAATATTCAGGCCTGTGCTTGTAGACATATTTCAGGAACTTTGATGAGATCACAAAATGCCAGACAAATAAAGACAGACACAACAAACCAAAAGGGAAGTCACCGTCATGAATCTTGTGATCCGATATGAGCATACAGTCCATGACACAGCTTGAAAATACAGTATACACTGTATGCTGACAAATCCCTCAGGATTTTAAAACATATGTAGCCTGTCACAATCAACTAAAACACATTAAAACATCTTTTGTCTGGTACAAAAAGTGCAAATATATAACATATAAAACAAGGTACAGCAGTTAAAGGCCTGGCTGAAATGTATAGTGGGTGGGATTTCATTAATACAATAACCTTGTAATACTTCAGGCCACACAAAAATAATACAAAAACATGAGGCTCAAATACAAAAGACCTGCCTCACATTATTTCAGCAGCCAAAATGTCAACACATAACGCAATCAAAGGAAAAAAAGACAAAAACACATTACCATACACACCAGTCAGAAGTCTGGATACACTTGACTGAATTCTCTCAAAATCATAAAAGCCTTTTGATCTAGTACTTCTAGTTAAAATGCTTGAAATTAGTTTTGTAGGTAAATATAAATTGAACCTATATATGAATAGTTTTTACAAAACTGAAAACTATTTTTATTTAATAGTTACTAATACTATTTTGTATTTATATTTTATTTATTTTATATTTCATTATTTTACCTTATATGTTGTATTGTATATATTATTTTATTTTGTATTTCATTTTATACTTCATTTATCTTATTTTATTTTATATTTTTTTATTTTAAAATATATTTTATATTTTATTTTAAAGGTATTTATATTTTTGATTTTTATCTTTTATTTAATATTTTTTTATTTTATCTTTTATTTTATATTTTTTATTTTATCTTTTATTTTATTTTTTATTATTTTAATTTATATTTTATTTTATATTTTTTTGTTTTTTATTTTACATTTTATTTTATATTTTTGTTTATTTTATGTTATATTTTATTTTATATTTTTGATTATTTAATTTTATTTTATAGTTTTGATTATTTAATTTAATTTTATATTTTTGATTATTTAATTTTATTTTATATTTTTAATAATTTTATTTTATTTAATTTTATTTAATTTATCTTATTTCTCACCTCCACGTTCCATACGCATGCTGAATGGTAGAGGGCTGAGTAAACCTTGCCCACTTTACGCAGATCACGTACATCCCACACATACAGACTGTGATCGTTGTAGACGCAGGACAACCAACGGTTTGTGGGGTCATAGGACACGGCCACTGCGTCAGGATAGCGGACGTTTTCCTTGTAGGTGAAGAGGTGGCTGTGGAGACATCATGATGGATTAGTGAGACAGTAAAGACAGCTGTACCGCGAGGTCACAAAAGGTCTTCTGGAAGTGTCACGAGAACATTTTTCCAAGCAGAACCCGCACTTAGAGCATCGCTTTTTATTGCCAATTATAAAGAGACAGACAGAATGACAGTGTGCATTCTGGGAGTGGTGTGTCTGCTGGAATGCTTTGGTCAGTTTTTTGATGGTACATTTGTTCATGATTGAAGTCATTATTTACACAAATGTTAATGAGGAATGCATCAATTTTGTAAAATGACCTATGTAAACAAGATCAGCATTTCCATCAAGATCATACACAAACTATGCCCTGCATTTACAGACAAATAAAACCAAAACCTCAGAAAAATAGTGATAAGAATTGTTACTAAAAATATTACACTAGACTCAAAAAGACACAGACACATCTCAGTGTCTTCCTGAACAATATAATATATAATAGAGGTCAACAGCCATGTCTCAGCCTTGCAGCAGTGTCTGCATTTTTATGAGCGGTGGACTAAGAGGTCTTGTGTGTTTGACAGTTTGGAGGGAAAGCAGGGAATGCTAAACAGAATGTCAATGGCTAAGCTGTTTCATCTAGACTATATTAATCCACTCTGAATCTTAAAACAGACTGAGATTTCAGGATGGTTTCAGGGTATTTGCATATGTATGATGCTACACACAAGACAGCAGCTCATCCACAGTAGAAAAATCTCTGGAGATTTCCAAGTGAAAACATTCATCCTACTGTTTAACTTTTGACAAAGGGATTTTACAAAGTTATATCCCTAATTCTGAGCAATCAAAGTATTTTGGTGGTTTCACTGGTATTAGATGTTTTATATGCAAATATATTGATAAAATGAGACTAACTTTTAGTTATTTAAATTTACTCACTAATGTGGCTCATCTTACCTGGCTTCAGTAACAGTGGCGATGTCTGTGCCCAGGCTGTGAGGGTGAGGCAGTGTACAGATAAAGTGCAGGTCAGTGGGGCTGAACGCTCTCACGGTACCATCAGCACAACCGCAGAAGATCAAATCCTCGCTGACGGACAGAGACGTGGCCATACTAGTCTGAGAGAGAGAAAAATGGGGAAATTGATTTAAATAACTGTGAAATCCCAGTGAAGCAAGTCATCAATAGGCCCACACAAAATGTATTTATTTATTTATTTATTTATTTTTTAAATATTTAAATGTATTATTATTACTATTACATTTTTTGCATTGATTGTGGGGGAAGAAGAAATCTGCAGAAATGATCAAATCTGAAATGATGTGACTATCCAAAGGCATATTTGCCATGTGAGCCAAGTTGCTACCAAGTATGTTTGGAGAATTTTAACATGGGAAAAAATGAGAGCTCTGTGCATTAAATTGAGATGTCTCATTATGTTCCACTGATAATTGCATGGAAATGCACAGTCCGCAGACCACAAATAAAAGCTGATGAGACATAAAACATAAAAGTTTTATGAAACAGGCAGACATTAAGAGATGAAATTAAAAAAAAAGTGTCCTAGAAGGTTAGAAGTTGGAAAAAAAGAGCTCATTTGTGTGTTTTTCCATCAACTGTTAGATGTTCCTGATGAGATAAATCTAATATGGGATTCTAAGAGCCTCCTTCACAGACATATAATTTAATAAGGTATTGACAGGGGAGGGTATTTGCTAAATAAGCTTTATGTCGAGAGACCAAAGTTCATTTTTTGATAATCAAGTTGTAACTCGGGTTCTTGTAGTTGATAAACTGCTAGACAGAGAGGCTTTTGTATCCTCTATTATCCTCCCTGTATCCCTTTCTTTCTGGCACTCTTCTGACTCTTTCTTGTTTCTCTGTGCAGTGGGCACAAGGGTCGCCACAAAAGCAGAATTGTGCAGCACCCACCTGCTCTCGCCATGACCCATTTTCACAGTTTGAGAGGAATCAAATCTATCTCATATCAACTCTAAATCAAGTGTTCACATTCACAACACGATTTCCTAGTTCTTGTGGTTTTCTGAAGGTCTTCTGAAATACCAATTTGCCTTTTCTTCTCTTTCAGGAGATACAACAGACCTTTTTTCAATAGACATTACTACTTTATCTTATGTTGTTTCATTTTAAGGCAGAATAATAGAATTAAGTAAATTAAAACAATGGAATGTGTTGGTACAGTCAAAACAAAATTTATTCAGACAACGTGAACATTTTATTCATTAATACAGTTTATTCACTATAGTTTAAAAAAAGTTGGTAATAAAATATGACAAGATCTAAGAGTTAAATCTTAAAAATCTTAATTATGTCAGATAACACTTAAGCAAAACATGGTCAGGTCAAAGTGTCTGAATAATTTTTGGTTCCAAATTTTTATCAATTTTACTGGTAGTCCACTGTATGAAAATTTTTTGGGTATAATATGTCAGAGTTTACTTTATTTTGCTATCCTCACTTACATAAATGAATTATTGTGTCCTGCACCCACTAGTAAAAATATATCAAATGTCTGAATAATTATTGGATTGACTGTATATTAATATCTTGGGTGATTTATAGTAAATCATATACTGTAAAAAAAATAAAAATAATTCAATACTCTTTCAAAATACAGTTAAATAATTAATACTAATGACTAATAATTAATTAAAATAATTACCGTAAATACATAATTATAACAATTAATACTGATAACACAATATAAAAAATACAAAAAAAAAAATAATAAAAAAATACAGTAGAGGCCAAAAGTGATGTCCGGCTTAGGAAGAGTAACATCTTCACCCTGTATTCAAGTATTATTAAAAAATTGTTTAATATTTTGTAAGCATATTGTGTAGTTGTGCTTTGAATCAATTGTTTTATTTGTGATAACACAATGAAACATGCCAAATTGTACAGACATAATTTTTGTCCAGGCTTTCATTCAAATAAATTATGAACACATGCAAGAGCGAAAGAGAGCCAACAAAAAATTAATAATGGATTATGTTGTAGTCAATGTCTGCTTTTCACATGAGCTTTTTGTTTTTCTACTCATTTTTTTTTTTTTTTTTTTGCATAGCAAATTAAAACCTGTAGCTGTAAATGATTTTGTCAGATAAATACTTTAACCAAGTTTAGTCTTTCATTTTTCCTCATATTTAAAATATTAAAAAAATATATATATGTTCATATATTGATATTGAACCATCATATTTTTATGGTTTAATCGAACTTGTAGGGTCATTAAAAACAAATATCCCCTCCGGAGATCACTTTTGGCCACTACTGTATACTGAAATCAATATAAAAATATATTAAATAATAATTATAATAATTAAACACACACACAAAATATGCAGTGAATATAGCAAATGATGGGTACGTAAAATTCAACAAGTGTTTTGTGAGCAGTGATTCTGTGTGGGCCTGGTCGTACATAATGCTTTGAAATGCTTGAAATGCTTTGTCTGAGATTAGAGTGATAAGTGGCAAGTGAAGGCAATGGGGTCAAACATCCAATGTACAGGTGAGCATGACTGACAGCAGCACTGTGACATGTCGTTCAATGAGTTTTACAATGAGACGTGACAGCTGAACCCGCAGCACTGATGTGAAACTTACTGCGAAACTATCATTTTTCTGGACAGTGTGAGAGGAGAAGCAGAACAGACTAATATTAGACGACAACAGCAGCAGAATTGTTAATTAACACACTCTCGCTTAACAACAGAGAGCTTAGAAAGACCTTGTGTACACAAGGGCCTTGATATCAAATAAAGAAAAAACAGCTTAACGCGGAAAAAACAAAACACACAGACAAGGAAACCTAAACAAAGTTCATTAAGAGTTAAAAAATTCTCATTCCAGAAGCCATTTCAATCAGAAATATGTCACAATAGGGAAGAAAAGACTATTGCAGCTTCAGTTTCATGCTTACTTTAAAATGTGAATTTATTTATTTTCCATAAAGTTGTGACAGACTACAAAATTAACCAATCAGCATCCTCATCACTCACCCTGAGCTCCACCCACTTATCCAGCATTCTTTTGTCGTTGAACTCACAGAGCAGCCCAGAGGAAGTGATACAGAAGGTACTGCTCGCCTTCCGACCCTTTCCACAGGCCACATCGCTGAAGAAATTATTCCGCAGCTCTCCAAGAAGACCAGAACGGCCTGATAATGGTACTGTGGCGTTCACCTAAAAGAGAGATTACATTTTTGAGACATTCATCTAAGACCTGGCCGATATTTAGTACTGTATGAACTGGGAGTTTATGTGACATTTTCAGTTGAGGTCAGGTTTGGTGACTAAGTGAGACTTTGAGCTAGAACGCCAGGCAGAAAGAGCTACTGTAACTACTGTATTTGGTAGAGATAAGGTTAGCTGTCATCTGCCAGGTTAGACACGTACCTTGGATGACTTGGTGTGGTCAAGGTACCAGAACTTCACATGTCTGTTCCCGGCTGTAACAAAGTACGAGCTGTCATCTGAGAAAGACACAGCCATCACTTTACTGGACACCTTGTTGGCGGCAACCACAACATTTTTCTGAAAGACAAAAAGACAAATATTCAATTTATGATGAATATTATGCTATGATTTATGAATTTTCTATTTTTTTTTTTTTTTTTTTTAGGTAATTGGGTGATTAAAGTGCAACAATCATATTTCAGAGTTTGCAAGGTGGAACTACATTAATACTATTCTTTAACCTTCAGGAAAAGCAAATCTAGTTATTCAAACAACAGATATGATATAATAAACTAAATGAAAGCCATTTTGAGTGTTTTATGACTGTATAAATATTGTTAGCCACCTTCCAGGCCCAGACGTTGACGATCATGTCGTGCTGGTAACCCACGCTGACGATATATTTACTATTGGGGGAGAAGGCCACACATGCCACGCCGTATTTATGTTCCTGCAACTCCGCCACCTGTGTCCTCTCCACCACATCCCAGACACGCACTGCTGGCATATGACCACTCTAGAGAGAGAGAGAGAGAGAGAGAGATTATAATTTATGAGAGTTGTCAGCAAGTATCACTCTACACAAACTTAAAGGGCTAGTTCACCCAAAAATGAAAATTCTGTCATTTATTACTCACCCTCACGTCGTTCCACACCCGTAAGATCTTTGTTCATCTTTGGAACACAAATTAAGATATTTTTGATAAAATCCGATGGCTCAGTGAGGCCTGAATTAACAGCAAGTTAATTTACACTTTCAAACGCCCAGAAAAGTACTAAAAACATATTTAAAACCGTTCATGTGAGTACAGTGGTTCAACCTTAATGTTATCAAGCGTTGAGAATACTTTTTGTGCGCCAAAAAAACAAAATATCGACTTTATTCAACAATATCTAGTGATGGGTGATTTCAAAAAGCCAAAGGCCTCACTAAAGCCAACGGATTTTATCAAAAATATCTTAATTTGTGTTCCGAAGATGAACGAAGGTCTTACAGGTGTGGAATGACATGAGGATGAGTAATTAATGACAGAATTTTCATTTTTGGGTGAACTAACCCTTTAACACAAGAGCAATATATACCAGATGAAGAACTACAAAAATTGTATATTAGAATGCATTTTAAAATTTTGGGATTAGTAAAATTTTTTTAAAGAAATGCACTATATTGATCAAAAGTGACAGTAAAGACATTTATATGGTTACAAAAAGATTACCATTTCAAATAAATTTCAAATAAGTTCTTTTAAACTTTCTACTAAAAGAATCCTGGAAAAAAAATTGTAATTTGTCATTTTAAATTGTAATAACATTTCACAATATTACTTTTTTTAATAGTATTTTTGATTAAATAAAAGCAGCCTTGGTGAGCAGAAGAGACTTCTTTCAATATATAATAAATTTCCTTGACTTTTCCAGGCCTGAAAAAACACCACTCCCTGTTTTCTACGACTGGAAACCTCGGATTTTTATTTTGATGTATTGCAAACATGCATTCGAGAGCACCTTTCCATTTTGTGCAATGCTTGTTTGTGCAACACATTAAGAACTCACTAACAGATGTCGAGACAGGTTAGTTCAATCCCACATTACACAACTTCAATCTAGACAGATCATGCACCGCAAACAAGGAGGAATAAACGAAGAGCCATTCTGTTTAATCTTACACAACATCCTGCTTTAATACACGACTGTCCATCAACGTCTGATCAACATTCAGTATTGCAGGAGCTTCGGAGTGAGAATGTGGGGATCAGAGGTCAAACCACAGTTAGCAGACACATGCAGATTTCAGAGTGTTTCTGTCTCTTGTTTCAGGCACACTTTCTTTCTCTTCCTCCCTACATACTCTTTTCTTTGCCCTTTCTTGGCACTCTCGCTTTCACCTTTTTATGACAGCAGACACAGTCTGTGTGCAGGTTGGCACAGTGCCGCCTGTTGCCACGGCAGCCGGTAAGCACAAACTCACATCACTTTCACATGCTGGAGTAAGAAGCTCCTCTCAAACGGAAAGGATTACTTTTTTTGCACGCTCATACACACACACACAAATGTACACAAACTACACAAACAAATCACCCGTCCACATGATTTAGTGGATTAGAGAAGCAGACAGGATATGTATTCATGTTCAGCCTTGCAAACAAAGTCCAAACAGCTCTGGTCAGCGTTCACACTACTGTTTCCATTCATTAGAGTCATGCCAGCTGAGCAAAACTATGGACACTTCATCAATGCACATTATTCTTGAGGGATAGTTCACCCAAAAATTAAAATTCTGTCAAAATTTAATCACCTTCATGTCATTTCTTGACTTTCTTTCTTTCGTGGAACATAAAAGAAGATACTTTGAAGAAAGTTTTTTTTGTCCATACAATCAAAGTCAAAGGTCACCAATATTGTTTGGATACTAATGTTCCTCAAAATATCTTCTTTTGTGTTACACAGAAGAAAAAGTCAGGGAATGAGGACGGATCCTTATTAGGAAAAAAAAAAATCCATAGTGGCTAAAGTAGTATACATAATATAATAATTTTATTATTATATATAACAGTAAAATAAATTTGAGATTGTTCAGCTAAATTATCTTGTAGTGAATGCAAAGACTTTAAAACTAAGCAGAACTACAAATATGTACATTGACTAAAGAAATTTTCTTGACTTTTCCATGATTGTTTTAAAGGACTGGAAAATTACACTTTTGAAATTCCCCGATATTTAACAGAAACCTTTTAACACTTAATTACAATGTAATAACTTTTTCTACCACATTTTTCTACTCAGATGACATAACCAAGCCTGCACATAAAGGGGAAAATAATAATATCAATAAAATCAATCAGTGACTAAATGATCCAATCAAATCCAAATAGATAAAATCAACTTCTAGATTTTGTCCTGCTAACATTCTGTTTAACTTGGTAATATGTCAGATTACAGATGTTAAATGTGTTTCTTCTAAAAACTTTTTTACGTTGTGCTTTTTTGCTGTTACTTTTTGTTTCGATCAGTTTTATTCTGAAGGTTGTAATACTTTGTGTCTGTGTTTCATTTTAAGCTGAACATTTCTTGCATGCTTTCAGATGAAACGTATCTTGCATGCTTTCGGATGATTTATATATTCCAGGCAAGACAACAAATCCCTCCTAATCCAAACGTTAGTGCTGCAGAATTGCGGAAGGGATACAATAGTCATCACATTTGTCTGTACTTGACTCCACTGTGACAACAGACTAATGACACTGATAGTTAGTCACTGCGATTGCAGCACACTGTACACTTAAAAGGCCCGAAGGTGCAAGATACAGAACTTTATTTTCATACAGCCCGGCTACATCAGCTTTATCTAAATATGATATACTGCTCCAGAGCTCCTGACTTCCTACTAGATCATGTGATGTAACCACAAAGTACAGATTTAGGAACTGAATACTCACCTCGCCTGTGACCACATATCTGCCATCAGGGGAGAAGGAGAGCGTAGTGATGGTCTTCCTGTGAAATGAGAGAGTGGACGGAAGTATTTAAGACAATGTTAAAGTGCATGTATCCTGCTAGTTCAGAGACTTCCTTTCTGTCTGTCACCTATTGCTTATTATATGTCTGAGCAACCCAACCAGCCAGACACTACAACATTTGCTCAACCATGACCAAAGAGTTTGGGACAAGACTATCTGTTTTGATCTCATTTGTTGTGGTCATTATTTTACCATGAAATCAAAATGGACAACTGCCATTTTTTATGGAATATTGCAGTATTTATTATAAATTATTTATCAGTGCACATCATTATTGTTTTCAAAATCTTTAATCAAAATAGCGACATCTCTTCTCTTCTCTGATGACGTGTTTAATGGTGTGAGGGCGGGACAACCTGTCATTCACATGAGATTGACCAATAGCAAACCACAGCCATCCAATAAATTCTCCATGGACAAAATCAAGTGCTTCCCTACATTTTTTCTTGTTCGAGATGCCATTTCACTTGGATATTTGTCACAATAGGAAAAGAAAACACACAGAACATGTTTTTCCATTCCACTGCACTACAATGTAAACAGGTGCTAGACAGACGTCTTTAACCATTGCGCTCGTGTCTTTTGCAGCGTCTCGAGCATTACGCGACATTCTAAAAATGTGACGCTCAAGTTAAAAGAAGATCGACTTTTAAAAAAAAGACGTCTCAAGTCCTTTTTTTCTTTCTACTTTTTGCTGTTCTGTGTGAACCTGCCCTTTAAGCACTTTTTTATACTTTGATAGACATTGCCAGAATGAATGTACTAGTACACTAAAGGAGCTAACGAACCATAGAAGGTGACATTTATCCATGTTGTGCTTGGTTACAGGAGTATGAAAGTCTCACCTGGAGCTATTGAGGACATGATGTTGTTTGTTTTTCTTAGGGTTTAGTAGCACCACCACACACCTATAAAACAACAAAAAGAAAGGGTCAAATAGTCATTAAATTACACTTTCCAATCCAAAACAACATTTTGAACATTTTACTCTGGTGACTGACATTCACTTGAGTTACTCCATGACAACCTTTGGGTTAGCAGCTCAGATCTTTGACCACTAACCCACAAGCATTTTCACTACATAAATCAGAGTAGTGTTTTCTACTACCTAAATTCAGAATGAGAAAAAACCTGCATGAGTGCACAAATCAGACTAATTTAAATGATTTTACAAGACAAAGTGTAACAATCATAGCATAATATCTGTCTGTTAACTTATCAGTCAGAGCAGTTACCACGATAGTACTATGGTATTCTTAGAAGTACCTTGGAGTCCTATGTATTGTAAATATCATGGTTTATGTTTCTGTTAAACATTCAGTAGAAGTATTATATGTATCAAAGTTCCATGGTATTACCATCTGATATGTAAAGTGGTACTTAGTACAGTATTTAGTGTGCTTTTTGGGGTTTTGTGTTGGTTGTTGAGCTAGTCCTATGAGTCTTTCTTCTCCTAAATACAGGGACAATCCTTTTCAAAGAATAAAAAACAAACACAAGCCTTTTGCAAACTTTTAAATAGGAGTACAGTAGAGCTGGTCCTATAAAGACTGTCTGAGACAATGCCAGGTTGGGGAAATGACCTGCTGTATTGCAGACAGAAAAGGAAGGCATTGAGACAAACAGAACACAGAGGAAATACGTCAATGACCACTGCAGAATCCTTAATATTTGGGGAATAGAACACTTTTATGAACTATATTCTAGCCCTTTGCAGGTCTGTAGTACAGAATAACAAGTAAAAAACTGCAAAGACACACATTTTCTCACAAATAAATAACTAAATAAATAAAATGCTGAAGTCCCTATACTAAAGGTAAAATGCTGATACAGAAACATTAAGTGCTTAAACCAGTTTTCATGAAAATAAAAACACCCTGCCACGCATTTCCACATGAGACAACCTCCTTCAGATACACTAATTGCAATAAAAATAGAAAAATGAATAATAAATTATATAAAATGTAATAATGTCAGATTATAATATATATATTTTTTATATAGCATACATAAATAATTATATATACATTTATTAAATCTTCATATTTTTATATATATTAGAATTTATATCACAAAGGAGGGAACACACACATTTTTAAGGCTCATGACATTAAACAAGACAGATATTCAAGTGTTTTATTTGAGATACTTAGTAGAACGTAAACAGGACATCCTAAATCACACCTATATTCCGCTTTGTTTTGTCAAAGTCAAAGTCATATCACAGGGGTTCTTACCAACAGAAATTCCACTTGAATTTCATTATTTTACATTCATTAACTTTGTTGGCATCAACAATTTCAGATTCTCCGCTAAACGTCAGCTGACAGTTTCACATGTTGCTCAGGAAGTGGGGGACTCTTAGAGAGAATAAACTAATGTGCAAAGCGCTCCAGGCTTTACATAGATAATCAAACGTCTGCTGTGGCGAAACTACATCTTTAGAGTAAAGGTCTCTTCCCTGGCTGAGGTCCAGCTCTATAGGTCAATTTAAAAACCACACACACACACACACACACACACACAAAGAGAGATCCAAATGCACTGCTAGAGTCTTTCTTTTGATGTCAGTAGCAGAGATGAGCGAGACAAAGCCACACAAGCACTCAGTCTCCCTCGACCACAAGAAGAGCTGCGTTTGGAATCCGTCAAGTCAAAGCCTCCCTGTCGTCCAGCTCTGTGCTTTACGAGCACGTCTAAGAAGAGAGGGACAGAACAGATGAGCTCATGCTTCAATAGCACATTACTCATGTCTCCATAAACCACTGATGCCAGAAGCAGGCAAACGAGAGGAAGAGCGGACCTTCATTGTTGGCAAGTAATACCATTAATGGATCTCCTACACAATATATAATCCAAACTGCTGATGGGATTGACAGGGCTCGGATCAATGACTATGCAAGCCTGTTGTAAGAGTATACGGCTCATCCCATTACAAAGATAAGCTGATATGAATCAGTGCACAATCAGCAAATATGCCTGACCTTGTATTTACACATGTGACCACACACCATTCACTCATGAACCACACTCAGACCTTTCATTGACCTCGATATTGGCTAAAGTTTTCCAAAACAGTCGATTGGCTGCTTCTGCACAGGTTTTATCAGCTTGCTGGGAAACATTATTGTTTAGAAAGTACCAGGTTGCTCTAAACAGCACTTCAAAGGAAGTGCTTTAACAGCATTACTTTTTATTAATCATGTTTAATGTTCATTTCTATATACAGTAATACAGTTTTTGAACACTATATTTTTACAACATTCCTTAATCTTTTTTAATGGATGGAAAGTCTGAACTATTTTGAGGTACTCGTTTGCTGCACGCTATGAATTATTGCGTTATATTGAGGTCAATTTTATATTTAGCTGTCTTAAATGCCACTTCTTCCAAGACTCTTTTCAACAGGGCGAGCAGGACTGTGTTTTTCCACAACACTTGTATTGGAAAACAAGGTTACACTAAGTCAAGCCAGCAAATTAACCTTAACAAGAGAACATCAAATTTAATCCGCTAACACACCACCAAGGCACTGAATTGTGCCTAATAAAGTCTTGAGACATGATTCTGTTTTCAAAAATAAACCACAAAAGCACCCGAAGCACAGCCTGTTTTTACAGATATCAGAAGGGAAACTCTAAAAATAATTCAGTGCTTATGTTATGAGATGATGTAGGATAAACATCATTGTTTGAGTTGGTATAAAGAAAGCTTGTTATTTTGTATTATTTATATACTATTACAGTATTTATTAATATTTTGAATTAATTTATTTTTAAATTTTCATTTTAGTTTAAGTAGTTTTATGTGCTTTTGTCATTTATTATATATTATTTTTAAATAATTTTATTTAGTTTTAATTTATTTTTCATTTCTGTTTTAGTTTTAGTAATTTTAATACTTAATTTAGCTGTTAAGGCAACATTTATAAATTTATTCTATAAGTTTCTTACACTTATATTTATATTTCATTTTATTTTAACTTTAATTCAGCTTTATTTCAACTTTATTTCAGCTTTATATCAATGACCACCTAGTTTAGTTTTAGTTACAATAAAAACATTAATCCATTGTTCACAGTCAAAACTGGTTAAATCAGTACTTTAACCAGAAAACAATCACAATCTAGATCTTTGAAAGGACTCACATTTTACTCAGTGAGCATCTAGATACATTTTCACCACCAGAATCAACAACTGAAACGAAAACAATATTTGTGTTCCAGTTTTTTTTTGTTTTTTTTTATTGTAATGAGAGATGCATGTTCCCTCTGGCACACATTTCAACACAGACTCTCCTCCAGATCTCCTCCCGAGAGCCTGCATTGGGAAAATCATTGTAGGGTTGAACTAGGATAATAATGCATTTTCTATCCAGTGAGCAAAGCTAGAGGAGAAATGAGGGCAGAATGCCCAAACTCAAATGTGACTAAAGATTCACCACACAGAGCCAATGAGAAGATTCATGTTACTCTCTACAGAACATGTTCATGTCTCACCACACTATTTACAGTAGATCCATCACTGCACAGTTCAACTGAAATTTCTACAGAATGTGAATTTCAAACACACAAACTTGACAAACTTCATGAGAACAGCTCTGCAATGAGGAAGTTTACCTGAACCATGAGATATGAAACATGTAAACAAGCAATCCTCTTGCCTCTTACGTGTGCATTGGCTGTTGTGACACTTGGAAGGGCCCACATGTGCCATCATGTGCTCCATTCAGCCCGTAAAAAGCTGATCCAGCTCATTATCTCACCTAGCAGGGAATCAAATAAGCCAAGTCGAGTGTAGCAGTGCATGAACTGAACAAATGACTACACACTCCACTGATGTTAGGCCACCAAAACCCTCTATAATGCAGTTCTCCATATCATATGCATGATAGAGCAACTTAACATTTTGGTAGCAGCTTGTTAATCTAAAAAAAGCAAACTACACGTTTAGGCAAAACTCACCAATACTTGGGTATGTTGCAACACTTGGGAGTAGTCCTTGCCGAAATCATTCACATCACTAGTAATAGTATTCTATATTACATATACTATATAATATTATAATTAATATTATTGTTTGTATTCTTTGTAGTGTTATTGTGGGAATGTATACATACAGTATATGAATGAGACAGGTTACAGTACATGAGGTTTAATACTTAAGGTTACAATTTTTGACAAACTCCTAAACGTAAAGAGCAGCAAGCATTACTAACTAGCATTCCAGTTAAAAGACAGGTTCAACAGATTCTAGTGTGCTGATTAAATATTTGAGTCAGCATTACTATGAACAGCATCAAGTCTGATTGGGGGGGAAAAAACAGCAAGAGATTGTCCACTCATTCAAGCTGTAGTATGGCAGAGGCTAAAGATAACCAGATCTTAAACAGCTTGTGTTATGGTCTCTCAGGTTTCACAACTGTTCTGCATGTAGACATTTTTGTGTACGTCTCTCTCTCTCTGTGTACAAGTGTGTATGTATGTGTGTCTTTGTGAGGACCGGTTTGAGTTTTAGTTCATAGGAGTGAGGACAAAGACAGAAAAGTGAGGACATTTTGGCCTTTCTGAGACACCTTTGAAGGCCTGTTTGAGGGTCAAGGCTTGGTTTTAGGTATAAGGTTATAATTAGGTTAAGGGTAGGTTGTGATGGGCAGGGTTAGGGTAAGGAGCTAGAGATTGCAATGTATTGTCAATGAATGTCCTCACAAAGATAGATGTACAAGAGTGTGTGTGTGTGTGTGTGTGTGTGTACAAGCATTCAAGACGAGCAAGATCAAATGTTGTGGCCAGTACATAAGGACAGTTGTAGTCTTGCTCCATCTGGTGAGTGGGATCAAACAGAGACAGGTGGTGAAGCGCGCACACACAACATCACTCCCTATCATAATCAAAGACTTCCAGGAGTATTGCTTTCCAAGACCGAGCCCAGCCGTAAGTCTGGCTATTAGCAGGACCTCCCCATTGATCCAGGCCTGTTCGCTCCTCAGCTTCAGACAGATGGTGACCAGGACGCCCTAATCCTGTGCGTCTGGGCGCAGCAGTCAGCAGGCTTTCAGATGGCAGAGGATTATGCACTGTAGGGATGACCTGGTACTATGCTGTGCTTAGGCAACCATCCTACTTATCTGTTCTGTGCCACCATCGTCACCAACCAGAATTGCAATATTAAGGATAAATAAAATAAACAACTAAATAGTGAAATACTTTCAGAAAGAAGTTTCATAAATTTCAGTTTATGTGTATGTGTGTGTGTGTGTGTGTGTGTGTGTGTGTGTGTGTGTGTGTGTGTACAGTATATATACACACACACACACACACACACACACACACACACACACACTACCAGTCAAAAGTTTGGAAACATTACTATTTTTAATGTTTTTGAACAAAGTCTCTTATGCTCATTAAGGCTGCATTTATTTCATAATAAATACATACAAAACAATAATATTGTGAAATATTATTAAAATTTAAAATTATGGTTTTCTATTTTAATATACATTAAAATATAATTTATTTCTGTGATCCAAAGCTGAATTTTCAGCATCATTAATTCAGTCTTCAGTGTCACATGATCATTCAGAAATATGCTGATTTTATACTCAGTTATTATCAATGTTGAAAACAGTTTTGTTGCTTAATATTTTTTTGGAACCTGTGATACTTTTTTCAGGATTCACTGATGAATAAAAGGTTAAAAAGAACAGCATTTATTCAAAATATAAATCTTTTCTAACAATATAAATCTTTACTATCACTTTTTTTATCAATTTAACACATAAAAGTATTAATTTCTTTCAAAAAAAAAAGAAAAAAAAAATTACTGACCCCTAACTTTTGATTCATCAAAGTATCCTGAACAATGTTTCCAACATTGATAATAAATCAGCATATTAGAATGATTTCTGAAGGATCATGTGACACTGAAGACTGGAGTAATGATGCTGACAATTCAGCTTTGATCACAGAAATAAATTATATTTTAAAGTATATAAAAACAGAAAACCATAATTTTAAATTGTAATAATATTTCACAATATTATTGTTTTTTCTGTATTTATTATTAAATAAATGCAGCCTTAATGAGCATAAGAGACTTCGTTCAAAAACATTAAAAATAGTAATGTTTCCAAACTTTTGACTGGTAGTGTGTATATATATGAGATTACTGTAGCCCATGTATAATTATATATAATTACATTCATTACAATAATACATTTCATATACATATAAAATAAAATATATAGTCATGGCCAAAAGTGATGTCTGGCATAAGAAAATTGACATCTTCACCCTTTATTCAAATATTATTAAAAATTTGTTATACATAATTTGTTGATAACGCAATGACAACATGCCAAATTGTACGGGCCTCATTTTTAGACAGGCTGTCATGCAAAGAAATTATGAATATTTTTATATTAACTCTATGTTGTAGACAACGTGAGATTTTTGTTTTTCTATGCATTTATTTATTTATTTTTTTTGCATATATATATAGAGTGTGTGTGTATGTGTGTGTATATTATACACATATATATATATATATATATATATATATATATATACACACACACATATACACACTTTTTTTTTTATGGTGAAACATTCCTCTATGTTTGCTGTAGTAGACTTTTACATCAAATATTGCCTCTTTATGTCCTGTTTAATTCGTAACTCATGAAAATAAGTTTTGGTAAGAAATCACCTTCCGGGATTAGAAATGGCAACATTTCTTCTTTAAAGTGTCCATGACCGGTTTACGTCACTAACAACCTTGTGGAAGAGACCGTAAAGGGATTCCACTGTTTGCTTTTGTATAGACTGGTCCTGCAAATAGCATTCCCTTTCCGCAGTGACCTTCAAGGGAGTTAAATTGATGGCCAGAGAGAATGCATTGACTCTATGTGTGTGTATTCTGCATGTGATGCTTGTATTTGTATGTAAAATATATGTTCTCTAATGACTTACAGCAGTACGCAAAGAAAATGTGGCAAAAATTCAGTTCAACTAAATTCAGTTCTCAAGTAGCCAATAGGGTGTACAACACAACAATGTTTTTCAATTATTGTCCACAAAGGCTTTTTCAAGTACATGACAGCAGACTCAGAGTAAAAATGATACTTTTAATCTATCCTAACATGATCTCCAGCATGAGTGGTTTCTACTTGTTTTGTATTCCGGCGGGTGTCTTTAGATTGCGGCTCTCCTCTCACAGCGCGAGATGTCATTAGAGAGTGTGTGTGGAGCAGGAGAGCCTCACGAGCACTAAATACTGCAATGCAGCAGAGAGAAAGACCACACATACCACAGAAATGCTGCTAAACTAACCTCTATTCCTACAACCTTCCTTTATTTTTCCACTGTCACCCTTTCCTGCTTCCCTTACATCCGTCATTCTCTTTTCTTTCATTTCTCCTCATTGCATTGGTCCATTCAGCTCTACTGACCCACTTTATTGCAGCGCACAAGGGCGAGAGACTGTGACACACATTTTCATGCATCTATGATTAACACAGAAGGCCGTTTATTCATTACGCTCATATCTATTCTACAGTGACCGCCGCATTACACCAGAACTCATTCATCATTCAAACACTCAAATACAGTTTGCTCATGATCCTACATGAAGAAATTGATAAATTAGCACAGGGTGCCCTATTATTATAAATGATCTTGCAGATTTGCAATAAATTGATCCATTTACTTCAGTACGTGTGTTCCATACATAAACATGATTCTAATTTCATTTGTTTTTGGTTGTGCCTGTGATTACACAGTATTGAAAGCTATACTGAGAGACTCAATGCATGCTAAAACACAACAGGTGCAACAATAGCTTCCTCTGGGTTTCCAAGAGAAATGTTGAGAAATTAAAAAGACATGTGTCAGTTGGCTTGCATTGTCTCCTTCTGGTTTTTCCTGTTTTTTTTCTGGCTTTGTGACTTTGGAGACTCCATCCTGAAGCAAACAAACTCACCCCTCAGAATAACACTGACATTATACTGTTCAACAATTCCTAATAAGGAGTTTTACAGTATTTCACCTCAAGACAAAGAGTAAAAACATTGTAAAACATTGTAAGAATCATGACAATGTTTAAATAGGCTCATTGAATGATTCCATGTGTGTCTTTCTTCCCACAAAGATAGTAATACCAGTACTTTTTGACCTTGTGGGGACATTTTTTAGTCCCCATGATGAAAGCAGCTTATAAATCATACTACATTTTTTTTTTTTTTTTTTTTTTTTTTTTAAATGTATAAATGCCGAACGTTTTCTGTGAGGGTTGTGATTAGGGGTAGTGTTAGGGTTAGGATATAGAATACACAGTTTTGTACAGTATAAAAATTATTATGTCTATGGAAAGTCTCCATAAAACATGAAAACCCAACGTGTGTGTGTGTGTGTGTGTGTGTGTGTGTCTGTGTGTGGTCTTGTTAAACCCTACATTATGGGAACAAAATGTCCCCACAAAGATGGCAATATCCAAACTCCTTGTCCTTGTGGGGACATTTTCTGGTCCCTATGAGATGTCCCCATTAGGAAAAAAGCGTATAAATCATACTAAGTGATGTTTTTTGAAAATGTAAAAATGCATAAAGAAGTTTTCTGTTATGGGTAGATTTAGGGGTTGGGTTAGGGTTAGGGGATACAATATACAGTTTGAACAGTTTAAAAATCAGCAAGTTTCCAACATTAGATAAAAACATAAAATCAGCACATTACCAGTGTGAATTTTCCGAGATCATACCTAAATCATTCAGGTAGAACCAGAGTGTCCTAAACTAGTCCTTGCACAAATGTGCTCATTTAGGTAAAATTCATGAAAACAGGACAGCTCCCTGCAGAAAGCTTCATCTTTAATTAATTTAAGTTACAATCCAGATGGAGTTAAGTGAACTTTAGACCTGAAATTACATTCAGATTTCACCATTGAGTTGGTTGCTTTTTATTTACAGGAGTTACATATAAATTTATGTGCACATGCACTCGATTAAACTACAGCACCATAAAACTCAGCCTCGGATAACCTCACATATTTTTACAGCATCGACACAGTCCTCAAACAATAAAAACGCATTTCATTCCCCTCTTAGAAAAACGGCTTGGTATCTAATATACATGTGGGGTCTGTCTATCTGTGACAGCTGCATAAGTCTGCGCTAATTTTCCAACCTATAGCAAGCCAAGACATCTGCACCAAATGCTCGCTTGGCTCAATCAAACTGCTGACCTAGCATAGGGTGGAGTTTGTTATGGGAGCTGTGTGAGCCTTAAAAATAAAAAGAGAACTTCTACTTTTCAACTGCAATCAGTTGATTGCAGATAGTAGTACAGTTTGTTCATGTTATACTGTCTTAAGTGTTCTAGCCAGTTCAAGTTTAATTTTTCATAACCCATGTTTTTTTTAAACGGGTCATTGACGAATAAGGTTTTTAAAAGTGTAAAAAACATAATGGAGATATAATTAATTTTGAAGTTTTATTCAGTGTTAACAATGCGATTTTGTGGTTTTAATAATCAACTAACACTGCTTTTGTCATTTTTTACAAGATGGACAAAATGTGTCACCAAAAAATTCGGTTTTACCGAATGACACTTTTGGTTATACCGAATGACGATATTTTCAAACAATGCTAACAGGCTGATATCTAGCTAACTAGCTAGTTAGCTTGCTAGTTAGCTAGCAAAAGGACAATCAAACCTTTTATATTTAATACAAGTTTTTAAAATATTACAACATTTTCCATGTTTTATAGCGGTTGAACCGAATGACCTGATGTTTCGGGACATGCGTGAAAACATTAATTTTTCAAATAGTTAAAAGAGAGTTAGTTACTTTGCCTAATGACAATGTGGTCCTTTGCAGATGTCTGAATGATGTCACATCCTGTCACATGATACTGACCGCATGACTTGATCTAAAATGGTCCCTTTACTCCGAATAACATCAATGAAATTCATTTTGACACCTGTTGACACTTCAAAATCTTTAAAATACCTTTATATGTAGCAAAATATAATTAATACCTTTTGGATTCAATAAAAGAGATCTAGTTGTACTACCTTACATACTTAGGATGTCATATCTTTGTTTTTTATTATTATTAAGGCCTTTGGGAAAAAAAAAAAAGACCTGTCACGTCATTGACCCAAACATGTATTTCCAGTGTTTCATCAGCTGAACGATCAACACCCAGGGATAAAACAATATGACATACTGAATGAATTATACTTCTATCCCTGACAGCCTTGTGAATGAGGCGATGGAAATGTGGTTATGGATATTGAAGATGCATAGCAACAATTTTACCTTGACTCTAGGATTGGCCACCAAACAAACTCGAGAGGCAAAATATGAAATCAAAATGAACAGTATTAATGCATGTTCCTGGTCCTGGGCCCAACATAATTTCACAACGATCTATGACGTAAAAGAAAATAATTGATTGTGGCCTTCCAGCTACTAAGTGAATTAATCACTATTGCCACACACATTCATAAATATTGGTATTATAGTTATATGCTACCATTCAAAATTTTGGAATCTGTAAGACTTTTTTTCAAATTATTCAATATGATGATTTGGTGCTCAGGAAACATTCTTATTATTATCAATGTTGAAAACAGTTGCTTAATAGTTTTGTGGAAACCTTCATACCCGTTTTCCAGGAGTCTAAAATAAAAAGTTCAAAAAAACAGCATTTACTTGAAATATAAATCTTTTGTGACATTATAAATGTTTTTTACTTTTGCTTTTATTGCTTTTGATTTTAGTTTCTTTCAAAATAAAAATCTGACTGACCCCAAACTTTTAAACTATAGTGTATACAAATACAGTATATTGATTACTTAATTTCCAAACTTTTCCTCCACGTTAGGAGGATGACATGTTATGGCAACAGAGAATTAGGAATTTAGTTCAGAGAACTAGAGCTTAACAAGTTAATCAGATTACAAGCACCATGTGATAGGAAGAGGAAGGTTTTTCTCCTTTATATACATAGACAGCATTGCTTGAGTAACACTGACTATAGCTTGGTAGAGTGGAGCTTCGGAACTAGGAAAGCTCAATTATGGCAAAAAACATAATCACGATTATGTTTGGTCAATACTGAAATCATGATCATTTCAAACAATTATTGGTGGGCGATACGATAAAGGTTTCGATTATCTTGTTTTCATAATTGTTGGAAGCCAAAATCGAAAATCAATTACAATTAATCTCACAGCCATATTGGACCTGTAAACTATTCCATTTTAATCTATAAATAATAGTCTTTCTTAAGTCTGAAGAAAAGTTTTAATATCAGTTTTATCAGATTGTCTTGATAATGTGTTCTGCCTTTGATGACCTTACAAAAAATACTCTGGAACTGTAAAGTGATTGTATCAAAAGGTAATGGCACTCTTATACCATGAAACTGTATGATAAGCCGTATTCATACAACATGGCATTAACACGGCACTCCAAGGTATTTCAAACAATACTGGGGTATTGCTATGGTATATGACTTTGTGAGTGGAATAATGCCGGTGTGTTTTACTATAAATCACAAAGCCAGGTGCACATTTCCAGATTTTTTTTTTTTTTTTTTTTGGCCACTGCCCTAATTCAATCCATTTGGAAGGCAAAAAATATCCTAAAATGAAGCTACATTCGTGATTTGGAGAAAGAACTCAGCACCTACAGAACGTTTTGAGAGCTGAATTGTTTCTGTAAAATGCTAGACTAGCCCTCAGTAGATTATAGGCCGTATCTGAAGCACACACTCAAAATCCTCTTTCAGATTCAGAACTTCCTGTTTGTACCACACCTAATTTCCCTCAGTTATCTCTCTCCTGTCTCTTGTTCGCCAATAGGAAATTCCTCCATTAGTCTTCCTGAACGAAGATATTCACATCTTTAGCAATGTGTTACAAAACTAACCACCTTCATGTGACTACCTCCAAGGTCAGATCTGACTCATCATAGATCATCATTCTATCGACTACATTCACCTAGTTATTTAAGCATGTGTCACATAAAACTGCTAAAAATGTTACTCACCCGGCTGGGTAGGCAAGCAGTCCTGAGTGTGGATCACACGCCAAAGCACGACTCCCAGCGGAAGTGATTCCCAGAACTTTCTCCAACGTCACCTGTGGAATTACATGGAAAATGAGGAATAACAAAACTTATGATGTGCACTACAAGATCCTTAAAGTTACAAATAGTCTTTAATGTCACAAAGTGTGAAATAATAACCCAATAATAATAATCCAGTCTCATGGGAACTATTTACGAGGTAGCGATTTCGTATGAATTTGTATCATGCAAGTCGTATGATTATTAAAAAATTAAGCATGGAGGTCCCCTAACCCCCACTCCTAAACCTAACTGCTACTGGGGCGTAAGCAGATAGTACAAAAACATATGAATGAGAACATACAAATTCATATGAATTAGCCACCAATTCACCAAAATGTAAAATAGTTACAAATCGAGATTGTTGAATAAAATTATATCAGTTCAGGTCTCAGACCGGTAACATTATTTTAATGTTGTTTGAATACTGCATTTCATTGTTAAATGATGAACAATACATACATAAAATTAAATTGAACATCTAAACAAAAGAGGAATCACATCAAATACATGATGACACCAAAAAATACAAGACAAATTCAGTTCTATTTTGAGCAAAATATCAGTTAAATTACAAAACTGTTCCGTAATTATATTAGGTTTGAACTACGTTCAGAGTCAATGACTGCAAATACATTATGTGATTATACTATAGACATCATATCTATTTAGCCAGTAAGAGATGAGCTGGCAAATTACAGCAGCACAGGAGCTGAGTGCAACACATTTACTTAGATAAAGACCACTTATAAAAAAGTTTATTATGCAAGACTTTTTTAAAGAGCCTGAGAGACTTTAAATGCCTAGAGTACAGAATGACTTCACTAACTAATGATCCAAAGTGGTGTTGTCATCTTAAATGGAAATTATGAACTAGAAATTTTCCATGAGGCTTTGTTAAAGGGATAGTTCACCCAAAAATGAAAATTCTATCATCATTTACTAACCCTCAAGTTGTTGATGGGCATCATTGACTTACCCTATAGTATTTTTTTCCCATACTATGGAAGTCAATGGGGCCCATCAACTGTTTAGTTACACATATTCTTCAAAATTTCTTCTTTTTTGTTCAGCAGAAGAAGAAATTCACACAAGTTTGGAACAACTCGGGGGTGAGTAAATGACAGAATTTTCATTTTTGGGTGAACTGTCCCTTTAAGTAGAGTTGAACTGCTCGAACTCAAAGAAAACATTGATTGAGGCAAAATAACTAACTCAAATATAAAATGCACAAATCTGCAAACAGGCCATGTATTGTTTCAATACCATTTTTTTCAGTAGCCTATGGCTGCATGATTGTGTCAAAAATCATAATTGTCGATTATTCCCTTGAAATTGTAATTGCGATTATTAATTACGATTATCACAATCTACACTGAATGATGATTTGAATAGCTTTATACCACTGTTTGAAGCAACTTCATGCCATATTTTTTTATGAAAATAAACAAACTGAAAACACTCTTCCTGAAAAGCTTTTATTGCTTTTCTATAGCATTTAGCCTCAAATGCCAACTGTACATTGGTTTGGTTTCTTTAAATAAAAAAGGTAAAGATATGCATGGTATTATAATGTTATACTAAAACTAAAATTAAAACTATGGGGAAAAAAACCCATAAGATAACCTAGAAAAAAAAAAAAAAAAAAGCACACAGAAAAATGTAAGTGAATTTTTTTGTAATTGCGCCTTTAAACAATTACGTAATTGTAATCACGATTAGAAATTCGATTAATTGTGCACCCCTAGCATTTCCATTACAGTGTCCAATCTGTCCATGTTACAGTACAACTGCATAAGCACATGTATAACATGTTTAAAATGCACTTATTTGGTGAAACAGCCTGCAATTACACAAAGTTGTTGCTATTGTTATTAAAGATTGCATAATATATATACACATGATGAACACATAATAACATAATTCTAACAAAAAACAATGAGGTAGACACGTGTTTTCAACATTTTAAGTGCAATACCACATGAAACCCAGCTTACTGAACAACATTCAACATCTGATACCTTTATTCTGTGCATTACACAACCTTTGTCAGACCAACTCTTCAAAGCAAGCATGGTCACATGATCCAAGCAGAGAACACTCTCTCACATCAATCAAAGGCCACTTTAAGTACAGGTCACTGGAGAAATGAGAGGAACAACACCTGGTTTATGAAGTGGTCTCCTCTACTTCTGCCATTTTAGACCATCTTAGACCACTTCCCCACTATACTGGTGTTCTTTCCATTTATTGATGTTTTATCCCTCAAAAATGCAGGTTTTTAAGAAATTTGTTAGCCGAAGTCAGCATTTAGACTTCAGAGATGCTACGTATGTACATTTGTTATCCTACTGTAAGCTGAATGTAGCCCCAGTGTACTACTACAATTTGTGCTGAACATGCCAATATAAAAAAAAACACTGTAATTGAGGTTGTTGTTTTGATTTATCATCTTTCCAAAGATGTTTTGACAGACCTCCATATATCCACTGTCTATTGGTGCCTTGGAGTCCTGGAACAACGGAAAAAGAGCTAGTTTTCAAATTCATGCTGTTTTTAAGCCATTTCGCATTCAGCATCTCTCATGGGAATTTCTGAACCAACGGCTGTGTCATGCACTTTTCCAGAAACTTTCTTGCAATCGCTGTATGTAGAATCCTCAGAGAATGGCAAAGTCCTTGAGCCAGAAGTCAATGAACTGCACAGCACCTGGAGGGATGGCTTTGATTTTGATGCAGCAAGTAAACCTTAGAAAACAGAACCCAGTCTAAGAGCTGAACTGATATATAGTCTTACACAAAGCTTAGATCCCTTTGTCTGGCCCTGTACACCAGAGATTCCTCAACTGCTTTAGGCAGAGAGAGAGACAGATCTGCACTTTTATACAGAACAAAGGCACCTTGACAGAGTCTTTTGCATAGCACTTAAATGGTAGCACAAGATATTGTCTCTGGAGCAGTGATCACCACACACTACGATAGTACCACTCCAATTTTTTTAAAAATATGAATTGCATGAAATGGATGTAAGTAGAGCTGTTAAACTGCAGAAGGTGTCTTCTCTGATCAATGCAATATTAAATTAGTCTTTTTAATATTACAGTGCTTTGCAACCATTCAGTAACCATAAATGTTTAAAATGGCTGGTGCAAATACGCCTTGAGTACCTCCTTTATTGTAAAAGTATGGGATTTTCTCACAAAATTTACCACTGGCCAAGCAAAAAGCATGCATCTGATCACTTAGAGATCACTTAGCACACCTCTCCTCCACAAACCGCACAGTCTGACATATCGTTCCATTCTGTAGCACAAACGGTGAAGTTTAATATGCAAGTTAGAGGCATAACTCTAAAGTTGAGCAATAATACTACCTTAGCCAAGACTATGAACACCACAATGCAGACTACTGAAACATTCCATATAGACATGGATTCGGTTACCGAAAATGTGCTAGTGTGAACAACAGTGTAATTTATGAGCAACAAATCATATGCAGCTGAGGTCTCAGAGTTATTCAAGGCAGTTGCAACAATCATACGGTCACAGGGACTCCTGTGTATGAAAGGGAAGTACAGTCACCCAAGGGTCTGCAGCAGTAAACAGGCAATCTGAATGGAATGCAAGAGTCAAGGATGACTACTCTGATACAATAATAGTTACAGTTACAATAACAAGAGCAAAAGAACAGTTCGCAGATTTACAGCAGAGCTGCAGGCTGTGAGGCCACATATATCTATACTGCTCTAAATAAGGATGAATGTTTAAAGAATAAGAAATATATCTTATGCATTTCATACTTATATGTAAGAGATGTATGCATATGAGATGTATGCATTTTACCGTTGCTTGAAAATATGATTATATTATATACGAAAGTGTGTCCTAAAAATTAAGCCTAATCTCCAAACTAAAAAAGCACCCAATATTATATTATATTATATTATAAACTGACTGTTTAGAACAGAGTATATCCTAATGCATATTTGTGCAATATATTACCAATGCTTAAAAATTAATTCAGCGCAATTTAATTTATTATAGGCTACTACATTATATTATTGTGGATTATATTTTCCTTCCAAGGGATTGAAATGGTTTGTGACAAGTGGTAAATATAGGTCAGTGCATTTACAGCTTTCATGCTGTTGCATTGTACTGACAGAGCCACAGTATGCCTTTGTAAAGTTTACATAACAAACCCTGGAAAGAATCTGACATATTAGTATCAATTCACTGTCTCCTTGCATTAATCTGCAGAAAATCACAGCGATACATGATGAAACATTTACAGGCAACTGCAGATACAGATTCCATACATGCTTCATGTCATACAGTAAATGCACTGTACCTTATTACTGAGATTCTCTTTGTTGTTCCCAGCTTTACTTCTTCTCAATTTGATGGAAGGCGATCGGAGCAGATTTTTAAGCCGACTTTTGATAGTTGTATTTTCCACTGACATCTTGATTTGGTGTGCTGTTGAATCAACGTTCCCAACAAACAAACAAACGGTGGAGCAGCCGAAGCCCTTCGGTCTACAGTCACAGCTAATAATCAATTAAATGATACGCGTTTAAAGTAAGCCATGGTCTGATCATAGCCTTTTATTTCATATACTAAACCAATCCACCGGAACCGTCATCGCGATGCGCTATAGGAGCTTTAAATCCAGTGCGGTAGTCCTGTCGGTGAGAGACGCGCTCCTCACTAACGTCCATTTGTTAAAATGGACCATGTTTCGTATCTAGAGTCAGCAGTTTGACGGTCTGAAAGCTCCGCGAATCACCTCCAGCCCTAATACCTTCACCGGTACGGTGTGTGTATTTACAAATCCTACTACTGTAAAGGCCAAGCTCATGAATATTAATTACAGAACGCGAGTCTGTTCAGTCACTTTTATGATTGGCTAAAACGCTGACGTCGGGAGGCGGACACTAGGCAATTGGCCAATTAATGGCTTCTGCTATGGGGGATTGCTTGACTTCTGAATATTAAAGAGATGACGTGATTGATACCCCTGGGAAGCTTACGAATTAACGCGTGCTTGACCTAATTAATATTAAGATAAGCCTTAGCCATAGTATACATTAAATACACATATCACGCATGGCATGACTACTAGGCGGATTATACTGCACAAATGGGCAGTTGTGACACTGCAGTGTTTCTCTAAGGTGTAGACAATTCGTTTACCTAAGGTTACCTAAAGTGTTTATTTTGATGTTTGCAGATAATAGGACAAATATTAGAAAATTGTGGCATTATCTTAATATCCCCCAGATTGAAAATCCAGTTTAAGATAACTGCTTTGTGGAAACTGGGCAAGCCCAAATAGAACAGTAACAAACCTACTAACGTTTACCTGCTGGTCATACCATACACAGGGCAGATTTGCATTTTACAGCATTGGTTCCAATGTAAACTCTGCATGATTGCAATTCTCGAGTCTAAACTTAATGTCATTCTGTGATATCAGTGTATCTTTCCATGCACATGTATAAACTTTGTAATATAATTTTCCATGTACTTTGAAGGAAAGACAACCACCCCGACATGGTGAACAATGAAGGGTATTTATTGGCGACAAATAGAGATTTATGACGAAGAACAAAATCAGCATGCTGTGCCATTCTGACTGAAAATAGCAGTAACTGAATGACAAAAGCAACTGTTTAAAATTAGATTTATCTCTTCATCGCTTAAACCTTTGTTGTAAAAAAGTATCAAATGCTCACTCAAAGATAATTTGTTAAAGTGTTGACGGATTAATTGAACTGAAATATGGCTGGTGTATACTTTTTTTCCCCTACATCAAGTCTGCCATCTAGTGATGCCAAGAAGTACCTTAGGATTTACTTTAGTTCATTTTTTTGTTTTTTGCATCCAACTGTAAACTCAACCTAGCTAGCACATAAATGGACAACTTTAGATTTCAATTTAGATATAACTCATTTGACATTTGAAACGGTGAGTCAGACATACGTAGAGACCAGATAGTTGATTTCCTTGCTTTGCCACAAAGAAGTCATAGACCTTTTATTTATCACAAACTACATCAGTATTAAATATATCAGAGCTACCCCCAATGCTAATGCTGTTGCCATACAACTCAAGAAACACAAGTTATTGAAGACAATAAATACATCAACACACAATTGTGCAACTACATATTTGTGGGTAGTCATTAAATTTTTTTAAAAATTTTTTTTTATGTTCTGTTTTTGGAACCATCGTGAAGTTGGATCACACTGGTAGGTTCCTCTGAAGGCCCACCCAAATCTTGTTTCTTTCCTGCCGGTAAGAACTTTCTAGCCCAGTTTGCCAACACAGCCATAGAAGGCAGTTCACCATGTCTCTGCTGCATGAGGAAAATTAAAGGATCAAGACATGCATTGAGACAGTACAGTATTTGAGAGGCTTCAGAGAGCAGGTTGATCACCCATGCAACCCAGCAAGCATTTTTGCAGTGATCCAAATTGAAGAAAATGATACAGGCAATGATGTGAAGCAGCTGCCCTGGCACCCAACACACCAGGAAGTTGGCAATGAAAACGGCAATCAGCCAGATGGTCTTGTCCAGTCCTTGCATGTTGCCTGGGCCCCACTGCTGCCTTGAATGCTTCATCCGGGAAATGATCTTCACATAGGCGGGAATGATGAGAAGCAGTGGGACAGAAACCTGAATGGAATAGTAGGACATAAGATTGTAGGTTGCTTCAGTGGTCCTAAACTTACTGATCACCACCGCTCCACACACATGGATGCCATCCTTCCTGACAGAGTAGAAAATGTTAGGATACCTGAAGTAGATGAGGAGGGCGGTTATGGCCCAGAGTAGAATCGAAACCAGTGCACTGTTCCGAGGGGTGCGGATCATTCGGGACTCCAGAGGAAAGACAATTGCGAGGAAGCGGTCGATGCTTATGGCGCAGATGAACATAGTACTAGATGTCAACCCGACAAAGTATAGGATTTTCACCACAAAGCAGAGCGAACGGCCAATTTTCCAGTGGTAGTCAGAGCTAATGTAGATAGCCCAGGGTCCCATAGAGGCCAAATAGGCAAGGTCACACAGAGCTAGGTTCAGTACACCAATGGACCCAATACTCCAAGGCTGGGACGGCCGCAGACAAGACCATAGGCTCCAGAGATTTCCAATTGTTCCAAGGATGGAAAGCATGTAAAAGACAAGAGGTATGAAGTTGGAGGCATACTTGCGGTTGGTGGGACAGTCCATGTATGGAACCAAAGGAAGGGCCAGATCATCTGAGGTGGTGCAGTTCTTTGTCCAATTCCAGTAAGAACTGTTGTTTACTGCCGACATTTCTTATGCTAGGTCTATATTCCATTTAAAAGAAAGAGGCAAAATTAGTTATCTGCCCCTTGTAAATAATTATTCTTAACTTCCCAGCACCATTTTGGTCTGGATGCTGAACTCAAATACCATTTCAGTCTCATCTCATACATGTTAAGCAAATGTACATTAAAGAATGGATGGATCTTACCTTGACAAGGCTGAAAGAGGTTTGATTACACCTCTTTGTCAACTGCTGTATATCAACCCTGATCCCTCCTGGAAATGGATACGTACTTGCTCTTGGGAGTTGCAAGGTAAAAACCATTAGTTGATAATTACCTTGATAATTATTCTGTAATTCTCAAAAGTCTGTATCAAATGCCAAATGACATGCTTCGGAGTCTTCAAGGTGTTTTTAGACAATAGACTGATGCATCGACCTGGGCTGTTTTCCCCAAAAGCATTTTAAGCCAAAACAGATCATATTAATATTTTGAGATTGCAGGCATTTGCTGATAACCATGCCCACATGTGTGTATTCTAACTTGAGCATGTTCATTTACATCTCATTTGTCATTTGTATTAAACATCACAAAATTTTGATTTAAAAAAAAAACAATTCTACAAAAAACATCAAAAAAAAAAGAAGCACATTTTAGACTATCAATAAAGAATATACATCTTCAGTTTTTTAAATGAACCACGATGCCCAGAATCAATATAAATGGGATTATTAAAATGCTCACTTTCACACATTTTGTGCACATTTTTATTGATTGAAAAAAAAGACTTAAAAAGACATCCATCTTTTTTTACAAAGAAGGTAAGAGAACACTGATTTATAGCATATAAAAATACATATTTAACAGACAGTTCACAGACTAACAAAGGGAATACATTTTTACATATGTACAATAGGCAAGAAATGTTATACAAGCCAATATACAGACTTTAAACAAGCTAACTAATTTACAAAATAAACCAGTGTAAAATAAAATATACACAAGAAGATACTCAAGGAACAGCAAGACATTGCATCTCTTGAATATGAAGCCTTTTAACGTTCCTATGTAGTTCCTGTCTTATCTAAAATCTAAAGCAAAATAATTGCATAGTGATAACTAAATATCAAACTGAGGGATCTCTTAAAGTTAACCACCTCACTGGATGTGACACAATAGTGTTAAAACGCTTTGAAATGCTTACATTGCTAATTATGTTGCTGTAGAGGTGGAAAATATGGTGATGCAAGAGTAAGTTCTCACAACTAAACATTCAAAAGCCATTAACTGACTGTACTCAAACTTTACTGATTATTTAAAAAAGGGGGTGGGGGGGGGGGGGAGTGGATACACTATATCCTTTATTTCCAAGTTCCTAATGCTATTGCTATAGGTGTACTATTCCCTAAAAAAAGAAACCTTTCTACCCCCCAATATGCATATAGAAGAACCTTTTGAAAGGCACCCAACATATAATCTAGCTTTTCTGTAAACAAGAACAGACTATTTGTACTGAATTTAACATTTATTATTGCCTTAACATGCATTCATGTTATATGTCTAATGGACAGTGGTTTAGGTTTCAGTGAGATGCAAAGACAATGACATTTGTGTAATCTCATTAGCAGATAAACTCGCAGATGAAACGGCTTTATTGTTAAAAGTCACTGGGCAGATTTAATTATTTCTAAAAAGGTCACCGGTAAACTGCCCTAATCATCCCACAAAATCCCCAGCGCAAACAATTACAATCAGGTTGACCTTCATGGTGCTAAGGGAGAAACAATCCTATGTTTAAAGATCAAGTAAACCATTTTAATATTTTAATGAACTCCAATGGAAAAGAAACCACATGCTCCAATATGGAGGTTAGGATGAGTTAACAGCTTCTTGCACAACTATTGCCACAAAGAGTGGATACACAATCGCTAGCAAAATCAAACAGAGAATCTTACTGGTCAAGTAGGTAGAGTACTGAAAAGCAACAAAAAAAGTCAGATCAACAAAATGTCTTTGGATATACCAGAGGCACAACAGGTGGTGCACACAGCAGCAGGACTTACACAGCAAACAAAAAAATAAATACTTTTTTTTTTTTTTTTTTTTTTAAAAACAAAACAAAACAAAAAAAAACTTCTGTACATAAATATATTAAACGTGAGCAGCAACTGTACCTGATTCATTGACTGGTAGATCACATTTGTGGTCTATGAACATCTTGCTCATTTGAGTCTGGTTTGGGAACTGAAGAGCCAGTCACCTTATTCACAACAACATCTTGGGGCTTTAACCCTAGAGGAACCAGTTTAGGCATAGGCCGCCATGCCACATTGGTCCCCTCATTGGTAGATTGACCCGATGCAGCTTCACATGCAGTTTTCATGTGCAAAAGAGGAGGCGGAGTAGGAGCATCATCTTTAACAGTGCACATAGGGGCATTCGGACTCTCAATGTTTGTTGATGGTGCAACTCCAGATTCGGATGAAACCGAAGGTGAATCTGACCCAAAGATAACTTTTACCAAGTCATCCACTTTGGGTGGGATATCAATTTCATCTTTAGAGTCTGGAGACATCAGATCTTCATCCAGAGTTAGGAACAAGGGACTGAGAGCACGTTCATCATCTGCCTGCTTGTCGGAGCATGGCTGTACCTCGCTTGGCACGACAATTTTCTGATCTTCGTCTTCATTACTCAGCTGCTGGCTAAGAAGAACAAGTTCATCAAGCAAAGACATCAGATTTTCATCCTCAGGATCGTTGCTGTCATCTGGGCCCTTCTTCTCCAGTCCTTCTTGGGTGGACGAAGTAACAGATGCACTAACCTCATCTCCTTCTTCAAGCTGTTTGGGGACATCCTTGGTTTGAGGCTCATCAACAACCGCCCTTTCCTCCAAATTAGGAATTTTAACATCAGAGGGATTCTGCTGATTCTCCACAGGTGCAGGGACAAATACTGGCTGTGCCTGGACAATAGATGTTTCTTCCACAACTTTCTGTGGTATTACCAGATTCTCCACCGGTGGAACCAGAGAAATAACATTGGTGATGTTTGGAAGGTTGGCAGAATCCACTGAAAATTATGCATTGTAAATAAATTATCCATATCACTGAACAATGTAGGTAATTTGTTAAAAAAAAAAAAATCCGATTCAACATATGAGACAATATCAGCCGAGGTAACTCACCTTGAGTGTTAATATTAACAGGACTGTTTGTAATTTTGATAAACTGAGGCTGCAATACTGGAAGAGGATTTTCCATTCCAAGTGGGTGAGATATTGCAGGAACTATGGAGACAGATGCTACACCTAGTTAAAAAAAGAACACAAAAACACAAATGCTTATCTAATCACTTACTTTCTATACAACATTTTGAAACATCATTGACCTGTTCAGAGACCAAACCTGGTGTGGATGATTGCTGTGTCCCTACTGAGGTGATGCCAATCGGTTGAAGTGGGTTGTTTATGGTTATGATTTGATTGCATGGAACCATGGTATTCATCAGAGGGAACACTTGAGGTATACACACTGAACAAAACACAACAAACATCAAGAAGTATGAACCTCCAAAAATCAGCTTCATCCAAGTCAAGTTATCGTAAATGTTTTCTTCTTGGACTAACCGTTAGTTAAAAGAGGCTCTTTGACCGGAGATCCTTGTATCACCTGGGATGAAGCACGGGACAGAATGTTTGGCCGCATTCTTTCACGTGGTACTAGGGAACGTTTTACAGGACTTGGGACAGAGACAGGTTTCTTTTGTGGACTGGAATTAAGGGATGGCTGAGTAGGTTTAGACAAGCTACCTTGCTCTTTAACCTGAGTTTTAAGGGTGTTTTTGCTACTATCAAGGCCTGTAGGTTTTGAGGTTGGAGCGGATTTCAAAACACTATCGGTCACTTTCAGTTTTTTAATACTTAAGTCTATCGGTTTGGAGGGAGAATTGGTTGGTTTTGGAACATCTTTTACTTTGCTCTGGGATGCCAAACCTTTCCGTTTACTATTAAGATAAACTTTAGGTTTGGGTTTAGATTTGGACGTTGCCTGGTTAAGCTGGGACTTCATCTCTTTTGCTTTAGTTTGGGCCTCCAGGGCTTTTTGTTTAGCAATAATTTCAATAAGCTTCTGGCTGATGGACTCTGTACTCTTGTCTGTGGACAAAAAGAGATACAACCTGTGTTAGCAAAACAGATGTTCACACATTCAAATTATTTCATTTTATATAAAAATATATCAATGAATCATCCCCACAACTCCTTGTAAATACTATAAGCATGTGCCTAGGAATAAATAGAAATAGTCTAATGAAAATAAATAGATAAATCCCACTGCAATAGCTTGAAAATCGTATTTTAATGCAACGTTTAGGTTATGCGACCTTCATCAGGATGGCTGAATGTATGGCTGTCAAGATAATTAAATAACCACCTGATCACGGTTATTTGATCTAACCGTGGTTGTCTGCAACAATTGCCAATTATTGTGCCCTTTTATACGGCACAAGAGTCATAGACCAAAAGAAACAGACAAGCACCAATTAGATTTTTGTGCACTAAATTCAAAGTCATCTGAAGCCATTCCTTAGCTTAAAGTGAGGGACAAAAGAATATTTACATTGTTAAAATAAAAGTTCACGGAAACTTGACTTCCCTCTGCTGTGGCTGTCGATCATACTCTGTTTAAGCATTCAAACTGAGCAGCACGATCAGTTATGACAGTCAGCACTAGTGTTGTCAAAATATTGGTATTTCTATATGTATCGATACTGAAATCTCAAACAGTTCCAATACTCCTTTTCTGCAGTATTGATACACCAATACCAGCTGCATGTTCTTGCTCTCTCTTCTCTCCGACGGCGAATTGACACAACTGCCTTCTGTAACTCACTCATCTCATTCGCTTAAGTTGAATTGGTGTTAAAGGGTCTGAATTTCAGAGTGTGTTTGCGGGTATTGCGCATAATTTTACCCATTCCAAAATTATGAGATAATAAAAATATCTGTATGGCAGTATATATGAGAGTTTTCTCCCTGGTATCAAAAGTGGTATTGAATATAAATATTTTTCAACGTATCGTATCGAAGTTGGAAATTCCAGTATCGTGAAAACACTAGTCAGCTCGGTAAAACTCTCTCTAAGAATATATATATATATATATATATTCCCATTATAATAATTGATCTGTATTATATTATACCCCTTTATAAACGGCTGAGGATTTGCATAAAATTACTTTATTTTGCTGGAGTTTATTGCTGTTGCTAAACAATGTCATACTCACTACTGTGTCTGTACATATTAGGGATGCACCGATCTGCCTTTTTCGCTTCCGATACCTGGGATTCAGTATCGGCCGATACAGATACGATATTCAAGTAATAATAAAAAGTGCTAAATTACCTAATAAACTGTATGCCTCACTGTGTGGAAGAAACTGGGATCATTCTTTTGTGCAAGGCATCAGGCTTGACTTAAACATTACTTTCCTAACTTTGTAAAACAAAATAACAAACAGAC
Organism: Hypophthalmichthys molitrix; assembly: GCA_037950675.1. NCBI lineage: Eukaryota > Metazoa > Chordata > Actinopteri > Cypriniformes > Xenocyprididae > Hypophthalmichthys > Hypophthalmichthys molitrix. Next base: position 13,667,686 of record CM075508.1, read on the forward strand.
ACAAATGTAGTGAATTATTTATTGAATTATTTATTAAATAATTGTGCATCAGTGCAACAACTGTAAATAAACCAATAGCTTCACTAGCTTGGTAGACATTCAAAATAAACAGGAGTCCAGCTGATTCCTTCATCCATGACTCATGGCTTGTTTTTCATGAATTTTTGAGTCATACATGACATAAACTAAATATATTTATATATAAATATAGGCTATACTATAAAATTAAGACATTACTTTTGAATTTATAGCAGAGTTTTTTTTAAAGAGACAGCAACATATGATAGATAGAACAGAACAAAAAATGCTATTAACAATCTTTCATTGCGCAAAAGTTTTATAATATGAACGGCTCCCATACAGAGCGGCACAAAGTGCTTATGCGCATCCCGTGTGCAGAATGATGCGCTTGAAGCATCATGGAGTCACAGCGCGCAGCGGCAGCGCTCCGCATTGAAAAGTTCAAAGCACAAAGTGAAGATATATTGATGCGTATTGTATTACCGGTATCGCTGTCTACAGATGAAGTATAATAATAGAAACACTGAATCATCTTGGAGAGTTTCATTGTGTTGACTGTTGTAACCAAATGCGACACGCAGTCTGAATGCTGAATAGAGAATGACAGCCTCAGCGGAGGGAGACATTTAACTTTAGTTTAACGACTGAAATATTTATCTGTACCTCAAATTAAACTACATCATGAAATTAATCAGATTAAAAATTTTAAGTGCTTGACAGCCCTAATTAAAATATGATTAATATATTTAATTAAATCTATGTTGCTGACCTGTATGTATGTATAAAAATGTATACATGCTTGGATGTATAAAAAATAATTCTACAGTCTGAAAGAATGCCTTACCACACAATAGTGAAAGTGTCTGTAGGTAACGGTCCCTCCTAATTCGCAGCTTCTCTCTACTTATTACTAAGTGGTCCTCCTGCTTAACCAGAGACTCTATCTCTTTTTGAGCCTTGAAATAAAAAAAACGTGTCAGAACAGTAAAACGATATTTTCAGTGCAATTACAAGCATAAACTGTAGCAAAACCAACAACAAACCTTTGTGAGGATGCTCATCTTAGAAGCTTCAAGATTCTTTGAGGTTTTTCCTAGTGTTGCCTGAAGTTTAAGAAACAACTCTTTGAGTGTGTGGCGCCTCTTTCGCTCCAGCCTCACTCTCTGCACAAAGAAGTTATATAATACAATGCATGAAATTTAACAACTATGTTACACATTTATGTTACAAAAATACACAGAAAGGGTTGGATCAGTCATTTGAAAAAAAAAAAAAAAAAAAAAAAAAAAGAAAAAAAGAAAAATTGTACATATGGAATGGAGAGGATAGAACTTACCCTGACCTTCACTTCCAAACTTTCATCATGAATGTGCTTCTGGTTACTGCAAGAGCAAAATGTTTATAAAAAAACAAAAAACAAAAAAAAAAAAAGTAATGGTTAATTTTCTTAGGCAAAGTATATATTTGGTCAAACACCAAAACAAAACATCAAAATAATGCAAACTACACTTCCACATATTCAGACATCAACCAGGTGTTTGTTACCTTTTATGTTGATTCCGTCTTATTGCAGATGCCCTAAATTTTGCGATACTGTTTTCCTCTGCAGACTCAACGGTCTCAATATCAACCACCACCTCTGCAAAATCTTTCATCTCAGAGTCCAAACCATCTGTATCCTCCATCCTCTCCCCTTTATCAGAACCCTGGAATACAGCAAAAATATCTAGCCTGAACAAGCAATATAACAGTTTGATGAGCTACACAACTTCAGTCAGAAAGGTGAAAAGAATCAATTATATGAAGCCCTTACACTCAAACTATATGTATCTTCTCGGTCATCATCACTGTACAGGTCAGAGTCATCAGTTAATTCTGTTACATCTGAACCAATCTCCTCTTCTTCAGGATCTGGTGCTTTGTCAAAATCAGTTTCTTTCACATTGGGATTATCTCTGTTACCAGCTTCAGCCAAACTCAAATGTTTTAGTGCTCCATGCTCATTATGTGAAGGGGCTGAATCATCTCCAGAAAACTGCCTGCATTTTGGAGAGGTGGCAACAGAAGATAAACGCTCTGATACATTTGGTGTTACGCGTTCAGAATCATCACAGCTATTTTGTTTAGCAGGATCCATCTCAGACTGCTTATGGACTTGACCAACTGGCCCCTCTTTTGAAAGTGAGCTAACAGAAACTGTGGTCTCAGACTTAGTGGAGTCTTTGTTCAGTGTTAGTGTTGAACTTGCATTTTTTAACAATGTACAGCCACTCTGCGAGAGGATGGGGGAGGAAGTTGGATTGATCATTCCAGTGTCTTGGACAGAATTTGGTGAGAGAATTCTTAATGTGCAAGTTCCAGATTGTCCCAGAAAGCCTGGGACAACTTTAAGGGTAGAAGGAAGGCTGCCCAATGAGACTGACTTGGATGTAGTGAGTGTGACTGGCTTGCCACTTATAGATGAAGATGTAGAGACTGGTACAGTGACAGTAGGCTTTGTCTGCATTTGTGTCGTTGGGTTGGAAGATGTGACTATGGTGGCGTTGCCACCCTGAGGCTTTTTCAGAGTGACTGAAGCTGGTGCGTGCAAACGAATAAAGGTTGCTGTGGGAAAAACAGAAGTATAATTAGTATTATGTCTTTTGGGGATAAGAACAAATTTGTTTTGCCATTTTTCAAACAAGTTTATCAACTCTTCACCAGACTTGAGTAAAATAATCATTAAGACCATGCTGCACAAAAATGACCACATGGAACACTGGTTGCCAGCAAAACACTAACAAAATGAAACTATGAATTTAAATGGTATTTTGACAACACTTGAAAATTGTGAGACCATGCCTTAAGGATCCCTGTGAAGTCTTGCACCCCCTATTAACTTACTTTTTTAACACAATGGCTAAATGTGCTCATATACTGTTTTAAATTCAATGGAATTTAATTTCTATCCTTTGTACTAAACATGATACAAAGTAATAATGTAGATGACATTAATTTCTCAAAGTCAGCCATAATTCTTGTCTGCATTCTATTTTATAATAGCTTTTCTTATTTAGTTATTTTTTATATCTATAAAAAAAATATCTATAAAATAACTGAACCAGTTAATATGGTATTCCAGAACCACTTACGCTGGCCTTGAGATAGGAGGTTGGGTTTGATGGCTTTAATTTGACTTAGAGGCACCAACTGCATGAGTTGGCCATTAGGATTACGGTACAATGTGTTTCCATCAGCAGTCTTCACCACCTGAAGAAGCATCTTTTGGCCTGGGGTCTGTGGGGGACGAGTCTGTGTGATGGGACTAGTCTGTGTGACAGGCTTTGTAATTCGAGGACCACTATTGGGGAGGCCTGTATTACGGGACATAACTGTGATCAAAACAGTCTTTTTTCCAGGAGTAGTCGATCCTGGTGAAGAGACAGTAGTTTTTGGCGTTAGACCAGACCCACCTGAAAATAGGGACAAGATTCATTATGGCAACTTAAACATTCAACTTAGTGGTTTGGTGAAATAATTCAAAGACAATGTGAAGCATATAAAGCCAATAAACCCAAAGCACCAAACTAGCACATAATTAAAGAGAATGATGATGGTGACAGATTATGTTCACAATAGCAAACTGCTAATATCACTATGTAGTATAAGGAGCATTCAAACTGACTTTGATTAAATTACTCTATTCCCATTGGCAGTAGGCACATTGTGTCACTGTGCATTTACTTAAAGTTGAACAATGCTCACCTTAGCTGCATCGCAAATGGTCTTTGATACTTATATGGCCACGACTTGCCAGTTCAGTTAAAATGTTTGACCTCTGGTTGTTTTGAACATAATTTAATCAGGCTATATTTAACAATTACCATAAATTTTCCAAAGCTGAATCCATAGAAGTCAAAACATTTTCCTTCACCACTGTAAACATAGTGTCACACATCTTTACATCTTGGTCTGCAAAAAGGACAGCTCTAACATTAAAATATAATGTGTAATGTCAAAATCTTGGCATTAAATTAAGCGCATGGAAGATTTACAACCTACAATAATAGCCACAGTCACAAATGATGATAATAGATAATAATGGGAGGGGTACACAAAACAAGAAGGTGAAAGTAATTCAGAATCTTTCTTTGAAGCAACAGCAAGCTCTAAAATCACAAGAACAGACCCACATGAAGGCCAAGCATGTTAAATTCTCCAGTAGATGCATGGCCAAGGGGTTTGTTGGAGAGGGAAGCACAGACACACAATGGCAAACCAAGGAAGCCAGGCTTACCCAGAGGCAGGCTGGGTGAATTATTGAGAATGGTGATGGCAGGGGCTTGGACTTTTGATACAGTGGGAAAACTGGCGCTACCTGTGGAGTCTGAAGGCTCAGACACCTGGGTTATCAAGCCTGCTTTAAGAGGAGAAAGAGCAACCCCAGGAGCACCAGCCTCTCTGCCAATCATCAACATGGAGGAGGGGATGACAATTTTTGGAACAGAAGGCTGTAAGTGCGAGATGCTAGTGTTGGACTGATTTTGAGAGTTGATGTGGTTGACCACAAACTGGGTGAAGACCTTTCCCACTGGGGGCTTGGTCACTGTGCAAAAAACAAATTAAGGAGCAGGTTAAATCTGCTACTTAAGTTATGCACATATTTACATGCAGTACAACTGCACAATGTAACAGTGTTATGCACTGCTTAATAATATACTGGACGTCCACTATTGGGTTCAATAACCTTGAGAGCAAAAGGTCTGGAGCTGAACACTGTGAACCTTTCCTTGACTTACCTACAGACTTGATGATGGGTGTGGCTGTAGTAGTAGACGTGCTGGTAACTGTGGTTACTGTGGCAACAGTAGAAACTGGAACTGATGTGATAGAGGCTTTTGTAATAGTCGATGTTGTTGGACATATTCTCCCTGTGATGTAAGCTGCCAGTCTGTTGGCAGGATGCAAAGCTCCCATCTGCCCCAGCTCTAACTTGGCTTGTGGGTATGGCTTTCCATTGACCTGCGAAAACAAATGATCACAAGTTTTAAAGGACCTTTTCTAACTCCATTCAAAAATAATCACACTTTAAATAATAGAGACATGTCTTACACAGGCAGCACTTCAAGCACTCTTAAAGTCAACAAAAATGATGTTGGCAACTTATTTTAGTTCTGTATTGTGTTAAATGAAAAAAGAAAACAAAAAGTAGGACGAGACTTGAGGACGAAATTTGTTGAGAATTGATTTAATTGTGAAAACAGAGCATTCCATTCAACAATGGAGCCCGAACTGAATGCAAGTTACCACTGCATTCAGTTATTATTTACTGCCCAAGCAACCTATGTGAAGTCAGATAAAAAAAATGTCATTTCAGGTGGTGTAACATTTGATGAAAACATTGGAATTACATGCACTGATTAAATGTGCACAAGAAGACCAGAAATGTAAATAATATAGGGTCAATTATCATGTTAAGTTGACTTTAAGTTAGTTATATGACATTTTGTATTCCTAAAATACACCTAAATGGTTTTGGCAGGTAATTGCACGCATACCATTATTCGTCCTGGGGCATCGGGTGCTTTTTTCTCAGCCTTGAGCAAGCCTGCAGGGCAGCACCTGGAGAGGAAGGGCAAACCTTTCACCTCACTCTTCACTACATGCTTTTTCAGCTCAGCTTCATTTTGCGTAACCTTCTCATCTTCCATTTTCTTCTCCACAGGTCGAGAGATGGTGACTTTGTATGTATCGACAGAACCATCCTCTGTCTCTTGTAGAGTCTTGGAGACTGGCTCAATAAAGTACTTGCCAATCCAGAAAGGATGCTTCAAACGATCCTGAGCCATGTGCTCACACACTATGCGCATAATGTAATTTCTGACGTCTGTACTGGACCAACTGCATTCGGATATGATCTCAAGCCGCTTGGCAGGGCCAGACAAATTAAGAGGTACAAGCTCACCCTCCTCAATATCTGTGAGCAAAAAGGGAAAAGACAGGGATTTCAATTTAAGGACCAGCTTTGTAAAACATTTTAAAGTCCTCTGAACTTGACAATATGTTGTTTAGCAATAAACTTTGATTGCACCAGGTATTAAAGGGTAAGTTCACCCAAAACCAAAAATTCTGTCATTAATTACTCAGCCTCATGTCGTTCCAAACCCATAAGACTTCTGTTCAACTTCGAAACACAAATGAAGATCAGATTTTAATGAAATCTGAGAGCTTTCAGTCCCTTCATTGGCAGCCTACACAACTACCACTTTCAAGCCCCAGAAAGGTAGTAAAAACGTCATAAAACTAATCCATGTGACTACAGTGGTTTAACCTCAATTTTATGAAGCGAGGCAAAAAAAAAAAAAAAAACATAACTTACCACTTTATTTACAAAATATTCATCTCCAACGTGTTCAAAAGAGCACCACAGCATATGCGTGCTGTGTTCTCACGAGAGAACACGGACCCCTTTCTGGGGTCTTGAAAGTGGTAGTTGCATAGGCTGTCAATGGAGGGACCAAAAGCTCTCAGATTTCATTAAAAAGATCTTCATTTGTGTTCAGAAGATGAACGAATGTCTTGTCTTACGGGTTTGGAACGACATGAGGGTGAGTAATTAATGACAGAATTTTAATTTTTGGGTGAACTAACCCTATAACTACTGATCAGTAAAGTAAAACTGACCTTGTGTAGAGACCTGTGAGATGTGGTGTTGGTCAACCTGCCAAAAGTAGAAGAGTGTACAGTGTAAACTTTTTCACTTTGTCTTAACCAGAAAATATGCCATCCATCATGTAGGAAATCTCACCGTTTTTTGTTTGTCATGACACCCGGAGTAAAATGGTCGTGAACGAGCACATGTCAGTGTGCTCGCCATATTGTCATTAATCATATTCAAATTTTTCTCTTCCACCTGAATAGAGAGAAAAATATTGAAGATATCCAAGTGTACACATCAATGAATTTATGAAACTACACTGACATGGAACATGACAAGGATTCGATAACAGAAAAAACTTGCACATGAAATAAACCAATTAAAACATGTTTAATTAACTGTGATCAGATGTTATGTCTGCAATGAATTCTAAAACTATGAGTCTCACCGTTTTTTGTTTTAAAGGACTTAAAAAGCTTTCCAGGTCATTTTGAAGCTCTTGAGACAAGAGTGCTGGAGATGGAGTTCTTGCAGGAGGAGGAGAGAAAAGAACCTCTGAATCAGAAACTTCTCTTTTTCGATCCCATAATGTACTCACGCGCTTGGCCGGTTCAGGTGCCGTCTCCGGTTCTGTCAGAACTGAAGGAGATGGGCAAGGTAATTCAATTTTACCTTCATAGCTCCTTTCTCAATAAAAATTGTTTCAAAGGAGTTTTTCAAGCAATACATGCATATTGGAAAGATACAGTAATATTACAATAAAATAATAGTGGTCAAATGTTAGTTATAACAATGGTACAGATATTGCAATAAATTGCCATTGAATAGACTGACCATAAGTTTTTCTCTTTTTGTTTTTCTTCTTCCATTTAGCCTTGATCTCCTCTGACACTCCCTGAGATTCAGGCTCCTCTGCTATACTTTCTTCCTGTTTGGGGGTCTTCAGTGCAACAACTTTGCGTCGCAAACAGCTACAGCCCAACATGCACTGCGGTTTTCCACAGTGATGATGTCTTCTCAAGTGAACCAGACTGGCACACACACAGCCAAGCCTACAGAATACATTTAGACAGGGTGGTGCACGTCGTCTTATAATTCTGATGGCATCAGGGTTTCCTTTTGATACTCCCTTAAAACCAGGAAAAGAGATGAAGAGCATAAGATGTCTTGGAGAACATTATCCCATAATTAAATTCTGTTGTTATTGACAATCACTACAAAAAAACAATATCTATCCTAACAAACTATTGTGTAGTAAGATGATCCTTATTATGACTTGTACCTCAGCGGTCACAAGAGTGGCTAGTGCAATTGCTGCCCTTTCTTCTGTAATATAGGTACGATGTTTGCCTTCCCACACTGCTCCATCTTCCACATCCATCAGCTTCACCAGAGTCTTAGGCAAACCTATACTACGTCCACCTGTGCAGTTTGATAGTGTGGAGCCAGAAACTTCAACCTTGGGACTCTTATTAGAGGCTACCATTGCAGCAGTTTCTACAGCAAGCTTTTCAGGACTCAAACTCTTGGATTCCTTCTTATTTTTATATTTCTTGCTCTGTTGTGGTTTTTTCGAGGACAAAACAGGTTTGTTCACACTGAAGACTGGTTTTATTTGCTTTTTTGTACATGACTTTAAAGGTTTTTTGGATTTATTTCCCTCTTTGGACTTGAATGTTGGCTTGACTTTTTTGGATGTTGTGGATAAGGTAGCAGGTACTTGTTTCTTAAGTACACTATCCAGGGTACGAACATAACTAGTGCTCTTAGTGGGCAGCTCGTATGCTACAGGCGTAGTATCAGTCTGTGATAAGTTAGCAGCTCGTTCGTCAATCAGTTTGCCCTCGCTAGCCAGGTACTCGTCCAACATGTCACTACAAAATGCAGAGAGATTCTTTTGCCCTGCATCTGTGCTCGACACGCCTGCAAATAAAATGTAATGCAAAATCACATTCTTTTAGCAGCAGTATCATATCAACATTTCAAATTACACTTAATATCATATCAAGGAGTATATTTTTGAACTGAAATACTGAGAAAATAGTTTACCTTCTGTAAGGGATCCTGATTCAGCAAACTTATCTCTCCAACCTTTAATTTTGGTAAAGTCAGTAGTTTTCCCTGTCCTTGAAACAAACTGGACTACAGAGGGAAAAAAATGCATTATGACAATGAAAACCCGAATCATCATTTAGGCATTATGTATATACTTATTGTTTGTAATTATTAAGATCTGTTACCTTGAGATGATGTTGAACTTCCTTCGGGTGAGAGAACAGATGGGGGTATGGGTAACTGCACACCCAGATATTGCAGGTCAATTTCCAGGGTGAGGTCAAGCAGATTCAATTTCAATCCAACTATATATATATATATATATATAAAAAAAAATAAAAAAAACATTACTGTAACATTGTACACTGTATTGTTATACAACTGTCAGATTAATAGAGAATTTATAAAAAAAAAAAAAAAAAAAATCAAAAACCTTCTTGCAGCACTGGATGAATGACCTGTCTGTGCTTCATGACTTTCAGATCACGTAAAAGGGTTTTCTCTAGCACCTCAATATTTTCCTGTATATTTTCATCACTTCCACCTGTTTAAAGCAAATAAATAAATACATAAAGAAATAAATCCACAACACTTTAAGTGATTTTAAAGTGGTTCTTAAACATTAACCATGGTGAGGAGTTCAATTCTTACCATCTGGATTCTGTGTGGTTTTTTGTGCCATCTCCGTTTTGGCATCATCTCCAAGGTGAATCTCAAGAGCTTTCTATTTCAGGATTAAGGTGTTCAGAATGTCACAAGGATGTAATTGTCATAACTATATAGATAGTGTTCTGTAGATGTTACATACACCAGGTCAATAATAAAACAGTTTCAAACATTTTAAAGTAGTAAAGCAAAGCAAATAACAAAAGTTGTCCATTAATTAACATGAGCTATAATCAAATTCTTCTAAAGCCAATCAAAAAATTGTGAGAAGAGCAGACCATTTTACTGAAAAAAAACTTCCCATTCAGTCAAACTCAAATGCATTCAATTATTGAATTTGTATATTCAAATATAGCATATATTGAAGACAAATTCACTTTACATCAAGAACAACCATTTATAAGAAAACAGGAGGAAATTACTTAATTGATATCAAGGTTGGTGCAATCATCATATGGATGTTGTGGAATAAGGGTGAGTAAAAACTAAATTTTAATTTTTTCATTTTCTTTCAAAGTTTACTTTCTACATTTTAATGTTACCAGACACGCTTTGTGTTACCTTTGACACGAAGGAGACAAACAACTGGCCTTCGACATCCTCCAGACTGGGCTGCATTGGAACAGGTACAGGTCCTTCAGATACCTCATCATCTTCACTGAACTTCAATTTTCCTATTTTTTTCTGTTTTGCCTTTGACTTCTTGAAAGTGCTTGCATGACATGATTGTTTAGTTGGTTCAGGAACAATGTGATCAGAAACAGTGGTCTCACAACTAACAGCTGACTGCAAGTCATTAAGAGGCCCTGGTCTATCAGAGCATTGACTTTGAGAGAACAAGTCGATTGTTCCTCTGGGATCTTCTGACACATCCAGGACACTTGGTGACAATGATTCTCTAGAAGTTACAATAGCATCCAGTGGTCTTTCTGGAACAAAATCATTGATCTTTCTGTGAGGCACAGGCCTGTCATTGAATAGACCTAGTGGGAAAAGGTCAGGAGAGGAAGAAGCTGTGCAATTTAACAATCTTTCTGGAAATGAATCAAGGGTCTTTCTAGGAGGTACAGGTCTTTCACAGAATAGACTTGGTGGAAATGGGTCAGGAGAAGAAGGAGCTGGGCTGGGTAAGGAGAAGGCTGGAGAAGATGGGTCATCTAATGGCAAGGAAAGGGATTCTTCATGAGTGCACAAAGTGTGTGGAGGGACTTCTTCAGAAAAAAGCTCAGGACAAGAGCCCTTGGAACTGTTTAGGAGGCTATCAGAAATGGATGCACTCTCAGCAACATCAGGCACTGAGGCAAGTTCCTGATGAGGAACAATGTCATTGTCTGTACTAGATGGTACATCAAAAACAGGTGTAGTAACAGGGGGGACAACTGGTGTGACATCAAAATCATTGTTAACTCCAGGTGTAGTAGGTGAACAAGTGTCATGTACAGTGTGACATGTTAAGAGAGATGAAATGTCTGACTGAGACCTGAGTGTGTTGTCAAGATCTGGCACAGAAACAGCATTAGGGTTATGGAACACACTAAACATACTGTCAGGTGTTGGGTCAGAATCAGGTTTGGAGGGAGAGGTAGTGTTGGGGGCACTGAATGGATCACTGCCAACTGGGGAAGGTGAAAATCCATCAGATAATTGTGTTTCTGCTGGTACAGGGGATGCAGTTGCTGGAGATAACGCAGTGGCCAGAGATGTAATGTTGATTGCATCTATTGTTGATGATGTAACTTTTTGAGATAATGAGGCAAGTACTGGATGTGAATCTAAGTTAGTAGTGGTAACACAAGGGGAGGAAGACATCAAAGCAGATGATCTTTCAGGGATTAAGAAAGGTTCACATGACTTTTCAGAGTCTAAGGATGAGCTGGGAGTGTCAGATTTTGGTGTAGTGGGTCTTGTCTTAGACTTTCTTTGTTTAAGAAACTGAGCAAGGAGAGGTAGGGGTACACGTTCAGGCCGCTTATGTGGTAGGGTTTTCTTCGTGTTTGATTCAGACTTGGGCTCAGTGCCCAGAGAAGAAAGGGTCTCCATCCCCTTTTCATTCATGTAAGGTACATTTTGGTCACTGGACAGCAATGTAATCTTGTCAGCTTTGTGTTCATCTATTTCTGTTTTAGTCTCATCTGTTTCTAATAACTCTGTTTTTGAGGATGTGTCTGTGCTTTTACATCTGTGAATGTCACCTACCACAGTTTCATCTTTACTAACAACTTGTAATAATTTTTCTGTTTTGGATGATATGTCCATCACCTCATTTTGTTCACTTGTGCAAGATGTTTGCAAGACCACACCATTTTTCTTGATATTCTCAAGTGATAACCTTTTGACTTTCACATGAGCACCTTTAATGAAGTCTGAAAATGCCAATGATGATGGGCGCTTCTTGCTACTGTCAGAGAAAGGATAAGAAAACAAGACAGAAAAAACATTACCTTTGTCAAAATTGGCAAATATGTTTGAGTATGTTGCTTAGAGTTTGTAAATCTAATTCAATCTAAAGCAACATTTTGCTTCTGTTTGGCAAATTTATGTTGATTAACTCTACTTACCAGAAACTTTGAACATCTGTGTCTACATTAGGAGCATCACCATTTACAACTTTCTTTTCACCATTTGTAGGGCTGGGAACGCTCTGATCCTTATTGACCTTTACAGCAGCATTTCTCTTCATAAACAGAGTTTTCAAATTATTCAAGGTTGTCATCTCCCTGCTTAGCTTGAGTTCACTCTCAGGTTCCTCAGTGGACATTCCATTCTTCGCCTTAGATGATCGGGCATTGACTGCATCCTCCCTGAAACCTTTGGCAAAGGGGTTGTAGTCAATTTTGAGCTGGGTGATGCGAAGGTTTTGATAGGCTGTCACTGCAAAGAACTCTGTATGAGAAAAACTGAGAGTTATAACATTGGGTCTATCAACTTGGATGTCTTCAGTAGCTTTGTCCGCAGGTATGACATGAAGTCGCGGAAGGTATCGGTGCATTGAGTGCAAAATAATATGGTCCTCTTGGTCTAAATTGTTGCAAAGTTTCAGTCTGTAAAATGATACTGGGTACTGCATCCAGTGTAGGCCAGTAGCAGGGGATTCTGGGTGTACAAACAAACGAGAAACATGAGGCTCAGCCTTCCCATTGGGTTCCCATCCTTTCCCACTCCATTTGTACCGGTGGTTATCAACTGGAACAATATCCATTGCCAGCACGTAACTCTGGAAAGGTTCCATTCCAGAAAGACGAAAACGGCAATAGGGGAACATCCTACGGCCTTGTTTGGTCAGAATCATCTCAGTCTGACACCTATAAAACTCATTCCACATACTGTTGTTGTCCAGTGTAACAGTGATGCCCTTACATCTAGCGTCTGCTGGCAAGTGGTCTGACTGTGAGCTGCTGTTGATGTCTGTAAGTGTGGAAGATGATGGATGGATGCCTGTTACACCAGAGCCGATTGAAGATTTCACCATTTTATTTGCCTCACTAATTGCCATCAGACTGCCCTTGTCTTTCCCGGTATCCCCAGACTGCAACTGTTTCAGTACAACAAAGATGGAAGGTGGAGTAGTTGTGGGAGGTGCCAGTGTTGGGGCAGTCATGCCCTCTTCATGAAGCACCATTGCACCCTGCTTCTTTGTTTCTGCCATGGGGGTTAAGAAGTCATCTGGATAGCTTCTGACCCTCTCACCTCAGGGTATTACAGGTCTACATCCTTAAAAAAAACAAGACATACACAACATGGCATGGTCAAAGCACGTTTGACAGCTAGCAACTGAAAAGCTTAACATTTAAATATATTGTAAAGTTTTTGTGTGTTACTCAGTAGATTACTTAAATACTAGTTAGTTGCATCCCTGTGTGGCCTCTATGCATAAACTTGTCAACAATTTAATTCCAAAAATGCTGTCAAACTGTTTACACCTTGCTGGAGAATGGCCTCAATAAGAAGTGTGGTGTGTATGATGCTTTGTGGACTACATACATCAGAAGAGGTTGTCCATCATAGGCCTCTTAACATTGCATAAGCCTCAAGGTTATACTTGTGAGGACATCTAAGTAAATCCTAAACAAATTATCTTCTGGACATACTGAATAAGCGGTATTCAACTTTGCTCCTGGAAGGCCACCTTGTAGCACAGTTTAGACTTAAACTCTTCAAGGCTTCATGAGACTTGAAAATTACAGGCAGGTAAAGGACTGGAACTTTGCATGAAGATGGCCATTCATGAGCAGTGCTGAGTACCTGTCATAAACAGTCTACCTCCACCTCTGGCACTGTAAAGAACAAATGGTAAATGAAAAGCCTTGGTGTTTGGTTGAACTGTAAACATACGGAGGTACATGCAGCATTCACTAAGGATTTGTTGCTAAAGAAGGGGAATTGATACAAGAAAAATGTCATGGTACCTTGAACACAAGTTACACAAGTACATGGCAACAAAAGAATGACTTCTGTTATCCAATCACAAGTGGTCAGGACTAAATAGAGATGGAAAACATCCATAAAAAACATTTTGTGACTGGTTCACTGAAAATATACGCAAGTAGTCAAAAACGCAGGTGACCACATCGCAATTATAGCGGAAATGCTATCCATCCTTAATGCGTTGTGGACTGCAGTGAACCACCGCCTACTTACCTAACATGATCAATTTAGGATGCTTTGTGACAAACAAATTGCAGCTGTCCTCCTTATCTTTTTCATTCGCTTTCTTTCCCTCTCGCTCATAAGCACTGCATTTAACACTTCCGCAAAACTGATGCAGAACGCTGTGGGGTGTGTCGTGACGAAATCTGAACACAAGTGGTTACAGGAGATGCATGTTAAATGCATGTGGAAATGGTAATGCCTCTCAACCAACCACTTGTGATTAGATCACTGAGCATGTATATTAATGGCAGGTGGAAACAGGGCCTTTGAGTAACATTCACAAACAGCATCTCATCCCAAGGGTTCAGTGACTGTATTGTTATATATATATATATATATATATATATATATATATATAAAATATATATTATAAATTATATTACTAATGTATATTTTTTCTGTTTTGTATATATATATATATATATATATATATATATATATATATATATATATATATATATATATATATACACATACACACACACACACATATACACAAAACATGTAAACCTTTGAATCAAAACTGTCATGACCTTTACCCACCCCCAAAATTGACTAGTTAAACCAACAATGGAAATTATAATTTAGTATTTAGTAATTTATAATTAAGTCCTGTGGTCTCTGTTAAGTGTATTCATATGCACACTGAATAGAACAGTAGGAGTAATAGGATGTATGCTATAAATAAGGAAACCTCTTTGGAAGCAATCATTATTCTTGCAATTCCACTTGGCGCCACTAGTCACATCTTAAAAATAAAGTAATAGTATTCTGGGTTAAGATGCTTTAATAGTCAGCTATAACAATGTTGTATCTGTGTTTTATGTTGTCAACAGTGGAGTTAAAAAAAAAAAAAAAAAAAAAGATTAATCAGGTACAAAAGAGTACTATTGGTTTTAATGTATATAATGTAATAAAACTGTCTCAAATTAAGAATAAAAAAAGCAACTACTACAGTGAAGAGAAATTTTTTGCTTTATTTTTTTGGCTCGGTACGTACCTCGGTTTTGAAGTCACGGTTCGGTACGGGTTCGGTACAGCAGGTGAGGAGAAAACTAAACATTAAATTGCTCTGGCGGACTAACAAGCTGTGGATACTGAATGGCTTTTCTGAGGTAAATCTTACATGACATTGTTTACAAGCAGTTATACTGAGATTCCTTTCTGCGGTTAAAACACTGATTGAGCGATTACACAAGATATTACCGTTTAAGTAAGTTGTATTGTATCTTTTAACATACCTTCAGATGTTCATTCTGTAACCACTATTAAAGAGGAAGAGCGTTGCCGGTTGAACTGAGGCGCCTGTACAGTGATCTGTCATGCCACATCAAAGCACATCAAAACACATTTTCGGTTTGAATTTCGTGGACAGAATTTGAAGTATGACACTTTGTTTCTTATTGAATGTAACAAAACGCAGAGCTTATTGCGATTATTGGTGGTTAATGGTGGTTAGGCTACAATGAATAAACCAAAGTGTTCCCAAACAGGAGACCTTAATGTTGCAATGTAATGCATTCGGTACACACGTGCACCATACTGAAAGCCCTGTACCGAAACAGTTCGGTAGGACTACGTGTACCATTACACCCCTAATTAATTGTGAAGCTGTGGTTTGTAAGTAGTTACTTCAAAAGTAGTAAAATATATGCTATAGCTTTTGAGTTTTTAAGCTACTTTAGTGATAAATTACAGGACAGCGTTGATGAGTTTCTGCACTCCTCTATGTCCGCGCAATATTCACGTGATGTGCGAGCAACTGTCTGTATGAGTGTTCGTGTGCCACAAGGCATCAAAGCAGTAGCTCAATGTAATGATAATAACCAATGGTCTAAAATCGCTTGAATGTCCAAACTGGCAAGCCTTGTGAGGACGCAAGCAAAAGTGATCACACTTTGGGGGTTGCGCTCTGTCTGTGTGTTGACTTGGCGTGTGTTGAGTTCGCCTCTGTGTTGCTTCCATGCCACTGACTGGACGGGGTGGAGTCACGTGACTACACATGCAGTAGTATGTTTTTAAAGGTAAAGTATTAACATGATTAAAAAAACGAAATAACTGACATGGGAAAATTACGTCGGTTAGAGGTTTTGAATTTCGGTTACAATTACATTTCGATTAATCGTCCAGCCCTATCATGTACTACATAGTGCCAAATAGAAAGTGTTAAAAGGTGCATTCACGCCATGTTGTAATTGCCGCAATTACAAAATGTCAACTTTGTGAAATGTCAGCGTTCACATCTTTGTACAGCTCGTAATTACAGCTTGTAAGATGGGAATTTTCTGAGCACTCCTACCTGTACCACGTGACCGCTTTACCACCTGACTGCTGCAGATTCATTTAGGCGTTGATAGTGTTGCCAAAGAAATGCATAATCCCAGGCTGCGTTTAACTCCACTTTTAGACATACAATCGCGAACTTCCCCTTCCCCTCAGGGGAATCCCCACCGCCACTTTGAAGTGCGTTCAACTTCATCGTCAAGTGGGCGAAGGAAGTTTATTTGGACAGACACTTGACCCCTTGATTTTGACAGAGAGTGAGTCTACTCAATATGTACACTTCAGGCAGAACCATAGAAAACAATGCAAACATGATGGTGATGTTACAGCAGATTGTGCTTAAGTTACCCCCACACCACACAACTCTAGTGTACATTTTAGTTATATTGACATTTTACCGCATAATACTTGTAGCTACCTTAAGCTGACTGTTATAGTTTATTGTATTATCATTTTTGTTTTATAATTTCTTATATTTTCTCCAACAGCCCAAGCATACAGCATACATACGAGCCTATGGAATGGTGCGTAAAACATAAGGAAAAAAAAAAAATTCAAATAATAAATCAGCTCCATCGCAGATTCCAAGCAATCAAGGGCTTTTGACATTCCATTTAAACACATTGCAAGGGTTCTGCCAGTAGTGGGCATTCGGGCAACATAAACAATGGCATACCTCCAAGTAAACAAGACGGAGGGAAGTTAGCGAGGGAAGGGCATAAAAATTGGACTTAAACACAGCCCTAATCTGAGGACGTGAACAGCGCTGAATAGAGCGTCAAGTGTTGTCATCTTGAGACTATGGTAATTGCGAAATGGCGTGAATGCAGCAAATATTTTCCTTGTCAACTGATCTTAACTCGTGAGACGATACACTCTATGCAACAAAACTTTTTTTAGGCTACTTACATGACTCAAATCTTTATCCCATGTGAGAATTATTTAAACATTTTCTATAAAACTCTCCTGAGCACCTTCCAAGGTGGGCATCACAATACACGTTACATTTATATGCATACATGGAAAAGCAGAAATGCAAGCAAATACACATAAGTTTAGTCTTTCACGCAAGCAAATACACATCTGTGTATTTGCTTGCATTTATGCTTTTCCGTTTCTGCTTTTTAACATTTGGTGCATTATTAAATACATTTTTACGTTAAATTGTAAATCATAAGTTAATAATAATAAAAGTTTTTATTTATAAACAGGAGCACTAGAATGAGATGGCGAGTTCGAAATAATGGTGCGTTTAAGTCCTCCTGGGAAGTTCTTATTTACGACGTCAGGTGTGTTCAATTAATTTTCATTGGAGTAAGATGGTGGTGTCACATCTCTTAAATAACTACACAAAAATACATCAAGGTTTTTAACTCTATACTTCTAGAAAATGAACACAGAACGTTTATCAGGTGTGTTTTGCTTTTTTATGTTTATGATTAATTTGTTAAAGTTACTGTAAACTTTATCATCACATATTATAGTTATATTACAATGCTGGAATATTTTGTGCAGGCAATTAGCTTACTTCATTATAAACAGAAAAGCCAGACAATATCACTGCTAAATACCTTTAAGTATTGTGGTATTCCGCCATGTTTCTCACAGACACGCCCCCAACTCGTAAACATCGGGGCTTAAAGAAAATCGCAAGCTTCCCACTTGTATTAACGACACTGTGATGGCGTTCATGTGCGTTGAACTCGTAAATACGATCTTTCCGACATGACTTGAACGCACCATAATACTTTATGCTTAAAGACTAGTGTGACTGCTGCATAACATTCTATAACCCATTGCAATAAATCATAATTTATGTTTCCTACGAAGATAAAATTAAGACACAAAAACAATTTTAAATAATTTAGTGTTGTTTTTGCAACGTCATATACTTGTTTGTATGCATAAAATAATATAATAAATAAAAATATTTATGTCAACGCCATGACCACATGCTTTTGAAAAAAACAAATATAATCATTAATACACACATACGATGATAATAATAAAAGCTAAATAACTTGAAGAATAACGTCAAACGCATTTGTAACGCGACATGCGCATGAATACCGAAAATGCTCACAAGCTATTCGTTCACTATAACAACACTACTAAACTGCCTATTTTACCTAATTCACAGGTGAGGAAACGTGGCAACCACCGGCGTGCATAAATGTTATTTGTCCATTCAAAGTCAAGAAATGGAGTTTCAGTCACCTTTTGTGTAACGGGCGTCGAGTTATATTCGTCGATGGCGCATGTCTCTAATAGGCCTGAGACCTAAAAGTTGGCGCGGATGGCGCATGCACGTCGAAACATCTCGAATGGCGGGCGAATCTGATGAAAGCGTGCTGAGAGATGGTCTGCTCTGGCCACGAAGTAACAACGAAAAACACCCTTGTTCTGCAAACTTTTTCGATTACTTTAACAGACACAGCTGCATCCGGATTAGACTGTTACCTTTTGTCAATATGTAATGCATATTATGCATACTCTCTCTCCTGTCTTCGTTAATGCTGTTTTTTCTCTCTCTCCCTTCTCACATTATTACACCGTGCGTCTCACCCTCCGAGGTTTACGTGCGTGCGGTTACGTCACCACGTCGCCACTCAAAACATTGCACGCATTCCCTTGTGTGACTTTCGTGCGCAGGCGCTGCTTCTGACTGATGAGGTTCGTTGGTTGTATCGCGCATGCGTTTACTTAACGCCTTTGTTTACGTCATGGACAATGGCTACCTCGATTCGCACTGCGTCGGTTTTTATTCGAATGACGTATATCGTAAAGAAAAAAAGAGTCGTTGCGTAAAACGCTTTCTTTTGAAACGACGCGGCACAATTGCAATGACTCATCATAGATTCATCAATTTTGAGACATAGGGAGTTTTGTTCATGGTGATGCCAAACCCTTTCCTTCAGTGCACTGCTGTCAAATCCTTTATTTATTACAATGCTACGTTTGTCTGACGGTACTTGTTTTTCATTCTCAGTGGACAGGCAATTGTAAAATGGTTGAAGGTGTTTAACAAAATCCGATAATAACAAGGCATGTTACATGTCCTATGTTTATTTCCTTTTTGTCTATGTCTTCTGGCTATTTATGTACAGTACATTTTAGGATTTTGCTGACCTGGACAGCTAGTATTTGGTGCATTGCAGCAGGAAAAAGCGACAGTACCACGGACTAAAAAACAAAAACAAAAAAAAAAACATTGCTTATGAAATTTCACTAATACTAATATGAAAAAGTAAGTGTCTAAATACTGGACAGTCTGACATTTAATTCAGTAGGCTCTTAGCTGATTAAGAGAATTTTCAATAGCTCCAGTTAGAAGTGTTTCCAAAGTATGATTTCATTTTTAATCCTTTACACTTGCGTAACATATTTTGCCTTACAGTGGATATGATTCAAAGAGCAATTTTGTAAGGTTACACTTGATTTCAAGGTGTCTGTTACACTGCAATTATACATTTAAATACTGAGTAATATTAAGTAACTACATGTATTTACTAAAGGGTTAGGATTAGTTGCATGTAATTATGCATAATTTATAGTTATTACTGGAGTAACTACATGTAACATATGTAACAATGACACTGTAAAATAAAGTGTTACCTTTTGTAAATATGTAATATTTTTTGACATTACATGCTGCTACCTTTCATTTGGTCCTCATCCCCAATAAACTTCAACTCTGATGATTTTTGGGTCTAGAATAGATATTTTTATTTACAGTTTCTGAAAATGGAATACAATTCTACAAGTTCACAGTTGTAAGCACCACCCAAATGATCAACATATAGAGCTCAAGACATGACTATTTCTGTGCAGCATTCTCACATACATTACATTACATTAAGGGCATTGTTTACTCTCTTTTGAACTCTGTATGGCTCTAATCATAATAAAACCATTTTAGTCAGTCTCTGATTCTGTTGTAATTAACTGGAATAAAGTTTAATCTTCATGGCAGGTATTTCATATGCTAACATCATCTTTTCCCTATTTTATTGTTTTGAGATAAGCAGACAGCCCTCTTTACAAGGGTTAATAACACTGAATGGTGTGTCAGATTTATTCACAACACATGGCAATGTGTGTTACATGGTCTAGTTTCAGCCATCCACAGATGAAGTAAAATACAAAAGCTACTGATTTTAAAAACAAACACTGAAGATATAATTTACACAACTCATTAACAGGTTCAAAAACAATTAGCAAAAACAAGCTTTCATTCTGTGCTGCAATGCTTGCTGCTGTCTGGAGTAATCATAACAGCATAAGACATGAAACTTGCACATAACAAAACCTAAAGTCCCTTGATATCCCATCTTCAGAATGCTCTAATGAAGGTTTGCTGTACAGGTAAACGTAATATTCCGGTTTAAATGCAACAACCACAGAAAATAATTTTGACTCGCCCCTGCAAAAAAAAAAAAAATTCAATTGTTCTATGTTAACTAAGAGTCAAAATTATTATCTATGGCAATTTTTTCTGTATTATTATTCAGCAGTGACACTGACAAATCTTTCAGGGGTTCCCTGCTGCGAAAACACTGCTCCATAGAAATAATTTAGCAATCATACAGCTTGCACAGTTTAATTTGTATTTAACCCGGAACATTCATTTAAAGGTTTAGTTCACTCAAAAATGAAAATTATGTCATTTAATTCTCACCCTCATGTCGTTCCACACCCTTCGTTCATCTTCAGAACACAAAGTAAGATATTTCTGATTAAATACAATGGCTCAGCAAGGCCTGCATAGAGAACAATGGTACTTCCTCTCTCAAGATCTATAAAGCTACTAAAAACATATTTTAAACAGTTCATGTGAGTTCAGTTGTTCTACCTTAATATTATAAAGTGATGAGAATATTTTTTGTGTGCCAAAAAAACAAAATAACGACTTTTTAACAATATCTAGTGATGGCCAATTTCAAAACACTGTTTCAGGGCGTTATGAATCTTTTGAGTCGAATTAGTGATTCGGATCGCGTATCAAACCACCAAACTGCTGAAATCACGTGACTTTGGCGCTCCGAACCACTGATTCGATTCGTAAAGCTCCAAAGCTTCATGAAGCAGTGTTTTGAAATCAGCCATCATTAGATATTGTTAAAAAGTCGTTATTTAGTTTTTTCTCATCGCTCTATAATATTAAGGTAGAACCAATGTACTCACATGAACTGATTTAAATATATTTTTAGTACCTTTATGGATCTTAAGAGAGGAAGTACCATTGCTGTCTATGCAGGCCTCGCTGAGCCATTGGATTTAATCAAAAATATCTTAATTTGTGTTCCGAAGATGAACAAAGGTCTTACCGGTGTAGAATGACATGAGGGTGAGTAATTAATGACATTATTTTAATTTTTGGGTGAACTAACCCATTAAGTACAAGTATAAAACCATCAGTCTGAGCTTATGTCACAGAATGCATTATAAATCCAATAGAATTTCTTCATGCAATGTAACAAATGTGCAGAAATTGTTATAAAACAAAGGCACCACATATGTGAGTCCCAGGACATGATTGACACGTCACATGTAAAAAAACCACAAATAATGCTGACAGGATACCAGCAAAGACACATATTTGCACAAGGATGTACAATAACATTTTACATTTCATAAATCACAGATCTGACTCTTTTTTGCTGAAACACTGGCTTTGCTACAGTCATAATTAATAATTACCACTAAAATAAACATGTCAAATCATGTTTCTAAAAGTATTAACAGCTGATTGTGTCATGCCTCAAGAGTTAGCATAGATAACAGTTCTTTGTGTTAAGTATTATTCCTGGAATTTAACCAGTAAAACAACTCAGGAATGTTTTTACAGACTCACTGTTCTTTTACAAGAGTCTTTACAACTTGTGCAATCATATTACCTACGAGATTATGTAAGCATGGGGAAAAGTAACAACAAAAATCACACATTAATAATGATGTCCTCTTCCTCGTCCCTGATATCTTCTGACAGGCCATCATCAGAGTGTCTGCTCTCTTCATCAATACCACTGGCGTGTGGGCCGATGATGTACCGGTAGTCTCCACCAATAGCAAAAGCAGCTCCTGATGACACCATTAGCCAGTCCTTTTCATCTTCCTCTATTCCAGGACACTGCCACGGTACGCCCCAAGAGGGATCCTCACTACTACGGGTCCCAACATCAGCCCCTGGCCCAGAGGCCTGTACTCCATCCTCTTCCTCCAGGTTCACATACAGCAACTGCTCTTTTACAGGAGCTGGATTCAGCTTCGCCCACAAGAGCTCCAACTGGTCAATGAGGTGTTGGAAACTAGGACGGCACTTTGGGACAGGAGACCAACAGCTGTGCATGATTTCATAACTGGAATTGAGAAAAGACGGAAAAGATTTTCAAATAGCAGAATGAATCTCTAAAGTTGGTGAGGTTTTAAAGGATTAGTTCACTTCAAAATGAAAATTACTCCAAGCTTTACTCACCCTCAAGCCATCCTAGGTGTATATGACTTTCTTCTTTCTGATGAACACAATCTGAGTTATATTAAATAAATATCCTGATGCATCCAAGCTTTATAATGGCAGTGAACGGGACCAACGAGTATGAAGCTGAAGAAAGTGTTTCCATCCACATCCATCCATGATAAATGTACTCCACATGGCTCCGGGGGGTTAATAAAGTTGAATACGGAAAGCGGTATGGTGGAGGCTAGATATTTTACTTTATAACTTGTTAAATATGGATATTTTTCTTACACAAATGCATCACTCCACTTCAGAAGGCCTTTATTGCCGTGTGGAGTACGTTTATGATGGATGGATGCACTTTCTTGAGCTTCATACTCATTAGTCCCATTCACTGCCATTATTAAGCTCGGATGCATCAGGATATTTATTAATATAACTTTTGTGTTCATCAGAAAGAAGAAAGTCATATACACCTAGGATGGCTTGAGGGTGAGTAAAGCTTAGGGTAATTTTCAATTTAAAGTGAACTAGTCCTTTAAAGAGCCTATCGATGCATTAAATTGATCAAAAGTGACAGTAAAGATGTTTAAATTACAAAAAATGTCTATTTTAAATAAATGCTGTTCTTTTGAACTTCCTATTCATCAAAGAATCCTGAAAAACAAAAATGTATCATGGTTTTCACAAACAATATGACTGTTTTAAATATTGATAATGATCAGAAATGTTTCTTGAGCAGCAAATCAGCATATTAGAATGATTCATCAGGATCATGTGACACTGAAGACTGGAGTAATGATGCTGAAATTCACCTTTGCCATCACAGGAATAAATTTTAAAATATACAGTACCTGCCAAAAGTTTGAAAACATTACAATTTTTTAATGTTTTTGAAAGAAACAGTCTTGGTGAGATAAGAGACTTCTTTCAAAAACATAAAAAAATCTTAATGTTTTCAAACTTTTGACAGGCACTGTATTAAAATAAAAAAATTATAATACTATTTCACAATTTTACTGTTTTTGCTATATTTTTACTGTATTTTCTGTATCAAATAAATGTAGACTTTAATGAAATAAATGTCTTTATTTTTCTAAATGAATGTATTTAAGAGATTTTATATATTATAAAAACAATACAACATTTAAAACTTACATGTCCCCCGGGCAATCCGGAGGCTGCTTGAGTCTTTCTCCTTTGATAAGATATTCGTAGATTTCTGAGTTCTCCACCCCTGGGTAAGGCGTTTGACCTTTAGTCATGATTTCCCACATGGTCACACCAAATGCCCACTAAAAAACAAAGCAACTCATCAGTACCAGGTACAGTGACTGCCTTACCAGACTATGAAGGGCTATATACAGTAGTAAATTAAATAAAGAAATTATAAGCATTTCTGTTTTCAGATATTGTGTGATTTATATGTAGTACATTATTCCATGACTCTCTGGAATACTAGATTCTGTTTGATCATTTTGTTGTCAAATATTTTTATATAATGACCACTAAGCTGTTCCGATTTCAAGAAACTGGTTGTTCCTACATAGCTGTGCTAGTTTTGTATCTCTCATTTAACTATGTGGTCTTGTTCTCCTCTCATAAAAAAATATTTCAATTCAAATCAGTATGTCATGTTTATTTATTTATTGAGTAAATAACCATGTTGCTTCTTATCGGGGTCTGGCTCACCCTATCAGGGTTTATTCTGCAATAATGATAAGATAACTGTACATTATCCATTACTTACAGTACAATGCATTATCTCACCAAGTAATACTAAAGAAATAATGAATAGACAAATGGTTTTCATTACCACATCACTCTGTGTTGTGTAGACATTGTCTGCAAGGCTTTCCAAAGCGATCCACTTCACAGGCAACTTAGAGACAGACCCTTGTCTATAGTAGTCGCCGCTGTAGATTTTCTTTGAGAGACCAAAATCTGCTACACACACGCTCATGTTTTCATTCAGCCTAAAATGAAAGATGCATTTGAGGGGAAATATTTTACTGCAGCTAGAGAGTTTTTGGTCAATTATCAACGTAAAAGGTTACTCATCATTTGGATAATTTATATGTCCACTAAATATGATCAGTAAATCATGTTCCTTTTACATAGAGCCGACTGAAAAAAACTCACATGCAGTTGCGAGCAGCCAAATCCCGATGGATGATGTTTTTGTTGCTCAGATACTCCATCCCTCTAGCAATATCCAGCATGAATTGAATAAGAATTTGCTGAGAGAGGGTCTATAAAAAGAAAAACACGAGACAACTTCACAACATCTACAAACATTTACATGGAGGAATGGACCAAATAAATCTGAAATACAGTTGCTATGTGAGTGTGTGAAGAAGTGACAGGAAAAACGTACAAATGGTTCATCTCCGAGACGTGACATGAGAAGAAATGTGTGGAGATCTCCATGTTTCATAAAGGGCAGGATCACCATTGGAACAGGTAACCGCTGCTGGGCTCTCCTGTGCAGACTCACACCTGTGGGAGTGAATTCACAACCATGTTGAAGTAACATCTTCTAGTGAGTCCTGCTTGATTATATCCATGTCAAAATGGAAAAGACTTTGGTGATTAGCCTTGATGTGAATTTGCCCCACATGTTAAAGCAAATAGATGCTGAACCAAAGGCCCAGCAAGAAAAATGTGTCCACTAACCAATAAGAGGAATGACATTGGGATGATGGAAGTCTTTCATATAGGCAGCCTCTTTCAGACATTGCTCAATGTCACTGGATGAGTTAATGTCAGCTGTAAGAGCACAGAGAGAAATGCATCAATGCACAGAAACAATGACAACACCAATACCATGGTCCACAGACATCCAACTGCTCATTAAACTAGAATCGTTTTAGATGTACACTTACTTTTTAGGACCTTCACAGCAACCTTCTGCCCAGAGTTATTCTCTGATTTGAGAAAAGCTTCTCTCACAGAGCCAAACTCACCTAGAAAACAATATTATTACTTTGACAGCATTGAAAATAGTTTTTAAACATAAAATCTAGATTGCATGTGACCCCTACCTACACTGATGAGCCAAAACATTATGGCATATTTATATATATTTATCGTGGCCTAATGGATAGAGAGTCGGACTCGTAACCCAAAGGTCATGGGTTCGAGTCTCAGGTCCGGCAGGGATTGTCGGTGAGGGGAGTGAATGTCCAGCGCTCTCTCCACCCTCAATACCACGACTGAGGTGAGACCCTTGAGCAAGGCACCGTACCCCCAACTGCTCCCCGGGCGCCGCAGCAATGGCTGCCCACTGCTCCGGGTGTGTGTTCACTGCTGTGTGTGTACACTTGGATGGGTTAAATGCAGAGCACAAATTCCTAGTATGGGTCACCATACTTGGCCACATGTCACTTCACTTCACTTCACTTCACTTCACTAAATGTAAATATATAAAAAATGTAAAAAATCCAACTTGCAAAATGTTCTTCTAACAAACGTAAAAAAAAAAGTAGCTTGAACAAATATTATTTAGTAGAATGAGTCAGTTTATTATCTTGAGTGAACTAAACAAGAATACTCTAAACATGTTGCTAACAAATGTTTTGTTGACCTTAATTCGACCTTAATAAATAGTTAGATTCTCAAGTATTTGTCCAAAAGTTGTCCAAATGTTGTCCCAACTTTCCAAATTAAGTTATCTGAATAAATGAACAAATTGAACAATGTTGTGCCAGTTCCCAGCATGCATTGCAGCTTGAAAAAAGTGGTAACTATTATTAAACAATTATAATTTCTTGCATTTACTGGCTAAATTTATCCTGCAGCTGTTGTTGTCAATGATATTTAGCTGTCATATGGTTCAGAGTTCATATTTTTACTGAATTAACATTTGTTGATCACCATATTTGAAACTTGTGTTGTGTTGAGGTATATGTGCATCTCACTGCAACTTTTGTATGCAATTTATTTGCCTATCAGGGTAAAATGTATGCCTCTTATTTTAAGAGGCAAATAATGTTCATATCATGTAGTTAGCTTTGAAAATCAAACAGAATGAAAGAAGAGGAAGAGAAGGATTGTTGCCCCCTGCATCATTGCTAAACGCTAAACAATCTTTAGTTGCCTTGACAAGAAGTTTTAAGTTCAAAAGGCTCCCTGTTACTCATTAGATGAACAAAAGTATTCAAGTTGATTGACTTTAATTGAAGTGAATAAGTTAACTAAGTTGAACGTGATAGGTTGTATACAGTTGTGGTCAGAATTATTGGCACCCTTGGTAAATATTATCAAAGATGACAGTAAAAATAAATCTGCATTGTTTAACCTTTTGATCTTTAATTCGTAAAATTAGCAAAAATCTGACCTTTCATTGAAGGAAAAGAATTGAAAGTGGGGGAAAATCACATTATGAAATAAATGTTTTTCTCCAATACATGTTGGCCACAATTATTGGCACCCCTAGAATTTTTTATGAGTAAAATATCTCTGAAGTATATTCCCATTCATATTTACATTTTTTTCGCACACCAGGGTGATCATGAACATGAAATTGTCCAGCCATGACTTCCTGTTCCACAGGGGTATAAACATGAGGAAACACAAAGGCCAAATTCTCTTAATCATTCATCACAATGAGAAAAACCAAAGAATATAGTTCTGATGTGCAGCAAAAGATTGTTGAGCTTCACAAAATAGAAAGTGGCTGTAAGAAAATAGCTAAAGCATTGAAAATCCCCATTTCCACTATCAGGGCAATAATTAAGAAGTTCCAATCAACTAAAGATGTTACAAATCTGCCTGGAAGAGGATGTGTGTCTAAATCGTCCTAATTGTCTCCAAGCATCACAGCTGGAGAACTGCTAAGATTAGTTGAGTCTTGAGTCTCAGAAAGCCTAAAAAAAATTATCAAACAGCACCTACATCCCCAAAAGTTGTTCGGGAGGGTTTCAAGAAAAGTCCTCTGCTCTCATCCAGAAACAATCTCCAGCATATTCAGTTGTCAGACAAGACTGGAACTTCAAACGGGACCGGCTTCTATGGTCTGAAACTAAAAGCTTTTTGGCAGCAAACCCACCAGATGTGTTTGGTGCACACATGGATAAAAAGTACCCCATGCCCACGGTTATATACACTGCTGGATCATTAATGTTGTGGGCCTATTTTTCTGCTGGAGGTCCTGGACATCTTGTTCAGATACATGGCATCATGGATTCTATCAAATACCAACAGACAAAAAATCAAAACCTGATTGCTTCTGCTAGAAATCCAAAAATGGGCCGTGGTTGGATCTTCCATCAGGACAATGATCCAAAACAAACATTAAACCAACACAAAAATGTGTCACTAAGCACAAAATGAAGCTTCTGCAATGGCCATCCCAGTCCACTGACCTGAACCCTATATAAAATGAGTGGGTGAACTGAAGAGAAGAAGCACCAACATGGAGCTGGGAATCTGAAGGATCTGGAGAGATTCTGTATGAAGGAATGATCTCTGATCTCTTGTCAGGTGTTCTCCAAACTCATCAGGCATTATAGGTGAAGACTCAGAGCTGTTATCTTGGCAAAAGGAGGTTGCAAAAAGTATTGAATAAAAGGGTGCCAATAATTGTGGCCAACATGTTTTGGAAAAAAACATTCATTTCATATTGTGATTTTCCCCACACTTTCAATTCTTTTCCTTCAATGAAAGGTCAGATTTTTGCTAATTTTATGAATTAAAGATCAAAAGGATAAACAATGTATATATATATATATATATATATATATATATATAAAATATATATATAAATGAACAGAAATCTCACTGGATCACTGAACCTCTGAAGAGTGAAATAGGTCTCGTCCTAACAAAAAAGAGACTAAAATGAGCATCCAAGTCATAATGTACCTTTTCCAAGCATTCGTCCCAGCGTTAAGAGCCTTTCAGAGATGAGAACGTCCTGTAACTTGGCCTTCAAATCACTGCTGATTCCTAGACTGTCCACTAGAAGGATACAGAGTCGAAAATTCATCATTTCCTGTAAAACAAGTACTGTAGGATGTCAAAGATGGTGCAGTCATGCGTGGCAGCAACATGTTCACTTACATGTGGATTCAGGGAGCTCAGGGAACTGCCTGTTGAAGGACCTGGCAGCTGTAAAGGAAACTGGTACTTCTGTCCCTGGAGCTGTGAATGCAGACCTGCAAACGAATCAAAACGTGACAAATTTACCCACATTTCACTGTTTTTGAAAATGCATCTTAACCAAACTGCCTAACAAAAGCAAAACACACAAATTACATCATGACTGGATCTGAAAAAAAAAAAAAAATGGATTTAAAGTTCTTTAAGACTATAAACTGGATGTCCAGGTTTCTTTCATTTTGAGCATAGTTGATCCAAACTTGTCTGTGAAAGAACAGATTCACAGTCTAAGAGACCAGATTTCAGTCCTATTTTAGACACAATGTGTAGTTACTGCATTTTGGACAGCTAATATGGTGTAATAATGTAAAAAGTAAAAACATACCCAAATTGGGTCTCTTTGCCTCTGTTGCGTACCAGTATAATCAAAAGGAGTCCCAAAAGGGTGGCCACAAGAAGGCCAAAAAGCAGCCCCACCCATATGTGGCCCCTCTGGGTCTGTGCCTGTGTGGCTGAAAGGACACAACGAGAGTGTTAATCACCACTTCTGCTCAAAAGTGCCTGAAGCTATGCCATTTACGCATAATGAGCAGCAAATGAACACACACTGGCTCTCAGTGTGCTGCACTATGTGAAAATGTAGACACACACAAAAAAAAAAAGCTGCAGTGACTGCAGAAATCCTGATTTCAAAAGGCAGGTGGGCAGACAATGAGAGTGGACAAACCTGACATGGGCATTACAAGAACGGGCTGACTCCATGGGCCACATCCTGTCTTTGTGCACGCTGCAACCTGGAAGGTGGCGTTAAAGAATCGCCCTGCACCTGAGAGATGGGCAAAGTTGTCCTTAAACAGTAAGGGATCCTATAGAGACAGAAATCAAAATGTGCATAAAGGTTAAGGGTGGGTAATGCAGCTGTCAAATGTCATGATAAAGGAGAACCAATGGCCTTTAGCACCACTGACATCAAAACCTGGCACATATATCCTTTTTTATCATATACATTTTTACTATTATCAGTAACAAGAAAAATATGAATAATTATTTATATGATCTAGCATATTTCAAGTCAAATTGCATTTATTTATATAGTTCTTTATTCAAT
This sequence comes from Hypophthalmichthys molitrix, assembly GCA_037950675.1. Taxonomy (NCBI): domain Eukaryota; kingdom Metazoa; phylum Chordata; class Actinopteri; order Cypriniformes; family Xenocyprididae; genus Hypophthalmichthys; species Hypophthalmichthys molitrix. Next base: position 13,697,665 of record CM075508.1, read on the forward strand.
ACAAATAATTTCAAAGCATCTTCACAGTAATTATCTGGAACTGTTAAAGCCCGTTCACACCAAGGACAATAACTGTAATGATAACGATAATGATAACTACGTTTTAATCACTTTCAGAATGATCTTTCTTTCCAGCTGATTATCAATAAAAACATTGACAGCCAATCAGAATCCATCCTGCTTAAAAAAGCTTGAGTTTTTAAAGTGGCAGACGACATAACTGCAGCATGTGCTTAAAGTAAACTAAACATTGTTGTTCTTAGTGTAAACAGGCCTTTAAATGTTCCAAAATTCATCAATCAAGAAACAACTTCAGTTTCAGCTGTAAAGCAGCTCTACAGAAGACAATAATGTCATTATCCAGCTCAATACAGATTCAGATCAGTACAGTAACAGTGTCAGTGTTGCAAAATGTTCACTTTGTGTCTTCCTTTATAATGATGTACCTGATTCTCTCCTGCATGGTTCCACTGCACTTTATATGCCAGTAACTTTCCACGAAGCTCCTCCTGTTCCAGTGCCGCCCAGGACAGAGTGAGTTGTTGCTCACTGAGTTCAAAGGTAAAGTTCTTAGGAGCTGCTGATGGTGCTGTGTATGAAAGGTACGAAAGATACGAAAACAGTAAAAAAGGGAGCATACAGAGGGTCAATTGCCTCCTCGTGACAATAAATGATGTCATAGCCAGGCCCAGATGGAATTTGTTCACATTTTCTCCACTGATTTGGAGGTGAAAAAACCTCTGGAATCTGTGGAATGGATTTTAAGTGGAAAGGAGAGTAATACACTTTTATTTATAGTGGATAAAAATGAAAAATAAAACGAAGCACCAGTAAATCAAATCCATCTAAAATAGTTTCATTGACTGCTTTGGCCAGTAGGTGGCAGCATATTAGACTCTGTATGTGGCAGCAGTGCATTGATATGGATTGGGGACACGCACAATGGCGCATTGTACCACTCAGCTTGGAATCTACTGGACAGCAGCCAGTGCTACTAGTTTACAAACATGCAAACAGGGTCAACTTCAGAAACCCCTTCTGCTCCTCAAACCCATCCACCAGCTCCTCCCTTTCCAAACCCCCTTGCCCTAGGCATCTGGCCAGAACCAGCTCTCTGGGCTGTTTGTTTACTTCCAACCCACCAAAACGCTGGTTAGAACGGCAAACTGTTTTATTTCCAATGGAATGTTAAAAACGTTAGTCACTCATGACTGACCATCTCGGAACTTTGAACTACCACAGTTTGGAATTAAATGTGTCAGCTTCAATTAGCCCTCCTTGATCCAAACCTAGTAATTTAGTGATGTATGCAGCAACCATGTTGTAGAGAACTTTAAGCTTCCTTTGAGACGGGTCTGGCACTACAAACACTACTTCCTTCCTTCCTCTCTTTTCTGTACCTCAACACTCTTCATACAGACACATGGTATGTGATGACAAGATCAAATTTTACATGAGAATCAAAAGAAAAACAAAGAAAAAACATTGGTAACACCTTATTCCGATAGTCCACTTCAGACATTCTACTAACTATAAGTAACTTTTCAACTGCATGTCAACTACCAGTCGTTAAAGGATTAGTTCACCCAAAAATGAAAATTCTGTCATTTATTACTCACCATCATGTCGTTCCACACCCGTAAGACCTTCGTTCATCTTCGCAACACAAATTAAGATATTTTTGTTGAAATCCAAGAGCTCTATGACTCCTCAATAGACAGCAATATAATCACCACATTCAAGGTCCAGAAAGGTACTTAAGACATCATTAAAACATTCAACATCACTGCAGTGATTTAACCTTTATTTTATGAAGCGACGAAAACACTTTTTTTTTGTGCGCAAAAACGAAACAAAAATAACGACTTTATTCAACAATATCTTCTCTTCTGTGTCATTCTCTTACGCTGTTTACATCCAGGTTCTACGTCATGTGAGCAGCACGATGCATGTGTGTGATGCTGACACAGGAGCCGGCCAATAATGAGTCAGCATTCTGACGTAGAACCTGGAAACGCTGGTCGCTATTTAAGTTTCAGTAAAGTCGTTATTTTTGTTTTGTTTTTGCGCACAAAAAGTATTCTCATCGCTTCATAAAGTTAAGGTTGAACCACTGCAGTCACGTAGACTATTTTAACGATGTCTTTAGTACCTTTCTGGACCTTGACAGTGGTTGTTAAATTACTGCCTATTGAGGAGTCATAGAGCTCTCGGATTTCATCAAAAATATCTTAATTTGTGTTCCGAAGATAAACGAAGGTCTTACGGGTGTGGAACGACATGAGGGTGAGTAATTAATGACAGAATTTTTTGGGTGAACTAACTCTTTAAAGTATTAGTAGACTGTCTGCTTAATATATGCTAACTACTTATTTTCATGCTCCCCAACAGACATTCTACTGACTACAAGTAACTTTGCAAGTACATGCCAACTAATTCTACTATCCAAGAAATATTTTAATAATTAAAAATAATTAAAAAACATTTTGATCAAATTCCCTGACATTTCCAGGTTTTCTATGCCTGTAAGAACCTTACCATTCTGTAACTCAAACAGTAAAGCATGAAACTAGCTATGCCAAAGTCATGGGTTCGATTCCCAGAGAATGCAAGAGCTGATAAATTGTTTACTTTAAATACAATGTAAGCTGCTTTGAATAAAAGTGTCTGCATGAATGCAAATGCAAACGTCTGTAATTTCTTCAGCAGCAATGCTGTTCGAGCTAAAAAGCTATTTATGTTAATTTGACTAATTTAACATTAGAAAGAAACAGCATGCATGCGTAACATCATTATCTTATCTAATGTTTCACATACCTGCCTCTGGAGTGTGAAAGTCCACCCAGGGAGAGAAGGGGGAAGAGCCCACCTCATTATCACACCGGATTCTCACACTGTAATTCGAGTAACTGCTGAGCCCCCCAAACACATGCTGGAAGGGAGGAACTACAACATCCAGATCAGGAAGTTTTAACTTCTTTCCAGATCCCTTTGACACCTAGAAATGGATTAAAAGCAGATATTAATTAATTACATGATTGATTGATTGCAGTTTATTTCGAGAAAAAAAAAAAAAATGCTGTTCTTTTGAACTTTCTATTCATCAAAGAATCCTAAAAAAGAAAAAATATTGTACACAAATATTTTGTACAATTGTACACAATAAATGTTTCTTGAGCATCAAATCATCATATTAGAATGATTTCTGAAGGATCATGTGACACTGAAGACTGCAGTAATGATGCTGAAAATTCAGCTTTGATCAACACAAGAATAAATTACATTTTAAAATATTTTCAGATAGAACACAGTTATTTTAAATTGTAATAATATTTCACAATATTACTGTTTTTACTGTATTTTTAATTAAATAAATGCAGCCTTGGTGAGCAGATGAAACTTCTTTTAAAAACATTAAAAATCTTACCGATAATACTTGCTCGAAAGGGAGTGGAAAGAAGTAGAACTTATTTACTCCCACCCCCATGCAAAATGTTTTCTCAAGAAAGAAGTGGTACGAAGAAGTAAGAAGTTTGTTTTTACAGATGGTATGTTTAAAAGTAGTTCATACAACTTACACTGAGCAGTGTAAAACATTTTTCCTAACATCAGTTATGTTACACAGGTTACAAGAGGAAAGTCATATGGGTTTGGAATGACAAAAGGGTGAATAAATGATTTTCATTTTGGGGTACTATTCCTCTAACAACCAAGCACAAAGACTGTACGGCCATGGGAAGAACATAAGGACATGAACAGAAAAAGGAATGCGATAATGTCAAACACTATGGTATACTCTACCTGTAGAGTGCAGGTGGAAAGCTGTGAGTGCCCAGTGAAACCTGGATTCCATGTTACGGTTATATTAGGATCAGACACATGGTGTACCTTGACATCCCGGGGGGAATCAGGACGTACTGCACATGACAATCACATTTAAAGAAAAACATTAGAACAACAACATATATTTATCTCCTCTCTGCAAGCAGCCTTTTATGTTTGTATTTGTATGGATGCCTGTTTATGATGGATTACTGCCAAAACAAAAACCAACAATTAAATTTGAATTTTATATGTAATAACGCTGAAAGTTGTAAAAAAAAAAAAAAAACACTGCAGCATGTCTCACCTTTAATGTGGACTGTGCCTGTGCGTGACACAGAGATGCCTCTAAGGTTCTTGGCCTCACAGTAAAACTTTATACTGTCATTCACACCTGGTTGAGCAAATGAGAAACACACCACTGTTATCAGGTACTGAATATCTCAAAATATCTTTGCATATTAAATGGGTGAAATATCATGAAGCATGTCAAGAATATGACTCATTCCTCATGTCTCAACTCATCTCATGATTAAGGAAATGACAGCTGTGGCATTGTTGTACATAATGACAGAGCTATCTGTCCTCTGTAAACTGCTCGGAACGAACAACGGCCCAGTTTCAACTCTGAGTGAGTCACAAACCCATTTTTGCTAAAGGTGCAAGTGGCTGATAATAGTCTTACACAAACATAATGACTCAATGATTTCTAAGCATAGGCTGTTAAAGTGGAAGGTTTACTTTATTGGGCTTTACCACACTAGCGGTATTGATTACTATAATGCATTCCCTCACAGAATAATAGATCCAGTTACAAAATGTAAAGGCAGGGCGGGAAACTGGCCTTGACATTATCCAATAACAGGAGGCTTTTTCTCCACAAGAACATGAGAAATTTAAACAACATATCAGACACCTCTTACACATCAAAATGTATTTTCTTTAAAAAGTTATTTTGTAGGTTCTGTCAAAAAATGTAAAAGTTTGAGAAAATCACTATATATGAGACCTACTAAAAATCTTCACAAAGTCACCATGTTGCTAAAAGTCTCTCACAACTTTGTAATATTACACTATATTTACATGTAAGCGCAAACTTGCCCGACTGGAAACATTACGTAGTTCACTGATCTACAAAGTCGCTAAACCCACTGAAAGCAACCAGTGACTCAGTTCTAAATTTTATCTGCCTAATATAAAATCTCACAGAAGATCTGAAAGAGGATATATGAATCCTAGATGTTTCACATGATGTTTCATAATGTGATTAATACATTCCTGAATCATTAACTGTCTGGTGTTATGAGCAAACAAACTTTCATGGAATATACAATATACTGTAGGAGAGCTTCCAGAGCACTATTGGGGAGTAACTAACGCAACATAGCGGCGCTACTAACATAACTATATTTATAGTAGCGTAAAAGTAGCTCAGGTACAAGCTAGTTGTGTAGTTTGGCAAAACATTATAAACATGTTTTTGTGTCATATTCTGAATAATGTAATCACAATCAACCCTCTCAAAGACCACTGAGAAGCTGGGAAATCATTTTAGTTTGTTCACACAGTTCATTTTAATGAACTAGTTAAAAACTTTGTTTTAATCATCACTTGTGCTCCTAGAACTTCCTGTGCATTTATTTATTTATTTTTGCAGTGAAATACATATATGGCTGTTTAACACGCACACAAAAGTCCTGTGCTAGATATACCACTATTTGAAGCTAAATAATATTATATGATGATAATGTAATTCAAAAGATTTTGCCTCCTTAAACGGGTTACATTTTGTTATAAGATACTAAGCCGCATACTTGACATGCGGTGTTGTTCCCATAACTTATTCTCTTGTTTTAGTCACTGAATGTTTAAGGTAACAACTAAATTAAAGCGGGGGAACAATTTATTATGTATATCTAGTTTAATAGATATATTATACCTTTCTCTCTATATGTAATAACACACACATGCACGCACACACACACACATATAAATATATATATCATGGTATATCATGGTGACTGTTGGAAAGGAAGTAACACCTTTTTACTTATAAAAGGCAATCACCTGATTATCATTTGGGATCAGCTCGTCTCTGGCCCCGTTTACACCTGGTATTGAGATGCATTTTGGTCGAAAGTGGAAAAGCTCGAAACGTTTTAGACCCTTTTAATACCTGCATTAGTGTTGTCCACTTGTGCATCAAATGCATCAAATGTCTAAACAGGGCCTTCAATGACATGTATATGTATTAGCTGGACTAAAAATACCTAAACCTAAATATTTTAGCCTGATTTGAGCAATTGATTTAAACATACAGTATGCTAACATTTATTATTTGGTTTTCGATTTATGATGCAACAGAAATGGTAAACAGTTTTGAAGATTTTGGGAGTTGCATGACTAGAAAGGCTGCCTGGTGGGTGTTGACCCTAAAAAATGTACATAAACCCTGCCCCCGAGAACATGCAACAAAGGGGTGAGGCCATATTGAGAAGTTGTAACGTCTTCCTGAGTCTCTCCATCAGTGTCCCACTCCGGTTTGAACAATGTACGTCTGAACACTGTTACTGACAATCCTTGTTTTGGCTGTGAGATTGTAAAAGGGGCATTATAGGTCCCCTATAACACATTAGGTCAGTAGGCGGAGAGTAGGCAGTCTGTTTGGCAATTCGAACATATTCGACCACATGAGCATCTACACTATGAAAACAATCTGGTCAAATGCGGTTTCGACTACCTCTGGAAATAATCGAAAGTGGACTCAAAACATTTTAGACCCCATTTACACCTGTATTTAGCATTGTCCACTTGTGATTCGATCAACCAAAATGGATCTTAATACCAGGTGTAAACAGGGCTTTACATTACTGGCATTTTTACAACACTATGTTGTGTGTCCCATCGGTTAATCAAAAGTTCTATGCACACTTGAGGTCTTCACGTCCACTTGAACACTTGGGCCAAATACCGGAAATATGTCATGTAAGTAGACAAGTGGTCAAATACAAAGACCGCAAGTGTGAGTATTGGGACAGGCCCTTGGTGTCTCTCACCTTTAACAAAGAGAACTGAGGGGGAGGGTGTGAAATCACCCTTCTGTTCATCTCCCAGCCACCACAACACCTCCACAGGTTCTGGAGGACCTGAGGCAGCACACGTCAGGTTGAAGGGTTCCCCTGCAAATGTAGCTACATCCTCGGGTTCCACCACAAAATGAGGCACACCTAAAACATATGAGCAGTAAAAGGCAAAAAGGAACATTAAAGGAATAAGATATAATCTGAGAAATACAGTACTTGAAGGATTCAGAAGATGTAAATGACATACCTTCTACTGTAATCCAAGCAGGCTCAGAGGAAATGATTGTGCCGTGATATTCAACTTCACACCAGTATTTCCCGGCATCTTGTTGCTGCACGGATTTAACACTAAAGACAAACACTCAGATTAGACACTCTTCAAAGGGTTAAATCAACCACAAATGAAAATTTTGTCATTTACACACCCTCATGTTGATGGAAACCAAAATAACATTTATTCACCAACAGTGTTGGGGGTAACGCATTACAAGTAACACAAGTTACGTAATCAGATTTTTTTCAAGTAACTAGTAAAGTAACACATTACTTTTAAATGAACAACAAGAGTTACTTTTTCAAAAAAGTAATGCAAGTTACTTTTTTTTCTCATTTATTGACATAATATATTGACCCATGAACATTTGTGATGACGTAAGATTAGCGTACGTGCACTAGGGTTTGACAGAATCCAATGAGTGTGAAACCAGACCAGCGCTGAGGGGGCATCGGAAGACAAGGAAGACATACCCATTTACACCTGGCATTTTAATCTGTCTCTTTTATCCAACTCAATTTTTTTTTGAGCTGCGCCCTCTACTGTACAAGCATGAATTTGCATTTCCTTCAGCCTGAGGCTTATTTATTTCACTTTTGGTGTGAAAGGGCCTTTACACACACACACACACACACACACACACAAAGATATTTTGTTATTAAAAAACAAACAAGCAAGCCCAGCCCAGTCCAGGTGAGAAAAGGAACCACAGAAGTAATGTAACGCATTACTTTCCATAAAAAGTAACTAAGGGGCTTAGTTACTTTTTTAAGGAGTAACCCAATATTTAGGGAATGTAGGTAACGCATTACTTTTAAAAGTAAATTTCCCCAACACTGCTCACCAAATGTGCCTCAAGCACAAACGCAAACATTCACATAATACATTCGCAACATTCACATTGTTATTGAACTAAACTGAGCTGAATAATGATGATTGTCTTTTTAGAGCTGAAATTGTAATGCTTTCAAAACTGAAAAACCTTACAACATTATTGCTGTGATTTTCCCGTTTATTACCGTGGTGCTGCTTTGAAACACTCTGTATTTGTATAAAGTGCTATATAAACAAATGTGATTTGACTTGACATGGCAGACTTAGAAAAGTAGCAAATCCCACAACTTTGTCTAATAATGATCATGGAATAGTGCCACATCAGTCTCAAAGTTTTAGAACTAGAGGGCCAGTCAGTCTAAAAGTACTGAGATTTATGTAGACAAAGGTCAACTGCGCAAACAACGGCATGAATTGCATTCACATAAAAGAAAAGCATGACGTATACATTTGTTTACAACTATGACACCTACCAAGGGAAACTAGACATTTTTAGATTATGCTGGCATTAGATTTAGATTATGAATGGCATTCAGCGAGGAAACGTGACATCTATAATTCACTAAGCCAGTTTCTCTCTCTACTGTTTGTTATCCTCTTTAGCCTAATCTTACAGCAAGCAGCACTTTCAAATTTCCATCCAAACTGTGTTTAGTCTAAAACTGGCCTAAATCAGCATCTAGGAAACAGGCAACTGGACTGCGTCACGACACGTGCAAAAGATTATCAGCCTTGACAGCCATCAATAAAGCAAGCTCATGTTACTAATATCTGCATTACTGCATTACATCTGTATTACTCAATGTCTTTTACCCACATTCCAATCAGAGGGGGCTACATTTACCTGACTGCTCAACAGAAAGCTGTAAATGATCTCCAAAGGTTGCTATATTGTTACACTGTTTGCAAGCTTTAGTTTTATATATTTTGATTTGTATTGCCTATCTGTATTTATTTATTGTGACCTTTATGTAAAATGCAGTTTTAAAATCTGACTGAGCTACACTACTGTTTAAAAGATTTTTGATGTTTTTGAAATAAGCCTCTTATGCTCACCAAGGATATATTTATTTGATCAACAATACAGTAAAAAATTAATGTGAAATTTTATTACAATTTAAAACAACTGTTTACTCCTGTGATGCAAAGCTAAATTTTCAGAATCATTACTCCAGTCTTAAGAAATCATTCTAATATGCTGGTTTGCTGCTGAAATTTGAAAAATTTCTTATTATCATTAAGAATTATCAATAATAATAACAGTTGTGAAAAAAAGCTTAATATTTTTGAGCTCCTTAATAAATTTTTTTCAGGATTCTCTGACGAATAGAATGTTCAAAAGAAGCATTTATTTGAAAGAGAAATCTTTTGTAACATAAGTGTCTTTACTGTCATTTTTGATCAATTTAATGCATCCCTGCTGAATAAAGCATTTTTACTGCCCCCAAACTTTTGAATGGTATCCTAAACTATCCTGGTTAAGTTCAGGAATAGAAAAACAAGAACCTGGCACACTGTTCGCTCACAAAACATAGTATTCTCAACCAATTACATATTGTGCTCAAGAATTAACTTATAAAGGTTTAAAAATAATCTGGTATAACTCTGAAGGTCAGAGACTGGCTACAGTAACAAACATCTTAGACCTAATAAAAAAGTCCTTGATAAAGTGTATTCATCTTTCTTTGTGTCTTTTAGTTACAGTGGTATCCAACAAAAAAGCACCAACAACTGTTCTGGTGTTCTAGCTCTGCGCCCACACTGTGATAATAAAAAATTATACTGATAGAGACAATGGGCCAAACCTCAAGGCCACATTCTTGTGACAACTGGACAAACTCCCTTTTTAGACAAAAAGTGTAAAAGACAAAGATTTTTTGTTTACTTGCCCAAGCCAAAATATTCTACCCACAAGTCTCTTATGATATTATGTGTCTATATGGCTCCAGCCCCTATTTTAAATGTACGGTAGGCAAATTTTTTATAAACACTTTTTGTTATAATGGTTGAAACTCTCTTCACATCCTGAGAGCAATCAATAATAGAAGTGGTCTAAATATTAAAACATCTACATATATCTTCTGTGGAAGTCTCAGGACCAAAAATGTTTCGTCTAATTATTGCATTCGGCCCAAATACGATGTCCCCTTGGAATTATTTATTTAGGAATTAAGGTTCTATCTATTCACATATTCTTTTTCTGTGACAACGTATTTACATTTTTTAATGTTGTGCACATTTTGGGACTTTTTATTTAGAAAACAAAAAGGTTCTATCTACACAGTCAAATGGAATGCAAAAACTTTGGAGCTCAATATCTCAAAACTACTCGGAATGCAGATAGAACCTTATAATTCCAAGGGGATGGTATGTATTTATTTCCATACCTCCTCGCCAGGGGCGTTTCCTCTGAGGAGGCAAGGGAGGCAGTACCTCCTCAAAAAAAAAAAAAAAAAATAGGATGAGAAATTAATCCATATTACATATAAAACAACACAAATATTACAAATTATGACATTAAAAAGAGTGCAAGTCACTCATATTTCTTAAGGAACACTGCCCAACAGCAACACCCGCAGGTAAAGTTACAGCAGGAGTCATGCCTCCCTTTACACTCATAGAAAACCATAAGACCCCTAAAGCGTGCGGTGGGTTTTGTGGGGGGCAATTGAGAATGAATGGGGGAAAGTCACGTGAGAGGAGGCAATGTCTCCATCGCGCTATAATTGGATGTAACTGGTTATGATTGGATATGATTGGTTTATGTGATAAATCCCGTCTCTTGTTTACGTGCACGTGCGCGTTAGTTTGAATGAACAAATGATGGCGTCAATGGGAATACTAATTGAAAAGTAAGTAACCAGATCACCCAGTTAGATATCACCGCTTTATTTCACGTCAAAATCAAACTTGTAAACATGATGACTGCAGGGTTTTTTAGTGCAATCAGCTTGGTGAAATTAAAAATACAATTCCTGTCTGTGACAGACGGTGTTTACGGAGCATGACTGATGATCCAAAATAGCCTAAGTTGACTATTAAAAAGAAAAACATCAATACACAAATAAAATGTATTGTTTAAATTGTTACAGCCTTTAGTTGTTATTTTGGAATGAATATAGAAATACTTAAAACATTAACTTGATTTGATTGTTAATGTATTGTAAATTACAATACATTAAATTACATTAATACAATACATTAATGTAAATTACAAAATCTTTTTTTCTTTTTTGATGTAATGTAATGTTCATTTAACAAGGAATATGTGTCAACGTTAAGAGTAATGCACATGAATTTACATTTGATTCATAAAAAATAAAAAAATGTGCCTCCTCATTTCAGAACACCACCGCACGCCACTGCTCCGCGCACCCTCACGCGTCACCAGCGCGTTCTGTAAGGCTATGCAGAGTTGTGGACAGTCACCGAGTGCCGCAAACAAACAACAGACACTTTTTACAGTTCCTTCTGAACCAAAACAACAAGCTTATATTGCGTTCACACCATGTCGTAACCATAATTACGGCAATCTGTGACATTCTACCCCGAGTTGTTCACATCCTCAGACTCGGATGCGTTTGTGTCAACACTGTCAATGCCCAAATGAATCTGCAGCAGTCAGGTGGTACAAGTAAAAGCTCTGCAAGTTGTTTCGTTGTTATTGTAATGTTATGTGTTTTGAGACATGAGGTAATTTAATGCTGTCTCTCATCTCGTGACAGTTTGCAGACTCTGCTGTGTGCGGTCATATGTTTTGGAGGAGGCGTGGCTTTGGAGAGCACTCTGAAGGAGGGGATCTCATGCTTTCAAAACTAGCTTGCTATTGCTAGCCTCTCTGAAATTGCCTGCTCTACCTTTAATGTACATTTATAGGATTTTTAATCTGTTTTATTGCATGCCTGGCATAAAAAGCCTGATCACTTGGTACACCCTTCCTCAACAAGACAAACGTTATGTGTGTTATGTGTTCAACTTCCTAACACTACTTTGAGAAACAGTAGTAATAGTGGCACTTGCCTCAGTAAACAACCTACTTAAGATCAAATCTGAGTTTCAACATCCCCTTCATACTGTCTGATGTCTCAGTTCTTCCCTGCAAACAGTTTCGTTTCATTTCTGACCACTGACAAAAACAATACTGAACAACATCAGGAACTTAGACTCAGTTCCAGGTTCACACCATCCTACCTGTGGAAGGTCTCCCAGTGATGTACATCCAGTGTGATGTACATCTGATCAGTGCTGTAGATCTTCTCTCCATCCTTCATCCAGATGATCTCTGGTTCACTCAAACCCTCAAAGGCACAGCCCAGACGAGCCATGTTACCCTGAGTCACCGTTTGGTTGGAAGGGTTTTTGGTGAACCGTACCCCTGGAGAACACACAGTTTGACTAGGGTGACCACATGGTTATTGCTCTGTTGCAGGACAGTGAATGTGATTTTGCAGGACAATGCGGGACAGTTGTGAGAGATAAATTTACTACTATTATACTATGTAAATATTGATTTACATTAGTTGGAAAGCCGTTTTGCCATCACATAGGATAAAAACAGTTTAAATCGTCAATAAGCTTTGTTATTTGTGCAGCTGTATTTAACGAGTTTTGATGATTTCCACAGTGGTTCCTTTGCCCCATTCACAAAGTCGGCATCAGTGGGAAAATCCTACAAATGCTTTACGAATGCTTTGGTTGGTTATTTTTCCCGCTCTAGAACATGACAGCTGCACAAATGGATTTTTAAACAGCAATCACATTTTTAGTATTATATTTCCTATTGTGGTATTGTAATTTCATGGAAGAAAAAAGAAAATACAAACATAATTGAAATGCCGGACACTGCTTATGCAATGCGAGACAACGCTCCCAATTTCAGTGGTCATCCTAAGATATAAGAGTCCATGAGTTTTTTATGGGTCATTCTGTGTCAATTCAACCAGAGGTCCCCGGCTTTTACACAGAGATTGGTAGGTCTATTAGTAAAATCTGAGGACTTTAGCAATCTTTGTTGCATTATATGCCAACAGTGACAGTTCAAAAATGGCATGAAGTTTGCATGCTTGTAACTCAAGTATTTGAGGGCCTGTTTACACCTGAGCACTTCATGCGTTTTCTCTGATTGGATAGCTATCCGATCGTGACAAGACCAGGCGTAAATGTACTCGGAAACGCTTTCCAGATGGATTTAAATCCGATCACTCAAATCACTTTAGGACCTGGTCTGAGACGCATTTCAAATGAAACTGGACAAGTATAAATGCATCTTGTTGTTAAAACCACATATTTAAATTTTTATCCTCCCAAAATGTAAAAAAATAAATAAATATGTGTGTTATAGGCTATATGAAATTATAGCTAGATGTGACAGCCCTACTGCAACACACATCGCTGCAGATCAGTAGCTGAGTATCTCTTCAGCAAGCCAATGTGCAAAATGCTGCAAATGAAACTGAATGTAAGTCGCAGATGCTCAAAACACAATCATCTTCATTAGAAGTAGTGAGACTTAAATGATTTTACCAGTGCTGATGCCGCTCTCTCTCCTATAGTGGTCTTTGATCTTAATATTAGCTGAAGATAAATAAAATGCAGCTCATATCGGTTGCTTTCATTGACGGGAACTCCATTAAATTTGCATGGGAAATTAAGATCAGATTTATATTTGTTTTATGTAGATGCATTTATGAGGCCAAGTGTAATTGGACCCATTTTAACAAATCAGATAGCTATCTGATCAGTAAAAATGCATGAAGGAATCAGGTGTAAACTGGCTCAAAGATAACCTAATATCTTTTTAGATTTTGGTTCTTAACAAACTTTTTTGGTATCTTAATTTTTAAGGCCCAATATGTTTCATTTCCAGAGATATTGGGATTTCAGTATGGCTTGTAAATTCAGTAAATTGTTGAATTGTACACATTTTCAGCGGTCAAAAACCAAATGTGGTATTAGCATACAGCTGATACTTTATTCTTTTAAAGAATATGTGAAGAACAAATAATATTGAAACTAGAAATGTACAGTATTTCTTTTTTTTCTATCAACACTATTGCCAATTGAATAGAACATTCCTGTCTGCCATAAATAACTTTTTTTTTTTTCAAAAGTTTGCATGCGTGCAACTCTAAAAGTATTGTTTAATATAGATATCCTTTAAAAATAAATATATCCTTCTAGATTCTCAGTCTTAAAAAAACTTTTCTTTTGGTACCTTCATTTTCTTCTTGGTATCTACATTTAAGGCCTTATATGGTTCAATCCCATAGATATGGGGATCCCAGTGTGGTAACATAGTTACGATACTGCTGATTTAAATTCTTTAGAAGCTGTTAAAATTAACAAAATTCCTTTTTTTCAAATATCCCTGAAACTGACTCAAATATAAATTCTTAGACATCACTTTTGACTTTTTTAGACATCACTTGACTACTTCAGTGGATTTTTGATACTCAGACAGGTATGGTGTAGGCAACTGTTTTGATACAAGGGAAAAATATACATTTCTAGTTTCAACATTATTCGTTCCTCAGCTGTTGAAAAGTGACCCACCTTTGATTTTTGACCACTGAAAATGTGTACAATTTACTCTGAGAGTCATATTGAGGTCCCAATATCTCTGGAATTCAATGAGCCATATAGGCAGAGCAGTACATTAACCTTTTTTTGCACACAGCACTGGTGCTACAGAGGTTAAAAGTTTTGTAGCACAGGCCACACAATTGTAGCACAAGTATAAAACATCTGTTACCATCTATGAAAACAATATATGAAATACGCATCTGTAAAATCACTGTCAGACATTTGGACAAAAAAAATTGGAAAAAGTTTCATATTTCGTTCAACGGGCTTTTGTGCCCTTTTCTAAGACGTCTATTGTACTGGGGCCATTTCTGGCATCTCTGTCAGTGTGGCGCTCTGATTGTGGACAGCAGAAGTCATGCATGCTGCAGATGTCTGAAAGATCTACTTTGACAACACACAGCTGGCCAGAACATCTGCATCAAACATCACATTCATTTCCCAGGAAAGAGGTAAATGAGGAAACGACAGTGTCCTGTTTATGTTATAACTCAACCATCTATAAAGTAGCATACCTATCTATCTATCTATCTATCTATCACAAATGACACTGATTCAATCAGCAGTAACAGAATAATAGAGGCTCATAATGGCTGCTTGTTTAGCAGTTATTTTAATAACAGTCTAAAAGTTTATTTGGTTAACTAATGCTACAAATAAAAATTGTACCTCTTTAATTTAACTGGAAAAAAAAGATTTTTCTGAAACACGTTTTCAAATTCCTTCTCTGCCCACAATCCAGTGGTTAAAATATTAAAACAACATTATTTTATCACACTCGACCACAATAACAAAACCAGAGATGCTGAATTGGTTTAAATACGTTCAGGCAATACGTTACAGGTTTTGACAAATCCTGTCAATCCTTAGCATTTCATAAAAATTAGGTCTTAAGTTATAAAAGTGTATTATTAGAACTTTCTGCTTGTGTTAATAGTAAACGTCCCATATATTTACATTTACACTGGTGTTTATCCTGAAACATTGTGTCCACGTCACATTTAGCACCGAGATTAATAACAACCTCTGCGATTATAATTAAATAAACTTACCGTGAATTCCCTCATTGAAGTGTAGTAAAAAGAGCAGAATCCACAGAAAAAAACCCATTATAACATCCTCTGTTAAAGAGTTTTCTCCTTCACCTTGGGCAAGTTTGACCAGCGGTGATTAATGAATTAACTAGGTGTTCGTAAATCCCATTATATTCATAGACTTCACAGGAGCTCCAACTTCAGAATCACCCTCTTGCATTTAATTCATCATATTTCCATAGTTAAACCGGTAAAAGTGGCATTCATCTCATTGTTTTGATAAATCTTCACGGAGTTCGTGAGAACGCGGTGATCATCGTTCAAGTCAAGTAGCTCGATTTAGAAAAACAGTAGGAAACAGCTGAGGAGTAGTAGAGTCGGGAATAAGCGCCGCCTGTAGGTCACGTGGCGCAACTACACTTCACTCCATAACAAAACTTCAAATTGTAATTTACAGCAAGGAAGTTTCAAAGTTTTTTTTCAAGCTAGTGCATGTATTTTCATGTATATTATATTATAAAAATGGCATTATTTTTGTTAAATAATTGTTTTTTTTTTAAATTAGTAAATAATTAGTATTTTATGTATTGTAGTAAAAGCTAAATAAATAAATAAAACAGATGATTAGATAGATAGATGGATGGATGGATGGATAGATAGATAGATAGATGAGTGAGTAAAGTTCCATAAAGGCATCATGATTTATGTTAAGCAGCGGTGAGTGGCCTCTAGTGGTCAAATACAGCACTGTCTTTCCCAGTGGGCCGGAATGAAGCTTGTCTGCGTACACTGTAGTAGGAAGTTCCCCTCCAAAACTTTTAGGAAACATTCCTGTCCGACCAGCACCAAATGAATGCCGACCCTATAACGCTTATCATGGTAAGTCCGAAGACGGTCCATCTTTCAATGACAGTTCCTATCGATGTCTTATTGCATTATTATTTATTCTTTCACTGAATGATTAATGAAGTTGAACATAAAGCCAATGTTTGTATTTTGACGCCAGTTTAGGAGGGATTTAGGCAGCAAGGTGAAGGCACTAGTTTACAGCTTGACTAGTTACGTCTTGCCTTTTCGTGAGATGGTAGCCTAATAGTTACACATTAGATCTGTTTGAAAGACACCGGCTTTAGTGAAGTGTTAGCCTACTTTGTTACAAGTATACTAGTACGTCGCAGTTTTGATGGATTTAAGGGCTGTGTATCAACACTTAGTGCGCTGCCTAACTAGACAGCAGTTTTCGGCACTTGCTTGGTAATACTTTTGTATTGTTCTTTGTATGGGTCAGTGACATGGAACTCATTTTGTCTGAATTTGTTATTTAAAAAAATCATTATATATTGTATAGTTTTTCATTTATTTGTAACTAAATAATGCAATTATTATTATTTTTTTTTAATTTTGATTAATTTATTATTTAAATAAATATACTGAACATATTTAAAATATTATTTGAAAAACCTTTATCCACTAAATCCATATCACTGTGGCCATTGTTGTACACCTTTATGACTGTGCCAAGGTTTTAATACCACATTTTTATGAAAATGGCACATTGAGAAGTGTTTCAAATGTTAAACAAGCAATCTCAGACATCCTTGTTTATCATTGACCCATACAAACCTAATGTAACCAAATGATTATCATCATAAATTAATATATCATGGTATTAATTTAGATGGTTCACAGATGTCCTTCAAAGAACTCCATGACATTGACATGCTAAATGAAGTATGGTGTAGGGCCTCTTTTTGTGGTCAGTACAGCATCAGTTTGTCTTGGGAATGACAGATTAAAGTCCTGTGCAGTGGCCAGAGGGATTTTGAGCCATTCCTCTTCCAGAACAGTAGCCAGGTCAGGTGATGCTTATGAAGGAAAACTTTTTCTGACTTGCTCCTCCATAACACCCCAAAGTGGCTCAAAAATATTTAGAACTGGTGACTTTGAAGGCTATGGGAGATGATCTTCTCTTTCATGTTCAAACCATTCTGTCACAAGTCTTGCTGTGTGTATTGGTGCATTATCATGCTGATACATGGCACCCATTCAGGGTACAATGTTTGAACTATTAGGTGCACATGGTCCTCCAGAATGGTTTGGTAGTCCTTGGCAGTGACACGCCCATCAAGTGTAGTAGGGATTGCAATGATATTGCAGCCCAAACCATCACTGATCCACCCCTGTGCTTCACTCTGGGCAGCAACAGTCCAGATGTTAAGCCTCTTTGGGGTTTCTCCACACCGTAACTCCCACATATGTGGGGAAGACAGTGAAGGTGGACTCATCAGAGAACAATACATGTTTTACATTGTCCACAGCCCAAGATTTGCACTATTGGCACCACTGAAACCAACATTTCGCCACCTTAGAATTATAAGGTTCTATCTGCATTCTGAGCAGTTTTGAGATATTGAGCTTCAAAGTTTTTGCTTTCCATTCGACTTTGTAGATGGAACCTTTTTGTTTTCTTAATAAAAAGTCCCAAAATGTACACAACTTTAAAATAAAATCATATAATGTAAATAAGTTGTCAAAAAATAAGAATATGTGAATAACTCAATTTTGTAAAATGTCATATAGCTGATATGTCATATGCTGATTCAGCACTGGCACAAGTGACTAAAGGTTTGACTATATAGCAGCCCGACCGTGACTGTTGACTGTTGAGTTTAGGTGGAAACAGGAGAGTCAAGGTGCACATTTAATTCTGCAGTTAATTGGGGAGCTGTGGTTTTGTAAATTTTTTGGATATAATCTGGGTTAGTACCTGGACATCCCTTTCAGACAGCTTCCTCTTGCATCGACAGTTACTCCTGTTGGATGTGGTTTTGAGACACAGCCATTGTCTTCTCACATGGATCATGTTGCATGTGCATGCATGGGATGTGCAAGCTGAGATGAAGTATACGGTGTCCAGTCAGAAAACGCCGGCTTTCTACACACACTAACACACACATGAATATCACAAGCATGGCACGGGATGTTCAGTGTGCACTTCAGAGGGCAAAACACAAAATATCATCTTTGGAGAATGAGCTGTCTATAAAGTGAGTATGATGGCATCTCGGTTATTAACCAGTTACATTGATGGATGTGCATAGTGAGACATAGTGCAAATATCTGTGAGGTGGCAGAAACGTATTGCTCCTGGGGTCTAGATTTTAATTTAGTACATACATTTATTGTGCATTTAGCAAGGTGTCTGTAGTGTATGGAACAATGTTAGTTGACAGAAATTGGATGCCACACTTTGTTAATGTCAGCTGATAGCCACCGTCTTGTCTCCTATACCTCTTTGTAACATTTATGTTTGTCAGGTAGACCGTTGAAAGACATTGTTTTATTTGTTTGTGTATGCTTTCTTCAGATGAATTTATAATGTTTAGGTGGTTGTAAGAAAGTCTTCCTAAATCTGGTTAAAGAAAACAGTGGTACAATTTGAACTGTGACTATTTTATTAGATATAAAATATCAAAAAAAAAAAAAACAAGTGGAGTCTACAAACAAATGATGCTAGAGCTTTCTTCCCTTCACATTCACACAGTTGTCCTAGCAGAGTATCCACAGGTGTAATTTATTATGGTGTACTGTGTGCTATCTTTCTTTAAGGCCATACACCACGAGTGAACAGAGTAAACAATTTAACTAATATATATATGACCATATTTTCCCCAATTCATTAATCATGGTACATTAAGACATTTTTTTTTTATTAGAAGTTTTCTGAAATGTTGTTTAAATATGCAAATGTGGCATTATTTAATTAAATATGCACCAATTTGCATAAATGTCCATTACAGAAATGTGAACATTGGATAAAGCCAGGTTAAAAATTATTGTTTCACTTTGTTGACACACTATGGCCCGGTTTCACAGACAGGGCTTAGCCTAAGCCAGGATTAGACCTTAGTTCAATTAGGACATTTAAGAAGCTTTTATAAATGTTCACTAGAAAAAAATATCACTGGTGTGCATCTTGAGACAAAACAATGGCACTGACATATTTTAAGATGTGTAGGTACAGGTTGCTTTTAGTTAAAACAGCTCAAACATGCATTTTAGTCTAGAACTAGCTTAAGCATTGTCTGTGAAACCGGGGGTAAATGTACAAAAGTATTAGGATTCAGGTTTTTCAATCAGACCCACTGCCTCAGGTGTATAAAATCAAGCACCTACCCATGCAGTCTGCATTACTTTTTTGTGGGGAAAAAAATGGGTTGTTCTAAAGAGCTCAGTGTGTTTAAACGTGGTACTGTGATAGGATGCCACCTTTGCATAAAGTCAGTTTGTGAAATTTTATCTCTGCTAGATATTGCACTGTCAACTGTAAGTGGTAGTATTGGAACGTGGAAAGGTTCAGGAACAGCAGCAACTCAGCCATGAAGCGGAAGGCTATGCAAAGTCACAGAGCGAGGTCACCAAGTGCTGAGGTGCATGGGGCGAAAAACGTGCCAACTCTGCTTATTCCGTAGCTGAAGAGTTTCAAACTTCCTCTGGCATTAATAAGCACAAAAACTCTTTGGCAGGAGCTTTATGGAATAGGGTTTAATAGTTGAGCAGCTGCATGCAAGCCTCACAGTGGTGTAAAGCACAGTCTTTGTCTGAGTCCGTTTCGCCCAATGCCTAATTGTATGAGACCTGACAATTAATGTTTTTTTTTTCCTGAGTCCTGAAGCCTTTGGCTGTGTCTGAAATCGCCCCCTATACCCTAATACACTATTCTCTACATTAGTCCACTAAAGGGAGTGAATGAAAACGAGTGAGTGAATTCTGACACTAAGGCTACATCCACACGAAGCCAGAGCTTTTCCTATCCAATCTTTTTTTTCCCCCTCATCTCAAGAAATATCTGCGTACACACGAAACCACTGAAACGACTCAAAACGATGTAGTATACATGCCTGATCAGTATGTGGCGCTGTAATTCTGCAATAGAGATACACTAAAAACAAAGAATAAGACTTGGAGCATGCGCATAAACCTTGCACGCTGTAGGCTATACAAACTTTGGTAAAGCTTAGAAATAAAGCTTTATTTTAATAAAGCTTTAGGCTCGGTAGCTTCGGCAGCACGAACACAAGCATGTAGTCCGCTATTGTTGTTGTTGTGTCTGACTAGGGTCGACACATGGGGTGATGACATCATCATTTCACAAACACAAAGGGCGCCATTTTCAGATTTATTCACTCTGGGACCTTCTGAAAATGCCGGATCCGTCTGGACGAATTTTTTTTTTTTTGCGTATACAGCTACACTCGTCTCGGTGTGGACAGGGCCTGAGTGCGCCAGAAGGGCTGCCGCTTTTGCATACTTTGTGCTTGCTGTTTAATATTTATTTGAAACTTAGCAAACTGGCAGCTCCAGTAGTAAGATGAAAAGATTTATCTTGAACCCTGTCATGGAATCTATGTATAACCTTAATTAAACAATTAAAAAGGAATTTTTATCCGTATGATATTACGCTCTAGCCACATTGGACCAGCGGATGGATGGATGGATGGATGGATGGATGCTACACTGGACCAGCGGTTTGGAGAATGGATGGATTAAAAGATTCTACTCCCTAACTAACCCAAAAACAGGGATAGTATTAGTTTTTCAAAAGAAAACGGCACCCTGTCCCTATAGATTCCAAAAAAACAGAAACAATTAACATATGATAGATAAGCCGCTTTTCCACTGTCAGGCCGAATAGCTCTCATTGCGTAATCGTTCCATTACGTGCCGATCCGGGCCAGCTGGTTAGACAACTGTGCTGAGAATTCTGGGCCGAGAATGGTTTGTAATTACGCCGTGCCATACCAGGCTCCAGTGGAAACACAACTGGAACCGTTCCTTACCATTCTAAGAACCGTTTGATTCAATGGTGGAAAAGTGGCTATAGATACAATACCTTTTAATACCGTAACAGTAGTCAAAAGAAATATTACTATACCTGATTAAAAATATTACAACACTGTTTAGTCATACTCCTTACAAGCATCAGTTGTGGCTAATTAACTGTAAGGCAAGCAGAGTGAGGGAGAGAAGACAGAAAGCACATGGCAAAAACACACCCACACAGGGTACACATCCCAAAACATGCATATTATACGTCCCGAGGACGTAACACCCCCACCACCAAGAATACAAACTAGGGTTTTTAGTAAAATACTTTCACTCTTACCATTTACATTAGGAGAGAAAGGTACAAGGGACAAAGAGTGAACACCATCTCTTTATACTCTAGAGCAGTATTTCTCAAACCTTTCCTGGGGACCCCCCACCACTGCACATTTTGAATGTCTCCCTCATCTAACACACCTGATTCAACTCATCAGCTCATTGGTAGAGACTGCAAGACTTGAATTGGGTGTGTCTGATGAGGGAAACATGCAAAATGTGCAATGGTGAGGGGTCCCCAGGACAGGTTTGAGAAGCACTGCTCTAGAGAGCATCCGCCACAATATTTTCAGTGCCCTTCTTGTGTCAAATGTCCAGATTATATTCCTGGACAACGAGATACCTCTGTAACAATCGCTGATTGGAACCTGACATTCAGGAAAGGGATACCAAAGGGTTATGGTCAGTGTAACCAATTACAGGATTAGACCTACTCCCCAAGTATACATCAAAATTTTGAACAGTGCCAGAGCTTCCTTTTCAATTACACTATAGCTCTGCTCGGTCTTAGAGATCTTTTAAGAAAAAGCAGGAAACAGGATGTTCAATATGGTACTCATCCTCCTGAAGTAGAACCGCACCTCTCTTAGCACTTGCATCCACTTGTAGTCTGAAAGGCATCTTAAAGTTTGGAGCAGAGGGAACAGGAGCATGGCAGAGGCATTTGGCAGCATCAAATGCAAGTTGACAGTCATTGGTCCATAAAAACCTTCTATTTGTACTAAGGAGATCTGTGAGAGGAGAGACTAGGGCAGAATAATTGGGACAGAAACCGCGATAATACCCACTCACACAAGGAAACGTCTCAATTCTCACTTGTTACAGGGTACAGGGAATTTAAGCATGGCTGAAATTTTAGCCTCAACAGGTTTAACCACCCCCTGACCTACCTGCTTACGTAAGTTTGTAACAACTCCTTTTGCAAACTCGCATTTGGCCACATTTAATGTCAAGGAAAGAGCGGTTAGGCATTTGAAAACCTTTTCAAGGGTCTTCACGTGATCTGTCCAGTTATCTGAATATACCACAGTATCATTCACAGTTTGGCACATCCAACAGTTTTTGATGCATCATACGCTGAAAATTAGCAGGCGCGTTTCGCATCCCAAAAGCTATAGGACCTTATACTGTAGGAAGCTATAGTGGATGACAAACACTGAAATTTCAGATGCACGTTGGGTGAGGGGCACCTGCCAATAACCCTTTAACAGATCTAATTTTATAACATACTTCCTAAAACCAACTGTATCTACGCAGTCCTAAATTTTGGGAAGGGAGAAAGAGTGAGGTTTCGTTACAATGTTGACCTTCCAATAATCAGTGCTAAACCGAAAGGTATTATCGGGTTTTATGGACAAGCAAGCAGGGAAAGGTCCAAGGACTCTGGTGCCACATATACTCAACCTCTTTCCACATTATCACATGCAATTGTGCATGTGTAATATAGAACCGGGAGTTGGAAGAACCAAGAAAATTGCCAGGATGAAAGTCTCTTTTTACAGACTTTTTATTGAAATGACTCTTTATCTAAGTCTGAGCAGTAGACAGATGAAGCTTTGCAACTAACAAGACTTTGGGCTTTATGCATAGTGATGTAATTATTGACAGGTACGGGTTTAAAATTCTGATTCAGTAATTGTTCGCTCAACAGCTTTAGTGGGCCATGAACTGTGTGGTCAATCCAAGTTTAGCAGGACTAAAGACAAGGGATTGTTGCATAGACTCTCTTATTGCAAACATCAGGAAAGGAGGACCCTCAACCCAGTCTTTCGCAGTTTCCACACAGTAGCGATGCAGCAAGGTTTTCAGAGTTTGATGGAATCGTTCGCTTGCACCTTGGCATTCAGGGTGATATCCAGAATTTGAGCAGTTCCTTTACCACAACCTCAGCTTTCAACATGCATAATAGAACAGCCTCGGGGAAAGTCACTGTGCACATGATGGTCAAAATGTATTGGTGTCCCGATTTAGCCTTGGGCAACACAATCAACAATTAAAGGGATAGTCTTTTTTCTTCAGTAGAACAGTAAAGAAGATTTTTAGCTGAAACTGTAGTCCTTCAAATAATGCAAGTCATTGGCTACCATCACTTTGAGGGTCAAAAAACAAACAGGCAAAACAAAATGAATACCTGAAGCTCCTGACAATTCATTGAGGACTTATGAAACGAAACGGTCATTTCTCTGCAAGAAACCGATCTTTATTTACAACATTATTACCTGACACCTGTAATCCACAGCCTCTGCAAACTGTCCTGAGCGCGTTCTGCTGTAAATTGCTTGTACAAATCAATTATTTCGCTTCATAAGACCTCACTGTATCTTGGATATTATCTAACCGTTGAGCATATATCAGTTGTACACTCCCTATTTCGGTGCATTGTGGGATTGAATGAGTGCACTCGATAACATCCACTATGGTTTCGGACAACACTACAAATGGCTGTCCCCTCAAATAGTGCCCTATTTAAAGGTATAGGGGCAATTTCGGACACAGGTATGACTGTGTCTGATACTGATATGACCTGCCAGAACTAACGCTACACTTGATTTTTCAAAAAATTTCAAAAAATGAGTAGAAAGATAATTGTCATTTTTAATAACATAATTGTTAAAAAGTTTTTACTAAACACATTATAAAAATTTCCTTCTGTTCCTTAAATAGCCTATACATGTCCATTAATTTTAACTATTAATATTATAGTAACTGGGAATACATACCCCAATTATTCAATATAGAATAGAACTGAATCGAAATCAGAATTTAATCGAATCACAAGCTTGTGAATCGAAATCAAAATCTAATCAATTCGTGAAATTTGTGTCAATACCCAGCCCTAACTTCCACATATATAAATGTATGTTTTTAATATCCTACATTATACACAAGACCTTTAAATAAAAGGAAATCCTAGGAACTCTAATCTGTGGTATTAGACTTGGTTTATTAGTCATTGGGTATGTTTTGTTTGGACATTGGGCTGTTTTTGTCACACAGTCCTGTTTTGTCAGGGTCTTCGTGTTTTTGCAGAAAGGAAAGTAACTGTTGGGTTGGTCATACACACACACACAGCTTTTGGTATGTAATCCCTGAGCTCATGAGGACATTGCAGAAAAGATTAGTCCAACCCACACAGAGAACTAGTAAACATGTGACCAGAACCTACTCAACACACTGATCTCAAGTACTTGATTTATTGATGCACGTCCTCTGTTCATTTTAAAGGGAGAGCTGCTCAGAGAGTGAGGAGGAACTGCATCAGCTGTCATGGATGCATAAACAAGAACTAAAGGATTCACTGGTTGATATGTACAAAGGTGAGTAACAGAATGCTGTCCTTTGTGTGTCTTTTCGGTTTTTGTTGTGGTTGAATCTCAGTAATTGACTGAATTTGAGAATATAATGGAACAAGTTTCTTTATTTGTTATTGATAAGGTAACTAAAAATGTGAAAGCAATATATTCACACCACTGGAGGACAGTGCGTTCTTAAATCTGGGCACTAGAGGGCATCCTTATCATACAAGATGATCGTGAACAGTGTCTTCACTGCTTAGTGCTGTGTTATTTATTCATTATATTAGCCATAAATATTGCTATTATTATTTATTGACTTTTGAAAACAGCCAAGTATCAAAGGTTCCTAAGAAATACATATATTTGGATGGTCAACTTTAAAAAGCTTTAGAAATTTAAGAAAAGTCTGCAAATTACAGGCAATATGACAATAAATTATTACCATATTCATATTTGCATGATACACAGTATAAACTTTTTAGCATGCATATGAATATCTACATCACTTTGTACATGGTTCTACACTACTGTTCAAAAGTTAGGGGTCAGTAATATTTTCTTTTTTAAAATAAGTTAATATTTTTATTCAGCAAGGACACATTCAATTGATTAAAATTGGCAGTAAAGAGGTTTATAATGTTACAAAAGATTTTTTTAAATAAATATTCTTTTGAAATTTATGTTCAGCAAAGAATCCTGAAAAAATGTATCACAAAAAGCAGCAAATCAGCATATTAGAATGATTTCTGAAGGATCATGTGACACTGAAGATGACTGAAAATTCAGCTTTGCCATCACAGGAATAAATTACATTTTTAAATACCTTAACTGTCACTACCCTTTTTGAACTAGATGTGAAAATTCACTATCCAAACTTAAATGGTTGTAATTCATGAATGCTTCACAAATGCAGACCTAAGGTCTCTTTTCAAAGAAGACACTACAGATTATTGCTGAAGTGAAAGCACTTAAAAAAATGTAAAGTGTAAAAAAAGCTATACAAGCTTAAAGCAAAATCTAAAATATAGAAGTGTAAAGCAAATGTACTGTACTAAACATTTTTTATTTTATTCAAAATATATATTTTACAAAATAATCTTTACGCTAAAAATGCTATGAAATCAAAGCCATATGTCTAACCAAGTTGTGTTCCAAATTTGAAGTTGATATCACAAAAATTGAAGTTTCTATTTAGATTTTGTTTAGGCGCTGTACCAAAAATAGCCACCGGGTGTCACCCACATTCCATTAGATATTTTGATGCATTCTCCAGTTACAAATATTTCTGTCACCAAATGTGGAACACTGAGTCTCAGACCTTTCCAAAAATAGATGTATTGTCAAGATTAGAAAAAGTTTTGATTAAAAACAGTGCAGTAAATTTTGTAATAAGAAACATGACAATGTCCAATAGGGGGAGCCTGCTGAAAGGAATGTAAGTACTAGTTTCCATGGTAAGGAAGTGTCTGTTTTAAAAAATTTTCACAGAATGAATAGTGAAGGTGTAAGCTTTCAAAAATGATACGCAATTTATGATGAACAATAAAATATGTGATGGGGGGGAAAAAGGGCAAACAAAAAAGCATCACTAGCTAGCGGGATACTGACAGTTGAGGGGTTAAAATAGAAAACTGTTGTTTGAAATTGTAATAATATTTCAGAATATTGTTGTTTTTACTGTATTTTTGATCAAATAAATGCAGCCTTGGTGAGTATAAGAGACTTCTTTCAAAAACATTTAAAAGTCATACCAACCCCAAACTTTTGATGTGGATGGAAATTTTATACTTTGTATGTGTAATGGTTGTGATAAGGCTCATTTGTTATGTAGTCACATTGCTTTCTTTTTATGTTTTGCATTGGTCCTGTCTAGTCTCTATCTGTATAGTCTAATCTATTTATATATGGTGGAGATCTTTCGCCGATGCTCTTATGAGCCTCAGTCACTCACTCTCAAACACTGTAAAGGCTGCCAATGAGGTTCGATCTTTTATAGCATGACCTCTGCGTGGCTTGTTTGTTTTTTTAGAGTTAATGCCAGGCTAGCTGTTTCTCTGATGTGCTGACACATCCTGCAGTAGAAGAGCCCAACCCAAAGCGTTACATCCTAGTAATGGGTGGAGGCCAAGACCTGGAACAGGATCTAATTAGCATGTATCCTGATATGTCAGACACCAAGCGCGTGTACATGTTCACCTGTGGCTATATGGCTGCATGCCTGATTTTATGGGTTGTGTGTTTTTGGTGCACAGACATTATGTCTGCCACTCACAAATACAAGCACATATTTAACAGTCATTAATATGATCTGTCGGGGGTTTTTTGTGTGAAGTTTTGCATTGCAGTCATCTGTGTTGAAGCCACCTACTTCCTTTTCAGTGTCAGATAAGCATGAAGCATTGAACATACCCAATGTATGCTTTCAGCTAGCTTAAATGTTTGTTTATTTTAAGGTTATTATCCTTTACATCAGAGAAAGTGTGTTCATCCACCGGAGAGCCAAGTGGCAGTTAGCCGATATCAACATGACAATGTGCATGTCTCTCTAAATCAAGAAGCACATTGCTGATTAAATTCCATTTACATAAGTGTTTATGACACTTAATATGACACTTAAGTGTTTTTCAATCATGAATATGAACATTATTAGCAACATCAGCAATGTTTTATAGCATGTTTGTGAGAGTAGTATTGCTTTTAGAGAATAGAACAGTTCTATAAGAGTCAACAATTTATGTAAAAATGTATCATCTTTTATTGGAAAATTAAACAACATTTTATTAAACTTTGATAATTGCCTTAATCTTTTAAACTGAGAACTTACATAAGCATATGATAGTCAAATTGGATAACTACAGACAGGGACTCGTCTCAAGATCACTTATTTAACAATTTATCTATTGCCAAAACTATGAAAAGAAAAAGATCAATCGAGAATAGAAAATTATTGAAAATATTCAAATAAGGAATTTCAGAATCAGAATGTGCAATTCGTACATAAAAATGTCCATCAAAACCAACACCTGTTGAAGATTTTCACTAACCCGGTGAAGTTTTTCAGTTGGATTGGCTTTTATTCTCTTTAACATGCAGTGTGAAGAATTTCATTCCCTGATTTATTATGATTCAATTTCAGCGAGTGAAGAACAAATTTAAACTCGCATGCGTTATGCATTATGCACGTTATTTTCTCTGACAGGCTGCCATTTTCTCCCTCTTACCGGAAACACGATAACCAAAACATCCGGTAGTGTGGGTTTTCCAGGTGTTGCGTGCACTCGTTGGACCTGCTTTTCGTAAATTACCATGTATTGTGCATGTTATGTTTGACAGACATCTATGTTGTGATATTCAAATGATGTGGATTTAAAAATGGATGGATTGTAGGATATTAATTATTTACTTCTTAGCTGACAAGTTTTCAGTGAAGTGATTAATGGCCATGAGTGTGTCCATATTTCTAGTTCTAATATTCCAACCGACAGCCAATCAAAAGATTTTGACGGGCATGATAACGTGTGTGAGGGATGAACTATGTTCGATTTTTGGGCAATTATAAAACGTGCTGGAGACATTCAAAATGCTTTTTGAAAAAGGTAATATCAGGACACGTGCAGTTAGCTCTTTTATTAATTTTTGCTTTGCCAATGAAAGTATGTTGTGAATTATAAAATAGTAATTATTTTTAGTGAACACTGACAATCGGAGTGGGACAAATAGGGGAGGACTAAATATGTGAAACCCATCAATCAAATTGTTTTTTAATTGTCATTAAATAAACGTTAATATTGGTTTGTAAAAGTAATATTTCTTTAGAAGGACTGTCAGACTCGGGTATAAACTTTTTCATTCTCTGAGTTGGTATAACATATCTTTAAGTTATAATTAATCTAATTTAATTAGATTTGATGTATTGTAGCAGACTTCAAATGCTTTACGTTAATTGCACTTTTTTTTATTATGCACTCTAAAAAATGCTGGGTTAAAAACAACCCAAGTTGGGTTAAAAATGGACAAACCCAGAGACTGGGTTGTTTTAACCCTGTGAATTGGTTGTTTTAACCCAGGAGTTGGGTTAAATGTTTGCCCAACCTGCTGGGTAGTTTTATTTAACTCAACTATTGTTTAAACATTACTGTATTGCTTGCTTAAAATGAACCCAAAATATGTTTAATAAATGAACATTAATTAAGTTTAATGAATATTAATTAAACAATAAACATTTATTAAATTGCTTATTGATAAATGTTCACCTTTTGATTATTACTGCTGCCTCTAGTAATTATGTGTCTGATTTTTAATTTTCAACCTATTTTGGGATCATTTTAAGCCAGCCATATAATAATTTGTAAACAATAGTTGGGTTAAATAAAACTGCTCAGCACGTTGGTCAAACATTTAAACCAATCGCTGGGTTTGTCTATTTTCAATCCAACTTGACTTGTTTTTAACCCAGCATTAGTGTGTAATTTGAGAGTACCCAAATATTAAATAATTTTAAACAGGCTTATTTATCTTGATTTACATTTTTTATATTAATTGGAAATGTAAGATGATTATAATAAGTGTTAAATATCTGGCTTTTTGAGAAGTTTTGACATTTTTCATGGTCAATAATTTTTTTTTCAAATGATAGCAATTGTATACATCTTATTTGCCATGATTAAATAATGAAATATAGCTATGTAGCAAAAATGTATTAGGCATAGACCACCTTTCTCTATCAATATCAGCCATTGAATATATGATAGTTGTTAAAATTTCTGATTGTTTTTATAGTGGCGTGGAACAGCAATATAAGGGTGAATGCACATCTTTGACCCTAAATTGAATTTCACGCCAGTGAGACGGTGTTTCTCTTGTGTCTGTTTCCCTGCTGATTTTATTTGTCTGATGTAGTTTGGGATAAGCTGACTGCTGTAGGCTGGGTCGTGTTATTACAACTGAGTTGGTGGATTGTTTTCTTGCATGGGTAAACTGTCCTTTTGCAGTCCAAATTCAAAGCACACACGCCAAGTCCATCATAACAAACACGCTAAGTTCCCTATGGAGTTGAATTGGCCTTCCCTACAAGAGCAGAAATAGGGCTACAGTCTCAACAAGCTTTGTTCTTAGCAGGTGGATCGACCTTTGACATAACCCGTCACGCCCCTCTCCCCCTATGTGTCCGTCCAAGCAGGAAACATACTATTTGGTCCCATCAACTCAGCTCTGTTTACGCCGGTACAGTGTGGTCCTCCTCGGCTTTTCCGACAGCTACCCACCCTGATATCACGTCTCACTCCCTCTCCGCCGTGCTTGGCTTCACGGTGAGCAGGAGGCGCTTTGGCTACCCCTTTGCGGCTTCCTTGTGGGTCCCATTGAAGTTCAAAATCCCTAGAATGGAGTGCCGTGTGGCCTAACAGGCTTGTCTGCTCCCTAAGTGGGTGGTCCACCAGTGACAGAGGGATTCCTCAGGGCTCTGTCCTCCTCTTTTGTGTCTCTGTGTTGGTTTAAGGAATAGACCTAGGATGGGCACTGCTTAACTGTGGAAGCCTGGTTACTGTGATCTGAAACCAAACAAACCTAGTAGAAAGGCCAACGCACTCACAAACATACAAAGGCTCAAGCCATAAAACCCAACGAGAGGTTGGCATCTCTTGAAAGGTTCGCGAAATTAGGAATTTTTGTGGATGTTTGGGTCAATTTAATGAAAACATGTCCAGGTCATATTTTACTTGAAAATCAAAAGATAAAATAAGAAATTAGATTTTGCATGAAGACCATTAGAATTGTTTGCATTGTGACTTTTTTTTTTGGTTACAATTAAGCAAGTTTTATAATTGTTAAAATTCTTTCAAAATTCCCTATAATGTAATAGATGTAAACATTTTATTTATTTATTCTTTCTCAGTTGTGACCTTCATTACATTCTCATCGTAGTATATTAAATAGCAGGGGTATAACAATACCCTCATGTCACGATTCGATACATATCACAATACTGAGCTCACAATATGATATTGCGATACTTCAAGGCATATGGTAAAAGGTTAACAAAAAAATGGACTGTTGATTAAAATGCTAAATTCGGTCTTACATTGGGGGTGGAAATGAATAGGCTTGGACCTGGTGCTGGTAACCCAATGCACAGGACAATGTTGATACCAGAATAAAAATATTCATGATTCTAAATCTGAAAACACAGAATTATTTTAGACAAATATGCTTGCAATTTGTCACTGACTAGATATATTTAAAGTAATGTAGGCCACTTTTTACTGGTAACACAAGACATTTGGCATTTTCAGGACCCACAAATATTCCCCCATTGCATTATTATACATTATATTCAACATTATATATAGTAGTTTAATGTCGTACTGACACTAAAACTCTGTAAACTTGAATATTTCGCACACAGTAATTTTCATTTTGTGTGAACTATACACAATACAGATTGTCACTATCCAAGATACATATTGTTGCATTTTTGTATTGCGATATATTGTGACACGATATATTGTTAAACCCCTAGTAAATAGTATAGTAAATTCTGTAAAAATGGCTGTAATAAAAGTATTTTTTATTTAAATCAGCATAAATTGCTCTTTAACAATGTCATAATGTAAAAATGCTTGACAATTTAAAAAATATATTATTGTAGTTTTGTATTACAAAATGTGCTTATCTGTCATTAAAATGTCACAAAGCAAAATAATTAATGGTCATTTTCTTTATACTAAACATTTTCTTATTTGATTTTATTCTTAGATAATATATTTTCTTAATTTTTACTTTTGATTTTGGGGAGAAATATGACAGATCTCAAATCTGTTCTCAACAGATTTTGTGAGATTCTTCCATTTGTGTGTGAGTGTGTATTTTTAATGATTTTATACAATCCCTTCAAGATTGTATCTCTCTTGCTTTACTTGCATGTCGAAACAGTTTAAACTGTTATAGAAACTGTTAAAATTTCTATAGAAATTAAATAGTTTTAATATTTATAACAAGTTTTTGCTGAAGTTGAATTTTGATATGAAGATTGTCAGGCTTATTTGAACTTTTATAATCTGTGGTACCTCTGGTATCTGTTTTATAATCTGTGGCAGTAAGTAAATGTTTTGGCCCCTGATTCAATGAAATAATCTAATTATGTTAGGGGCTCTGATGATCCATAAACTCTTTAGAGCTGTACTGATTTCAGACTGATGCTCGTATGTTGCTCCACTACCACCCAGTTGCGAGCAGGATTCCAGACGACCTAGTGATGGCCCATGAAGCAGAGAGGAAAACAAACAAGGCTTACTTTGCTGTGAACCACAGATGCTTGGGAACTGTTTGAACAGGGAGCAATTTAAACGGTCACTCCTGTGGCCTGTGTTCAAACATCAAGTGGTAATGAGGACGGAGTGCCTGGTCCTGTTGCCCTGGCCTCCCCTCGGCTTTTCAACACATTCACGCTCTCAAAAGAGGCCGACCGAACAATGACGGGCCACTTTCACAGACTGGCATTTTTACTGCTTTTTTACGCACTTGTATTTTGGGAATGTTTAGACAAACCTGCGACAAATACTCAGTGGCCGTATGATTGGCACTTGAGTTGGAGAATTTATTAAGAGAGTGGGACCAGTGGATTGAAATTCTTTTGAATAGTTCACCTAAAAAATGAAAATTCTGTCATCATTTACTCACCCTCAAGTTGTTCCAAACCTGTATGAATTTCTTGCTTCTGCTAAACACAAAAGAAGATATTTTGAAGAATATCGGTAACCAAACAGTTGATGGGACTACTATGAAAGTCAATGGGGCCCATCAACTGTTTGGTTACCGACATTCTTCAAAATATCTTCTTTTGTGTTCAGCAGAAGAAAGAAACTCATACAACTTGAGGGTGAGTAAATAATGACAGAATTTTCATTTTTGGGTGAACTATCCTTGCATGTTTATCTATTCATTATTTTGTCAAATTTGGAAATGTTTTCCACTGCTAATAAGAGTATAGAGCTCTGACTAATTTTCCCTAAAGATCAGCACAGAAAAGGTCAAAAATACACATTCCATGTGGGCCTAGCCATGGGTTAGTGAAGCATAGTCCTCTTTGTGCTAAGCTCTTAATAACTTGTTCGTTAGAGAAGAGCATCATTGGTATAGATTTGATCTAAGCACATGTACGTGAGCATGTATTCGAGAAGAGACAGTCATGTGATTCCTCTATTGTACATCAGCTGCTCTGTAAATATTTGCAGTGATGTACATCCCTGAACACACAATACCTCCCACAAGCCTCTCCGCATGTGTCCCACAGTAGCACCGACGTCGCCCAAGTGCCTGTGATATCCGAATATCACTCATTTATATGAACTTTGTTTGTTCCCCAATGTCCTCCAGTTAGAAAAGAACCCTGGAATGTCCTGGAGTGTTTTCTCACTTCAGTCTCCCGCTGTTTAAAGCCGGTTTGTTTGAAGGACAGGTCGAAACCACGAGCATCATTCATCCTTAAGGGTGAAAAAAGAGAAAGGCTGTGTTTGGGTTTGACGCTTCTGCATTGCTCAAAGTTGAGCTTTGCAGTTCGTGTTGGAGAAAGGATTTCCTGAACAAAGGAAGATGTGTTTGTTGAGGATCCTCGAACCACTAGCTATGTGTGTGTTTTAGCGCCGGGCGCTGAGGTGACATGCACAGCAATCACGATGGATTTTGTAGCCCTTTCAATGTTGCTTTGAAAAAGCAGGGTTAAATTTTGACTTAATATGACAATTTTTCCATTGATGGATGTTTAGAGAAATTATTTGAATATTTGTGATGTCATTAGAAGGATAGAAGAATCTGAGTAGTTTATTGCCAAAACTTGTTAACAAAAATTACGATGGAAAAGCTTCCACCAAAACACCCAGTTACTATAGCTATTTTTACTACTGTTTAGCCATGATTACTTAATATTGAGTTTCTAAGAAACTTTCAGAGTATTTTTACAGTGCTAATAATAGCCTATATGGGCTTTTTAATAGCAAATGCTACATATTGAAGTTAGCATTTCTGTTAGTATGTCTATCATCCAAGCAGATATGATTATT
This sequence comes from Hypophthalmichthys molitrix, assembly GCA_037950675.1. NCBI lineage: Eukaryota > Metazoa > Chordata > Actinopteri > Cypriniformes > Xenocyprididae > Hypophthalmichthys > Hypophthalmichthys molitrix. The sequence continues at coordinate 13,731,808 of CM075508.1, forward strand.
GGTCAATATGTGACCCTGGACCACAAAACCAGTCATAAGTCGCACGGGTGTATTTGTAAGAATAGCCAACAATACATTGTATGGGTCAAAATTATTGATTTTCCTTTATGCCAAAAATCATTAGGATATTAAATAAAGATCATGTTCAGTGAAGATATTTTGTAAATTTCCAACTGTAAATATATCAAAAATGTATTTTTGTGAGTGGATATGCATTGCTAAGGACTTAATTTGGACAACTTTAATGGCGATTTTCTCAATATTTTTATTTTTTTGCACCCTCAGATTCCAGATTTTCAAATAGTTGTATCTCGGCCAAATATTGTTATATCCTAACAAAACCATACATCAGTGGAAAGCTTATTTATTCAGATGATGTATAAATTTCAGTTTCAAAAAAGTGACCCTTATGACTGGTTTTGTGGTCCAGGGTCACATATATTGTCTTATTTATCCATCTGACTGGTTTATTAGCTCATATTACTATAATATTTTGGTGGATGTATGGTTAACAAGGTAAATTAAATGCCTTGATAGTAAAAGCCATTATGTACTTCAGCATCAGTTTAAGTTGAAAATATTGATAAATGTAAAAAAATATCTCTAGTTAATAAAAATTCTGTCCATAAATGTAGATATGGATGATAGATTTTGTAGCGCATAATGTGCAAAACATGCAAAACTTGCAAAAAAGGAATATATAACAGGTTATTACATTTATTTATTTTTTAAATTATTTAGCCATTATTATTATTTATAGCAATTGTATTCATTCTAAGGAGACAGTAACAAATGTACAAAGACAAGCAGTCCCATCTATTCATTTTTATTGCAGAATGGCTGTGCGTAGAAAGATAATGAGTCGAAACTTGCGCAGCTTTCAGTAGAAACGACACGGAGTCGAGAAGGCGAAACACTTGGCCGGAATGTCTTTCATAAGACAGCTGACCTTGAGTTGACTCTTTCCCTGAGCCCCACCTCTCCTGTTTGGCGTCTCTTCGATGAGTAATAACAGCTTCACGGCTGGTGACGCCACCTTGCACTAGTTTCACAATCTTTCTTGCCACAATAAGGCATTGTTTTCTTTATGTTTCTGTGCCCAAGTTCAAATGGTTTTAAAGTCGTATGTGGAAAGGAATGCAGTTGAAGTGTTTTGATCGGCGCATGAGCAAGGGTGGTGACAAATGAAATTATTAATATTTTTATCATGACACACAGAACACCTCTGCAGGAAAGACATGCATCAAGATTGTCTTTTCTTCAGATCTTTGATTTTAAAGAAATATTGAGGGGAAACATCAGTTAAAACGTGAATTGAGTTGCCTTTTTGTGCTCCAGAACTGTGAGTGTGTAACAGTGTTTGAAATATGAGCGAAACCTTCCTTTGCTCGCGTATCGACTGCATTAAGCTCATCCTTAAATAACTCTGTTCTCCCTCCCAAATGTTAGCCAATGCAAATCTCAGCTTAGTCCATATTTACACAGCCAATTTTGAGGTTACATTCAGCAGATGAATTATCCAATCGCTGAAATATTCACTCTTGACTTCGAATTGTAGAATTGAAATAAAATGTGCTGTTTGTCTAAGTGCTTACAAATACAGACCTTTTAAAATTAATTTTTGATGAATAAGTGTGACAACCTTACTTTGTCAGCAAATCATGCTGTCGAAAGCTGCAAAATTTGCTCCAGGTGGATTGAAATGAATCATTTTCTAAATAATGAAAGCATTGGTGTAAAACTAATGTTTAAGAGAAGTACTGGTACAAATATTTAATCTTGCGCTGAGTTTAGTGAACCCCTGAACTTTTGATTGTTTGGAATTTAGGAATTAAATTAAGAGGTTATTGGTAGTGGTAGTACAACTGAGACAAAACCAGCATTCTGTGGTGTGAGTGGGTGATTGAGGTTGGAGGTCAAGGGTCAGTTCATGAATATAAAGCATGCAGAAAGTAAATTTTCACTATTTCCAAATTTGATATGGATAATACAACTTTGATTTCATTTTATAACTCATTCTTTTGTTAACATGATATAAGCAATAACACTGCATTCACCATTGCAATGCACAGAATTGTAGGATGAAACCTATATTTATTATTAGGGGTGTGATGATACACTTAGTTCACGAGACGAGATGATATTTTAACACTATTTTTAAGAAATCTTCAATGACGGAATATATAAAATAGTCTTTTATTCAACTGAAAGTCATAAAATGCAAAAGAGTGCAGGTGCATTTTGAAATGTTTTAACTAAACATCTTGTAATGAATGTCACTTCAGTTCTACTTTCTGAGTATGAATTATCATATCCAGTAAAAGACAGAACAATATAATGCAAGTGGTGTGAAAGGTTTTGCCACAAACTCAATATCGCAAATTAGCTTTTCACCTCAAAGAGAAATATCGTCACGTTTTTAATATTGTATTTTTTTTAGTGTATCTTATGCAATGATTGCAGATAGTATTTGTGTGAAGCCTTGATGCTAAATTGAATTGTTTTTGGCGTGAATCATATCGCTCATGTCATAACTGATAATTGACAGGATCAAACACACAATACAGAGCATTCAGGGTTTATCCTATTGCACATCTTGGGGGGCATTTTGCCTGCTTTTATTCATTCAAAAGCAGTGCTGGCTGTTTAAAGGCAGTTGTGGGGTGGGGGACGCGCTTTCTTTATTCCTAGCATGGCTCACGCTTCTCTCGCACCCAAATTAGCTGGATATGGGGAAATTGAGGCACTCATCCTGGCAGATTTGGAGGGTCATTTCTGCTCCCCCGTTAATGCAGGAGGATCAGTGAATCGCGGCCTGATAGACGCCGCCGAGGACGGATCCATCAGAGAGATCTGAGATGCTAGCTCTAGCTCATTCCCACAGACTCAATTCAATTATCACTGCGTCTGCTCTGAGAATGAGCTTTACGCCCGTCCTGCTTCACAGATCCCACTCTCCCTGCTAGACGTCTTCATCATCTAAGAAACATAAGGCCTACCTGGAGAATTTTCAAGTAATGCGAGGAATTATGCTTTGATTCGAGAGACTGTGTAATTATAGACCTTCAGTAAAGTGACATTGATGGTCCTGTAGGATTTTTAATGTGTAATTTTGATTAGTTAATCTTTTAACTCACCACCTGGCAGTAGATTGTTCAGAGGGAATAGTTTTACAGAACTATTATATACATATCTCCAGTAAAATCTGGATGGGTTGACAAAGTCTCATTCGTTTTTGAACTAAAATGTTTTGTTTTTGTCGCTGAAGGTGATGATGTAACTGAATACAAGTAACCTTTCCAAGTAGGGCACAATCTTTTTGATTTATAGCCCATTTGAGTGGGTTTGTTTGCTGAAGGTCCAACAAGCTCAGTCTAAACCCCCTCAAGTTTTATCTTTGATCAGTATTGGTTAATCATCTACTTGAGCCAATCAATATTTTTAGTTAAGAGTTCCACAAGTTAAGAATTGTTGAGTAATTTTTATTTTGGGATTTCAGCTAAATATGAAATCAGAGTACAAAGTTGTTTTTTGTTCAAAGTTTATTTGTGCCACAGATGTTGAATAGCCTAACTTCACTCTCAGCATCCAGCAGGTGCATTTGAAGAATCATTAACTTTTATTTGTACTGTCTGAATTGTAAATATATAGTTATGGTTTGTATAGTGTCTTGGTCTAGATTCAAAGACAAATAGATAAAAATGATTATTAAATATAAATAAACAGTTTTTTTTTATTTATATATATATATTAGGATTGCCATTGGTTCAGAAGTCTGAGACCACACTGAAAAACAGCTGTTAAAAAATCTAATTTTTAACAAAAACAAAAAAACAATAAAGACATAAAATAATTGTTGAGTTTGTGTTTAACTCGAATGCAACATGCTTAATACTAAGACATTCTTAAAATCATGTTAATTTTTTCAACACAACTTTTCGCCCGAATGTTTATGCTAATTTATTCTGAAAAAAAAAAAAAAAGTTTAAAAAACTTTTTTATTATTCGTTAAATGAAAGCATTTTCAGTAGTGGCCTCAGAGTTTTGAATCCCAATTCATATAGTTTGACTTTTAACTTTATAAGTTTTTCAACTTTTAAAAATTAAGTAGTTGTTTTGTCCCCATTCCCGTTCGCTCAGTTGCACATATTCTTGAGTCAGAAACAGTATTCACTAATCGGCATTAACAGTTGGAAAATGGAAAATAAATGCCAGCCCTCCAGTGAGATAGAATCAGTCTACAGTACATGTAACTGATTGACAAAAAACAGTTTCTATTGTTAATATCTGTCAGCGAGTCAATAAAATCTTTTGATCCAGGAAAAGTCAAGACCATTCAAAGCTTCACGACAGCCCATGACAATCAAATTACACGACGGGGTGCTCCCAAGTGCTTGTGCGCACCTCCCCATATAAAAGAGCCTGTTTATCCATATCAAATCAGTTCATGTCTGCCTTTTTCATGCTGTACAATTAAACCTGCTTTAAGACTCTCTCCACATTAATGTCCGTATCAAAATTCATAAAGAATCGGTAAGACGAGAATCCTGAGCTCGTAGATTCACAGGGATTTCGCATGAAGCCCGTTTAATCAGGATAACACTGTTATTAATATTCATAAAGTCAGCTGGAATACAAATGACAGCCTGAAGAATCTGGAAACTTTTTGCGGAGGAAATGCATTAAATGCAGCTTAAAAAATTAATGGAATTTAGTTTATATTAGAGGGAAACGCCAACCCCCCCTCATCGAGCGATTGAAATTGGGCTTAGACATTTCTTTTTGAAGAATTCCATCTTTGACAGACATCAAAGGCATTTTCAATGAATGCGACGCATGAATGGTCATTTAAAAGGATTTAAAGACATTACACTGCAATAATTGTACATGAATAATAAGTAGCCCACCGAGGCAATTAGCTTAAAGTCTACAAGACAGGAAAATGAAGATCACTGAGCGACAGCAAAGGACAAATTGAAATGAGAAAAGTTTGAAGGAAGGATAAAGTGGCTTTAAGTGGCAAATGCTGTTTTGTAAGATTTGAGCCGTCTTTTACATTTGATGCCTGCCTCTAACCTATTAATGTTTCCTTATTTACTCATGTTTTATCCCTGTGAAGGAATACTGATGAAATATTACATTATGTGAAGGAAATGATAGTCCTCTTTTGTATCTTTTTCACGTTTCTAGAGAGTTGACAGATATGTTTTTAAACTACTCTAATGGGCACACAGTCATAGAATTTTACATTGTATTTGACACAGACACACACATGTGCTGGGTTTCCATGCTTTATACGGTCTTTCCACAAACATAATGATTTTTATACTGTTCAAACTGTATATTCTATCCCACAACCCTAACCATACCCCTAAACACAGAATGCATTTTTACATTTTCAAAAAACATAATTTTGTCTGATTATAAGCTGTTTTCCTCATGGGGACCAAAAAAAAGTCAATTTTATCCCCATAACTTAGGGACCACACACACGCATACACACACACACACACACACACACACACACACACATAATATTTTTAAGCTGAATCGCTTATTTATCCACTACTATCATCACAAAATAGAATTGCAGAAATAATCTTCCTCTATAAACACTACCTATGTCTGCCATTGGTCAGTCAGACAGATAGCCCCACCCTAACCTCACACCATTGGTTTACTTGAGACAGTGTGTGCCACAGTATTTACATTTTTTAGTTTCTGTATCATTTTAACATTCAAAAAATCACACAAATTCAATCAGTGGCCTTTAACTCAGCTTTGGCTACTTTTAACTGTTTAACCATATCAAGTTTGTGATTTGGTAATCATTTGAGCTTGTTGAAATAGCATCTTTATTCAGAGGCAAAAACTATAATTTGATTTGTATCAGATCCTCATCTAGCTGTAGTGCCACTGTTTATACACAATGACTGGTTATTGGCTTCATTGTAGCATGTTAAACTCTGCAAGATTTGGCGTGAATGTAATTTTCGGCACTGCCCTGTGAGCACCAAGGCTAATAGCTCATTAATCTATCATGAAACTCCTGCAGATTATGTAGAAAATGTAGATGCGATGCTAATTCACCATCTGGAGCGTCAGCCGCAAAGAAACAGGCCTCCTATTGCACTCAGCACAATTCAAACTTTCATTAAGCCAGAACGAGCTCTTCCCTGTTTTTCAATATCGGATTATTGGATAGTATCAGTTTCATTAAGTTTCTTGGGGGTGATTCTCTCAGGAAACGGTGTCAATCAATGAATCGGTCCAAATTTATTTGGTAAAGTGATCTTTTCGGAGAACTGTTTAACGTGTCTCGCTGAAAATTACGTGAACATCAAAAGGTCAGGTTTGTATGCTTTGTGTTGTTTTTTTCCCCTTTCTGTCTTTTCCAAAGCTGCTTTCTCTTGTTAGTGTTAAAGGATTACCAGGCGTCTTAGCCATACCTACTATCTTTAGTCTTTCTTCATCCTCGTCCTCCTCTCTTTCTCTGTGAAAGTGCGGTGCGCGGGGCCAGCTCCCGCTCAGAGTCTATCACTGAGATTAATGGAGCCCTGTGGTGTTTGGCACAAAAAGCCAGTTGTCCGTTCACGCCTGACTGTGTCTGAGCTGAATAGCGTGTGAGCGGTGTGAGCTGTGTGTGCTGGCTTACAGCGCGGGGATAACGTTCCACTGGCATCTGCCCCAGGGGTCACCCCCACCCGCCTCGCGCACAACCTCCCAAGAGCACTCACTTTTTATGTCTTCTTAGCTCTCTTCTGCCAACTTTCTCTCATGCTGTCCGTCATCCCCTATACCGTTTTCATGACCTTTGTTTCCTTTTCCCAAGAAACTGATCATTATTTGTCTTGTTCTATACCATCTTTAAAGGTGCCAGGAATTAAAATCGCTAGATTTATGGATTTCAGTCCATGCCTTTTGTGTTCATTTATATGCTTTGATAGTGTACTCTTAAACGTTGATTAACTGAACCTTTTGCAGTGTACTCTTAGAAAAAAAAAAAAGGCTCAGTGGGGTTCTGTGTAGAACCCCAGGGTTCTTAACTCAATTTTAAAGAACCCTTGATGCCAAAAAGTTTTATATAAGGAGAAATGTCTTAAATGATTGTATAATACTTTCTTTTTGTATTTTCTTGTGATAAAGTATGTTTACAAGCTGCTTAATTCATAAAATGTAATTAGACTTTAATTTATCAAAACTAAATCCATAAAATGATTATATTTCAAGCATTTGACAGAATTGGCAGTGTTTCTCTTCCAGGGAAACAGTCCAAAAATATTAAACCTGCACTCATGGGCATGTCCAAATTTTTTGTCTAATCTTGTCCAAGTTGCTTTCAATATAGCAAGTATAGTAAATCATGGTTCACTGATATGATGTAAACTAAAGCCTGTTGGGAATTTTAAAAAGTATATTTCGATATGTCTTGCCACCACTTGCCATCAACCATACAGTAAAATTGTGAAATATTATTACAGTTTATTCCTGTAATGGCAAAGTTGAATTTTCAGCATCATTACTCCAGTCTTCAGTGTCACATGATCCTTCAGAAATCATTCTAATATGCTGATTTGCTGCTCAAGAAACATTCATTATTATTATCAATGATAAAAACTGTGATACATTTTTTTCAGGATTCTTTGATGAATAGTAAGATAAGCATTTATTTGAGATCACTGATTCAATTTAATGTGTCCGTGTTGAATAAAATTATGAATTTCTTTAAACATAAAAAATCTTACTGACCCCAAAGGTAGTGTACATCAAAACAGAAAACAAAAACAGTGTCCATCAAGTTATTTCCTAAGGTCTTTTAGTAAGACACTGAGAGCAATTTAGCACAGAAAGTTGAAAATTGAAGAGATGTGTGGAGTACAAAATGTTTTTATTTAGAATTTCTAACGATCTTTCCAAACCAAGATGCAGGATTCCAACTGAAAATATTAGGTAATTTTTACATTTCATTGGATAGGGGAAATTTAATAAAATATGAAATGTCAGGGGAAACTGATTTTCTTTTCTTTCTTTCTTTCTTTCTTTTTTTTTTTTTTTTTTTTGGGGTAGGTTATGTTAAGCTCTAAAATATTGCTTTGGCTAGAAATTGCTCTTTGTGAGTGTTTTTATTTATTTATTTATTTATTTTTGAGGAAAATCCTAGTGTTGTAGAAAGTTGGAACCCTTTAGAATACATTTGTTTTCCTTACCTTTTCTACAAAGTTATTCCCAAAAAATAACCAACCAGGAAACTTACAATAACACAAGGGAAACATTCTGCATTTTGCTGGGTTCAGTCCAAGTGTTTCTTGAAGATGTTCTGCACTCATTTGGTTTGTAAATGTGACGCCACAAAGCACCTGCGGTTGACAGAAGTGAAATTGTTAGTGTTAACGTCTGTAAGTCCCCGGTGTGTGTTGTGTTAAGAAGTTCTTGTCTCAGATGCTCCACCACTAGAGGGTAGCTCTCCACCACGGCTCCTACCGCCAGCAAGCAACAGGCTCTGCCGTTTGAATGTCAGCGTTCTTGCTAATTGCCTCCTGTCTGTTTGTTGCTTGCTTATGAATTAGCTTCCGTTCACGGAACTAAATTATCCACCATTATTTAATTACACCTGAGTAGATGATGCTTTAATTGGCGGTTCCTGACTAGGATCTGATAAGGCTTGAGCTGTATTAAATGGCTGTTTACTTTTCTGATAGCGAAAAGCATTAAAACGATTGCATGGTGGGATTACGCTTTGTTAATTGCCCACGTTCATTAGTCCTCCATAAACTGCGAGGTAAAGCACTGGTACACAGTGGATGAGATAAAGACAAAGTCTTAAAGCATAATTTCACACGGCAAATTAAAAGCCGCCTGTCTTGTTTTGCTGCCTCTACTCCAGAGGTTATTAAAGATTGCTCTCCACCAAGCACCCCGAGATCATATTGACAGGCTGTAATTAATACTAACCTTTCTAAGTCTAATGGAAAAGAAGTGAGCTCGAGCCTGTGATGAAAAGCATTTTTTTTTTTTTTTTTTCAGCAGTGAAATTAATCATATCCCTTCTATATATTTCCAGCTAATCCTAAAGTCAATGAAGAACTGAAACAAAGGCTGCCGTCCCCTGTAAAGCACCATTGTTCAGAGACCACACCACAACTTGGGTAAAGATGCCTTCCTCGGCTCATTTTACAGTGTTTGTCAATGGCTTTCTTCCACATGTTACAATTAAGGACGATTTTTTAATATGTGCGAAATGTTTATCAGTGTACATTGCAGGCGATGATTACACGCTGTAATATCTTTGCAGAGATGTGTTTTCTAAATCCAAAACGGTGTTACAATATTTAAAAATCGGCTGCTACTTTAGTTTGTTCATCTTTAGTGCAATGCAAATGTAAATTGATTACAGGTGCAATGTTTGCAAGTTTAATGTGCATTGGGAGATTTTATGTTAATTATTTTAAAGCAATTCAGTACTGAATTGGCTCTTGTATTTAAGTTTATGGCTGTGTTTGTAAAACTTGACTTGGAAAAAGAGTTAACTCTGTCCTCTTTGGGGTCAGAACTCTTGAAGGTCTTTGATATTTGCTTCATGTCCTAGCTTTACTCAGCGCTTTGAAACAAAACATGCAGGTCCTTCAAAGCAGTGTCATTGATGTACAGTTTGTCAATATCCTGTACCTGTCTTCACCTGAGAGTGTCAGACAGAGCGTCACACAATGCACTGCTGTTACAGTAGATATCGAAGGAGACAAGCAAAAAAGTGGGTTGGTTTTATATACTTGTTTTGCATATTCATCGTTTTCACATCTGTTTTCAGATCCTCTATAGGAGAAACTACCTCAGCTACATCCCAATGTCAGAGTTTATCAAAAGCCCTGGAAGAAAAACTCATACAAGGTAATACATTATAATTGGTGTCCATGATAATTGCATTTCAATCACAAGTCATAACAAAAATATATCACATTAAAAAGCGAATTGTGTCATTTCACAGTTATAAGACTCTACTGTAAGACTTTATCTGCTTACTATGTAGATATTAGTGTCACAACCATTTCTTGTCAGATTGTGTCTGTTTTCATGACTAAAGACTTGTTTTACAGGCTTTCCGAGGCCTAAATGCTCTATACAACACATTAACAGTTTATATGTTATTTATTTATTTATCTACATAAACATTTATTTACGTTATTCCATAATGCCGGGCTGCTGCATAATAACTTTACCTAGGCTATAACGCTGTGGAAGAGCCACTATTTAGATAGACTGGTTGGAATGACAATGAGAGATAAACAGAGTATTTACCAACCCTTCACCAAACGCTCCTGATATGCAAATTTATTCTGCCTCGCTGCTCAAATATACATTTGGGCTGTTGGTGAAACACTTCAATCTTTTTGCAGGCGGTTAATCAGCCTGTGTTTGATTATTAGTGACAGACATTAGTAAGATGGCACGAGACTGTTGGAAGTTGTATTCTTTAATTAGGAGTGAATGGAGCAAATGGACATACAAGTGTTCTCTCCTCTTGTCTGGTAATTTTTTTTTTTTTTTTTTGCCCCATTTATCACATAAAATGTATTTTCATGGTGTTGTGCACAATTCAGAATTGAGTTGAAAATTCCTTTTAAATTGCAATTATGTTTCTGATTTGAATTGAGGTAGTAAGCAAGATGCAGAATTCAAATTTGCATTTAAGGAAGTAGAATTACATTTTTTAAAAACATAATCACACAACATATTCATTTTTAAGTCAATGTTAATTGATTTTTAATGATTGATTTATTTCATTAACATTTATTTTATGCATTTGGAAAAATGCTCCAATTTACCCCAAAGTCTTTAAAATGGAGGCAAAAATTCACACTTGTGAATCGAATGGGAGACAATTCTTCAGTTCTAAATTTGCTCTTAGTGTTGGGTTTAAAACGAGAGTCCTTTCTCACTTGGTTCCCATAGGAAATGGGCCTTTACTTTGCACGCTTAGAATAAAAGCCCCGCTCACCCCATTTGTGAGGGAAATGGCGCTTTAAACACACATTCTCAGGGGCAGTTACCTTTGTGAGAGACACCCAGAGAGGGAGATAAAATTAAAGAAGTAACCCAGGTTAGGGAACAATGTATCCAAAAGTCGCATATTTGCAGTGTGACAAAGGGCTCCTATAAGTGTGTTTGGCGTTATTATTCATGGTTTGAATTTGGTGTTTGCACGGGTGAGTCTTACGGGGAATACTAATAACTGTCTCCAGCAATCCTGAGAGCAGAGCCCTAGCAACAAAGCCATGAGGCAGACCTCCCTGATCTCGACTTCAAAACCTGACCTTTCGCTAAATAATTGTGGCGGCTAAGCTGGAGCTTTTTGGACATCGTGGTCGCAAGACTCGAGCATCACAACGCATTTATTAACACAGAATGATTTCCCCCTTTTTTGATGCTTTTGATTTAACCGCTCCGTGTTTGAGTTTTGCTCAATTTGAATTGCATTGATGTTGAACTGATTTATGTATATTTTATAATCGCAGGACAGCCACACTGCTTTTTTTGTGTAGCACTTGACCCTGTGCATGCACTTAGCGCTACTATCTTTTTAATTTGCTTGTACTGTGTAATTTTTTTCATGCTATAATGAAACCATTTGTTGGTTGATTCCACTAAAGTGTAAACATTTTGGCTTTGTGGCGTTATCAAAACATTGTTCTGTTTGTTGAACATCCCGACCAGCCCAACCCAGCAACACTGACTCAACCAATGGTGTGAGTTTGGGGGCTGTTTTGCAGACCAATGGCAGACATGGAGTGTGTTCAGGAAACCTGTTTGAAAGACATTATTATTTGTACATAATGCAAATTGATGCAGAAATTACACATTTCACCTTTTGATGTAACACCCTCTGCTTCTCACATTACAATTCCAACTTTTGTTGTATCTTTCAAGTCTATATCTTGACCAGTTTTGCCTTCTCAAATTTGCACTCATTTAAAATGTCTCTGATACAAGGGCCGTCGCTCTTCAGTTTTGATCACAAACAACCCGGGGTACATACAGCTTTCCCTGAGGAGCAGAGCCCCGCTTCAGAAAAGCTGCCAAAGAGACAGGCCTCTGTGTTTGCCTCTCTGCCTGCATCTCTGGCCCTGAGCGCTACAGAAACATTGACAGAAGACCTCGTTTCCCCCTCCTGCCAGTCACTCGGCATGGATCGCCACATTCCCCCGTGAAAGACGGCCAGACCTAGTTTCCTTTTCAGAGAGCTGACGCAAACCAACCAACAGAGCTGCCTTTCAAACCGTCAGACTGTAATCTCACAGCAGAAGAATGGAAGTCTTATATGTTATGGTTGCAACGTCTTTCTTGTGGGTTTTCCTTTTCGTTTAGCTTCTAAAGCTTTTTCTGGATGCTAAAATAATTTTTTTTCTTTAATATGCAGAGATGATTTCTCTGAATGGTGTAAACTCTGTGGCGCTTTTAAAACATGCTTTATTTTTTTGAGCATCCAATCATTGATTCAACCAATAGCATTAGTTTGGGCCAGGATTATCTGTTTTGTCCACCAATGACAAGTGGAAACCTGTTTGAAAACAATCACTGTGTTGGATATAAGAAACATTGGAAGGAATTGTTCTCCCAAAAATGAAAATTCTACTATTATTTACATACCTTGTTCCTCTGCTCTTTTCCTCACAATGAAAGTCAGTAGTGACCAGAGTCTGTTAAGATCCAAAAATAAATAAAAGCTCCATAAAATCTAAGTCATTTGTTTGAGAAAAAGCTGATTTCTTTTCTCATTGATAATCTTCCTCAGCTGCAACTCTTAAAATTCATGCATGTTTGTTTATTCAAATATAGCGAGTCAAAAATGATCACACCAGATTTTAAGTCATAGACCCCAAATGTCATTTGTTCTCATGTATCTCAACCAATCACAGCATGCCATATTTGAATATGTGAATTAAAGGATTAGTTCACCCAAAAATGAAAAATTCAGTCATTAATTACTCACCCTCATGTCGTTCCATCAGTTCGTTCATCTTCAGAACACAAATTAAGATATTTTTGTTGAAATCCGTTGGCTCAGTAAGGCCTGCATAGCCAGCAATGACATTTCCTCTCTCAAGATCCATTAATGTACTAAAAACATATTCAAATTAGTTCATGTGACTACAGTGGTTCAATATTAATATTATAAAGCGACGAGAATATTTTTGGTGCGGCAAAAAAACAAAATAACGACTTATATAGTGATGGCCGATTTCAAAACACTGCTTCATGAAGCTTCGGAGCGTTATGAATCTTTTGTGTCGAATCATGATTCGGATCGCGTGTCAAACCGCAAACTGCTGAAATCACGTGACTTTGGCGCTCCGATCCGCTGATTTGACACAAAAAATTCATAACGCTCTGAAGCTTCCTGAAGCAGTGTTTTGAAATCGCCCATCACTATATAAGTCGTTATTTTTTTTATTTTTTTTGGTGCACAAAAAATATTCTTGTCGCTTTATAATATTAACATTGAACCACTGTACTCACATGAACTGATTTAAATATGTTTTTAGTACGTTAATGGATCTTGAGAGAGGAAATGTCATTGCTCCCTATACAGGCCTCACTGAGCCATAGGATTTCAACAAAAATATCTTAATTTGCGTTCCGAAGATTAACAAAGGTCTTACGGGTGTGGAACAGCATGAGGGTGAGTAATAAATTACATTATTTTCATTTTTGGGTGAACTAACCCTTTAATGATGCATTACAGCACCTGGTGGTTTTACTAAAGTTAAGTTAGGAAATTATTTATCATCTTTCTGTGTTGTTGTGGTTCTTTCTTACATCTTTTCGTTTTTCTGTGCAGTATCTAAGACTCCCAGGCCCAGAGAAGGTTTGACGCCCAGACCCCCTCCACCTCCACCCGTGCCTGGCCCAGTTGCAGCTGAAGTGAGAATCATGGAGGAGGAGAGACGGTCTCCACAGAGACCTGCAGCACAGCAGGAGCAGGATATTAACGAGACAGCCAGCAATCCGGTCCACACTCCTCACGTCAGCAGGGCAGGGTCTGCCGCGCTCAGGTCAGGAGAAGAGAGAGACTGTAGCTGTCATGTGTACACACATGAGCACAGTCGGTTACACTGAAGCGTAATCTAAATCTAATTATTTGCACTGAAAAGCTCATTTTTATTTTAGTTTGCTGCTTTCTCATCCTCAGCCTTTGTTTTTTTACTTTTTAAATTTTTTTTAAAGTGTTTTCTTTAGTTGATTTTCATTTTGTTGGCTTTAAACAATTCTCCAATGGCTATGTTCAGAAATACTATGCAGTATTTTTTTTTTTTTTTAAATATTTGTAAAACAGAATGCAATAATAAACATTCCTACAGTAGCATGCTTCATTGTTCTCAAATGATCTCACTACTTATAATGTTTAATTCTAGTAATAAATAGTTATGAATAAATTATATGCAATTAATAAAATAATATTTATTATAACTATATATATATATATATATATATATATATATATATATATATATATCTTATCTTAAAAAATAAAATATGCAACTATTACAAATATTATATATATATATAGGTGTGTGTGTATTTGAATATTTATTTTAGATTTTTATATTTATAAGTTATTTTTATTCTCATATATATATATATATATATATTATATTTATTCTATTTTATTTATATTTTAAAAAGTATTTGTAAAAGAGTATGCAATAATAAATGTTCCTACAGTAATATGTTTCATTGTTGTCATGTGATCTCACTACTTTTAATATTTAATTCTAGTAATAAATAGTTATAAATAAATTATATATACAATTAATAAAATAATATTGCATATGTAAAGCACTTTGAGTATCCAGAAAAGCGATATATAAATGTAACAAATTATTATTATAATTATTATTATATTTATTATAACAGTTTTTATAACTGTATATATATCTATTTGCATATTTATTTCTTATTTTAATATTTACAAGTTATTTTTATTCTACTTTATGTAAAAATGCCTTCATCTTTTGGGAAGCTATTCAAATAATGAGTTTAGACATGTAAAATATTGTCATTCTGGAAATTGTCAAATGAAGAACATGGCATTTTGGGACACATTACACCATGCAGTGTGCTCTGCTGTATTGCACACATTTTAGCAAAAGTAGTAGGTCATCAAACTGTTCCATGCAAAAAAATATGTATTTATGCACAGTATTTATATTGTATGTTAATATCTTTTAAAATAGTTGGTAGCAGCCATTGCAAACATATCCTCTATGCAACAGTTTTGAGTACTGTTGAGTAGGCCTTTATAGAATGTGTATATAGCAGTAATATTCACTTTTAGCACTATTGTCCATTATAAGATGATTTTAATTATATCACAGCATGAATCGTCCTGTGATAAATATAGATTTCAATGCATTTTCTTTGCCTCCTTAATAAGAACTGAATCGAATTCCTGGCTACAAGAGGGAAGTAATTTACCCTGCAACACAGTGCAGTAATACTTTAATATTACCTTAAAGGTCAACTGTATGATTTGACTAATATCTCAAAGTAAATAAGTCACAGTAATATTCTTGAAAGTGGGAGACCGCATCCCTTGTGTATTTGATAATTGCATGTCAGAATGTGATTCATTTTTTGTTGCCCGTTTGGGAGTCTAATATAAGAGCGTTTCTAATGAACTTTTGTCTTTTCTAAAGGCATGCTCATGAGGACCAGGGAAATTCCAAAGTTACCAGTGACTCCAAAAAGCCAGTGCCAGTTCTGGATAAAGAGAAAAACATTGCCTTCCTCTTGAAGGAGCTGGATTCTCTTAGAAACCTTAATAAGAAGGTGAATTCATACATTAAGAAGTTCATAAAGTCAGTCACTCTGTGCCTAAATAGTGCTTCACCAAGGATGAATTTTTACTTGAGATGTAATCTGCTCATCCATTTAGAGACAAGACTAGCTGTCCTTCTGTGATTGGTGGCATTTGCTTCACGATTGTAGGTAGTGCAGTACTCGAAAAATGATTAATGAAAGTGTTTAATAACCAAATTCCCAGTGAAGTTAGCACGCACTTCTATATTGCATTGGCAGGATTTGATTTAATCCATCAGGAATTGATTGCATCGTAAAAAGTTGTTGCTATATGTCAGGTGACCTTGGCTGGAGGGGAAGTTAAAAGGGCAGAAGACCTCTAGTAAACTGCATTTTATTCGGCTTTATATTCTTGCTGCATCATTGTCCTTTCAGAAACATCAGGAATAGGACTAGAGCCTTGAAATGTTATTAGTGTCTGTGGCATGTCTGCACCCATCTGGAGTTTGAGGGGCCGGAGAGGGGGAGACCCTCTGAAACAGCTGTAATTGATGTCCCTGGTTTGCAAGTAGTTGTGACTCCTGACAGAGGGGCAGGAACATGTCCCAAGAGTGTGTTTTTGCTGGCAGTGATCTGAGAGAGAGCCCTTTGAGGACTCTGGCCTAAACCCATCATGTTTTCAAAGTCCGGGAGGACAAAAACAATCGGGATGAAAATATTTAAGACAGGAGGTTAAATCTATCATTCAGATGCTCATAAAATATCACTCACCAATCCAGATTTACAGCCAAGACACAAGAGTTCCTCTTTTTTTTATTTAAGACATCCTGAATTATATGATGTAGTGGTACAAATACAAAAGCTTGACAGTGGTTATGAAGTTGTGGTTGACTGATATGAGCTTTTCAATAAATGCTGGGTGGCCAGTGGGTAAAACAGTGTGTGTATATATATATATATATATATATATATATATATATATATATATATATATATATATATATATATATATATATACATATATATATATAGGGCTTGACATTAACTTTTTGCTCACCAGCCACTGTGGCTAGTGGTTTCCCAAAGTTACTAGCCACTCAACATTTTTACTGGCTACAATTTTGACATCGAAACTGCCATATAGATATTTTTAATATTTTCTCACAATTTGGCAGCAGGTATATTAGGCTGCTGTCACTTTAAGACCTGAAGCACGGATCCATTATACCGTTACACATGCGTTTTCTTTCTCAACTGTTTGTGTTCACTTAAAACATAACTCACTGTTTTTACGTGAATACTCGCCAAGACCGGCATTTTGAAATTATTCTGTGTGTATTTGACTGTTTAAGCACAAGAAGCAGTGAAAAATAATTCAATTTAGTCCTGAAACAGGGGAGTGTACTTTGGGTGTGCGCACAAAATCTGTGGGAATGAGTAAAATTATGCACAATCCCACCTGAAATTCAAGCACTGTGTGTTACAATATTCTATCTAGAGCAAATGAAACAAGTGAGTGAGGGAAGGCGGGTTTGTGTGTCAACTCGCTGGTATCGTTTATCATTTCTGTGGAAAATTAGTATTGGAAGCGTTTCAGATACTTCAATATCGATATGTATCACTACATTACACTTAGTTTATTGTTTCAGATGCCTGACAATTGAAATATGTATATATTATATATAAAATGTTAATGTCAAGCCCTGTGCAAGGAAAATACTCACATTTAAAGTTTTTAGAATTTATATATATATATATATATATATATATATATATATATATATATATATATATATATATATATATATATATATATATATATATATATATAATTATTCTGTCTAAATGTAAAAAAATTTTGGTTTCATTTTTAAAGTGTAAATTTTGTTTTTTTCAAATTCTGCCATAACATACTTACATTTATATGATAAATGTAATAGATTTAAATGTAATAGTTCACAATATATAAGTGGCCTTTATTTCCTTTGTGCAAAATACACTACCATTCAAAAGTTTGTGGTCAGTGTTTTGAAAGAAATTAATACTTTTTTTGATTCAGTAAGGATGGATTAAATTGATCGAATGTGACAGTAAAATATTTACATTATTACAAAAGTTTTGTATTTTAAATAAATGCTGTTCTTTTGAACTTTCCATTCATCAGTTTCTAATTCACTATGGATAAAAACATCTGCAAAATGAACAAATGTAAATGTAATAAATGTCATCAAAGAATCCTGAAAAAAGAAAAAAAAAACAGTGACAGTTTCCACAAAGATATTAAGCAGCACAACTTTTTCAACATTGATAATAATAAGAAATGTTTCTTGAGCATCAAATCATCATATTAGAATTATTTCTGAAGAACCATGTGACACTGAAGTAATGATGCTGAAAATTCTGCTTATAAATAGAAAACTTTTTCAAAAAATAAATAAATAACTTGCCAATCCCAAACTTTTGAACAGTAGTATATGTTTTAATTTCAGGGTGAGATATGACCTGAAATGTTCTGCAGTTTCATTATTTTTTTTTTTTTTATTATTTTTTTTTTTTTGGGTAAACACAAACAAAACTACAATTTTTACCTACCAAGCAGGTACATTGTTTGTTTATTTTGGTTGACCTCATCAATGTGACAAGGCTAACTTATGTGACTCAGTTATACAGTTATCCTGTTTTTTTGTGTATCTTTAGCTCCAGGACAAGTTGGCGCTGAAGGAGAAAGAGTTGGAAACCAAGCTACTGGACTCTCAGCTACAGGAGGCCGAGCTGGAGGCACGAGCCAGCGAGAGAGCAGCAGGTAGGATAAAGAGATATATAGATGACTCGTTGGAGGGAATAAAGAATAAGTAGACTTGTTTAATATGGCAGAATTTACCTTAATACTCTTCAGACAATCAAACCTTTTTATGTGAGGTTTGACATTGCATAGATCTCAAAATGTAAATGTCTGACCTTCCAACACAGTCGAAAGATAAACACATTTAATTAATTAGTTAGTACATGTCAGGAGAACCCGAGAAAAGCACACTTTGACATTTGTAAACATAAACCAATATGTCTAACATAAAGCGCCCTCATCAGGAGTGATCATTCCTCTCTCTAACTGATTATTTTGTCAATGAAATCTACATGCTCCTCACCTTTGCTGAACAAATATTTAAATTTAGCCGATAGTCACTTTTCGTTTGATCTTAACTAGCTAAAAAGCGCCATTTCACAGTTTGTTAATTAAATGAAAATACTTGACATGTGACATATATGACACAATTAGGCAGCCAAATTGTTCGTTTAATAAGGCGATGATAATGCATGTATTCACCGCACTCATTTCAATATGATTTGTATGGTTCAGGTTGGAGATGTTTAATCAGCAAATTCTAGCAATATTGATTTGCTTTGTGAACTTTGTAGTGGCTTAGTGTGGAAATGACTGTTTATCGTGCAGGAAAGAATTGATGCGATTTGATGGATAACAGTGCCGCTTTCGGTAGGATTAGAGAAAGTGCCAAGGACCGTTTGGTAATGCCAAAATCCTGTGGATTTTACCAAATTGTCTCCTTGATTCTTAAATTTGGTGCAGGTCAGGTTGGATGCGTGAATTAAAATCAGAGGTTTGATTAAACCTCTCTCATTTGGAGACTACTGTGTTTAGTTTTTCATTTGTTTTTTTCATTAGTTTGTTCATTCCTTCATTTATTAATTTCTTTGTACCTTCATTGTTTGTTCGTTTGGTATTTTGATCATTCCTTTATGTGTCCTTTGTCCATTTTAATTCATTAATTCCTTTGTTTGTTCATCCATTTAGTCATTTATATTGGCAATATTTCTTTGAAAATTGGCTCATGCATCATTATGTTTGTTAGTTAATTTCATTTATGTTATTTGCACATTTATTCTTTCATTCATTGTGTTCGTTCGTATATTTGCTAGTTGTCTTTGTTCATAATAATGCTTTGGAAATGCTCATCGATCATTTTGCTTATTAGTTCACATTCGTTTGTCCATTTGTTTGTTTGTTTGTTCGATAAGTCATTTAGATTTGTTAGCAGTCAAGATTGCTTTGACAGGCCCATTCATTCATTCATTCATTCATTCATTCATTCATTCATTCATTGTGTGTTCAATTCATTCATTCATTCATTTGTGGTGTTCATTCATTTATTTGCTGTGTGTTCGTTCGTTTGTTCATTCGTTCATTCATTCGTTATGTGTTCATTTATTCATTCATTTGTGGTGTTCATTCATTCATTTGCTGTGTGTTCATTCGTTTGTTCGTTCATTCATTCATTCGTTGTGTGTTCGTTCGTTCATTCATTCGTTCGTTGTGTTCATTCATACATTCATTCATTCATTCATTCGTGGTGTGTTCATTCATTCTTTCATTCATTCGTGGTGTGTTCATTCATTCTTTCATTCATTCGCTGTGTGTTCGTTCGTTTTTTCTTTCTTTCATTCATTCATTGTGTGTTCATTTATTCATTCATTGGTTGTAACTTGTGTGCGTGTGTTCCTTTATTCATTCAGTCATTTATTCATTTCAGTTATATTTGCTAGCGATCTTTGTCTCTATTGTTGCTTGGAGATTCTGCCGTCAGTATGCCCTTGGACCTTTTTGTTCGTTCATCGTTAGTTCATTCATATGTTTGTTCATTTGCTTGTTTGTTCGTTCATTAGTTCATTCATACATTCACTAGGGGCCTTCATTTCCAATATTGTTTTGGAAATGCATATGTCAGCACGCCTGTGGACCTTCTGAGGCCTGCAGGTCAAACACAGTCATGTTTGTCCTCCTATATGAGGATATTTTTCTGATGGTTTCTGACATCCATGAGCCTGGTGTAATTGCTCACTGTTCCTGTACAATGTTGATAAACCAGAGTGTTTCCATGCTGAAATTTCATAAATAAAATGTCTCCACAGTCTCCAAGAGCCTGGAACTCTGACTTCAGGGTGTTGCTGCTGTTTTTATTGCTCTGGGCACTCATGCACACACACACACACACACACACACACACACACACACACACACACACACACCCTCCCCAGGGGAAACTGTCTTCTCAAAATAAGGCTCACTTAGAGTTATTAATACTTATGCCATAGTGTTTCAACTGCAATAACCTCTTTCCCGAGGAGCTTAGCCTTGTTATTGTGCAGCTGGAGCTCTGGAGTGCAATACCAGAATAATAACCTCTCTCTCTCTCTCTCTCTCTCTCTCTCTCTCTCTCTCTCTCTCTCTCTCTCTCTCAGCGTTAGTCGAGGAAATCTATAAGGCTCAGAGGGAGAGAGACCAGGCTGTGATGGCCAGACTGCGTCTGGCTAACGAGGAGAGGGATGAAGCTTTACTTCGGGCCAAGAAGCTTCAGGAGGCGACGCTGGAGTATGTGTTGTTCAAACCTCTTCCAAAACAGTGCCTTAGTTCAAACTGTCCAACTACATAGTACATGCTGCTCTAATCATTTCTGTTCTCTCAAAGGAGCTCCTCACATAATGAAAATCGATAATTTCGATTTGCAATTTTCATATGGTCAAGTGCCATCATACTCAAATTAGGCGGATATCTCGTTGGGCCTTATTTAAAAAACACAAGCAGGATGAATTGCTGTGTAAATTGTTTGTGAAAACGAGTCTTTTCACTTTGTCTTGAATATTATTTATGTAAAAATGTTTTTGTTTTGTTTTTACAAACAATTTACAGACATATTTGTTATGTGAATGAGGCCAATTATTTGTTAAACCCATGGCCTAGTGGTCTAGACATGTTGAGGTTTGGTGCTTTTTGGGGGGCTGGGCATAATGTTTATTGACATTTTTCAGCCAATATTCCATATGTCTTCATAATATTCCATATGTCTTCATACCGTTCAAATGTATTTTTTTTTTAAGAATTTAATACTTTTATTCTACAAGTACACATTAAATTGACTGTAAAGACTTTTACATTGTTTCAAAAATGTTTCTTGAGCATCAGATCAGCATATTAGAATGATTTCTGAAGGATCATGTGTCACTATCATGTGTCACTGTCATGCAGAAAATTCAACTTTGCATCACAGTAATAAATTACATTTTAAAATATATTCAAATAGAAAACATTTATTTTAAATTGTAATAATACTTCACAGTATTACTGTTTTTACTGTATTTTTGATCAAATAGATGCAGCCTTGATCAACATAAGACACTTAAAAAAAAAAAAACAACAACAACATAATAACCCCAAATTTTTAAATGGTAGTGTAAAAGCATATAATTTGCATTTATGCATTTGGCTGGCACTTATACACAAAGCGACTTACATTGCATTCAAGGTAAACATTTTATTAGTTCATCCATTCCTTGGTAATTGGTCCCAATTTTTTAACCAGTTCAGTGAAAATGATACTGTACTTTCAAAATCTTACACTGAAAATAAATGGAACCTCACAAAGTTTTAATTACAATTAAAATATATGTAGTGCATTCCTATT
Source organism: Hypophthalmichthys molitrix (assembly GCA_037950675.1). Lineage (NCBI taxonomy): Eukaryota > Metazoa > Chordata > Actinopteri > Cypriniformes > Xenocyprididae > Hypophthalmichthys > Hypophthalmichthys molitrix. The sequence goes on from CM075508.1 coordinate 13,754,079, forward strand.
GACAAAAGGTGTGGTATTTAAAAAAAATGTAATGCCTGTGAAATCTTTGCAAAATTGTATGTTAGAATGAAATAATAATGAATATATTACCCAGCCCTAGTACTATACAGTCAGTAGAGTTTGATACATCTCGACGCATCTGATTTTTCCACTCATTGCTCTCTCTTTGATATCTATTTATAAAAGTAATGAAAAGACATTATATTTGGTGACATTATGAAAATACAGAAAAGTGGTGTCTGCTAAACTTTTTTTAATGACAATTTTTTCAACTCATCGATGATAAATAACTCAAAAGCATACATTTTATGATCCAGAAGCTTCTGTGAGGTGATAAACGGACAGCCTCAGGATTTGTTTCCACACATCTTAGTCCAAGTGCTTTTAAAGTTTCTCTTTTAAAGGCAGTGGATTTAAGGGTTTGAGAAGCACTCGAGGCATGCGGCTTTACTAACCATTACGATAGGAAGCTGCTTTGTTCTTCCTGCTAGAGGACAAGCTGAATGAACAGACAAGGGTTTGAGGGGAAATCAAATATCGACTGGTTTGGAAATATATCAGAGAGGTGTGACATTTCTGAAGAATTCTAGTTCTGGCTTGTCAGTCAGAAGTTCCACTGTATAGGAAATCAATCCTGTGCTTTAGACCTGCGAATGTTTACCGTTTACCACCCCGCCTGCTGGGTTATAATTAATATGAACTTCTTCCTTGTATGTTTAACTGGTGCAGTTGTTTGATAATAAGCCTTTCAAGCGAATATTGCCCTGTGCCCTCCAGAGGATGGGAGAAATTATGTCCTGTATAATACTGGTTGTGCTTTTAAAAAAATAGCTTTGTCGACGTCAATGTTTATGAGTAGCCAACAACTAGTATTTTTTTTATTTATTTACCAATGAGTTTTTGTACTTCTTTATTGCTTGACGTCCTTTTCCAGAGGTATTCGTCACCTTACACCCTGTTTAATATTTCAGTCGGCCTCATGATTTATTGATAGTTCTCTCAAACAAACCGCAATTATTGAAAGGCATGAAATGCATTTTCCGGATCTCTTCAAAATCTAATTATAAAATCGCGTCCCTCTCTTAGCTGCTTTCAAGGGCTCCATTCTGGCCCCTCACTCAAAAAAAATGATAATTGATAGCCAAGTGGAATCCCATTATCTTTTGGAGAATATGGACGCACGTGTTCTAAGCCCTTATTTTCGGAGGTCACTCTTGGGTCCATTGTGTGAATGAGTATGTACCTTTATAATGGATGGAGATCCATGTAATGCCTTTGTAAATGAGTTGAGGGGTTGTTGTTTTTTTCTGCCTGGTGGCTGATGGAGGAATTTGATTTGCTCTTAAAGGAGCATCGCACCAATGGGGTCTGCAAGAGCAGGAAGAGCGGATTTCTGTAGTTCATCTGCTTTCTTTCTCAATAAACCCACTGAAACTACAACTGTACGAATATACAGTGAGATCCAAAAAAGACCTTATATTTTGTATTTACATATACCACTCCAAAATTTCAGGTCAGTATGATTTTTTTTTTTATATATTAATACAAGGATGCATTCAATTGATTAAAAATGACAGTAAAGAAATTTATAATGTTACAAAATATTATTTTTACATTTTGATGGCATGAGTGTGAACCAATGAAATGTGATTTTCATGCTGATGTAAACAAATCGATCTTACTCGTGCTGACTGGCAGATCCAAAGCGTGCACACAAAGACACCTCAGACAGTGCGCGATCCCGATATGCACATATAAACAGAATTACATCAGCTACTTCAAAATATTGAAGTAAAATATTGAATATATATTTTTCCTAGATATTTGGTCTTGACAAGTTTTTGTGTGCCAAATTAGGTGTTATTAACAGGATTTTTAAGGTATGGTTGCTACACTGTAAAAAAATTATTTTCATGATTTGCTATCACAACATTTTTTTCAACTTCAGAAAATTAATGTTGTTCAAATAACATAATATTTTGAGTTTCTGTTGATTTAAACCATTCGCCTTCATTGTATTAACTCAAATTTTTAATTTCAATAAACTCAACATTTTAAGGCAACCAGGTAACTTACTTTTTTAAGTTAAACCAACAAATCTTTTTTACAATGTAGGTGATTTTGTTTTGGAACCTTCAGAAAACTCGATTTTTCTCAAAATTGACTTTGCTGACTCTTTCGACTTCAAACAGGCGTAGCTCAGCCATTTGTTCTCTGATTACAACAAACCATACATCATTTTGAAAGTTTTTTAATAGATTGTGAAAATAACAATAACTCATTTTTGAAAATTTGCTCATTGCGACTCATTTTGCCAGCATGGGTCACAAATGCTGTTTCTTTTAAACTTTCTATTCGTCAAATAATTTTAAATAAAGGTATTACGGTTTCCAAAAAATATTACGTAATGATGCTGAAAATTCAGTTTGGCCAACACAGGAATAATTACATTTTAAAATTTATTAAAATAGAAAGCAGTTATTTTAAATTATAATAATATTTAACAATATTATTGTTTTACTGTATTTTTAATCAAATAAATGCAGCCTTAATGAGCATAAAAAGCATTAAATGTTTTCAAAAACTTACTGACCCTAAAGTATTGAATGGTAGTGTATATATACTTAATTTGTTTATTATTATATTTTGAATTTTTCTAATTAAATGTTTCATTTTAAACATTTAAAATCCTACAGCTTTTTGTTTATTTCCAGATTTTAATGTATGATCTCAGACCTTTGGAACTCACAGTATATATTTCATACATTTATTGCAAAACCTCAAGATTTTACTTGGCATGCCGTTGATCTACATTAGCCATGAGCAAATCTTTGTGACTGTGCATTTGTTATAGAGGTCCATATGAAAAACCTTCAAAATCATAAATATTTCCACCAGTTTGTGACCCATGTGTCTCCAGGCTTTTGGCTCCATAATTACTGTTGTCTTTGCCTTTATAAAGATGCTCATGGCAGGTGTGGCACAAAAGGTTCAGGCCTAATCCGCCTCTCCGTTTCCCCACACATATGAACAATTGATCCCAATAGTCATATAAAGTAGTAAACATTAATAACTTAACAATTCGCTGTCAGTTTTGAGCAGAATGGGCATTACAGTGGAATAACAGCACGAGCGGGTGGCACTTTTAATATCTCTGAGTGTGTCTTCTGCTTTCATACCAAAACCCACAGAATGCAATTACTGGATTTGGGAAGTGATCTCATTTTGCAGAGTGACATAAAGGAAACTCAAGGAAGCTCACTACATTTCATTTCTCTATTTCTCTCTCACACATTTTTTTCTCTCTCTCCATCTCTCTCTAGGCTGGAGAATATTAAACCTGAAGAAAGTGATGTGGTAAGCCTTCCTCACTGGAGAATTTCATCCCTGATTGTTCTGTGTACCCTTTTTGTCCGACTGTCTTAAATGAAAAAACAGCCACAGGAAAGGCTTGTTTTGATGCTTACTCTGATTTCTTAATTTTTGTCGCATCTATTGCACATTAACATGAATGATAACTTAAATCATGTAGCTTAGGAGTGGTTTTCTAGTACTTTTCTAAGCAATCGGACGTACAGACGTGGACAAAATTGTTGATACCCTTGATAAATATGAACAAAAAAAACTGAAAAATAAATCTGCATTGTTAATCCTTTAGATTTTTTTTTTTTTTTAATTCACAAAATTCTAACCTTTCATTGAAGTATAAGAATTTAAAATGGGGGGTAAATCTCGTTATGAAATAAATATTTTTCTCTAATACACGTTGGACACAATTAACGGTACCCTTTTATTCAATACTTTTTGCAACCTCCTTTTGCAAAGATAACAGCTCTGAGTCTTCACCTATAATGCCTGATGAGTTTGGAGAACACCTGACAAGAGATCAGAGATCATTCCTTCATACAGTATCTCTACACATCCTTCAGATTCCCAGATCCATGTTGGTGCTTCTTCTCTTCAGTTCACCCATTCATTTTCTTTAGGGTTCAGGTCAGGGGACTGGGATGGCCATTGCAGAAACTTAATTTTGTGCTCAGTGACACATTTTTGTTTTGATTTTGATGTTTGTTTTGGATCATTGTCCTGATGGGAGATCCAACCACGGCCCATTATTGGATTTCTAGCAGAAGCAATCAGGTTTTATTTTTTATTTGTTGGTATTTGATAGAATCCATGATGCCATGTATCTGAACAAGATGTCCAGGACCTCCAGCAAAACAAATAGGCCCACAACATTAAAGATCCAGCAGTATATTTAACCGCTGGCATGGGATACTTTTTGTCCATGTGCACCAAACCCATCTGGTGGGTTTGCTGCCAAAAAGCTCTTTTTTTTAGTTTCAGACCATAGAAGCCGGTCCCGTTTGAAGTTCCAGTCTTGTCTGACAACTGAATATGCTGGAGATTGTTTCTGGATGAGCGAGGAGGATTTTTCTTGAAACCCTCCTGAACAACTTGTGAGGATGTAGGTGCTGTTTGATTCAAGACTCAACTAATCTCTGCAATTCTCCAGCTGTGATCCTTGGAGAGTCTTTGGCCACTCAAACTTTCCTCCTCACCGTGCATTAGGACGATTTAGACACACGTCCTCTTCCAGGCAGATTTGTAACATCTTTAGTTGATTGGAACTTCTTAATTATTGCCCTGATAATGAAAATGGGGATTTTCAATGCTTTAGCAATTTTCTTACAGCCACTTTCTATTTTGTGAAGCTCAACAATCTTTTGCTGCACATCAGAACTATATTTTTTGGTTTTACTCATTTTGATGAATGATTAAGAGAATTTGGCCTTTGTGTTTCCTCATATTTGTATTCCTGTGAAACAGGAAGTCATGGCTGGATAATTTCATGTTCATGACCACCCTGGTGTGCTAAAAATGTAAATATGGATGGTAATATACTTCAGAGATATTTTACTCAAGAATTTCTAAGGGTACCATTAATTGTATCCAACGTGTATTAGAAAAAAACATTTATTTCATAATGAAATTTACCCCCCATTTTAAATTCTTATACTTCAATGAAAATGTTAGATTTTTAAAATCTGAAATAAAAGATTTAAAGGATTAACGATGCACATTTATTTTCACAGGCGTTTTTGTTATATTTACCAAGGGTTCCAACAATTTTGTCCACGTCTGTATGATATTTACCTGGTGGACAGTAAAATAATCAAAACATACATTGAAATGTGCTTCTATTGACAGTGCTTTACTAACAACTGCTCAACGTCAACATCTCCAGTCGCTGCTGCGAATGGACATGAAAATAGCGAATAAGCCGTTATTGCTATCTGTTTCTTGTTCACAGTTGTGAGATTGCAAAACATTGCTGTAGTTACTACTATGTCAACCACTGCAATTTCACAAGTGATTCACTGTACCACATAAGACACCCCAGGTGAATAGGGTAAAAAAAAAAACTAATAGGTATCACTATACTTCCCTAGTTGATTGATTATATTAAGAATTCCAAACATTTTTTGTATTACAAGTTTTCTGAAATGTTATGTTTAAATATGCAAATGAGGCATTATCTGATTAAATATGTACTAATTTGCATACATTTCTAGAACAAAATTCTTCTTTTCTTTTCTTTTTTTTTTTGTTATTAGAGTCAAAAGTTTTCACTTAGGGGATTTTGGATATTTCTTTTTATCACTGGATATTAATTTATCACATAAATTAAAAAAATACTGTCAACAGCCAAAAAAAATAAAATTTCACCATTTAAAAAGAAAATGTATAAAATCAGGCAAATTATAAATGAACAAACCCCTCTGAAAAAACTTCAGAATATAGATAAGAATAAAACTATAAAGTTTGGTGTATGTAAGTACTGACGTGGAGATTTCTGACTCAGTGCAGGAGAAAAAACTCGTTTTGAGAAAACGGCCTTTAAAGATATGTACTGTAATTGAAATCTACAGACACTAATTTATAAAGTACTAGAAAAGATACAGTTAAAAGTGTATTTTGGATGTTTTCTTTCCACTAGTCTGAAAAAAAAAAACACTTTATGAAAAGCCAAAAAGCCCAAAATCTCAAAATTGACAGATGCATGGCGTTTTTGCCTGTAGTGTCTCGCCTTTAACCCAGTAAATCCTACTGTATTATATTTGATACGCACATTTTTGCTAACACTTTACAATAAGGTCTTATTTTTTAATGTTACTTAATGCATTAACTAACATAAACTAACAATGAACAATATATTTATTAACCTTTGTTAATGTTAATTAATGAAAATTTTAATGTTCATGTTAGTTCACACAGTGCATTAACTAATGTGAACAGATACATTTAACAGAACTTAATAATAAAAATGTTGTTGGAAATGTGAGATTAACATTAACTAAGATTAAATGCTGTAGAAGTATTGTTCATTCTTAGTTCATGGTAACTAATGTAGTTTACTAATGTTAACACATAAAACCTTATTGTAAAGTGTTAACCAAATTTCTAAGATCTCAAAATCAACATGATCAAAACTTTGATGAAAAACCTGTTGTGCACAATCTACTACATGCCTTCTGTCGCCTGATTGATAGTTTATACTTTAAAAGGCCTTTTAGTAAAATTTGTAAAATTCGAAAACATCCCCCTTAAGGTTGTGGTACACGTGTCTTTTTGCTGCAAAATCTTTACTGATATTTATAAAATATACCTAAGAATAACTTTAATATTGTTAGTAATTATCTAGCTATTATAATTTTTTTAGATAAATCATGTTAAATGTATCAACAGTGCTGGGTAGATTACTTGTAGTCGGTTACTGATTCCAAAGTACATGAAAACATTGTAGTTATTAACATAATCCATTACATTATACATTACATTATATTAGGGTATAATGGGTAATATAATCAGATCAAATATTTTTGATAACTTTTTTTGAAAATAAAAACAATAAAAATAAAACACCTACTAAAAAAGAAAAAAATGATTTGTTTACCTGCATGTCATGTGACCATTAACCAACATCAGAGAACCGTGAACTTAATCTATTCATTCATTCATTCATTCATTCATTCATATTGACCTACCTTATTAACTTAAATACATCAAGTACATATATTAGGTCAAAGATGTTCATCTGACAAAAGTTTGGTGGAATCCCTGCATTGCATGTAAATATGAAATGACATGAATTTGTGCATTTTAATGTGTTTGAAAGACAAATGCCTTCCAAAGGCTGTAATACATGGCTAGATGACTTGCTGAGTAAAAATTAAAATAATAATTAATGTGTTGTCAGGAGATGATTAGATATGCACTGTTGCAATGTTGCGAAAACATTTTTTAAAAGTGAAATGATTTGTTTAAATACAGTGATAAAAATGCTGTGTGTCTCTCAGTTTTTCTTGACAGGCACATCAATGAAGTATGAATAAATTAGTGCCATTGTGAGAATAACATGTAATCAATAAAAAAAGTAACTGTAGCCAGTATTTTAAAACAATACAATCTAATTACAAGTCATTCATTTTTGGAATCTGATTACGTAATCCAGATTACATGTAATCAGTTACTATCCAGCACTGCATATCAAATATGATCCATCAGGCTTGTATTCAAACTAAGGATTTTAAGCATCATCTTACTTCTTAACTGATATTTATATATTTATGTTTTTGTAAGTAGTCTGCTATACAGCTATAAAGGTTCAATTAAATATTCAAAGTTTTACAGTGTTAAACCCTGTTATCACTCCTGAAACTGTACATATAGTTGTGTAGATATTCATAGAGAATTGGTGGGGTCTCAAGAGAAGCCAGGTTATCCCAGTATATTTTTCTGTTGATATGAAAAATCGGGTAGATTTAGCAATATAGCGGGTGAATTATGTATATGATGATTATTACAATGTTATGATAAACTATATGCCTTTCTCCACTGATGTTCTAAGTTGTTCAAAGCATTTCTAAAGATGCTGATGTTTAAAAAGCAGCTGTCTGACTCTGAGATGGTTTGTGCAACAGTAGCAGCACATTATTAGCTGTTTGATAATGTAGTCAAATGTCAAAGGCTAATCATATAAAATTACCGTTATGTATCCGACAATGAAAAACACAATACATAAAATGCGTTACCATTCTGATACATTAAATTGCAGACAAACCTGTATAAGTTGCTCTTCCACTTCTTCTTCTGAATCAATTTCTGGTTCATATGGCTGAATTAAACCATTATTTCCACAGCATTTACTACAGTAAAGTTGAGCAAGTGGATCAGGTAGCTTGTGTGATGATAGCGTGGAGGCAGGGACCAATTTGCATATTCATGGATCCGCGTAGACTAAATGAAGCACGACATGTAAATATGTAATTTTAGTGATCAAAAATGAGTTTTAAGCGATTAAAATTATTAATTACAGGGGAACTTTAATATGTGATCAAATGATATTTGAAAATGCTATATGCCTGATGAACTGTGATTTTATTTGTATGTTCTGGTCAGGACCTGGAAGAGCTATTGAACAGGGTTAACAGCGCGGACTCTGCCCTCGCTATCGAGCAGAGCGGGGCTGCCATCATCGAACAGATCAAGAGGGCCAGAGAGCGTCGCTCCCAGATCACCTCCGAGGAGATGAAAGCCGTCATAGAGGAAAGAGACACTGCTTTAACCAGGGTACAAACCTACGATACACACAGTACATGCTAAGGGTCAATCCTAACACACACCAGCCCTAAACACTCCTCTCACAGTAGTTGTGTACCAAGCCAGAAACCTTTACACCATTGAAAAAAAAATCAAATACAACTCTCTAAATATTGACTATCTCTCCTCCTCCTGCGTTTTAACTCCTCTGCAAGATGACTTTGATTATTGGTCTATTAAAGCACATACATCAGTGTTTATTCACAGATCCTGCACTGATTTAAGAATCAACACACCAGCTACCTAATTCACATGTAGGGACAAATATTGCTGCATAACCTCAAATATTTGGTATATCATTCCTACACACATAATTCAATCAAATGAAAACAAACAAGCAGGTAGCTAAATATTGACATCCAGATATTCAGCTTCATCATAGAGTTCAAGTGTGGGGCAGTGGATGTATTTGCTGGGATTTCTTTGTTGATAAATGCTGCCTACATTTCATAATTGCTGTTATATAATGTGCTTCAGTTCATTATTTGCACATGAAATTGTATCTAATGGTCATTCCCGGTGTTGTTTTGGGTCATTGGGTACTGTGTGTTGTAACTTTATTCAGGTTTGATGGTACAGGTCATCGAGGCCTTTCTGACTATTTGATTTCCCAGACTTGTGACACTCAGAAATGAACGGTATTTTAGACTGGTAATTTACTGTAATCAGTTTTAATGGATATGAGGTGGTGTTTTGGAAAATGATACATCACTCTTTTATATTGTCAAAAATAAGGGGGATTCTGGCAATAAAGAAAAAAAAAATTCTGTGTAGATAAGCATAAAGAGTAAAGATGGAAACTCTTCATGTGATTGTAAATTCATCTGTGTAGGTGGTTGCAAGGTATAATCTGCTCTAATATTTCTATGATTCCTTTTCATGATTCTTTGATGGATAAAAGGTTCCAAAAAAAATTTTTCTATTTGAAATAGAAATCTTTTGTAACATTATAAATGTCTTTACTGTCACTTTTGATCTATTTAACGCATCCTTGATAAATTAACTTCTTACAGACGTACAGACCATAAAGGGTTAGTTCACCCAAAAATGAAAATTCTGTCATTAATTACTCACCCTCATGTCGTTCCACACCCGTAAGACCTTCGTTAATCTTTAGAACACAAATTAAGATATTTTTGATGAAATCCGATGGCTCCGTGAGGCCTCCATTGCCAGCAAGATAATTAACACTTTCTGATGCCCAGAAAGCTACTAAAGACATATTTAAATCAGTCTATGTGACTACAGTGGTTCAACCTTAATGTTATGAAGTGACGAGAATATTTTTTGTGCACCAAAAAAACAAAATAACGACTTTATTCAACAATATCTAGTGATGGTCGATTTCAAAACACTGCTTCATGAAGCTTCGAAGCTTTACGAATCTTTTGTTTCGAATCAGTGGTTTGGAGCGTGTATCAAACAGTATCAAACTGCCAAAGTCACATGTTTTCAGTAAATGAGGCTAATAAACAGTAAACAGTAAATTTCGAAACACTTATGACGTGACAGCCTCATTTACAAAGTCATGTGACTTTGGCAGTTTGATACCGTTTGATACATGCTCTGAACCACTGATTCGAAACAAAAGATTCGTAAAGCTTCGAAGCTTCATGAAGCAGCGTTTTGAAATCGACCAACAATAGATATTGTTGAATAAAGTCGTTATTTTGTTTTTTTGGTGCACAAAAAGTATTTTTTTGTTTATATTGTAAATGTACTTGTATAACTCAGATTCTTCTGATCGAGAAGTGCTTTATTGTAGGTTGGCCAGATTCATAAAATAAATCCTGTCGTGCAGATAAATGCAGCTGGAAAGCCAGTGAAAGCTCGACCATGACAACCTGTGTCAACTTCTCTGAAATGAACAGAAGGCCAGGTGTCACTCTTCTCACTCCACCCAAAACCCACCAGAACATGGCTGCGAAACGTCTCCTAGAAGGTTTTTCATTGGGGCCAAAAACCTGAATCTGTGGGGCAATTTCAGAAGTAAGTTGCAAACCCACGCCTAATCCCTTTGAGACGGGAATGGGTCCTCTCTCTATCCTTAAGGATATCTCCCTCCCCTGCCGTTCCACCCATCTCTTTCCTCATCTCGTAGGGATTAGAGCCCGGCTGCAGGCAGAGGGCCGCCACATCCCTTTGGCCTGCCAGAATATGAAAAGCTGGATAAGTGCTGGAGGAAATAAATCTTATTCTTACTTCCTTCCTCTCCTCACAGTTAATGCAGAGAATAAGATCTGCTTCGTTATGTCCCTGTGCTGGGCGCTTATTGAATTTCTCTTGATCTTGATAGAGTGCTGATGTTAAAGTGAGAGAGGAAATTGAGTCGCATCTCGTGGTGAATTAGGGTTGGCTGATTGTCTTGAGACCTTATTCCGCTGAATTTTTTTTTCACTCGTGGAACATGCTATCACGTGGTTCAGACCTCTTATTTCTACTCTTGTGTTGTTGTGCTGTTTAATATTATCGTCTGAGACTTTGATTGGTGGATTAAAAAGTTAAAATAGGTTAATGTGTCTGTTCCTACGCACCATTTCGCCTCGGTTATTTTTGGGCCGCTGACGGCAATGTTGGCCTTTTGCGTCACCGCAGAGGTGCATTCTGATTAAAATACGTTTCCCCCTAAAAGACATCTGCTGCCCGAGAACCATAACTCAGGCTGACAGTAAAGAGAAGCTGTGTGTTTTGTCTGGACGGCAGCGGTATTATTTTAGTCTGCAGAGGAAAGAGACAGGAGTGGGGTCGGTGGCTGAGAGGCTTGTTTGCGCGGGCGCTACTCTTTGAGACTGCTGAATGTTGAAACATTGGGACTTGTCAGGCCATGAGGATGGTTTACATTCCTGGTAAGTGTCCGTCGATCCTGGAATGTGCACATGGAGAGGAGCACATATGGACTGGTAGAAAACAAGCCTGCTTACAATAATACCCACCAAAGAGCTGGTCACTTTGGTGTATGTTTAAAGCGCCTGTCTGTCTCTCAGTATGTCTGTCTGAAAGTCAGCCGGAGAGTCTCGTATATGGAAAAAAAGAGGAGAGGATATGGGCTTTGTGGATAGGGAATTATGTATTGGCATTTGTGGTAATGAATTGTACTACTCAATTCTGCTCAGTAAGCTGTCATATTTGAATCTAGTGAAACAATTTTCAACATTTTATAAAAGTATTTGTAATAGTTTTAGCATTTAATAGTATTTGAGAGCAAAGTGTACCATCACCACTAGTTGAGCCACTTTACCCCAAAACATGTAAAACCATTTTTTATATAAAAAGCCTCTTAAAAACAAAAATAAATAAAATTGTGTGTGTACTTCCTATATATAAAAATACACACTAATATATATATATATATATATATATATATATATATATATATATATATATATATATATATGAACATAGTAAGCGTACCAAAAGAAATGGTTATACAGTTAAAATTAATTAATGTTAAAACAAATTTATATAAAAAAACTCTTAAAAATACACATACACACACACACACACACACACACACACATATATATATATATATATATATATACATATATATATATATATATATATATATATATATATATATATATATATATATATATATATATATATATATACATATATATGTGTGTGTGTGTATATATATATATATATATATATATATATATATATATATATATATATACACACACACATATATACATATATATGTATATATATATATATATGTATGTGTGTGTGTGTGTGTATTTTTAAGAGTTTTTTATATAAATTTGTTTTAACATTAATTAATTTTAACTGTATAACCATTTCTTTTGGTACGCTTACTATGTTGAGCCGCTGACACATTTTACCCCTAAGCCCTGTAGCTGTTATTTTTGGGAAAATGCATAATTTAATAATTTCTTAGACAAATAATAATTAACATATAATTATATAATATTATTTTTGATTATTCGTTTATGTAAATTATTTATATTAATTTAATTTATTATTTTTTAATTATTAAATTTTTTTGACATATAATTCATATTATCTTATAGCATTTACTTTTACATTTACTATTAGCGGAAAAATGTGCAATTTAATATTTTTTTACATTTCAAAATTAACTTAACATTTTTGTAGTTTATTTATTATTTTTTATTTTTGCTAAATTTGTTTGACTTATAATTAATTTTACCTGTATAACATTCACTTTGATTTGCCAAAATAAATAAATAAATAATGAAAAAAAAAAAAAAAAAACTTTTTTTTGGCATCTGTCAAACACAAGCAGTCATTTGTGATGGAAATTTTCCAAATATATGAATGCTATTGAGTTACTGAAATGGCTGAAACTACTTCTCTTTCCACTGTATGGACGATCCACAGCACACATATTTTTCTTCATAAAAAAAAAAAGTGATTTTATATTTGAAATATACCACAAATGAGTCTGTCCCTCCAGGGATCACAGACACAAACGGAGAGTAATATCAGCAAGTGTGTGCTGAGGTTCTTACAGTAAATATAGTCATAACTGCGAATGTAGGTTTATACCCTGCAGAGATTTCACCTCTCGTCGAACAGGCTTACATACACATTATTTTTTCTTGTTATAGTGCAACTGGTTTTCACAGGGTTCTTGAGCCAACTTTAATGCAAATATTGTTTAAACGGTTTCAAAAACATTATAATCATATTTGTGCACCAGTGTTTCCACTTTAAATGATTTTGTCAATAAAATGACAATTAAATATATACCATAAGATTGTAAGAATGTAAATTACAATCAGTTGTTTGGAATGTAATTATAATACTATAATGCATAGAGGAAATTTCTGAGCAAATCTGAGAAACATGTGTAGATGTGTTTAAACCTACTGTAAAGAAACAGAACAGTGAAAGTGACCGGATAGGATCAACACTTGCTAATTTGACATAGTTTTAGCTTGTTTGGTTAATGCAAGAACCAAGTATAACAGCAGGCTTCTTATTGCTGGTCTAATCATAAAGGTAAATTGTGATTTAATGCATTCAAGTGATCCCGCTTCTTTCTCTCTTCCCCAGTGCAAGCGTCTGGAACAAGAAATTCTTCATGTGAAAGAGCCATGCCTTAATTCTGAAAAGAGCACCCGCCACCTGGCCGCCCCTAACAATCGGGAACGAGCGAGCAAGGTAAAGCTCACACGCACCTCCCACGTGGAAAGAAGCCTCTGGAAATGAATGACACAAGCCCTTGGGTTAGCCCGTGCTAGCTTTCACAAAATGCACACATTTTCCAAAACGCACTAGGGGTGTTTGCCAACAACACCATCCTCGAATCCGTCCTTCACCGTACGTGCAGTCCCCCATACGTGCACACGGTGCCCCCGGACCCTTTATCAGCCCGTCATTACACTCTCCACTGTATCATTCATTAACTTCTATTTGCTCTCTGCTGCTCTTGTTTTCCAGCGATTTGCAGCGATAGACTGGCGGCCGTAGGTGTCTGTTTGACAGGGTTTTAGGATGACACAGGCTGGTCAGTGTGCTGCGATGCCTCGCTGCGGGTCTGTCAGGTAGACGCAGGGCAAACACGGGCCTATTTGATTTGCTGTATTTATCTGATGCAGCCAGAGCCCTTGAGTTTAATGCAGAGTGCTGTAAAAGGGCCGTCATTAGATAGAGCTAAGTAAACATGCACTGAGAGAGACTTGGGTGTGCAGGGGGACTGATTTCAGCAGGGGTGCTGAGTCAGGGTCAGACCTTTACGATACAAACACACCGACTAACCTGCATCTTAACTGAATATATTAACGCACTAACTGTGTTTGTTGTAATCATCCGCTTAACCTCATTACCCAGTGCAGTTGTCAGAGGGGAGGTTGAGCTTGTGTTATTATTAGCATTCATGAGTAAAAAATGTTTTATTTGATTAATATCATTGTATTGTTCCTTTTAACCATACAAAGTTTTATTCATCACATACATATCAGTGCAATGGTAGTGAAATAGTCCACCATCTATAAATGGCTGTGCATTGCAAAAAAAATAAGGCTCATGATGGTCAACTACTGATGTTTGTATCTCTGTGTGTGTGTGTGTGTGTGTGTGTGTGTGTGTGTGTGTGTGTGTGTGTGTGTGTATATATATATATATGTGTACAGTATATATGAGTATATATGTATGCATGTATGAGCAGCAAATCAGCATATTAGAATGATTTCTGAAGGATCATGTGACACTGAAGACTGGAGTAATGATGCTGAAAATTCAGCTTTGATCACAGGAATAAATTACTTTAAAAATATATTTAAACAGAAAACAGTTATTTTAATATATGATTTATTGTAATAATATTTCACAATATTACTGTTTTTACTGTATTTTTAATTAAATAAATGCAGCCTTGGTGAGCAGACAAAACTTCTTTTAAAAACATTAAAAATCTTACCAATTCCAAACTTTTGACTGGTAGTGTGTGTATATAATAAATAAATAAATAAATATAAATATATAAATATATATATATATATATACACACACATATATATATATATATATATATATATATACATATACATACAGTATCTCACAGAAGTGAGTACACCCCTCACATTTTTGTAAATATTTTGTTATATCTCAACGATCAAGACGACCACTGCCTTGCTAAAGAAGGTGAGCGTAAAGGTGGACTGGCCAAGCATGTCTCCAGACCTAAACCCTACTGAGCATCTGTGGGGCATCCTCAAACGGAAGGTGGAGGAGCACAGGGTCTCTAACATCCACCAGCTCCGTGATGTCGTCATGGAGGGGTGGAAGAGGACTCCAGTGGCAACCTGTGAAGCTCTGGTGAACTCCATGCCCAAGAGGGTTAAGGCAGTGCTGGAAAATAATGGTGGCCACACAAAATATTGACACTTTGGGCCCAATTTGGATATTTTCACTTAGGGGTGTACTCACTTTTGTGGCCAGCGGTTTAGACATTAATGGCTGTGTGTTGAGTTATTTTGAGGGGACAGCAAATTTACACTGTTATACAAGCTGTACACTCACTACTTATTGTAGCAAAGTGTAATTTCTTCAGTGTTGTCACATGAAAAGATATGATACAAATATTTACAAGGGGGGTGTACTCACTTCTGTTAGATACTATATATATATATAAACTAATTCAAACATCAGTTGTTCGACAATTAAATGTGATAAATGTGATGTAACCTTTTCTGATAGTTTCTCTTTCAGAAAAGTAAATAAATTATTTATAATCTAGATTTGTTATTAACTTCATTATTATTATTATAAAAAGTTTAAAAAATGTAGATAATTTTATAAATAATCAATAATGAATCTAAATATTTTTTAAATTAAATATGTTATTATTAATACATTTTATCTTAATTTATTATTGTTGTTGCTTGTATTATTTTATTAATTACTTAATTTATTCCTAAAGATAAATGTTAAATTACCTTGTTGGTCCTTTAAAAATAAATAAATAAATAAAAATTCAGCCCTGATTTTAAAAAGGTGGTTTAAGGAACTGTATTTCAAATACTTATTTTAGGCTTTTTCTAGGCCAGTAATCACTTTCTTTGATGGTGTAGCCATATGATGAACATTTGTTGTCGGATTCACAGAAACAAACCAATGGTGGCAAAACTGATGATAATGATACTCCAGTTTCATGATATCATAGTTATGATGAGTAACAAATAGATACTGGATTGTTTGTATTTAGATGTGATGATGTGGATTGATTCAACTGTGCCACATGGTGACGATTACCAGTAGATAAAAAAAAAAAAGAATTTATTTATAATCTGGTAAAAAGTCCAGTCTGTCTCCAGGCAAAGCTTTCTGAAGATTTCAAAAAAATTATATTTCACATTTAAGATGGTTCGGCTGATGGCTTATTAAGAAATATATTAAATTTTGTTATTAATGTAGCACTTGGTTTTTCTATAAATCCCCTTAATTATAGATTGACTCCTGGGATTATAGAGCGGGGTTTTTAATTTAAAACGAAATGGGAACAGCTGTCGTAAAATTAGTCAACAGTGCCAGGAACATATCCACAAAACAATTTAAAAATGAACAGGACTTCCACTTATCGATTGACATTTTACTTTTAAGAAAGCCGGAGAAAATCTTCAGGGTGAAAAAAGAGTTGAGTTTAAGATGATGAGCAAAGACTTTCCCTTCTGAAATCTTTATATTTAGCTTTTAGCTCACACTAACTTTCAGGGATTTCATTTGGATGATTAATTTCTAGGTTTTTAATCGACAGACTCTTTAGAGAACGTTAACCAGTGTGCTTTTTATCATGGAATATAATGATGAAAGATAGGACAGTTGTTTTTCTTTTTCTTTTTTTTTTCTTTTCAATTAAGATGGAAATTAGGGGCGTATTTAGAGTTTGTTGTCATTTCATCATCATATTTCAACAGAATAGCAAAGCACCTGCAAAGTGTTTTTTGGCTCATGACTTTTGTCAGTTGATAGCACCCGGGGCTATTCCTTATCCTATCTCTTCAGTCTCATTTTCACCTCAGCATATGTAAAAGAACCTGTTCAGCAACCATCTAAGAGCTTTATTGTGGGTCAGGCTTTGCTATCTTTGTGGTCACCAATTGCCCGCAGTAAAAAATGAACTACAATACAGTCCCCATAACGAAAACAGACTAAATAATGTCTAATAAAATTATAATGCAGACAGAAGGTGTATATAAGGGTGTAATAATTATCAAACACACATTTAATCTGTTTGCATCCTTACCCCTTGTATGTGTGTTTACTAGTTATTATTGTGTTTAATTTGATTATCACTTCAATGCATTTTACTGTTTAAATCTATTCTGCAGAACTTCTCAGATTCTTCCCTCTAAATTTGGCATATGAAATGCAAAATATTTCTGTCAATTCCATCTGGGCCCTTCATTTAAGAAGAATATGTTAATGGAATATCTTGACTATAATGTAAAATGTGTGTGAAAGCAGGTTTGTGTGAACAAATGTTATGGTAATTTCATGAGAAGAAAAGCAAAACCTACTGGGGAATGTCCTGATAGGAAACAAGGTTCATTTAAGGGACAAAAGACTGTTAAACATTTCAGTTAGTCTGTAATATTTAACATAAGCTTACATGAAAATAATAGAGATGCATATATATGTGCGTTTGTTGGCTGGTTTATATGTGCATTTGTTGGCTGGTTTTAGTTTGAAGCATGCAGGACCCTCTAAATGCTGAGTGGGGGATGTGGACGGGATCGCGGGGGCCGTTGTGGAGAGCTCTGCCCTCGCTCCGAACCACCTGTGTTTGCTCTGCAGCTTTTCTCTATGCATTGACAGCAGCGAAGTGATCTCACACGCCTGCTCCTGCCCCCATCACTCTTTTGGCCTTCATCGTTTTATCCAGACCTCACCTTTAACTTCTTCTGCAGGGCCATGGTGATTTCATCTCAGGACTGTTATTTTTCCATATTTATACTAGTGCTGTCACATCGATTAATCGCAATTAATCGCATCTAACATAAAAATTTGTGTTTACATAATATATGTGTGTATATATATTATTATATTTACATATATTATATATGTCTGTGTGTGTATATACATATACACATTTATTTATACACATATGTATATACACACACACATTATGTAAACACAAATTTATTTGTTAGAATGCAATTAATCGATTTGACAGCACTAATTTATACGTATTTCCATATTTTCCGACCTGAAAAGTGTGACCCATATGAACCGGCATCTGTGGGACACCATGTTAGCCAGGGTTCAAAGCTTCAAATGCGAGAAAAAATCGGCATTAAAATGGTGTTGCACACCATTTGCCTGGTAACTTTTTTTTTAATGAATTTTGATAATGCATTGTGATAATGTGATATGGCTTAGTGCAATCATCAAATCACAACGGTTGTGGTGTACTGTAAATTATATAAATATATAGTTGTGCTGCATGTTTCAGAGTAAAGCCAAAGACAGCACCTTGTTCATTTTCACTTTTGATTCACAGTAATTGTACTCTGCAAGTGCTGTGTGTTTGAGTCATTTAGTATTTGCATTTGGGAATGCAACATGCGCCAACCATCTTTCCAAATTCATAATGTCAACAAAGAGAAGCATTAAAGGGTTAGTTCACCCAAAAATGAAAATTCTCTCATTAAGTACCCACCCTCATGTCATTCCAAACCTGTAAGACCTTCGTTCATCTTCAGAACACAAATTAAGATATTTTTGATGAAATCCAAGAACTCTATGAAGCTCTATGGAAAGCAATTTAACCACCACTTTCAAGGTCCAGAAAGGTAGTAAAGACATCGTTAAAACAGTCGACGTGACTGCAGCGGTTCAACCTTAATTTTATGAAGCTTCAAGAATACTTTTTGTGCGCAAAAACAAAACAAAAATAACGACTTAATTCAAGTTCTTCTCTCCTATGTCAGTCTTCTGCGCAGTTGATTTAGTGAATGCAGTGCAGCGCTTCCGTGTTCTATGTCAGAACTAGTGTTGTAGTACTCGAGACCAGTCTTAAGACCATTTTTTGAAGGTCTTGGTCTTGTCTTGGTCTCGGCCGCATTTGGTCTCAGTCTTGTCTTGGTCTCAGACTAAAAGGACTGTTGTCCTTTTACATTGCTGTTACATTGTCTGATTTCTTTGTTAACATCATTAATTTGATTGGATCTAAAACTTCCTGCTTCAAATGCAATCAATAACTTATTTCTAATTTCATTAATTTTGTTACTGTTATGCCGGGTCAGAAATCAACAAGGGACCTCGACTTGCCTTGGTCTTGTCTTGGTCTCAACCCCTCAAAGTCTTGGTCTTGTCTTGTTCTCGACATACACTGGTCTTGGTCTCGGTTTAGGTGGTCTTGACTACAACACTAGTCAGAACACCGGCTCATTATTGGCTGGCTCCTGCGTCATCATCACACGGATGTGTTGTGCTGCTCACGTGAACAGCATCGGCCAATACTGAGCCGGCGTTCAGACGTAGAAAACGGAAGCCTTTACTGTGCTTACTGCGTCACCTGTGCAAGGATAATGACAGGGAAGAGAAGAGATTGTTGAATAATATCGTTATTTTTGTTTTGTTTTTGCACACAAAAAGTATTCTTGTCACTTCATAAAATTAAGATTGAACCACTGCAGTCACGTCAACTGTTTTAACAATGTCTTTAGTATCTTTCTGGGCCTTGACAGTGGTGGTTAAATTGCTGTGTATGGAGGAGTCAGAGAGCTCTCGGATTTCATCAAAAATATCTTCATTTGTGTTCCGGGTGTGGAACGACATGAGGGTGAGTAATTAATGACAGAATTTTCATTTTTGGGTGAACTAACTCTTTAAGGTCTCCCTGCAGGTTTCCACCAAAATAAAATCTCAATGGTTTAGGATTTAAACGAAATTAGGACAACCATTAATGTTAGTATTGTAATTATACTGTTGTTCTGTAAAATAAAATAAAAATAAATTAATGATAATATTAATTAATAACTAACCCATATGGAAATGTACACATGACATTGGACAAATTCATACTAATTAGTCACCAATTTGCCAAAACATAAAATAGTTATAGGCCCTCCTATATGAGCTGATATGTGCCTCTTTTATGATTCTTTTATGGTGCTTTTTAGACTTTGCTAGTCCATGTTTATTGTACTCTTTCGTCCTTTAGAAAAGTCTGAACATTCTGCAAAATAATTCCTTTTGTGTTCCACAGAAGAAAGAAATTCATTCCTTTTTGGAATGACATGAGGGTGAGTAAATTTTTGAGTGAACTGTTCCTTCAACTGATTCTCTGTTTTAGGAGCCATGGCCTAACAGCACAAAAGCTGTAGATATATTGAGCCTAGGTGCTCATGCATTAAAATCTGACCTGGATCATGTCCTGATTCTGTTCCACCTCTAATAAATGATGGTGGGTCCTCATAAAGATTGCATCTCTTTCAGAGCGTGCAATCCTTTAGGGATGTTTTAGTTGTTCAAGGTGTGAGACTTACTGGCGATTTAAAGCCAAGGGCATCAGCTCTGCTGGTTTGTGCTGACTCTGTTACGAGAGAGATTTATGAGTGTGCTCTGCGGAGGAGGGATCTCATGTATTTGGGCTTTTTGTTGTCAGTGTGAGGTGTCTTTTGTCTCTGACCTGTAGAGCTGAATATGTTTGACCAAATATCATCAGGTGAGTCAGGCTCGGAAATAGAAAATGGGTGCGTGTTTTTCACAGGATTAGTCCTTATAATGAAATGGCTGTTGAGTCCAGTTCACATTTGTGTTACATAAGAAAAGAGTTTAATCTTTCACAACAGTTAAATGTTTGCTTAACAGTTTAGCAGAAACTTTGCATTAATTAGATTTTGGACAGAAAAGTGAGTTCTAGAGATGTGTAATCTGACAGCAAACAGTAGAGTATATTTTACACAAGGATTCTTAAAGAAGTACAATTTAGCATACATTTAAAAAGAGTACTTACTACGGAAATAATTTACTTTAAAAGATTATAAGTGTGAACTAACTAACAACTTTATTGTAAACTGAAATATACTTTAATGTAATTTCTATTGAAACTTGTATGTCGTGTATTTAAATATATTTGTAACTCCACATTTGTAATGATGAAGTTGCAACTTAGTACATTTAAAATATATTAACTTTATATATAATATCAAACAGCATACAGTTAAGGTTCATTCACACTAAGGACGATAACTATATAGTTCTAAAAATTGTTCTATAAAATATAAAACAATAGCAGAGTTGACACCACAACTATAACGATAATGGCACAGAGAAATTATATTGTTGGAATCACTTTCAGAACCATTTTGTTCCCACTGATAAACGATAAAAACAGTGACTGGCAATCAGAATCCATTCTGCTTTAAAGAGCTCGAACATTTAAAATGGAAGACGACAAACCTCAGTGCGCACTTAGAATAAATAGAACGTTAACATCCGCTGGTGTGGACACTAATATAGTTATCGTTATAGTTATCTTTATAGTTATTGTTCTTGGTGTGAACGGGCCTTTATAATCAAGTTATCTAACTGTTAGAATTAAGGACGTAAGTACTTTAATGTGCTTTAGTATATTAGTCAACAATCAAAATACAGTAAGTGTACTTCTTTAAAGCATGACAAATTTAAAATGTACTTTAAAGTAAAACTTTAAATTTGAAATTATTACTAAGTGCAGTTTTTAAAAGTGTACTTAAGTGTGTTAAGAAGCACAGTGTGAAAGTGTCTCTTTAAGTACATCTAAGTGGCCTTTTCATTGGTATGATACACAATATATCGGCCACAATATCAGTATCGGCCGATATATGTTCATTTTTAATGTTATCGTTGTCGACCCAGTTTTGGCCGTTATATATTTAAGCAGATAAATAATGGGATAAATCAGCTGAGACACTTCAGATGCGCACAGTATGCAATTATGGTTTGAATTGCTTGAAACATAATTGAAATCACTTCAGAAAGGAAGTGCAACATGTGCAGCGCAAGTCTGTCATATAGGCTACTTAAAATTATAATGAGAACATTATAATTGTGTGCTTGAGACATGGCTTTTAATGGTGAGACATTTGTTTTTTTTAATCAGACTGTCAAAAATTATATAAAAATTTGGATTTAGATTTATCAGCCAATATATCGGTTATCAGCTTTCAAATATAAAGAAGTATCGGTTATCGGTATCGGTGCATCCCTAATTATATTATCTACATATAATACTACAGTTTTTCAAAAATCTACTCTTAAGATTTGAAGTACACATTAAGTACAATTAAGTGCACTTTTTTACATGGGTTTAGCTGCCATTTAAAGGTGCCTATGCACTTTTTTCCCCTTTGGTACATGTATAAGGTTAGTAAGAAAATGTAGCATTGCCATTTTCACCGCCTGTTTTGGTTACTGTACATCTAAGACTTCTAAATTAAAATGTTCCATGTTATGGTTAACTAACATTTGCGTAATGGTATCGTTCACATTGTTGTTCATCAGGGCAGGCCAATGTGCTGAATACAGAGTAGGGGTTGAAATGTAAATTTGGGCGGTCATATGTTAATGTGGTTATTGCCATGAAGTCATAACCATGACTTGTTTTTGCGATTTAGATTTCATAAATGGTCTGAATAGAATTTTATTGTATATTTCTTTCAATAGAGCAAGAAAAATCCTGTTTTCCGTGATAAGTCCCATCTAACATTTTGCAAAACCACTTAGAAGAGCCAGCGTTCTGTGACCTCTGACATGATACGGGCCGTGCTGCTTTAAATGAGCTTCAGTCAGCGACGGAGCGGACTGTGACACCGCTGATAACCTCCATCACATCCTCCTCTCCCCACTGGGTCAGAAAGGCCACGACCAGCCCACCTCTGCCCCACCAAACGCTCGCTCATAAAGGTCAAGGCTGCGACCCTCCTTTGCAGGGCTTAATCTCTACAGGTTAACACGTTACTCTGGGAACCTAATTTGGATAATATTGTAATGAATGCTGATAAAATACATAAGATTAAAAGAATTGCGCTTTGAAGTCGAGCTCCCCTCCCTGTTGGAGAAAAGTACATATTGACTTTAGAGGTTTGAGGCTTTTTGATGTTCTCTTTGACTTGCGAGACCTGCACTCCAGTAATTAGAATGATTGGGGCCGTACCAGCGGAAGCTGCATGTGCTTATGGGTAAAAGTGTTTCGGGGATTTAAATGCATCGCCGTTCGAGTCATAGGCCGGTTTCCGTTGCAGCCATGCGTTGTGGTAAGAAAGCACGCAGACTTATCTGTAGCATGCAAAGATTGTATTTGCATTTGTGTCTTTAGCCTGCAGTTGAAGATTTTTTTTATCATAGGCCGCATCAAAGGCGCATAACGGTGCACTGTGCCCACGTTGCAGTAAAGCATTGCTGGTTGATTTTAGTATAAAAGAAACTCCCATAGAAGCAATTCAGTAAGATGAAACCTTTAAAACTTTATCACAGTTCACGAAACACCCCAAAGATAAGGCACGGACAGCATTCCTGTGTTTCTGAAGAAAACTTCTGAAATTTCAAGCCTATCAATGACACACCTCAATTTATCCTACCCCAGAATATGGCAAAAGTTACTATAGAGTCATTCATCTCTAGTGCTTATGATAACACCAAGTCTTGCATTCATTTAAATGAATAGTTCAACAAAGAAATATAAATATTGTAATTATTTACTCACCATTGTGTCATTCCAAACCTGCATGTCTTTATTCTGTGGAACACAATAGGAGACTATTTGATGAATGTGCTCTATGTTTCAGGTTTTTTGAAGTTGTCTGAAGAACAGACCATAATTTTCCTCAAAATCTATTTTCACATTCATCTTGACTGAAGGGGGCAGGATAATACGGGTGAGGGGGCGAATTTTAATGATGAAATAGAATGGACTTTTAGGCTTTCTAGCATTAATATTAGGCTGCTATAGAGCATTTTAGATAAGGACCATCTGTTTCACAGTCACATTTATGTATTAACCTTTCACGTATTATTTCACGTATTAACCTACTAACTTCCCGTGCCACAAAGAATGCATGGTAACTTGTTTGTATTCATGGAAAAACTGCTGAAATTGTGTATCTACAGTAAGACATACAATATCTGGTGGTCTAAAACATTTCATGATATCAATGAGTAGAATTTTCAAATATGTTGGCCTTTTGTTTAATGTAAAATTATTCAATGCTCTGTATTTGCTCAGTAGCTTTTAGTTTAATAATTGTAGTAGCGACAGTTTTGTTTATTGTCCGACAAAAACATGAATGGGCCACATAGTTAATTTTAAAAAGTTAATTTTAAAAGTAATGCATTACAATATTGCGATACTCCCTAAAAAAAAGTAACTAATTGCGTTACTTTGTTACTTTTTATAAAAAGTAATGCGTTACATCACTTTTGCATTACTTTTTCTCACTTGGGCTGGGCTGGGCTTGCTTGCTTGTTTTTTAAGAACAAAAAGTTATATTTTTGGCAAATGTAAAAGCCCTTTCACACCAAAAGTGAAATTAATAAGCCTCAGGCTGAAGGAAATGCATATTTATGACTGTACAGTAGAGGGCACAACTCAAACAAACCTTTCAGCAGCAAAGACATTGGTTAAAGGGATAGTTCACCCAAAAATGAAAATTTGATGTTTATCTGCTTACCCCCAGGGCATCCAAGATGTAGGTGACTTTGTTTCTTCAGTAGAACACAAATGATGATTTTTAACTCCAACCAGTTGCAGTCTGTCAGTCGTATAATGCATGTCAATGGAAACACAATCTATAAGAGTCAAAAAAACATGCACAGACAAATCCAAATTAAACCCTGCGGCTCGTGACGACACATTGATGTCCTAAGACACGAAACGATCGGTTTGTGCGAGAAACCGAACAGTATTTATATCATTTTTTACCTCTAATACACCACTATGTCCAAGTGAACTATCCCTTTATTAAAGTGAGATTAAATACATAAAGAATATTTGTTTAATTTAATATAGTTAATTACTGCAGATTTGCCTAAAATTCTGAGATTGCATGTTTTTATTAATTTTGAAGAATACTGAATGTTTTCATGCAAGTGAGATAAGTAAATTCATGTTTACATTTAGTCTAGAACTACAATAAGCATCATGTTCACACAGCGCACACAACACCTCTGCACTTTATTTCTCTCAACATCCTGTCAGTCAATAAATGTAAAAAAGTAACTTGCGTTACTTATGTGAAAAAGTAACTTATATAATATTTTCTTGTAAATTGAAAAAGTAATCTGATTACATAACTCAAGTTACTTGTAATGCTTTACTCCCAACACTGGTTGAAATTGCTAGTAAATTTTAAAAAACAATTATGAAATGAAATTACAAAGAAACAGCAAGTGACACATTAAACATGAACTATTGAAGTTGAAAAACTGAAAATGTGTGTTTTTTTTTTTTTTGTAAAATGTACTTCAATAATCTTTTATTTACAACTTTGAAATCATTTTTTTTTTTACCATGTTTGGAAAAACATTAGGATAAGTAAATGACAGATTTTTCATTTTTGTGTAAACTGCTGCTTTAACAGAAAAAGGGCATGTTGAACCTCCATCTTTCTGTTTTAAACCCCTCTCTTGTCTTTTCCTCTCTGTTTATCTCTCCCCAACTCTCCCTGTCTTTGTCCTTTGTCTTTGTCTGTCTCTCAGGGAGTATATTGCAGGACTTTACAGTAGCGCAGGTTGTCATGTTTGTTTAGACAGTCTCCATTGTGTCTGTCTCCTCACCCAGCTGTTGAAAGGATGAGCCCATCAATACATCTGTTTCAACGGCAGGTCATTAGCAAGGGCTTTATTGTGCCACAGGTTTAGGCACTGAGAGGTAGGGGACAGTGTTTACCCGGCCTTCCCCACACCCACCGGCTCAGGGATCCCTCAGTCTCATGACACACCGATGCTGAGTAGGTGCTGAGTTAGAAGACAATAGAGTAAATTGGATCCCCCTCAGAGTTTCTCCTTGTGTGCACACGAATGAACGAACGAATGAAGTTCAGTTGGAGTTCAGATGGTTATCTGTCTGACATTGGCGATAAATAAAAGCTAATTAAATCTTTAGACCCATATGCTTTATGTATCAGTAGAAGGAGAAACCTTTCTGTAGAAGAAGACAATTTATGTTAATGTTCACCATAGCTCCCTCATGGCACTGCTGTTATGAATTGCATTTCAGACACATTTTGTGTGAAACTGAGCTTGGATAGCTTGCTTTTGCTCTCACGTACTGATGAAAGCACAATGCATGTGACTTTTTTAGTTTATCTGGTTTGATTCCTTGCTGTTAAAGTAGTATTTGTATTTTTGTATCAGCCAGGTCAATAAATCGTCAAATATTCAGACGTTTTTTGGACTCAGCACTGGCAAAAAATCATGTCCACTTGGCTAAATAATTTTAATAGTTTACTAGTTTTACAAAAATATTTTTTGTAAATAAATTTTATGTATTAAGTTATTTTTTAATGTTTTTTATTTGTGCGTTATTTCTTTTCATTTTTTTTATTTTAGTAGTATTTTTATTGTTTTTAATTTGTATTTATTTTTTTATTTAGTTATTATCTACGGAGCCCCGCACATGACATGCAAGAAAAAAAAATAAATCGTGTGCACGATTTACTAATTCGTTCCCTAGATTTACTAATTCGCGCGCACGATTTACTATTTCGTTCCCTCGATTTAAAAAAATCATGCACGAATTAGTAAATCGAGGGAACGCATTAATAAATCGTGCGCATGATTTAGCATACTATTTTTTTCCTGCATGTCATGTCTGGGGTTCCGTAATTATCTCCTAGTGGAATTCTTTGTGCTTCTTGGAGGTTTAGTTAGTAGGCGATAAAGTGAATAATTAATAAACATTATGTATTCAGTTCAACAATTTTTATTTATGCATTTTTATTTTTTTATTTTATTTTGCTATTGGTAAAACCTATATCGGCTGTACTCTAGTTCTTCTCTATTTCTTTTTGTTTATTAAAGGTTTAGCTTTGTCATTTGAGCTGTCCATACATGAACAGTGTGGTGTAAGAGAGCTTTATATGATCTGACATGCATTTCTTCAATCTCTACAGCTTGAGGAGGAGCTTCAGGAAGCCCAGAGAGAACGGGATAAAGCCCTGGTGCTCAGTCACACACTGGAAGAAGAGCTACAAACCTTACGGAGGTATCACAAGTGAACCACCTCACCTTACTCTTCACAGTAACAACTCCTTAAATGACTCATTTGATGCATTTTACAGTTTGTTTGAGTTGTGGTGGAACATGAACCTGCTTTGACATGCCTTAAGTGTTTAGTGAACTTGCAAATAAACAGAGGTGCAGGACGAGGTGTTCTGAAGGATTGTAATAATTCAGGTAATGGATAATATGTTGATGTCAGTGCAGGAATTAGGGGAAAACCTTTGCATTGCATTCCAGAGGTGAGGAATGAGGCAGGCTTTGTTTTAGAGGTGGTCCAGTCCATCAACACTGGATTCTGGAGGTTTATGCATGTCACAAAACCGTAATTTCATATAGCCAGACTAGTTTGTTCCCAGAAGCATTCATTGTTGCAGCCTGGGATCTTGTAAATGGTGTGCAGACTTTGAAGCTACATGTACCGTTGTTCTCCTAGGCACATTAGTCAACAGTGTAAAGGCCCCGATATACTCGCAGATAAGTTCTTTTTCCTTCTTCACTTGGTGTAAAAAGATGTTTGAAAGCAGTATACTGTTATCGAACATCCTGACACTGTCCATGCTGCTGAGAGTGGCGTTAAGATGAATATGTAAATATGTGCTGCACGCTTTCCTCTCAATAACAAAATAAAAAACAACAAAAAACATAGCTGCGAGCAGCAATTATCGGGGTTCAAGCCCTTTAAGGCCTTTACGCACATGCTTAAAAAGGTATTATGTTTTAATTATCAAGCCTGTAACCATCTTGATCATAGATGGAAAAGACCATTTACAGCAAATACAGGCAATTTACCATAGAAAATATATAGATTTTAAAGCTTTTTAACAGTTATTGAGGTTGAGCCAAAATCCTAGGACTAGCTCGCCTAAGTTGGTTTTTGAAATAATCTCCAATATTTAACGAACGAGGCGGTCCTAGAGGCAAAATTGTTCAGAATGAGGAGTTCTACCATGTGGTACGAATGTCGTGGGCGTGCGCGAAAAATTGCATGATACACAATCCTTTACGCACTTGAAAAACACGAAGGCGCCCCCTGGTGGCCGATTTCTTTCGAATGTCTCACAGGCCTCTAGGGCCGTGAGTCAAACAGACCCAGGGAATTTCGTTCCAATTGGCCTCCGTTAACATTGTCTGATAGCTGCTCACAATTCAGTGGCCGATGACGGATGTTTTTTGAGATGCTTCATTGTCCTCATAGACCATCATGGCACCACGGACGAAGACACTGCATGCCAATTTTCAAGTCAATCGGTGGGTGAAGTAGTTATAGCCATTTTCATGTTTTTTTTCCTGTTATAGCCCTACCAAGTGGCCATTTGCTGCATCCTTTTTCACGCGACCACAGAATGAGCTCTTATATAGGTGTGCGGATTTTTGTGAAAATATCTCATTCCATTCATGAGTTATAGCCATTTTAGTAAAAGTGGCTCCACCCACTTTGAACATTTTGGAGGCCCTTAGGGGCCGTGAATCAGAATTTCAACTTTTTTTTTGATAACTATTGACAATCAGAATCAGAGAATGCTGATCCTTGGAAATTTTAACAATTACAATAGGTTTTCAGCACTACGCGCTTGAACCCCTAATGAAAGTGGTGAGAAAACAGCAGTTAAGAAAGCATGTCATCATAGCAATGCAGGTATGCTTGCACAAGCTCTGCAATTCAGCACTCCAGTCATGTCGCGTTTATTTATATAGCACTTTATACAACAGATTGCTTTAAATCAAGCAGTTGTACACTATAAAACATGAAAAACAGTGTCGCTTTCAGTTAGAAGTATAACTTCAGTTTCTATTAAAAAGCAGTTCTCCAATGTGTTCATGTTCATACTCATGTCCGACTTTGACGAACTGAACAAAAGAAATTAACCGAGGAATATTTCCATGTCAAAGAAGGCGGAGCCTTAGAACCACACGCACCTATTATGGACCAATGGTAGTATGAAAGTGTTCACCAGCCCAAATGAACTTCGTTTTGACCTGATTTTGTTCAAAATGATGTCATACCAGTTTGTTCTTTGATTTTGCTTAAGGTATATCAGGGTTTTAAACCTTCTTTTACCTGTCGAACTCCTTCTTTAGGTCGTTTATTTGACAATTAGCTGTAGAACGGCTGGAATGTTGATAAAGTGGTTTTTAATCGCAAAACTTGCATAATTAAAATAGATCCTTTTTGCATGTCACTCATCTAACCTAACATCATGTGCTTCTGATTGAAGCAGAAAGCATGCATCATGCACTTAGTCTGATCACCGTCCAGTTTTATAACAGATTATGAACATTGAAACTGGCTTTTATGTGTTTTGTTTACTTTGTCCAGGGAAAAATAAATCGCTCGAGTTGAGTGCAGTGAGTCATTAGATTACCGCAAACCCATGTTCTCAAGGATTGGAGCGTTCGTGAAGTTATGATCTCGAGCCATGTCTCCTGCAGACGCTGTCAGAGGTCCGTCCATATTGAGACTCTCGTAGCTGTTTTGCTAGAGCGCAAAAGCCTCCAGAGGTACCGACCGCAAACGTTTCAGCACCACCTAACATCTGATTGTTTTGGCCTGCGAGTTGAACTCTGTGCTTATTTAAGGTTTTATTCAAAATGATAGTCAGGGTCTTAAATAACCAAACTAAACTGTTCCCAGTGGTCGTGATGGACTACCGCAGACCCACCCTCCCCGGTTCTTGTCTTGCTGCCAGAGGGCTTGTTTGCTTTACTTGGGGTTTATCTGTCAGTGAGGACGGCTTTGATAGATGATATGGAGTAAATACATTTGGCTCATAAACTGGTCGTGCTGGTTAAGTGAGCTGCGTCCGGTTTCATCGAGATGTACATCCGTGTGTATCAAGGACTTTCCATTTGCATTCGTCACATCTTATTAGATCCCCTCCACATCTCATTGAGCATGATTGGTTTTACCCCCTGATCATGCCATAGGAGAGCTTTCGGCAACAATTTAAAATGGTTCATGTAGGTTTAGTTCATTACAGCGTTTATTAATCTCACTTAATGTTAATTAATATATATACATTTTTAACATTTCAGAGATATACATATACATTTTTAACATTTCAAATAAATTAACATTAATCAATGTTTTATGGACAAACATGAATTACCAATGAGCAATTGTAGATTTCTGTTCAAAAGTTTGGGTTCGTTAAGATTTTTAATGTTGTCTCTTCTGCTCACCAAGGCTGCGTTTATTTAATGAAAAATACACTAAAGCAGTAATATTATAAAATCTTTTTTACAATTTAAAAAGTATATTTTCCCATTTAATACATTTTAATAAATTTTCAAGAAAAATTTCTTCTTATTATCAATGTTGAAAATAGTTGTGCTGTTTAATATTTGTGTAGAAACCAGATTAATTGAGGAATAGAATGCATTAGCTTGAAATGGACCTAATGCATTAACTAATATTAACAAATTGAACCATAAAGTGCTACCAAAGAACTATTCTCTAATTCTTTAGAAATTATCTGGAAACTAATTTGCTTATCTGCATAATCTGTTAATGTTCTGAGCAACTCTTTAATCTCCAAAGAATCAAATATACCTCATTTGGTGTGTATATGGTGCTCAACTGAGGATCTACGAACCTTTCTCAGTTTGGTGCTATACACTCCCAAACTCACTTAATCTGAGAAGAGAGTTCTCACTCTTGTAGTCTTTTCTGTCTGTCCCAGCAGGAGAAGGATAAGGAACACATTGTATTTCCCCAGACAATCTGCATTGTGTGAGCGTCAGGGTGTCCAGCGCTGGTCTGCAGCCCCTGCCAATGTGGTTTCAGTGCTGAACCTTTAAAAGGAGAATCCTCCAGGCCCAACAAAGGCCAGAGTATGGCTGCGTGTGTTTGCTCTCAGGATTGCCCGACCACCTCCATTGTGTCTTTTAGGATAACAGACAGTCTATGTCACATGAAAGGGCAGTGAACAGATGAGAGAGAGAGAATGGGGTGGTAGAAAAAAATGTCTGCGGTGTGAACCTCGGGCTCTGATAGAACAGGCTCCGAATAGTGTAACGCTCCCTGCTGATAAAGAGAAACACTTAGGCAATTTTGTTCACTTGGGGTGGGTTGTTTTAATAGGTTATCATTGGCCGGCCGTTGAAGGAGAGGTTAGACTGTGAGTTTGAGGTGCTTTGTTTGAGCGTCAGCCAGGAAGGAGGCAGCGCTGTATAGACGTGTATTAACACCGCAGGTCCCCATACGACCCAACTCCCCAGTGATCACTCATTATCACACATGCTAACAGCTCGACCTGTCAACAGCTCAATAGTCATTAGCAGATACAACGTACACATACATGAGCTCTCTTTTCCAATACTCTTTTACTATACTGCAAGCCAAAGAGCTCAATTTTTTTATTTTTTTTTGGGGGGGGGTTATTCACATGACCTTTTAAATGTGACCCACTGGTCTGAATAGCCAAATTAATGGTACTAAACTGACCTGTATGCATAAAACAACTTACTTCAATATGTTCATCAAAACATCAATACAAATATCAACACATTTCATAATATCATTTAATATGATATATTATTTATGAAGTTAGAAGAAATTCATAAATCAATTGCCTCCTATTGTTTATGCAAATATGTATTGCATTATATACTATTATATGGTCATATATTATAAAATATTTTTATAGTGTTTATATTTTCTAATGTATTTTGTAGAATTTTTTTTATCATTATAAATTATAAATATATATATATATTAATGTAATTTATTCCTATGATAGCTAAGGGCAATTTTCAGCACCATTACTCCAGTCGTCAATGTCACATGATCCTTCAGAAATGATTCTATGCTAATTTGCTGAATATTAGAAACTTTTTTATTATTATTATCAATGTTGAAAACGGTTAATATTAATAAACTACTTAATATTTTTATGGAAACAGTAATATTTTTTTCAGGATGCTTTGATGAATAGAAAGTTAAAAAACAGCGTTTATTTGAAATAGAATTCATTCAATTTAATCCTTCATTGCAGAATAAAAGTATTAATTTATTTAAAACAAAAAAATCTTACTGTCCCCAAACTTTTGAACGGTGTACATGCATGTATAAAAAATGATTTGTGCCACATTCTACTGCGGAGTCTCTCTTTCATTTTATTTAATATTTATGTTTATTATTAACTTTATGAGGTATTATATACTGTATGAGGTAACATAGTAGCAAGTTGTCTGATCTTTACAGAGATTTCTAATCATTCATCTCTCAGCGAACTGATTATTTATCAGTGGCATTTATTTCCATTCTTCTTATGTTTTCCCCCTTTTCGTTCAAACCCCCGCCGATTGGGCTGAAATGACTTATTTCTAAGAAATCCTTGGATGTTGATAACACCAGTAGTTATGCCACATTGCTAGATGGAAACTTTGAATTTATGTGATATTTATAACGCCTGTGGCATTAACAGACTTTATCCCCAAAACAGAGCAAACTGCAGCCTCTGCATTAGCCGTCTTCGCCGTTCTGTGCAGCAAAATACATTTTGTAGATTGCATAGAACCCCTCCCGGCAAGCAGTGGCTCCTTTATCCAAACGCACAGCAGCGTTCCTGCCCAGGCTCAGCGCAAGAAATTCTCTTTTTTCATTAAGGAATGATCACAACTTTGTTGTTTTTGTTCGCCATTGGGTGTGGTCTCATATTTTTGTATTCTATTGAAGGAACAAGAGGTGTAGAAACTACCACGGCCTTTATCAGCAGCTGTCAGCATGAGTGATTGGTGTAAGGAATAGTTGACTGTGGGATGTGGTTGGTAGTTAGTTTATATCCACTACAGGTTGCCATAGACACCTGTCAGTAGAATGTCTGTCTCTGTCTTAGCTGCGGTCTCTATGTTCTTTTTTGCCTGTAGATAAATGCTCTCTATTAAAAGGGTATTTTACATTTCCCATCTGATAGCATTTTGTGGCAGTGTTAATGTTTAACTGGCCTGTAGAGTTAGAGGACAGGTTCGTTGGGATCCCTCCCCTGTGATCAGGTATCTTACGGTTCTGGTTAATGTTTAACATTACTGCTCGGATTACCTGTCTGGCGGCCTTTATAACTAGAGCAACACACACTGTGTTAAACAAGCAGCATACTGTGTTTGGTTGAATAAATTGAATAGATTTTAACGGAATTTACAAGTATTTATTTGATTAGTCACTATTACTTTTGCTCATACACTGTAAAAAAAAGTTTTTTGTCAAAGTTGTTAATAAGAAAATACAATTTCAGTCTTTCTACTTCAAAATTTCATTTCATTCAATGTGTTACTTGCCATTTCTTTGTAAATAATTGATTTAAATTTAGAAAAAAATACTAGCAATTTCTGAGTGAAACTTTCTGCACCATTCTTTTAGTGTACTTAAGATTACTGAAATAAACAAACCCCTAATCTCGTGAATGAAACCTCAAAATTTTGCCATTTATTCAGACTTATTCAGACTGATTTTCACCTGGCGGACAATAAAACAGCTGAAATAAAATCCCATAGACTTAAATTGAAGGTGCGACCTGATCCATTTCATGGAGACGTTTGATTAAGACAATAAACAACCACCTAGAATTGGCCTAGCAACCACCTACACCACCTTACCAACTACAGAGCAACACCCTAGCAACCACCCTCAACATTCTAGAATCATGGTGGTGAGCAGAGCTGCACGATTCTAGATAAAATGAGAATCATGATTTTTTTTTTGGTTTCAAATAGAGATCACGATTCTCCCACGATTCTGAATATAAAACTAAACAAAAATAACATGTAATTTACTATAGGTTCTGACAAAATATTAATTGCTGGAAAAATGTTTATGTTAATTTGAATGAATTATTTAAAAAAAAAATGAATTAAATGACTCATTAATAAATACTTGTTTCATTACTGGATGAATCAGTGTTTTTGAACAAATCTTTTGAATGAATGATTCAATGACAAATACAAATTTTTTTAACAGTCACTTGGCATAAGATGTAATTGATACAACCGTTATTTGAAGCGCCAAGTTCGTTTCAAAAGGTAGTTTGCTCTATTTTGATCACTAGACATCAGTGTTTATATCCTAACTTTAAACTTATATTTCGGTACTTATGTGATAATTTGAATATTTGTAACAGAAATAACTACTGTGTGGTTCAAAACTGCTCTCTCTGGCTCAGCGGCAGCACAAACACAGATTTGAATGTTCCGGTATGATTTTGTCAATGGTTTAAAAGATGCAGATGAATCATTGTCATTAATAAAATAAGATTGCGTGGGTGTTTGATTCGATATTGCAATCTTTTTTTCAATTGATCGTGCAGCTCTAGCGGCGAGTTCTGCATGTGCAAGCAGCACATTTTTTGGTACTTTGCAAGTATTTCAGTTTTATTGAACTTCTATCAACAGACAGTCCTTGAGTTGTGTTTTTAACTAATATAACAAGTGTTGGGGGTAACACATTACAAGTAATGTGAGTTGTGTAATCAGATTACTTTTTTCAAGAAACAAGTAAAGTAACATGTTACTTATAAATTTACAACAAAATATCTGAGTTACTTTTTCAAGTAAGTAATGCAAGTTACTTTGTTTTCCCATTTATTAACTGACAGCTCTCCTGTCCCTATGATGAGAGAAATCGTGAGTAAGTGCTGAGGCGTTGTGTGCACTGTGTAAACATGATGCTTATTGTAGTTCTAGAAATGTGAACATGAATTTACTCAACTCACTTGCACAAAAACAGATTCAATGTTCCACAAAATGAAGAAAAACAGTGAAATGCAAACTCAGAATATTATGTAAACCTGCAATAATTAAATTTGTTCAATAACACAAATATACTTTATGTATTTAATCTCACTTTATTAACCAATGTCTTTGCTGCTGACCTTCGATGATTCAATTCAACCATATACAATAAGCAAAAATGACTTCAGATAAACATCACATTTGTGTTTCTTTTTTTTTTTTTTATTGCTGAAGTAAGAGTGTGAACTTTCTTCTCCTGTGTCATGTCACTTTTAGTGTGAAAGGGCCTTTACATTTGCCTGTTTTTGTCATTATAAACAAACAAGCAAGCCCAGCCTAGGTGGAAAAAAAGTTACAACGCATTACTTTCCATAAAAAGCAATTGGTTATTGTTAGGGAGTAACTTAATATTGAATATAACAAAGTAAAAGGCATGTAGTATCATCACGCATAATTTCACACATCCATCACACCTTCTATTCAGTAAACTGAGACAGGTTGAGTTTATGTGGCTATTTATGTAACTCCATCATACTGGCATCTCAGTTCTCTGATCAGAGCAGGAACGTCATATATCCAACTATAATGATTCTCATAAAGTGGGGGCCAGGATGGAAAGCCATGTAGCGGAGAACCGGTTGTGTGTGTGAAGGGGTAGGCGGGCTTAGATAAGATAATCCATAGTGTGGCAATGCTTCTCTGCCCTTGTTTGTCACTGTCATTGGACCTTTGTACCCAATATGTTTGCATTTAATTAAACAAAGCACACAACTTTACATCACTTTCTCGACCATCAATAACGCATCAGAATTGATTACCTCCTGCCTTAAAAACAGAAGAAAAAAAAATAAAGGAAGAACCTGACATGGAAGAATTAATTAGCAAGACTGAATGAGTAATATGACTGTAGGGCAACAGCTCACACGCACATTGGCTAAGCTAAAAGACAAAAGCTACTGCCAATCAAACAGGATGTCTCTGTCACTATAGACACATGCCGGCATGCGAGCCAGACAGACGTTTTGTATTGTCGGCTAATCGGGGCATTGTACCAAAAGCATTGTTTCCCTAGCTAATATGAATGCCCACTTAATAGCGCTGTGGTTTTCTGTATGTCTGTGGTCGCAGGTGAGCGCGGTGTACCTGTCTGCATTATAAAAGCCATTCATCTTGTTTCTGCTTGAATGAAAAGGGGAGCAGGTGTTATCATTATTTAGACCTGATATTGACATCCCCGTGCTCTCTGTGTCATTTTAAAGCATATTATTCCTCTGCAGTTTGTTGACAGCTGTTTTTAAGCACAGAAAATTATTTCTGTCTTGCGACTTGTGGAGGTGAGGCGAAATTACTTTTCGTTTGACAGACAATCAAATCTCTTAGATGTACAGTAAGTAACTACATAGCAGCCAAGGAAGTCTATAATACCTGGAGAAATTTGTCTGGTAGCATTTCTATTCATCACAATGGCAATTGTTTGGCTGGCACATGCAGCTCTGAAAGCACACAACCCGCATGCTGCCATCTTTGGCGTAAAAGTTCTGGGCATTTTTTTTTTTTTTTTTGTGCACCATTACCTGAACCGTAAATGATATGTGCAAATATTGCGGGCAACAATCTACCTTTGTGGTGGCATTGTTTTGCACAGGCAAGCACCGTTATATTTTCATTAGAAATGTTTATTTATTCCTCAAAACGTCTCTTTTCTCAAGAGGTTGATTTGTTTTATGTTAGCTTAATGTGGCATTTCAGCATTGACAGATTGAGGGTTTCCTTGGCACAATCTACACTCATGTTCGTTAGTTGGACTGATATTTATCTCTCATCCTTTACCTCCACCCCTCCGTTTTTAGTTTGACCTTCGTTATTTCACGCCTTGTTGAAAAACACCTGTCTGAATTTCACCTCCAGTTGGATGCAGCGCTGTGAGAGCGCTAATGTATTCCGCTGACATTCCAAGGAATTATTAGCCCCAGATATTGTTTCTTGTACTGACATTCCGTTTGAATATTAGATGTGTCTGTTGATATAGAGCTAGGATTCCACACCTCCGGGTAAACTGCAAGCATGCTTTCTGTGTCTGGGTCAAGTTTCATGCTTGTGTTAGAAATTTGACCATTGGCATTTCTTCTCCTGGTTTATGAA
This sequence comes from Hypophthalmichthys molitrix, assembly GCA_037950675.1. Lineage (NCBI taxonomy): Eukaryota > Metazoa > Chordata > Actinopteri > Cypriniformes > Xenocyprididae > Hypophthalmichthys > Hypophthalmichthys molitrix. The sequence continues at coordinate 13,791,309 of CM075508.1, forward strand.
ACATGAGCTTGATGCTACACCGTCACTCAGCCGTTATATTGTTCTTGTAATTTTGATGATTGTCTTTCCCGAAGAACTATTGAAGTTTGTGATGGATAACAAAGATATGTAGTTATTTCTTTTTTATATGGATTAAAATTGTTATTACCTGGAAGTAAACACTCACAAATTCAGTTAATATTAGTTAACTTAATATTATTTAATGCATAAACAATCAAACTATTTTGGCCCTGCATTTGTCAGAATGTTTGTTTTGTTGATAAAATGTAGATGAATGATTTATTTTACTGTTTATGGTTTAGGTTAAAGCTTGGCCTATGCATAATCTGTGCACTTTTTCACATTTTTTACACTAAGTGTAGGGGAAATTGTGCAGACTTCTGCTTAAAGGGATAGGTCACCCAAAAATGAAAATTACCCCATGATTTCCTCACCCTCAAGCCATCCTAGGTGTATATGACTATCTTCTTTCAGACGAACACAATCAGAGATATATTTAAAAAAATATCCTTAGTCCTCCAAGGTTTATAATGGCTGTGAATGGCTGCCCAAATTTTAAAGACAAAAAAAATGAAAAAATAAATCCATACGACTCCAGGGGATTAATAAAGGCCTTCTGAAGCGAACCGATTGTGTTCGTCTGAAAGAAGATAGTCATATACAACTAGGATGGCTTGAGGGTGAGGAAATCATGGGATAATTTTCATTTTTGAGTGAACTATCCCTTTAAAGGGGCTATACTGTATGTAGAAACCAGAAACCCTTGTTACTAGCGACACCAGTGGCCATTAATTGAACAGCAGCTTATTGCTCGCACTCATGAACATGTAAGGACTGAACGTGATTCAGTGCCCCTATATGCTCACTTTTCCGTTCTTCGCTAAGTAGTAAAAAGAAGTTGGAAATACCTTTGCAGTGATGTACTGTTAACGAACAACCCGACACCATCCACGCTGCTGAGAGCGACGTTTAGATGAAAATGTAAATATGTGTCTTGCCGTTTCCTTTTCAATAACAAAATAAACACAACAAAAATGACAGAAGTGAGAAAACAGCAGGTAATAAAGCATCTGATCATAGTCATGTGGATATGTTTGCACAAGCTCTGCAATTCACCAGCATCATGATGGCAGATGAGCCATCCATCTATTTTTATGCACATATTGGGATATCACATAAAAAAAACACTGGATGGAAACGTCAAGATGTGCATACATTCCAAAAATGAGCATAAAAAAATTTGTTAATAATAGTCAAACTTATTTCTGAGGCACAAGTAATGTATTTTATCCGAAAATTATTATATATACAGTGGCTTCTAGCAACTTACATTTTTCTTAGTGATATTTAGCGGCAGTTTATGAGGAAGTGATGATTTTGTTCTCTTCGACTCACTGGATGGAAACAGTGCTTTTTTTGGAAATGTTTTATGCGATATTTCAAATTTGCGCACAAGTTAAAGGTGCGGTATGTAGGAATGACACCCAGTGGTCGAAATAGGTACTGCAATCCAAATTCAAAATATTGTGTGCCTCGCCCCCTCCTTCAAAGACGTGGGTTCATAGAGATTTCTAATCTTCATAGAGATTTTTAGATGGATGCAGAGGCTTTTTAGGTCGGGTAGAATCTGCAGTTCTCTGACCCAGTTTGTTTGCTGGTTTCCATGGCTGCAATATCGCCAACTGGCAAACTGTGATGTCGAAATACTATTGGATAAACTGGCAACATGCGGTTTCGCACAGACCAAAACAAAGACAGACATTCCGACATGGAATGCACATTTCAAAGTAGAATATCTGGCTGTATCATTGTTTTTCTGAGAAACAAGTAGGTGAACTTAGCATGTTTCCTAAATATCTGCAAACATATTGGGGTATTTTTATGCTTTATTAAAGTGAAAATCTTACATATAGCACCTTTAAATTCGCAACTTTGGATGGATAGTTTGATTATAAAGTATTTTTCAGACTATAGACTCCTATAGATCTGGCTATGTGAGACTTTGAATTAATCCCTTTTCTTTGCATGACACATTGACATTACAGTACAGAATGGCTCTTTCAGCATTTTCCTGAACATTTTATAAGCATTCGTTTCATGTGTCATTGAACAGAAGAGAGTCTGTTCATGAACATAAAAGTCAGTCTACAGGCTTTCATAGACAACCTAGGAAGTCGGAGAAGGTTTCGCTTTTTAAGTTTCATTACAAGCTGTACACACATTGACAATACAAAAAGCGTTTAATACATGAAAATTCTTACATATAGCCCCTTTAATGTATTTAAATATGATACACTGTTATTAATAGGTAAAAGCAAATAAGCCATTTTATATTGTAATGAAGCAGCAAAAATGTTTCAAAATGCAATTATGATAAACAAATATTCAAATGATTTTTTTCAATACTGACATAAAGTGTGCTAACACTTCTTATAATCACTAATTACATTTGTCAAAACTGTTTTTGTGTTTGCAGTGTGCTGCAGCATCAGGCTGATGAGACCTGTCCGGACAGTCCAGCCACTTCAAACCAAAGCCAGAGCCAGATTCAGCCCCTGCTGTACCGTCTGCAGCAGCTGACATCAGAGCATCAGAGCACTCAGACCCAACTGTGTCTGGCCCAGGAGAGAGAGAGGGAGGCCAATGAGAAAGTTCAGAGGTACAGACACGTGCACTGCTGGTCACAAGGTTTATATATATAAATTGTATTCTTTGTATTCTATTCTCTGAAATTTTTTAAATTGTAATAATATTTTCCAATATTACTGTTTTATTGAATTTTTGATCAAATGAAAGCCTTAATTATTCCTAAAATCTTTTTTAATTAGTTTTTGATTTGGGTTCTTTGGGTTCTTCACTCAAGAATGACAATTTTGTACTAACCCTTTATTAGTTCCAAGTTCCAAACTTGTATGACTTTCTTTTGTGAAACAGAAAAAGAGATGTTATGCAGAATGTTCATGCTGCTCTTTTCCACAGTGACAGTGAATAAAGACAGATGCTGTCAAATGACAAAAAAAAGTTCCATAAAAGGATTACAAAAATAGTCTATAAAGGCAGAAACACACCAAGCCAACGGTCGGCCGTCGGGCAGTTTTTGTTCGTCGGCCGACTAAGTTTTCTCAGTGTGTTCCGTACCGTCGGCTGAAGTTGGTCCTCGTCTGCTTTTTTTCGGCCGATTTGACATGAGCTCGTCGGTCCATCTGATCATTCTGATTGGCTGTTCAGCTACTGCCACTTGCTGGTACGGAAAGGCATTTCATCGTACGCAGCCGCAGAACGGACGTGCTACTTGGCTGTCAGCTGTCGAGCGTCGGTTTGGTGTGTCAGGGCAACTTTGGACCCAGACGCTGCCAACGTGAGCCAACCCCACAGTCTGCTTTCGTCGCCACTAGTTCGTCGGCGTCGGTTTGGTGTGTTCCTGCCTTAAGAGTCATGCTATGTCCAAAGTCCACATGACTCATTTGGGCTTGTTTATGGTACTTCTATTATGCTTTTTGGTCATCTTTTGGCAAGGCTATAACCATGTTTTGAACATTGGGGCGGGCCAACGTTTTTTTTTTTTGTTGTTTTGAGGGGGGTTAAATATGTCAAAAATGTAAATTAAAAAAATCTTGTGTTGTCCATTCAGTTATGAATGACATTGTTTAAATGTTAGCATATTTTCAATTCAAAATGGAGAGTAGTTTGCATCACTGTATGTTACTGTGGGTCGTTAAACATATCCATCGTAAAACAGATGTCAAATATTAAATGTTTAGCTACATATATCTTAACACACACACACTTTTTCACTGTAAAAACTAAAAGCATCGTGTTGGAATTCACACTTGTCTTCAGTGAACTGTAAGCCCCGCCTTCTTTGATTTGATTGGCCATCATTTTGACACTGACGAGTGCTGTTAGACCGCTGAGGCAGACCAGCCTAAAAAAAACTTTTTAAGCTGTCTGTCATCTTGACAACAAACAAAGCGGTGCATAATAGAGAGCAGCATTAAGAAATATCAAATATTAGGAGGGACAATTTGGCCATTTCCAATTATTGGGGGAGGGGGGTACTTGTCCCCATCAATGCCTGTGGTGGTTAGAGCCCTGATTTTTGGAGCTTGACAGTGTCTGTCCCTACTCACTTTCATTGCATTGAAAATTACCCTTTTGTGTTCCATACAAAAAAAAAAATAATAATTTAGTTGAGCTTTTACTGTTTGGTGATATTCTTGCACGTGTTGGATGTTTTAAAGCCTGTTCTCTCAGTCTCCCTAACCTTGGTCTCCTGATCTGTTATATACAAGTATAAAAACTGGTTGTCTGGTAGATATTCTCTCTCTCTCTACCTCTTGTCTCACTCACATGGGGGGCTCCCCACGCAAAGCAAACACAAGCCGGCCTGCTGATCTATTTACATGATGAATTAACCAAATGGGGGTGGAGATGCTGAGCTGAGGGGGTGCTCAAAACACAGAGAGAACCCCCCACCACCCCATCACAATGAGAGAACTTTAGTGCACTGTTTACACATGCCGCTCTGAAGGGTTTCCATTTTCAGAGGAAAGATCACACAGCCTCTGCTGCATGACATGAAACTCCAAATACCACAATGCACTTTGCTTTGACCTGTGCTACTGTCCTCACCTAGACAGCAAGTGTGTGTCAGGGTAGCTTGTTTGTGTATATCCCTGACCAAGCGACATCCACAGTGCAAGGTTCAGCAGTGTGAGTCACTACTGAGTACAGCATTGAGTCGAACTGCTCATTTCACCCCTGTGCAGGGCTACTGGAAGAGTCTCTGTGTAGTATTACTGGAAGTTAACAAGTTCCCTGTATTCTGAGAATCAGCATGTTATTTATTGCTTGAGGCCCTGACTTAGTGCCAAATCATTTCTTAAAGGAATAGTTCACCCAAAAATGAACTTTCTTTCATTATTTATTCACCCTCATGACTTTATTTCTTCTGTGGAACACAAAAGAAGATATTTTGAAGAATGTTGGACCCCACAAAAAAAAAAAAACATTGAGACATTTTTCTTTTCAGTAGTTAAAGGCGTGGTTCATTCTGATTTTACTTTTTTAACTTTAGTTAGTGTGTAATGTTGCTGTTAGAGCATATCAAAAACATAAACAAACGCACTCCGTCCGAGGTCTAGGTCAAGAGAGATAAATCTAAATATATATGAACGATTTGACTGCACACTCACTTGCAGTTTTTATTGACCAACGTTTCGGCACAAAGCCTTTGTCAAGGTATGTTGTGCTGTTAGAGCATAAACAACATCTGTAAAGTTACGACGCTCAAAGTTCAAAGCAAAGGGAGATATTTTCTTTTAAAGAATTCTCTGTTTAAGGACTACAACAAACAGCTGGTAGGCACTACTACAAGCTTCTTCCCGGGTTAGTGACATCACTAACCCTAAAATTTACATAAACCCTGCCCCCAAGAACACACAACAAATGGGTGAGGCCATGTTATTGCAATACAGTATGTAACACAAATGCAATAGCATGTCATAAAAGCAAGATGTAAACATAAGTTAACAGTTCCCACACAAGCGATTTATAGATTATCATGACAGAATATGCTAGTCAATGACTTTAAGACAGTTAACTCCACATCAGCTACATAAATTCATCAACTAACCATTCAGAAATGTCCTGTTGCATTCTACATGTTGTCATTTCTTCTTAAGTCTCTCCATCATTGTCCGACTCCGGTTTGAACATAAAAGGCTGAACAGTTTCTGACATTTTCAGTAAGTCTGCGTGAGGTAAAGTTTAAAGGTTTAAAGAGACACACACAAAAATGGAGCATTTAAAGGAATACTTCACCCAAAGACAAAATTCAGTCATTTCTCTACCCCCTGTCGTTTCAAAACTGTATAGGCTACTGTTGTTTTTGTATTGGATATACAGTATTTATATATTATATAGGAAACCATCACTGTAAAGCTCCAAAAACAGCATCATAAAAGTAGTCCATATGACTTGTGTGCCATATTCCAAGACTTCTGAAGCTATGCAATAATATTTTTTATTAGCAACCGAAAGAAAATGAAGCATTATTTTTTTCAGAGTGAAAAAAAAAATCACGGACAGTGAAATGCCATTGGTTCTCACGTGTCATAAACAAAAACATTTTTGAATGTGAGCAGTGGAGAAGAAGATTTGAGAGCTTCAGCATTAAGCAAGGTTTTAACATCAAGAATTCAGTCTGTTCATCACACAAAGCTATCATATGACTCCAAAACACTTTCATTTTTAGCGTACAAATCGTGTGGACTATTTTTCTGATGCTTTCTGGTGTTTTTTGTCTATCTAAGAGCTTGATAGCTGTGTACACTGTCAGAAAAAATGGCTGTAGAACAGCTTGGCACTGAGGCAGTATCTTTAAACGGACAACTTTGCACCTTATCTACCCCTGAAAGGTGCATATTAGACTTTAGAGTAGTAATATATACCCTTACGGTACTACAATGAACCATTTAGTGGTACATAAGATACAAAGATGTCCCTTTGAGGGTACTGCCCCAGTTACAAGCCCTAAAGGTACAATATTTGCAGGTCAGAGTGTATGACCTGTTGTATATTATACCTGTTGTAAGATTATTCATAAGTCCTCCTTTTGAGTTCCAAGACAAAAACATATATATAATTAAATTTATGGGGTGAGTAAATGTGACAGAATTTGGAACAACTTTTACCCATTTTTTTTTTTTCCAGCGAGTCCTCGCAAGGTGATGGTTAGGGTCAAGGTGACTGCTATTTTTTCTTATAAAGCAAAGGATAACATGAGTGTGAGCATCTACGTGCGTACATGACTGGGATTGTCCGCAGTAAGCCGGTCACACCTGACCGCTAGCTGACATTCAGATGGATGCCCTGCACTCACCAGGCTCCGGGCGGCCTGTGGGAAGCCGTTCTGACGTGGGCCTCGTCGCATGGCTGTGAGAAGAATGCAGGGGTGATGCGATCGGCCTTCAGGCTCCCACAGCATGGCGAACCGGGGAGGAGGAAGCCCAGCGCCGGCCCAGAATGTGGCACCTGAGTGCCGTTCCTGCAGGCCCATTGACAGAGGAGCTGAGCTGAATGTCTAATGACCTGCTGAATCAAATTTGGCCATGAGAAGCACACAAAGGACCTTTTCATTGGCCCGACGGCCCACAAATGGGCTGCGGCTTGTGTGTCCCATCATGCTGCAGTCTTGCAGGCTCTTCTGTCTGGCACAGCGAGGGCTGACCCTCCTCAGCGGCCTTTTTTTTGTGCCGTTCTGCTTCCTGTGCAGTCTATAGTTGCTGGAGTTTTAAGCGAGATCTTATAGTGTTTCGTGTTAGGGTTTTTGTCAGGCATTGTCATGGGATAATTATAGATTACAAACAGGATCTTCTTTTGCATTGAAACATGGATATGTTGTCGTGCCATACATAAAACGTGCTGTTGTTTAGAATTTATGCACGGCTGCTGTTTACTCTGTGTTATTTGAGCTGGAATTGTTGGTTTTGCGACTCCGTGAATTCTTAATCGGGATTTGCGCTTTTGCCGGCTCTTCCCTCGCGTGTATGTTTGGGTTTACGGCCACTCTCTGCAAACAGTGTTCACCAAATCCTCCCCAGCCCGCAGGCACACCTTGGAGATCCTGCCACGGAAAGGCAGACCTGTTAATTGTGCAAACATGACAGGGAGGCTAATGAATATATTTAAAACGCTAAAAATTTGCACACAAGGGGGAAAGGTGTTTCCGTGCATGTTTATGGAGGCGAGAGAGAGACAGTCTTGTGGTGTCTGTTTGTGTGTTTTGGGGGGAAGTGGGTTGTGCGTGTGTGATATGAAGGCTGTTTGCTTGTATATGTATATATGCTCGTGTGCGTGGCCTGTTCATTTAGCAACAATGACCTTTTATAAATATTAGTCTGCTGTTTTGAACCATCCCCTCCCCCTCGCCTTTCCCCCTTTCCCTCCAACGTGACGCATTTCTCTCGGCCACAGAGCGCCTCTGAGAAATACATATGGTCCTGCGGCTGCTCTTCAATCTCTCTGTACGGGAAAACAGGTGGAGACTTCGGCAGGAGCAAGGCTTGGGTCAGACCACTCCCATATGCTCACTTGATAAGACTGAGAAACCTCAGTAGACAATACTAGCACTGGGTATGCCAAGCATATCTTATCAGCAATGCTGTGAAAGCTCTGATAGAGCTGGGTTTTTTAGTGCCCGCTTTGTTGCTGTAAGCCTGCTTGAATTCAATTTTATTGTGAATAGCTCTTTTTTTATTATTATTATTTGAAAATGCTTGGATTTAACAATCCTGAGCTCTACAACCTACTACTATTGTCGTGCATGATGTTTATTTATTTAATTAATTAATTTCATTTTTAACTAACCAAGTCTGATTTTCAGATCACTGAGTAAATACTGAAAAATTGGCTCTGAATATTATTGAGAATAGAAAAAAGAGAATGTAAAAATCTATTTTTTTTATTCAACTTTTATTTATATAAATATTTTATATATAAATTAAAAGTTGATCTAATCATTTTAAGAAATGTAACCGAGTTTCAATTTATTTTGGTATATAAATTAAAAGAAAATAAATTATAATTTTTATATAATTTAAAAAAATGAATATAATAAAAATACAAATAATATAAATAAAAAAACATTTAAATAAAAAATATTTTTTTATAATACACAAGCTACATTTAAAAAAAAATTATTTAATATAAATTAAAAGTTGATCTAATCATTTTAAGAAATGTAACCGAGTGTCAATTCATTTAGGTATATAAATTGAAAGGTCTGATTTCATGTATTATTATTATTATTATTATTATCACATCATTTTCCATATTATTGCATCATTTTAAGTAATGTCAAAGATTCTGAAGAGTGTCTTTTTGGAGCAGAACCAGCATTTGTTTGGATGGAAAGAAGCATTATTCATTTGCTCCCAAAGAATCCCTTCTCCCATCTAGATCTCCCTCCATTTCCACAGAGTCTCTGGGATCATCACCCTCATAAGCACAGGTTTACTCACCCCGACCAATCACATGACACCACACATGGGCTTCTGTTTGCCGGAGTAAAGGCAGGCGGATATTTGGAGGATTTGGGCATTGACACCAGCATGGATGTCTCACCCACTTTAAGAAGTGTCTACATCCATTCTCCGTATTTTCCATTCCTCCAAGAGCACCCTTGTGTGAGGAGAAAACAGCTAAGAGCTGGCCTGCATTTGTCTTGCTCTTCTTTCATTTACACAATCACTTATTTCTGCTTTCCCTCTCTCTATTTTTCCTTTCTCAGGTTGGAGCGGTTGGTGGAGGTGTTACGGAAGAAAGTGGGCACTGGCAGTGTCCGAAAAGTCATCTGACTGACTGGCCGTCGGGCGACCCGAGCAGACGGCCACATCTGGTGACCAGGCTGCAGCGTTTAACTCTGAGCAAACAGCCGAAGCCTGGCCTGGGCAAACAGAAGGCTGGAAGTGGCGTTCTTTCTCTCAGCCCTGTTCTCATTCCAGCCCATGCTCAGAAACGGCATCGTAAATGTTTAACCACATTCTCTCTGCAGTCACCAATGAAACTACTGCTGCCAGTAGTTTTTCTACTACTCCAAAGGTTTTCTTTCTTCTCCTCTAGGTCAATTTTTACTTAAAGTATGACGCTAAGTCTGGTTAAAGGGAAATTTGATTGGACAGTTACTTTGTGAGGTACTGAGACTTTTTTTTTCTCCATATAAAGCCAGCTATTTTTGGACCAATCTGGGTTTTTTTTTTTTTATTATTGAATTTGTTGACAGACTATATATTTTACATTTTCCCAAATTAATAAAATTAATAAAAAAAGTTAAAACGACATACAGTGTATCAGTCAACACAATCAGTATTTATGATCATGAAAGCTTGTTCAGTGTTATTTAATAATAAATTGCTTTTGTGCTTATCAATTGGTGGTTTTAGCTATATTGAACATAGAAAGTATCAAATAAAACCCTAAAATGTATTAAAAATAATCAAATCAAGCTGTGCGGTCCACTTATAGAGATTATGTGACCATGCACCACAAAACCAGTCATAAGTCGCACTGGTGTATTTGTAACAATAGCCAACAATACATTTTATGGGTCAAACTTATCGATTTTCAAAAAATCATTAGGATATTAAGTAAAAAATAAAAAATTTCCTACTGTAAATATATCAAAAATGTATTTTTGTGAGTGGATATGCATTGCTAAGGACTTCATTTGGTCAACTTTAAAGGCGATATTTAGATTTTTTTGCACCCTCAGATTCCAGATTTTCAAATAGTTGTATCTCGGACAAGTATTGTCATATCATAACAAATCATACATCAATGGAAAGCTTATTTATTCAGCTTTCAGATAAATCTCAATTTCAAAAAAATTTACCCTTATGTTTTGTGGTCACTGGTTTACAATGACCAAAAAAAATTAATAATTTAAAACGCCCTTATTTATTTATTTTTTAAATTCATTTGAAAAAAAGTCTTTCTGACAAATATCAGTCTTAAAAATGTTTTCATATTAAAACTACATAATCATGTTTGTCTAAACATAACTATTTAATTAAACCTGTAAATAATGCTCTTTTTAATTCAAGCTGAATATCCTAAATATTTTTGAATGTTTGGAGTTATTCTTTACTTTTAATACTTTTTTATGTTCTTAAATGTATGATGTTTTTTGTTAACATCATTTAAGTTCATAGCCTGAATTTTTAGTATTAAAAAAAAAATCAGATATATTGTGGGAATTTCAGGTATATTTATGTAATGTATATTTACTTAAATACCAACTTTATATATATATATATATATATATATATATATATATTATTTAATTTTTTATTTATTTATTTATTTATTTATTTAAAAAAAAAAAAAGCCTGATGATTCTTTGAATTCTTAAAAAAATGCTGTGAGTGTTTAATGGGGAGTGCTTTGCATGCTGATAATTTACAAACATAAAATGGGCCAAAGAGATCTGTCGACCTTTACCAACGACTAGATACCCCAAACAATTATATAAGCATGGTTTATGTTGCCTTTCCCTGTCCGTCCTTCAGCAGAGCTGTTCTTCAGGCCTGATCGATTATGTACTCAGAAATATGTTAGATGCAGCAGTGAATAAAGAAAGGGCTGTTTAGGCCAGACGTGCCGCTGAGTGTCCCTCCCCTCAAATAAACGCCCGACACCAGGACAAGCTTGTCGATTTTCCTCCTATAGGTTACCGTGGAGATGGCACAACCTGGGTGTCCCCCTACACATCCCTATGGAAAACACTTGCCCTTTGATGCTGCAACTTTTTTTTCTCGAGACGAAAACTTTTGTTTTGAGATGTGCATTCTTAAATGATTTGTTTGAGGTGTGCATGTTTTAAATGACTTGTTTGATATGTGAGTGTGGAGGCTCGAGTCTTGTGTTTATCGTGGCATGTGGAGTGAAATACCCCATTACCACCCCCAAATTCAGTGTGCGTGATCATCGACTTACAAAAAAACTTTTATACGCTTTAATTAAAACCGTGTTTCGGCTGCACATATTGAATGACCCTCAGAGAAAAGCACCACTGATCCGGTTGCTATAACGACACCAAATATTTCAAGCTCTCTCTTTTTCTCTGTCTCTGCTTCTAGTCTTTTCATAGTAGCTGTTTATTTATACAAATATAGTTAGTTTCTATGGGACATTTTTATTTTTCCCATGCAGGTTCTAATCAAGCTGATAAATGTGTTGGTTTTACTGTTAAAACGATGCATTATTGAATTGGATAACCTTCAAACTGACTATGCTAAATAACTTTGTGGTTAATAATATAAAATCTTCTTATTTGCTATCATAATCCTTTTAAGTGAAATTGCAAATTAGAGCTTTTTCTTTTTGCATTATTCGTTCAATTTTGTTTATTCTTAAAACTTTTAAATGCACATCGAATAATACATAATATATATAAACATAAACAAGAAATGCATTATTGCGTCCGCCCAATGAAACTCCAAAGAAACCAACTGGCTGTTTCTCTCCAAATCCCCTGCTGTAGAATAATGAAGACACAAAACACGGAACACCGCGCGAGGGGAGCGCGAGACCACCAACCTGACATGGTCGATGCATATTAGAGGGGCACAAAGCTCTAATAAACTTCTCCCGTATCATTTTTAATGGAAAAGCAGCTGCTTCTAAAGCTGATGTCGGATAGAGATCTCTCCCTCTTCTCTCTCGCCCTTTGAAAGCCCCTTTCTTTCGTGTGTGTGTGATTCTGAAGGGGTATTGCTTTGCTCTTTTCGTTGGCCAAGCACAATTGTGTTATTGGAGATAATTAATTCAATCCCCATCAGAAGGTATTAGGAGCGCCTTGGCCCTGTAGTGCTTTTCCAAACTCAGAATGAAAAGAGGGAGAAGAAAGGTCTACGGGTAGACCCGCTGATGGGCGCTTTGAACTAAAGGGCCGTGCGTATTGTTGTCGAAATTTTGCTCCATAAGGCTGAAGAAAGCGCCAGAGCTTTTGATGGGGCAACGAGAAATGCCACATAAGTTTGAACACTGCCTGCTGATCGCATATGTTATGCCTTCGTGAAGTCTGGCTCGTTTAAAGACGTGCACTAATTGTGTTATATAGAAATAAAACCTTCGAATGTAATCGCCCTCTACAATCACTGCGCCAGTTACAAACAATAAAATTCCCATGCAAATTAAAGCATATCTGAATTATACATGTCAATATTTAAAATATATAATTATATGGGAAATAAATGAGCAGTTCGAATGCATTCGTTAGGAGGTTTTCTCACAAAACGTGTTAAATATTTGTAAACAGTTGGTTTGTTCTTGGATTTTCAAGACCGCACATTAACGACGCTTTAGTTTCATTACCATCAGCTTCTTGTTGACGTAAGTCGACCATTTCGAGTCATAAAGATTTATAAAATATTTAAACAAAACAATGTTTCCGATAAAGCATTTGATTGAGAACCAAATATACATAATCAAATTTCACCTGGTGTAACGGCTGCGATATTTGAACTCGATAATGGCGCGAAGTTTCTTTAGATCATCGAGCGTGAGTTCAATAAAATTATTAGAATCAATGGTATAATGTTTTACATTTGTATTTTATTTAGGCTGTAGTTTTATGTGAATTTGTATTTCAATTAATCAAGCCCATAAACCCCACATATTTTATTTGTTTTGTGTAAGCAGGTAAATTCTGTTAGATTTACACATTTTTTTAGTTAATAGCCTAAAATATGAAGCACTCAGTTTTATAATGCACGTATCGTGCGCCTGAAAGAAGGTAATTTAGATTATATCATAAACATGCTATTAAATCTGATTCTTTTTTTTTTTTTTTTTTTCATCGCAAAATATTGGATCGTTCCCATGCATGAAAAAGTATACAATTTTATTTTCTAATGCATATATTAGGCTACAAATTTCAGTGTCGATTATTGCAATTATTTACTTTACCATCTTTTATTAGGCTAAATATCTCTATCGCGAGCTGTAATTCAATATCAGATAAATCGACCGCGCCGGACCTTAATTTCAGAAAAACAATGTGGTCTTATTTAGCTATTTTTTTTTTATTTTTTTTTTTATTCGAATTAAAAATAAAAGGCGCAAATATAAGCTATATAACTTTCTTTTATATAGCCTGCACATATCGAGATTTCTCAAGCCTGAAGTCAATTATCCATTTTATTTACGCATCGGGGGGGAATTACAAGATAATTAAATGAATTTCACGGCTACTCAGCCAAAATGCGTGTATACAAAATACCATGATCAAAGTCAAATCTGTTCAGGTTCACGTGCCCATCATGTAGGTTACGCTCCACAAAAAGATGATTTGGCCTCTCTATGATATTGTTTAAAATCCCATTTAAAACGAGATCGGATCTTTTATGAAGCGAGTCTTTGAGGCTGCGTGTGTGTTAGACTTGGATTTTCTCTTGGTCTTTTACCAACATCAAGTCAAAACCAGACGGGCTCAGCCAAAAGCTGGCTTTGAGAGCAGACAGCCTATATTAAAGAATTTCATTCGATTAAACATAGCATCTATTTCTATTTTATTTCAGGTCTTATTGAGCATTCATTGCTTGGACATAAAATAATGCAAAAAAGACGAAAGAGGATATTTCTAAATGAACGAAATGAAATAAATCTGGTATCCTTACATAGGCTATATAAATCTTTAGATTTAATCAATAGTCTTTGAATAATTGCAAATGTAATATCACTAAGAAAAATCATACATGAACCTCTTTGTATAAAAATGTCACAAACGTTTTGCTTGATTAAGAAATACATATTTTATTCACAATGCATTTCCACCTTGGATTAATTTATTTCAATACAAGATTGGGAAGTGTTTTTCGTCAAAACGAGGTAAGTAAACCCCAAAAATAATGAGTAAAATGACAACATTCAAATACATCTGCAACAGACAGGGGCTTCGCTTTTATACCAGCAACAAGACCAAAGTTGACCTTCATTCGTGCACGTTGTAACACAATGGGGAACTACAAGTTTGGGGGATCACAACAAGTATTTTACAGGCTCAAAATGATTTAAATACACTAGCAATGATTTATAACTGGGATATACAATAATTGGAAACACTTTACAATATTTTATTATACACATACACATTTTGTTATATTTTAAAGTAACAGTTCTTTTGCACCAGGTGCATGCAAAAAATAAAATAAAGTTTTTTTTTTTAATCCCCCTGTCGGCAACTGACTAAGACGTATTAAGAACAGGCCTGGAATACACACCTTGGTAGTAAGAGGCCTCTAAAGCCGAAGGGTCCATGGTGGCTCTCCCGGCCATGGGCAAGCTGGAAGACATCCCTGAGCCATAGGAGGAATATTGCAACGCTTGTTCATAGGCTTTCAATTCCAGTTTATGCTGTTGCTCTGAAGAGGACATTAAATTATTAATGGAAAACGGGTGGTTGAAGGAGTAATGGGGGTCTCCTTTGAGGTGCAGCTGGGGTTCGTGGGCCATAGAGTGCAGCGAGGACAGGGACGTTGACACGGGATGCACCTGTGGGCCGGTGCTCTTCAGTTCAGAGTTGGCGGTGCTACCGCTCCTGTGGTCCAAACTGGGAGGACTGGACGACTGGTTCGAGGAGGTTATGGAGCTGGAGTCCATATGCACTGGTTTGGTGCTGGTGCTGTCGCTTGCCGGAGAGCCAGAGCCGCTCGACTGGTCCCTCTTTCCGTCTGACCTCTTTCCATCGGGTAACTTTTTGTCGCATTTAAAGCGCTTCTGTCTTCGCAGGTAACAGCCATTCTCAAACATATTCCCAGAATCAGGATGCAGAGTCCAGTAGGAGCCTTTTCCCGGCTTATCGGGTGACCTGGACACTTTGACGAAGCAGTCATTGAAAGACAACGAGTGTCTGATGGAGTTCTGCCACCTTTGCTGGTTCTGACGGTAGTAGGGGAACAGGTCCATTATCCACTGGTAAATCTCACTTAAGGTAAGCATTTTGCTGGGTGCCTGCTGGATAGCCATTGTGATGAGGGAGATGTAGGAGTAGGGTGGTTTGGCGTGCGGGTAACTTCTCCTGAAAGTCTTGTTGTCTCTAGCCCGGTTCAGGTTGGGCTGCGCGTATGTCATGGAGCTCATGGTGGGGCTCATGCTGGAGTACGGGTTCAGCGCGTTCATGGAGCTGTGCTGAGCCGTCATGGCGTTCAAGTTGGACGGGCTGAGCGCGGTGCCCATGGTCGACACGCCGCCGCTCATCCCGTTCATGGCGCCGGTGGCGCCCGGGGGCATCCCGGCCATAGTGCCCGGGCTCAGTCCGGCACTCAGCGCTGGGTTCGCATAGGACATGTTAAAAGAACTGGAAGTCATATTCCCACTGGTGGACATGCTCATGTAACTGTTCATATTGTTCATGGAGCTCAGCCCAGCGTTCATGCTGCTGTTCGTCATGGGAGAATAGACCTGAAAGAAAGAAATCGTGGCTTTTAGTACTGTATTCAGCAGTTTATTCACATAGAATGTCATTTTGCATCTTTTCTCCAAGATAATAATGTATTTTTTTTAAATCGTTATTTAAGTAGGATAGTTAGACTATGTTAGTTAACCGATTTAGTTGGTTATAAATTAAAAAAAAAATAATTTCAGGTAAGACCATTAAAAAATTGTGAGAACATACATTTTATTTTTTAATCTAGATGTACTGCAACTAGTAATGTTTTTATTTTATGTTCTTTTTAAAATAGCGAAATATTTAATGTGCATTTGCTCATGCATGTGACAGCAGAAATAGAAACGGACAGTTTTATTGCGTTTGATTTAATTAAATGTAAGTCTGCAATATTGAACGAGACAAAACAATCTTGTAATGAAGTATGTGACATATAATCTATAATAAATTGAATAAAAATAGTTTAGTCAGATAACATTTTCAAATAGCTAGTTTATATTATTTATAAACAAATAAAATTAGTATATTTCATAAACTCTTAACAATATCAGACTATTGTCACTATTGTCACTTGGAGTGGCATCACTACTGCCACCAAGTGGGTTAATCATTTGCTGATATTATCAGCTTCAGACACAATTCTGTAGAATACATATTTTACATTTAATTCCTCCATTTTAAAAGTGGTTTGTAGCGTAAGCCTCGGTTTCAGTCTGTTGATGCATCATTCACGTGCATGCAGCTACAAACTTTCTGACTATTCCAGCATCTCAGAGTGGCAGTAATAATCGTCTCTCACCTCTTGTGCATCATTATAGTAGCTGCTCCAGTCTGGAGTTTCGTGTCCTTCCATTTTCACTGCGCCCAACATTATGGTGGAAATCCGCAGCTCGTGCACATGCAGTTCGCAGACTCACAGCGCGTGTGTGTGAGTGTGTATGTGTGTGTGTCCTGGCACCGCGCGCAGTCACTGGTGGGATGTTGTGCGTGGCTTTGGGTAAAGTGAGGAAATGTTGGGACCGAACTCGAGATCTTCCCCTGCCTGTTACGTAGAACACGGTACAGCCCACTTTCTATGTCTCATTTGCCTGGATCTCTCTCCTTCTTCCAGGAACACGTCTACTCTGCTGTTTTTAAATGGGAATGACCCGTGTTTTATTGCACAATACTATTATTAGTAAAAAGGTTAAAACGAATAATATTTTATTTTTCAAACTATTGGAATTAACACATAATATTGAATATCCGAAACATTTTTGGCATGTTGTATTTTTTTGATGTGTTTTGATTTTAAATGTAAACATTTTAAATTATTTAAGCAGTTAAATTTTTTTCTTTTTTGTAATAAAAAAAATAACAATATAGCTTTAATTAAGGAATCCAGCATTATAATGTTATATAATTTAAGACACAAGTGTACTTTAATTATGAATTCAGATGAAGTAACACGTTTCAGGACATTTGAACTGTAGTGATCTCATAAGAAAATATAATACAATGTATGTTAAGGTAATATAGTTATATTGTATAAAACTTGTATAACATATTAGGTTTATAATAGGTACTTTATAGGCTAATATATATCAATAATTTTAGAAAACATTATATAATGATAACATCATGTTCATACAAAACAAATGAATCATGACATTTAGGCCTATTTGAATATACATAAATACATAATGATCTGTTGTAACATTGATTTATGTTATTCATGAGCATTAGTAATAGTGAGTTGCAATACTTTTACATTTAAAGTAATTACATTTTAACATGACATTTATTCTTTTTAATCCATAGAATGTTCTTACTGATTTATCACCAAAAGAATGGGTGCGTGTATATTTCAATATCAAAATGTATGAAAAAATATGAATTCTAACATAACTAGGCTTGTTTAAATAGTTTATTTAAATAACAGGCTACTTCATCAAATTATGTAATGTATTAAAATGTATGTTTGTATAGGAAAAGTGGTACCAAAACTACACAAGCTTCACAGAATAGCAGATGAAATATTTCTAACTTAATAACTTTGGAGCCTATTAATTTTGGCACTGAATCCATGGTGTTTAGGAGGGAACTGGAAACCCCACCATCTCCCTCCTTTTATTTCTCAGATGAACAAGAGATCAGATTTCCCACTGTACACCTGCTAATGAGCGAATGACAGCCCTGATCATCCACTTACAGCGGATTATCTCCAGTGATCTCTCACACCATTAGAGCACAGATCGATTCCTCACAGGACAGAATGAAATGGCCCTTGAAGCGAAGAACATTAGACCATGTCAAAGCCCCCATGAGACAGACAGACAGAGAGAGGGAGGGAGTGAGAGGAGCATGACTGTCTTGTCAGTAGATGTAACGCATGCTTTATAAAATAATATGTAAAAACTGGCTATTTTATATATATTTGATTTAACAAAGTGCATTGCATTAGATATTAAATGTTATGCTATAGGCATACTACAAATCCTATTTTTTGTGCAGCAATTTTGTGTTCTTATTAAAAAAAGGCAAAGTTCTTTGGAGATAACAGGTATGTATAAGTTCTTTAGATCAAATATGGTTTTCTTAAGAATTAGAGAATAATAAGTACTTTTGGGGATTTTAAAAGGTTTTTATATGTAATTAGAATGTAAAACCATTTTGATTCCAATTGGAACCTTTACATTTAATCTGTTAAATCATTTTTATCCTGTGATTTTGTGTAAATAGAAAGGCATCTTTGCACTATAGCTCACCATGATTCCCATTTCAGTTTTTGTTCTAAAAATCTGAACATTTGAGTGGTTGAAGGGTGTTTATTGCCGTTCTGGCAGCCAGTCATTGCTATATGCATAAAAATGCATGCATGGAAAAAATAACAATTATTAACATCAAGATAATAATCTACTTGATCATGATCTTTTTATTTCTATATGCAGATTTTCACTGGCAGCTCTGGCACGCGCATAGGGACGGCCGGTTGCTAGGAGACGCTGCTTGGCGTTTTTCTGTTTGAGTTTCTGAGGTAAAAAGCTGCAGTTTTTTTCAGCAAAGACCGGGAACAGTTTTAGTTGAAGTAGATTTTCAGGCGCGAATACATTAATGAAAAGGTAAGATACTTTTAAAGAATACTTTTTAAATGATTTATTAAGATTTGTTGTGTCACAGCACGAAAAAGGCAACTTTTCAGCTAGCTGGCTAACTATAGCGTTTATAGCTTTTTGAACTGTAAAACTGCAGTTTCTATTTCTTCGAAACTCTTTATACATTTTTGTTTTAATAAGCAGCGCAAACTTGTGAAGAGAATGTATATTGATTATTTCATGGAAGTCAGAAAGAGAAAATGAGGATAAATAATAAAACATTACAAAATTAAATCAACCTATTGCATAGCTAGAACTGAACAAAGACTGTTGGACAAAATCATGTAAAAATTATTTTGCAGATATAGCTCTTTTACCAGTCCTCACACAAATGTTATTGCTATATTTTATAAAATTAAGCAAAACGTGTTTATTAAACAATATGAAACACATTTGTCTTAAAAATCATATAATATGATTTCTGTCTGTTTAATAAATGTAGTTGTTCATCATCCTTTTTGATTTCCATTATGTGAAGCGCCCATGAATCCAATCAGGACAGAAGACTTCTTCCTTACCTTGCCAGGTGAGCCCTGTCATCACAGATTTACCTCCCATCTTGACAAAACCCAGCTGTGTTGAGTCTCAAATAGACTTTCACTTTCCTCTCCTCTGCAAACTGCCCCCTAAATCCATGTCTCAACAAAGACCAACAAAATGAGCCGGGGTCAGAGCACAAGCCCAAACATTTCCTCCATAGACAACTCAGTGAACACAATGGCTCTTCCAAAACTTAAAGCCAGGCATGGGATTGTCAGAAAGCCCGTCATAGCCTCTCTCGCAGGGACCACCAAAGCAGTATCCTTGTCCCAAAGGCCACAACCTCCTGCTAAGCCCAGATCAGAGCGGCCCTTATCAGCAGGTGGATCTTACAAACTTTGCACACTTGCTCAGCAGGTCTCAGGTGAGGAGAAGAAAACCTCCAGCACTCACCAGTGCACTATCTTTGGAGGACAGAACCGGCTGTACTCGGGCAGCTCTAATGACAATGAGGCATCAAGCTCTGTGAATTCAACACAGAATGGGCATAGAAGAGTGCAGAGAGGAAAGACTGAAAAATTCTGGGAGCCACATAAGCATCAAACTCTCTCCAAACACAGCAGCTCCCAGAGTTACACCAGCAGCGCTGGCTCCAGCACCATCCAAAGTGTTAAATCCACCTCTGAGCTGCTGGAGGAAGCCAGACTTATTGCTGGACTCGAGCAGCCAGATGAGGTTGACCAGCAGAGGGCACCAAATAAGAGCTTGGCAGACACATTAGTGATGGAAAGTGGGCACATACCTGTTGTAGAGGATGACAGTAGTGCAGCTTTCTCTGACCAAGCAATGCTACATTCTATGGAAAGAGAAGCTGGAAACAACTGCAGCTCTGATGATGAGGTTAGCTTTTTATTTTATTTTATTTTGAATATTAGACAGCTGATGATGAGGTTAGTGGTTCATTTTTTTATTAGTTTATTATTTTAATTTAATTTTATTTTATATTTAATTTTATTTGTTTATTTGTATTTTATTTTATATGGAAAGTGAAGTTGGACGCAGCTGCTTTATTATTTCCTTTTATTAGTTTATTATTTGGGCAAAGCTACGAAGGTGCGTTTTTATCAGTTAGTCATCTTCGTCTTCATCGTCATCTTCTTCTTCTGCTCTTGAGTCTATGGCAGCCCATAGAACTGCTTGTGGGAAAATTATGAAATTTGGCACACAGATAGAGGACACTCTGAACAGAAACCACAGCGAAATGAACTCATTCCCTCCAGTGCCACCAACTGTCCTAACTGGCACTTACATTTATGCTAATAACTTTTGAACCGTATGGGCTATAAACATTATTTTCCCTCAAGACGATTCGATTGCACCCTGTGAAGTCATTTTCTGTCATGAAAATTTTTTCACCATTTTGAATTTTCCAAAAAACCTACTTTTTCAAACTCGTTCTAGATGGTTTGTCCGATTTTCACCAAAATTGGCTCAGATCATCTTCAGACCATGCTGGCAAAAAGTTCTCAAAAGATTTTTGATAAACCTCCTTGAGTAACAAGTGAATGAATTTGACAGGCATGTCAAATCTGATGCAAGTCCATATCTCCACAACGCTTTAGTATCGAGACGAGTTTTGGTACATGTCATCACAAGCATGACCTAAGGCAATTTGCAGCGTTTTGGCACAGTGCCACCAGGAGATATGAAAATGGCTATTTTTGCTTATAACTTCAGACCAATTTGCCCAAAAACCATTAAAAGTGGTCTCTTTTGATTCAGTGCAGCATACAGAGTAGAACAATACCCAGTTTTTCCTTATCTGCCATTTTGGGCGTCGTCCATTTTGAATCTTGTTATAAAATGCTGTATTTTACAAATGCATTAGAGTATCGCTATGAAACTCAGTATGGGTCATCGGGATCATGCCCTGAATATACGAAAGGGCCCTATCATACACCCAGCTCAGTATGATGCCAGGTCGCGACGCAAGTGTTTTTTCCTAGTTTCAGCCCAATGCAGTTATCATTTTCATGTTCTTCGCCATGTTGTTTAAACAACAAACGCATTTGCGTCCATTTGTGCACCCATGGGCCTGCTGTGCTGAAAACGAGGTGTGTTCAGGCGAATTGTTGGTGCGTTGCTATTTTGAGCCAACTGAAACCTGGTCTAAAGTCAATGGCGCAATATTTTTTTATTTTATTTTTTTTAAGGAGCGCGTTAGTAATATGCACCTGTAGGCGGGTGCACAACGCACATACATTCTGCTTATTACACACACAAACATGCCAAATATTAAAAATAAAATGATTACAATGTAAAAGATTATTATTGTGTGCATAAAGATAAAAATGCTTTGGTGGAATCCGGCTTGCCCCGTAGATGGTCTGCTTACGCTTTAACCTCGCACACGAGCAGATCCGTTTCTTCGCTAGAGAAGCATTCAGTTTTTCCGTTTGCAAATTCCGCCATGTAAATAGCGAATCCGCCATGGCGTGAGTGAAACTGGCTTTAAAGGGAATGGGAGATGAGAGGTTTATTGCATGTTATGCCCAAAACACACCCATTACTCATAAAGAGAATAGGGACAACCCTTTTAGACCATTTTAGCCTGGCGCGTCGGCCATTTTCCCTGTCATTAAATTAGCAAAAGTGGATTCAGACACACCTTAAGTGTGTTTGTGCCGTACGCTTTAGACCATGCACTTAGATTGTTAAAATAGACATCTTGTGGTCAAAAATTATAATGAAATTGAAAAAAAATGCTAATAGCTTTTAATTAATTTTGCCTATTTTAATGAAACTAGTCTTGATAGATTCCTTGAGTCATACAGAGAACAACGATACCAATCGTGCCTCCTTAGAAATTTTGTCTGGCATTTTGCATTTAGTTGAAAAAGCTACTTTTTCAAGCTCCTCCTAGACTGTTGGTCCGAATTTTACCAAAATCGGCTCAGGTCATCATGAGACCATGTCGGCAAAAAGTTATTAAAAGCTTTTTAACTGACCAAACGGTTCTCAAAAATGATTTTGAGGCTGTAATTCTGCAATGCTTTGGCATATTAACACCAAACTTTGTACAGTATGTGTCATTGTCACCTTAAATCCAAAGTATACTTCATTCATACGTGTACAGTCGAACGCATAGGCGTTCAACGCATGTGCAGTTTTGAGCAATCTCTTCATGAGTTACAACCCATGTAAACGTCTTTGTATTCTTTCATGCTAGAGTTGTACAAATGAGGGTACTTTCTAACCTCTATGCACAATCTCTCATCTATGTAGGCCTCCAATGTTGCTGTAGCTTGCATGCGTTCTGGTCTGTTCTGATTATGCAGTTTTTCTTTGACTACCTTGTGAATCGATGTCCCCCAGGGCATGGCTGCCACCTTGTGGATAAACAAATATGCATGTGTGACCTGCGCGTACAAAGGACATGCGGTTACAAAAATCCAGCGGTGCGGGTACAGTACACGCGTACTCTTCTCATGATGAAATTCGCGTCACGTAAAGTATACTTTGGGCTTTACTCTGACCACACCACATCAATTTGGTGATAGCGCCACATATTGGTCAGAAGTGATAAGCAATTAAATCATATTACTAGTGATCAGCCGTTTTGGCTAAAATCAGCTAAAAATGTCTTGAATTACTTATTGTTGCAGTTGGTCTGATGCTCCCAGCCATGATTCATCATGCCTTTTTTGTGCTTGGCCCCTTAATGGCTGCTTGCAGCTATAGTTTTATATTATATTATTTATTTATTTTTGGTGTTGTTTATAAGATATTATTATATCTTATTATATATAGAAAGAGAAACTGGACAAAGCTCTGATGATGAGGTTAGCTGTTTTTTTTTTTTTTTTTTTTTTTTTTTTTTTTAATTTTATTTTATGTTTTATTTAAATGTGTAATATAATGCCAAACAAATTAAATTCAGAAAAAGCTAAATTTCAGTTGTTGGTTCCCCTAACAACAAGTGTAGTTTTGAACTTTAACTATAAACATACCATTTCACATCCACAAAGTGTAACAGTATTTTTTGCCTTCATTCTGAACAGTATATTTTGTATCTAATGAAATGACATTCATACATTTTTAAATGCGGCTTAAGTGTCCAAATACTTCTTAGGGCCACTGCATAGGCAATATGTCAATGTACAGAGATATACTATGCAAGATTACCCAAACTGCTTAAGGACAGTGTCAGTTTGCGAAGCATAAATCTTTCATATGAATCACTGTGATTAAAACATAAGTGTAACATAACAGTAAAAATTTCTAAGGGTAGCTGTCAGCTTCAGAAACCCCGAGGGCAACAATGGAGTAACACAATTGTTTGCTTTTCAAGGTGAGCTTGTGGCGACAATATTTTGTTAATCTCGTTGCAGTGGGGAAATTTTTAGCATTTCCTGTTTGTACATCTTGATGGGTAAAGTGATAGGCTTGGAAAGACAACGGTCTTAACTGAATGCTCATGTGTATTTTCCTTCAGGGGCCACCTCAAAGGGAAACCTCAGTACAACATGTCTGTGTGCCAAAAGATAAATGTTCCTCAAGACCAATGTGCCATCCACCTGTGCCATCTGGTGTCTACAAGATGGCTGAGTCAGTTTTACAGAAGGATTCTGTGTTTGGCTCCGATGGTGGAGGCTCACTCAATGATCTGCTATCCCAGGTAAACTCACTACACACTACTAGATAAAAGTTTGCTTTCAAAGAACTTTTTGACAATTATGTATGAGCAAAAGTACTGATGTTTAATGTATTAGATTAAATACATTAATTTTCCTACAATCCTTTTAGTAGAAACTAATTTGTATTTTTATGTATATATATTTTTAAGGTGACCAATGAAGATATAATAATGGCCCGTGGACATAGCTTGACTCCGATTCAGAGAGCAGAAAGGACATCCCGTCAGACCAAAACCATTCAAGGCCTTTCACTACTTGCAACCTGGACACCTAAAAAAGAGTATAAAAGATCTAAAATATTTTGTGATATGCAGTGGCCTAAAAAATATTTGGACACTCAAGCTTAAATTGTATGCATTATATAACAAAATGTCCAAAAAAAAAAGCCCTCGATTTTTAGTGGATTTATGAAGTCAGTTTCACATATTCGAACATATTCCACTAACATTTCACAAACACAAAGTGTCCAAGACTTTTTTGTTCTATATTGCATCTTTTCACACCTATTTTTTGTGAAAGTGTGTTTATGCTATCCCTTGCGAAAAAGAAGTATACTTTTAAGTATAATATTTCTGTACTTGTTACAGAAATATTATACTTTACATTCAGTTCACACAAAGTACATTATATTAAAGGATTAGTCCACTTTCAAATAAAAATTTCCTAATAATTTACTCACCCCCATGTCATCCAAAATGTTCATGTCTTTCTTTCTTCAGTCGAAAAGAAATTACGGTTTTTGATGAAAACATTCCAGGATTATTCTCCTTATAATGGACTTCAGTGGCCTCCAAACGGTTGAAGGTCAAAATTATAGTTTCAGTGCAGCTTTAAAGGTCTTTAAACGATAACAGACGATGAATAAGGGTCTTATCTAGCGAAACGATCGGCCATTTAAAAAAAAAAAAATGTAAATGTATATGCTTTATATAAACAAATGTTTGGCTTCCAAGTGCTTCCGCCAAAACCGTACTTTCGTATTGTTCAAAAAGCTTACGCTGTATGTCCTACGCCTTCCCTATTCAACTTACGGAACAAACGCAGCGGCAGTTAAATTTTTTCCGTAAAACAAATTAAAAATAAAGCTTTTTTGCAGTTTTTAAACTGGCATGTACTTAAATGTGTTAAGAATCATTCATGAAAGTGTCCTCTCTTTAAGTTCACTTAAGTGGAATTCTATTTCATTAACATTATAATATGTAAGTACAGTTTTTAAAAAATATACAAGTGCACATTCAATACAATTAGCACACTTCTTTTTTGGATATTTTGACACTTCAGGCTTGCTTTCTAATGCAATGACATTCAGACATTTTTAAGTAAGGCGTCAATGTCCAAATATTTTTGAGGCTGCTGTATACTTCATTTTATGAATTATGCCACTAAGGTTCACTAATCTATGTGTTGATATATTGGCATGTTCCACTTGCTATCAGCATGTCAATCTTTCAACGCGTCACTAGCGGAAGGGCGCAGAGGGTGGCCTTGGACGCAAATGATCATCTAGTTTCACGCTACCTGAGAAGAGCGTCCAAAGCTTGTCATCAGCTTCCCCTCAGCCCTATTTAGGGAGCAGTAACACAGCGAGTAATTGCCCGTCACTTACTCCACTCATCTGTGCTGTGGGTCTGTCTGGAGCCAGCGCACCCACGCATCCCTCCTCCCAACCTCTCCAGCACTCACCTGAGAGCTGATAAGGCAAGATTTACTACCTGTGCGGCTGGACCTGCGCCACTCCCTCACTCTTGAAAAAGGGCCTTTTAATTACTAGCTTTTTCCAGTCACGAGGGTCACTGAAAGGTTCCTGTTGGATGCGGTTGAGAGGGTTTATATGAGAGCCGCCTGCCTACGGGGCAGATGGATAGCGGGGCAGGTTGAAGGTTCCTCCTTACGGTTCAGGAATGTTTCTTTTCAGTGCAGGCAGGGCCAGTGACTTTGGTGTGACCTTCCAGGTCTTTCGTTGAGGCTTAACCGTGCCAGAGTGGGGTGATAAATCTAGCTTGTCACAGGCCATAGTGAACGAAACGTACGCAATAAATTGGCGCTGTCAGTGGAGCCGTGGGGACGTGGGTGGCGGAGGGCCTCTCCTGCTTGTCTGCAGTTTGGGGAACACAAAGAGCCCACACACAAAGTCAGTTTTGAGGTCGTTTCTCCCGCTGTCTACAGTTCAAACAGTGGTGTGAAGTTATGGCAGAGACGATCTGTGCAAATAGACTGACTCGTCATCTTTTCATGGCAGAACATAGGGCCCATATCACATTGAGTTGGCACCCAAAATGATTTACGTTTAAGGTCCAAGAAATGTTCCCGTGAGACCCTAATATTAGATTGAATGACGTTTCAGTAATGAAAATGAATTTATTTATATTGGGTCATGGAACAAAATATCCGGCCTTTAAATACATATTGGAACCTTGAAACCATTAATTACACTGAGACTTGTGAGCAAGCAAGCATCATTTGATATATACAATGGTGTCTAAAATTCTGAGACCACTAATGGAAATGCTTCTATTTTGCTTTTTTATTATTATTATTTGGATACAGAAACCCTAAGATGCCATGCAATATTAATGTCTGTCTTGTTTTCTAATCACATGATCATGATTCTCATGATCTCAAACCATGATATATGTTTGGGGTCTGTAAGATATTTTTCTGCTTTTGAAAAGTATCTAATGCTCACCAATAAGTCTCTTATGCTTATTTGACCAAAAATACTGTAAAAATGGTAATGTTATGAATTTTTGTTTTACAATTTAAAGTCACTGTTTTCTATTTGAATATATCTTAAAATGCAGTTTATTTCTGTGATGGCAAAGCTGAATTTTCAGCATCATTACTCCAGTCTTCAGTCACATGATCCTTCAGAAATCATTCTAATATGCTGATTTGGTGCAGAAAGAAACCTTTCTTATTATTAACATTTTCAATGTTGAAAACAACGTTTCTTAATATTTAAATATAAATGTCTTTAATTTCACTTCAACTGAATGCATCCTTGCTGAAAAAAAAAAATATTTAAAAAATACAGTAGTAAATTTCTGTATTTTGAAGAAAATCAAATAATTGTTTCCACTCTAATTGTTTGTTCTGTCCACAGTGCTGAAAGGTATAAAACCATCCACCATTTGTGTACCACTCCTGCCAGTCAAGTCGTGCCTGTTGAGCTCCAGCTTGCTTCTAGAATCTGTCACACTCAAAACCTGAACACTGCAACAGCACAGTTTAACCAGCAGAGGGCAGCACTTGGACATATATCTGTACATCCTGACATACAGAGGTATAATCTGCCCGGCTCTTGATATTTCTTTTAGAGTGATTCTTATTAAAGCTCATTGATTATAAATTCAGGTCACCATTCATGACTCTTTCAAGCTCTCTACCTGTTCGAGTCACTCTAAAGATATATTTCCATTCCTAATATGATATTTTCAGATGTGATGACAGATCATTAATGCTGTAATACTCATTGTAGGCTGGTGTGTGAAGGTGTTTCTGTTGATTCTACTGGGGTTTCAGCACAGACAGACTGTGTTTCCCACATTCCTAAACAGACATCAGATACCCTGGAGGACTGGCAGAGAATAGCAGAGTATTACGTGGAGAGACCAAGGATTCTGATGTGTGGACATGCTGTAAGAAAGATCTATTGTTTTATGACTCACTGTCGGTGACATTCAATAAAGTGACTAATGCGTGACACTGACAACTAGATCTGTTTAAAACCAAGGCTTTTAAGGAAGTGCATGCAAAACAGGCTGTGATTTATGATTTATGAAAGATATTTATGGTATTTAGCACATTATCAAATATGTAATAAATGTTTAGTTAAAACTGACTTTTTAAGTTTTCAACCTTCTTTGGATAAGCTTTTATATAAAACTATAAATGGTTTTAAACAGTTGTTTATGTTCTTTCAAACATAGTAGAAAATATTAAAATCAAATAATACCTAATTTGTCCTGGGGTACTGGAAATATTCTGTCACTAGATGGCATTAGACACACATTATTTTTCTCAATAGAATTAACAGATGAATTAAAGGTTTTGTATTTTTTATTGTTCAAGCTCTAATTTGTCCTGGGTTATTAAATGTAGACTGTTGCAAAAAGTTCACATTAGTCCCTTTGATTATCACTTGATTTTAAACAGCCCCTTCCAGCATCCAATTATTGTAATTTTTTCCTCATAGGCAACACTGTGTCCCAGTGAGTTCAGAATGTTCTGGAACCCAGCACCTCCTAAATTCATCTGTGCCCCCTGTGTTATAAAAGACACACTTTTCCCCAAATACCAGGTAAAGCAGCACCATTAACAGATGTACGAGTGCTTTCTTCTCAGTGCGCTGGGACTTTTAACAGCACCTTATTTCTGAGAAATCACTGCATTCCTCCCCCCAGCAGCTTCCTGCATTTACACTGTAGATTTCTGTATTCAGAGAAGATCCCAGAGCAGCTCTGTCTGTACACTAACAACGATACATGCTTTCTCTGTTATTACCTTTGATTTGTATACAGTTATCTTGTAAGCGCGTAATATAAATGCGCTAAAGCGCTTGAGCCTTGTCAAGAGTTTAAGTAAAATTATGAGCACGACTTGCATAGTAATGCCTGTAATTCACATGAATTATAGCTATTAATATTACCTCAAAGATATTTCCTTTGAGCTTGCTCATGCTGAGCTTGCTCATGCTGGGAATATTAAATTCCTTATGTTACCTTCTGATCTGGAAAAATACTAGCATAAAAGTGAGTTCCAATGTGATTTTATGCTATTAAGTCAGTGCTGTATCCCCCATTTTCTTATTACATTTTGTGTCCTCAGATAACTCAGCCAGACCTGTGCAATGAGAATCTGTTGAATCTGATGGACGAGCACAATGTGGTCGAGTCAGTTAGCCATGTGATGAATGCAGAAAAGGTTACTTCTAAGGTCTGTTTATTTAATTATTCTTAAATTACTTCGTCTAAGGTATGTCCTATTCCTGTATTTTACAATACTTATATCTGTGATAAAACAACATATCCATGAAACTCTTTATGAACATGTTATTCTGAAAAATATATACAGTATCTATTTTATTATAGTGTTTCTGTGTATTATTATAATGCATGCATAATATTTAGTAAATGCATACATAATTTTATATACATAATGCATACATAAGAATTACAAAAATATTTCAATTAGTTTTTAATGCAGTATATGCAGTTTTTTAATGCAGTCTGCTTCAAAATTGTCAATGCTTCATATTTATCTTCTTACATACTGGAAAGGAAGAAAACAAGATAAGAAAGAAATTGTTACTTTGCATTCATGTCACTTACTCCAGTGAGTTCTCAAAAGAGTTTTATGAATAAAATTGTGTTAGACATTGTCTAAAAATTTGGCCTTGTCCCCAGGAAAATGTCTCGCCTATTAAGTGTAAGTCTGTGGCAGACTTCAGATCAACAGCCTCACCAACTCCCTCTGGGTTCATCTCAACAGAACAGGTTAAAAACCTTTTCCAGTTTTGTTGTTGGAGAGTTATTATGAATTCCTAGTACTTTTTATTGGTTAGCCTTTTCTATTTTAATGTAAAGCTAGAGTCTCAGTAATATAACAACAGTTCTCTTTCCTGTTCCTTTGGATATGGCATTTAGCATTTAGAAATTTTGATATTCTTTAAAGATACTGTTTGAGAAATAATCAAAATTTTAACGACCAATGCTTTAGTTTTCACCTTTTCAAATCATCCCTATACTTCTGCTTTTTTTAACTAATGCAAATTTCAGTTTCTACTTCTAACAGAACCTTTTTAATTTTTTGTTCTGTGTGTATATTATTTAAAGTACCTAAAACAATTCAGTCTTTTAACTGCAATATTTGGATACAGGCAGCTCTGCTGCATTGTAACAGAAACCAGTGCAACCAGAATTTCACCTCTTGTAATATCTTGTCTCCCCTAGGGGTTTCAGACCAGACGGCCCCATTCTGCCCCGCACTTAACCCCAGATCTTGAGCCCTGTCTTCAGCTGCAGTCTGACTTCACCAGCCTTTCCCAGGAGCTGGAGCATGTGTGGTGGCAGTGGCCGCAGAACACAATCTGTGCAGCTCTGGCCGGAGAATTCCCTTCCAATGCCAAACAGACAAAGCCCCAGGAGGTTACCACAGAGCCCAACTCATTAGAGCAGCCCCGCCAGATCCCAAAAGTTCACAGGAGGAACCCACACAAAGGCAAAAATAGGGCAAGGGTGTCCTGTTCCAAACGTAGGATCATGAAGAGAGGAAAGACACACAGCTCTGTCAGGACAGCCTACGTTTGGAAAAAACTGAGAGAGCCACCACAGACACTAACAAGGTTTTGTTATTTTTGTTATTAAAGCATATTTTTAAATGAATAGAATTCTGAAACAAGACCAAAACATAAAATTGCATGTAAACCAATGATAAAATAGTCTTTCACAACATTTTGTGATGCAGTGCATCTTGTATCTCATAAATATTCTAGAAGGAACAGTTTTGTACATCATCTTTCTTGACCTTTCTAAGTCTGTTGTGTTGTTTGCATTAATAATGTGTTTATCTTTCTTTTATTTTCTAAAAAAGGAGTGAGTCTTTGTGTCAGTTACCATGCGAGTACAAAACTTTTAAAGGGCAAGTTTCACCCTTCCTCTGCCTCAGTCTGCCTATGCTCCTAGATTTTGAGAGCTTTGCCACAGATCGTGGTGGAATACCTGACATCACATCACCCAGAGAGTGGGTTAGAGACATATGGGGCACCTGGTTCGACGAGGTCTTTCCTCCTCTGGAAAATGTCCAGAGTACAGGCTCTCTCCCTGCTGGTCTGGAGAAGAACTGGCTTCCACAAGACAAGATCCAGGATCAGGACAAAGTGGATGTGTCTGGGGTTTTGGATGTAGGTCTCACTATAGCTAATTTGAAGCTTGAAGTGGCCAAGCGGACCCAAATTTTGACTGAACTTGGAAACCACGGTGCCTTTGACCTGTGTCGACGTGGAGCACTTTACATCAAACTTGGTTATCTCAACCAGGCCCTTGAAGATCTCAATGCTGTAAGACTTTTTTTTTTTTTTTGCTTTTTATTAGTAATACATGCTAATAAGGTAAACATCACTAATACTATTGCTTATAAGATTTTATTCAGTGTTTGTTCATTATGGTTCATTTCAGAAATCATTATCCAAATCAGAACAGAACATTCTACAAATGCAGCCTGATTTTCTGCTTAGTTTATTGTGTACTAATGATCGATCTGTTGTTTTTCTGTTTTTAAAGGCCATCTCCCTGGAGCCCCATTTACTGGATGCCTACTGGCACAGACACAGCATCTACCTGCAGAGAAACGACCCCGATAGAGCTCTGGACGATCTAAACGTCATCGTTAAGAACAACAAGAATCATGCAGGTGTGTGCATGAGTCCACTTTCATTACCAGACAGCAGGAGAGACAAGATACTGATGCAATACTCGAGAATGCTGTCTGACCTCTGTATTGGGCAAAATAGAACCTGTACGGCTAAAGGACATGTTTCAAAACAAGATTGTAGAACTTAAGACTGTAGAATGTAGAACTTAATGACTGATGCCAATTGTGTTCCAGATGCCTTCATATCTAGAGCAGAAATCTACAAACAAAGAGGGGAAACTGCACTGGCAGCATTCAGCTACACCCAAGCTATCAAAGTCAAGCCAGATGATGCAGAGATCTACTTTAAAAGGGCAAAGATGTATGAGAAGATGGGCGAGATACTGCTGGCCATGGAGGACTACACCAAAGTGAGCCCTATGAAACAATACAAATAGATTTTACAGAAAGAAAAATCAGTGCTTGCAAGGTGATGATGATAGACCAATCACAATTAAGTATGCAAATATTACTGACATTATTTACTTCCAGGAAAATGTTGAATATTAATCAAAGGGATCATCTAATGAGGAATTACATTTTCCTTGATCTTAAGAGATAAAAGTGTTTATTTATAAAAATATACTGTAACTTTCAAAGTCAAAACTTCTCTAAACTCTCCCAAGACCACGTATTGAAACTTAGCCTTAAAAACAACAATGAATCTGAGTTATATTAGTTTTTTTGTTTTATTAATTTTTTTATTTGTTATGCTTTTTATTTTCTGACCTGTAAAGCACATACAGTATTTGAAAGGTACTGTACAAATGAAATATATCAAATAATAACTATTATCATTATTATTATTAGTATTATCATATCATTCTCAATAAAATACCGCTAAGAGTTAATGTTGAACAGTTGTTCCTGGCTGTGTGTAGCACCTGCATATCCTTTTTGCAGTCAGATATTGCCAGTTTATGCAGCACAAATTTCAGCATGAATTGTTTTGTGAACCTGACAGAAAGTGATACATGCTTTGCAAAAAGGCTGTTTTTGAAGGACGGGAGAGTTAAGAATCATCCTGTGCGAGAGAACTGCAAAGTGCAGCTTCTCATTTCACTTGTGAAGGGGATGTTTCCTAATAGCACAGCAGCAAAAATAAGCTGCTTAATGGTCTATTTAATTCTAGGGTTCAGAGAGAAGGTGGGAAATGGTTTTGAAAAAAACTAAACTGAATTCCTTTGGGCTAAAGAAAAAGCATTTGAATGGACTCTGCAGGTTATTTGTGTTTCAGGTACTGTAAGAAGGCTTTCTTAATTATTGTATGCACATTTTAGGGGCTATAATTGTCTCGTTTTAGTTTTGGTGAACAAAATTAGTCAGTTTTACAGTCGGCAGGTGCATCATGCACTCTAAATATAAAAATATATTTTAAAAAAAAGAGATTTGTTTGAATTCACAAATGAGTGCTGATAATGTGGATTATTGAAAATAGCTGCATAATTATTGCCTCAATGATTGCAGTATACATGGCACATGTAAGATTTCAAAATAAACCCTTTTTGACCACCAGACCTTCACCATCGACTCAACAAGGACAGATGCAATGATGGCTCATGGAATACAGCATTTCAACAGCTCCAAATGGATGGTGGCCCTGGAAGACTTCACCTTACTACTAAAGCAAGAACCTGGGAATGCTATAGCAAGGTCAGTATAATTATGAGGATTATATCCGAATGCGACCTTCGAATGTGCCCTTCTTTCACAGGAATTCGGAGGATGCATGAGGTGTATCCTTTGCTGCTGCAGATAGCCCACAATTCTTTGCGTCGCTTTTAACAACCGTCATTTATTTGAAAAATAAAAAAAAATGGCGGTGTCGGCAGATGTACATGTACAGTACAAAGGAAGATGTGGTGTTTAAATGTAAGTAGTTTCAAGCTTGGATTTGTTTTAAACTTTGTTCTTCTTAATATCCTCCTCCTTTGTCTCTGTAACAGATATCTGTTGTACATACACCACAGCTCCTCAAGCATTACCCAAAATAAAACAAATACATTTTCTTTTCAAATTACTATTATATAATAATTATATAATTTTCTTTAATTTAACTGAAGTTGTGAGAGCGTAATGACGCTGCTGTGAACGTGTTGGCATAGCAACGTGATACTTCCTGTTTCCTTTCCTGCCCTATGAAGGACGTCTTGTTTAATTCTGGTTAAGGACACTCCGTATACCTTTCACTGGATGTGTCCTCTGGAGGATGCAGCCTTCGAAATTAAATGAAATGAGAGACAGCTAAAGTAAAGTAAAGTTTGGCACCGCAATGCAGAGCAAGATTTCATAACCCCGGATAAAAAGCAGTACTATCCTCATTTCTGAATTACAAGTGTGAAACGCTCCAGGGTTTAAAGCGGTTGTTTAGAATGACGATAATCCAGGGTCAAGCGCAGTGTGAAAAGCCCTAAAGGTTTTTCAGATTGTACGTTGTGGTATTCTCTTCATATTTATGATTCATTGCAGACTTTATCCACTGCCTACAATGCACTGAAAACCAAAAGTAACTCACTCCCACTAAATGTTACCTCTTTGAATTCTTGCACCCATGAAAAAGACAAGTCAACACCATTGTGACTAAAAGTTTGCTAAGAAGTATTTTGTATTCAAGTAAGGTAGTATTTGACTCTGGTCAAGGAGCAGACTGGGAGTGGCCTTGGATGGCAACATGCCCAATGCATTGTCAGTGTTGAAGTTTTCCTACCTATTTGGAAAATAGAAAGACAACAGCCCTTTTTCTCTGTTTTCTCTAGTCAGGTAGCAATTTCATTTTTTTAAAATCTTTTTTTGGCCTTTCTACCACTTAGGCAGCTAAGTTAAATTAAAAACCCATTTTGCCAGTGGTTAATTACCCCTTTAATGTTTGTTTTCCACTAAATATAATTAGCTACATTACATCTATGTTGATTTGTAAATCCAATTATATTTTTCACTCAATGCAGAACATACAGAGGAAGGATCTATTCCAAGTTGGGTCAGTTTGAGAAGTCTATTGAGGACTTTTCTCTGGCTGTGCACTGGGATCCCAGTGATTGGTTGGCGTTTTACCACAGAGGCTGTCTGCTGAGGGAGATAATGCCTGAGATGGCCTTAAAAGATCTCAGCACATCTGGTAATGCACATGCTTGATATAACACATAAAAATTTTCAGTTCTTTCACAGTTTCTCTATATAAAGATACCTTGCCAACATTTTTAGAGCCTTGATGAAAACTGACATCCATAGGCATTTTTAAGTAAACTGCTGAGGTCTGACACTTTATGTTGAGAACACAGTAGGAAAGGCAATATTACAAATAGTACACTTTACTGATGTTGCACTGATGTTTTTTTCAAGAAGCCCACAGGGAAGAAAAAGTCAGAAACAAGATCTCTTTAATATCTCAGTTGTTTCTTCTAAACAGCAATGAGATTGTGTCTGCTTCTCAGTATCTTCTCAGTAATTTCATGTAATTTCTAGAACCGCAAAACAAAATGTCTCAAAATGTGCTCAGATTTGGTGTGATATGAAGTTTGCATTCAAAAGTCAGAGATTTTAATATGAACATAAACATTTCACACTTAAATTATTTGAACTATGCCATTCAGATCAGTTTTATATTGCTGAACTCATACTGTTTGTCAGCAGTTTGTTTCCTAAGGCCTTTTTTTAAATCTTTAAATGAAACCGTTCTGCACACAATTAAACATGATCAAGGGGGCCATTCTTTTAACATCTCATCACAGACAGCTGCATCTGTTGAATCAGGTAATATGAGGATGTTAATATCACTACTTAGCCAGGAGAACAAATAAGAGCCATCCAGTCTTATCTTATATGATTTTGGCAACTGTAATCTGCTGCTTTGATCACTGAAGCTTACAGGAATATTTTCTCAGTATTGTCTCCTACAAACTGAACAGCTTTATCAGTAAAGACTTTCACACTGCCCACCTAAGCACCATGGTGCAGTGTAACAGGAGCGTAGGCATGACTAGAGTTTCGGCACCAAGCCTACTTTTGCGACACATAGCATGCAGAAAATACTCCGCAGAAAATGCACTTTAAGGCAATTTATCAACACAATCTTTTGCAGTATATGAAGCAATATAAAATATTGGAGCAAACCAGTCAACATTGTCAGGCTTGATGCAAGTTCCACATGTTGACAAACTAGCAGCACTTTGGATTCCATTCCATGTGGATTAATGACCATTTTAAAGTAAATGTAAATTTAAATTTAATGTAATGTTGATCAAGCTTGTAATAAATCTCAATGTAAAACTCCAGAACTATTTTATATTTTATTGCAGTTATTAAAAGAAATACTCAAAGCAGCAATCCATAAAACACTTTTTTGTGTATAGAGCCATGCAGCACTCAATTCAGCACTCTGAAATACTGTATTACAATAACTACACTGCAATTTATTTGGCAGACACTTTGAAAGATAATGATTGTGATACATTTGAGATCCTCAGAGACCATATGGCTCCATATATATGCCAGAACTTTGTGCTGAGAAGTCAGAAAAAAGCCAGATCATCTCATTAGCCATATTTTATCTATATATGTATGTGTGTCATAGTTCTGATCAATGACAGCGCAGAAAACCTGAGTGCGTTCCTGCACCGCGGTCTGGTCTACACGGCACTCCGGGACTGGCGGCAGGCTATGGCTGATTTTGAAGTTGTGATTAAACTTGACAGGTGATGTCCCGGTCTCCTCCACTCTGCGACGAAAAGATCTTCATTTTCTTTTGTTGAACGAGTGCACCAAAGGCAGACCATGGTTGAGGATAAGTTTACTGAAGCTTGAAACTCTTTGAAACTCGCTGTTCAAAAGATTTTTTCTTTGTAAAATGTGACAGTCTCTGAGCAGCCATGAGTTAAGCTAAAATCAATGAAATTGTATCTGAGTCATCATCTCTCCTCTCTGTGTGCACCTCTCTAATGTCACAGCAGAACTGCGGCTGTTGCCCATGTCAGTTTGGGACTGATCTGCATGCTGAAGATAGACCGAAATTTTGAGGCCATCAAAAGATTCAGTAATGCATTGAAAGTGGACCCTACCCATGTAAAAGCCTATGTATGCCGGGCCAGAGCCTATTACAACGTAAGGGGATGTTGAATGATTTGTGTGAAGTGCCACATAAAAAGATGAAGAAATGTTTTATCAGTGTATTCATTTTAAAATAAAAAAGCTTCACTGTTACTATTGTGCATAGCTGTGGTTGTAGCCCTAGTAATTTTGTAAACTAGTGAACTTGTGTTTTTCCACAGGTGAATAATCTGAGTAGAGCAGTGAAGGATTTGACTCAAGCCATACATATGAAGCCAGATGCTTATGATCTTCACATCATGAGGTTATTTGGACATACAACTGTTTGGAAATATTTGCATGACCTTGAATATTTTATTAACTCTTAGTTCTTGAGTTTGCTGCTTGGTTCTTAGAGATTAAAAACCTAATATGCTTCCTCTCTGGGTCTTAATTAATCTAATGCAAGGATGTGAAGGATAGAAATACAATTTGTTCAATAGGCCGTAATGTTAATTGATAATGTCTTTTCAAAAAAATAAAAAAGGAAACTTTGGAAATTTTGGCTTTGGAAATTAGACATGAAAACCTTCTGTCCCTCAAAACCTTGTTTCCTTTTGTGTCAATTTAAAAATCTAACATTGACTTGGTCCATGGCAACAGGCCCTTATTGCTTTTAATTGGTAAATATCTGGGTAACACTTTATTTTAGTGTCTTTGTTACACATGTTACATGGACTTACAGTAATAAGAATAAATCATACATAATTAAAACCAACTAACTCTAAACCAAAACCTATTCCTGACCCTAACCCTATAGTAAGTACATGTTGTTAATTAATATTTGTCAGTGCTTAATTGGGTAACACTTTACTTCAGTGGTCCACTTTAGACATTCTATTAACTATAAGTAACTTTGTGACTACATGCCAACTTACTCTCAGTATTAGTTATAGAGTATTAGTAGACTGTCTGCTAACACTTTATTTTGATGGTCCCCAATAGTACGTCAACTTATTCTGCTAACCCGAACTCTAACAGTTTATTACAGTCTACAAATACTCTAATGAGAGTTAGATGGAATGTAGTTGCAAAGTTACTTTTAATTAGTAGAATGTCTAAAGTGGACCATCGAAATAAAGTGTACCCATTAATTGTATAATTACACTGTAATAAAGTGTAGCCAATATCTGATATAGAGAAGAGATGTTTACTCTTTTCTATCCTTTTTTAGAGGAAAGTACTTGTATGAAATGAATCAGTTTGACCTGGCTACCCTCTGCATAAGGTATGCAGTGGAAATGAAAACAGGTAATGGTGATCTTATGTTAATTTCACTCTATAGCAAATTGCAAGCATACTTTCAGTTCCTGAAATATCTCAGCTCTTATCTCTGCCCATCATTTAATGAGCATCATTAAATCTTTTTAGGCCACCTGGCTCAACTGAGGGTGAAGTAAACCTTGCAGGGAAATGTGGTTTATGTTGCCATAACAACAACTAGACCAAGCTGTAAACCTCTCCTCCTTTCCATCACAGCTCTGGGTTTATCACCGGTCCAGCAAGCTGCCATCCAATCGTTCCTGGGGAATGATGCCAATGCCATTGTCTGTCTCGAGGAAGCGGTCAATACATGCCCTTCTCTTCCACACCTCATTCTTCTAGGGAGGACTCTGATGAGGGAACACAGGTTCACAGTGAGTCAGAGATCTATGCAGGGTGTATCTCAGTCATGGCAGAACTAAGCCAGCAAAACATCAAACAAACTTCTCCAAAGACACCAACACTCAAGTGATAATTAGTAATATTTTTTTCAGCAGTTTAGAAGTACACTAAAGTGATAAACTAGATGCTGTGCATTACAGTTGTATACAATACAGTTCAAACTTTTGGAGTCAGTTCAAATTTTTTTTATGTTTTTGAAAGAAATCTCTTATGCTCATCAAGGCTACATATATTTGATGAGAAATACTGTAAAACAGTAATTTTGTGAAATATCATTGCAATTTAAAATAACTTATTTATTCCTATGATGGGAAACTGAATTCAGCATCATTACTCCAGTCTTCAGTGTCACATGATCCTTCAGAAGTCATTTTAATATGCTGAATTGCTGTCTCATGTGTTTGGGTTGTACCTATGCTGAGTCAGCTTTCGTGGATGGTGCATGTTCTCATTGCGAGAACATGACCATGGGGATGTTGCGGTCACACTTTCTTTCTTATATAGGGAGAAAGTCACCTCAGTTGCTCCTTGTCCCGATTCTTCTGTCACTGTGGCAGCAAGCACTGAAGGTGATCCGGGGATGACAATGGAAGCATTCCCGCCGGGTGAATCCCCACAAGCCTCCCATTCCTCTGCACGTTTGTTCCGCCTGGTCAAGTTTCCAGATGAGTTTGATGGCTCACGTGAGGGTGAGCTTAATTTCTCATTCGGGGCTCGAGAGGACGATGAGTTCTCAATCGCAGCATTGGAGGGCGGGCTTTTGCCTTCTGATTCTGAAGACTCGGCTGGGCCCCCGCCATCTGGTATGGTCGTCCAGTTTTAGGCTGATGCTGAGTTGGCAGCCATGCTTGCCCAAGGCCGCCAAGGGCATCGGACTTCAGTGGATCCCTTCACCATGCCTTGAATGCTTGCGGTTGAATGATTGGTTCCTGGGCTTGGAGTGCAGTTCACAGCCTTCCCGGAAGTGCATAAGGAGCTCACAGAGGCGTGGAAGGCACAACATGGTAACCTTGGCGTATATAAACCGCCAACCGCTAAAATTTGCTCCCCTGTGCGAATATGCATTTCCCTCAGTGAGCCTGCGCAAGGTCAGGAAGGATGGAGAACAAGTCTTACTTGTTGCGCTGTACTGGCCTCTCAGAGCTCACGCTCCTCATAAAAGCCATTACCTGGTGGATTCCCCTGAGATAGGACCTTCTTTCTCAGGGGCAGGGCAGAATTTGGCACCCGCGCCCGGTCCCTTTGGGACCATAGCGGCACATCACAGTGCAGTGGACGGTAAGTCCCTGGGGAAGCACAAGCTGATTGGACCACATAGAGAGCTTCAGGTGCTCTGAGCAGCTCTTGATCTACTTTGGATGACAGAAGGGGAAGGGGAAGGGGAAGGGGAAGGCTGTCTCTGAACAGAGGATTGCCCATTGGATTGTGGATGCAATTTCTTTGGCATTCCAGGCCCAGGATGTGCTGTGCCCCCCAGGACTGCGAGCACACTCCACAAGAAGTGTTGCATCCCCCTGGGCATTAGCGAACAGTGCCTGTCTAGCAGACATCTGTAGAGCAGCAGGCTAGGCTACACCTTTGCAATGTTTTACAACCTCTGGGTTGAGCCGGTTTTGTCCTGTGTGTTGGGTACGAACAGATAAACTACAGGCAGCTGGCTGGGTATATTGCTTGCACAAAGTGCCTTTCCTCTCCATGAGGTGATAATGTGCACTTATTGGTTCAGATGAGTTCCACGCTCTTAGTAAACCCTGGACGCCCTTCTAGCCTTCAGCACTTATCAATAGCCAATGTTGGCAGAGGAGTTCGCTACCAGACCCAGTACTCCTGGTATGCCCCTTTTCAGATGAGCCGTTGTACTTGGGCTAAGTGCTTCATATGTGCTGATTGCCTGATGATAATCCCGTATGATGTTTTCTCCACTGTTCACTTTCCCCATTGGTAAACCTTGTGTCTTCCCCTAGAAAGAACCTTGATTCACAAGTCACTATGCTGCTTATATGGGGCAATGGGAGGGTAACGATGTAGCGAGTGCACTTGTTACCAGACACACAGTAGCTAGCCAACATCTGCACCGCCAAACCTCGTAAAACAGTTCAGTCAGTTGTGGCATTTTCCATAGGGGACCCCTAGTTTCATCAGATTGACACAATGTCGAAGGAACAAGACATTGTGTCCCTCCTGCCACAATGCTGAACTACCTGCTGAAATGGCCAGGAGACTGCCTCTGCTCCTCAGCACAAACCTGAATGAGTGGACGCCCACCATCTCCTTTTATACCCATATGCCTGGGGGAGTGGCATTTGCAAATTTCACTCGCCAGTTTTCATTGGCATTTTCTGAAGTATCAGAGGTGTTTGGGGCTCCCAACTGTGACCTCTAGTGCCATCACATCAACACAACGTCTCATTCCCTCCATCAGGGAACGAATGTTACAAATGGTAACCAAGACATTTTTTTTTTTTACAATAAAAAAAATATTTTGTAAGATTATAAATGTCTTTACGGACACTTTTCATCAATTTACTGCATCCTTGCTGAGTAAAAGTATTAGTTTCTTTAAAAAAAGTCCCCAAAGTTTTTAACTGTAGTATACATTTAGATTGCATAGATTAGATTATATACTGTATATTTTATTTTATGAAAAAATATGTATTTTATGAACAAATCACAAACAATTTGTTTTTTAATGTTGTCTCTAGCCTAGCTGTTTACAGTTGCCAAGCAATATTTCTCTTTTACTGCTTTATAGCAACTTGTCATATTAGAGAATTTAAAAGAAATGCGGTGTGTGTGCAATGGCTATTTAATCTTTTGTCTTGCTGAACTATTTTAAAATTGAATGTGTAACCTCATTATTCCTGTAGCTCAAACACTTGAGCATGGCACTAGCAATGCCAAGGTCATCAGTTCAATTATACTGGAATACATGAAATTATAAAATGTATACCTTGAATGCAATGCAAGTCGCTTTGCATAAAAGCGTTTGCTGAATGCATACAGTAAATGTAAATGCAAAAGTCAGTATTATCTTTCAGTATTCTATAACTTTCATTACCTCTGATAAAGTATCTTTTTGTCTCTTAGTAGGCAGTATTGTAATCTATCAATGCTGCAAGTTTTCCAGGGTTTATGTTGTGCCATACACAGGAAGCAGTAGAGAGTTTCAGAAAGGCCCTTTCACTTCTGGGTACCAATAAAACTAAACTCAAAACTGCACAAGAGGCTGCGGAGGTCTTCTATCTTATCGGCGTGTGCTACATGACACAAATGCTTTTGTTACAGGTAATAAATTGAACAATAAAGTCAACATTAAAACAATGAAAAAATGTGCACAAATAGAAACACAACCATGTCTGTCACTATTCTCTCATCACCTTTTTTTAATTTAGGAGAATGAAGACTCTCTCCTCCTCCAGGCTTTGGGTGCTTTTAACA
Source organism: Hypophthalmichthys molitrix (assembly GCA_037950675.1). Classification (NCBI taxonomy): domain Eukaryota; kingdom Metazoa; phylum Chordata; class Actinopteri; order Cypriniformes; family Xenocyprididae; genus Hypophthalmichthys; species Hypophthalmichthys molitrix. The sequence goes on from CM075508.1 coordinate 13,833,164, forward strand.
GTGCTGTGAGCATGAACCCAGACCATGCTGAGGCTCGCCATCAGAGAGGCCTTTGCCGCGTGCATCTACGCAACTTCACAGGTGTTCAGGATTTTAACAGAGCACTCCAAATCAACCCCAACCTCTATCAGGTACACCTTGATTCAAGCTCAGTGCTTGGTCTGTCTGAACTGATAATGCATCATCATATTCCAATGTTTAGATTTAAAACATGTTTTTCTTTTTTTCTCCAAGGTGCATCTAAGCCGAGCTGCCCTTTATGGGGCTGAAGGACGATATGCAAAGGCTGTACTCGACTGTGATGAAGCTATCAGGATCCAGCCCAAGTGTGTCAGGGCATATTTGTATAAAGGAGCTCTTAAATTCTATTTGAAAGTTAGTAAAAATAGTACCATTTTGAGCATAATTATCTCTCGCTTGCTCTCTGTGAAATTTGCGAGAAATGTTGCACATTTATTTATTATCTTTTTTTAGGCATACAAGAGTGCAGTGGAGGATCTGACAATGGCAATCCATGCTGACAGTACCTGTTCATTTGCCTACTACAACCGTGCCATATGTTTTCAGGAACTGCGGGATAATGAGCTGGTGACGTTGTTTCTTTTCATGTCCCTACTTTTCATCCACTTTTTCAAACCAGCATCGTATGCGGGATCATATATACAGAAACGTATACAAATGCAGAATGTCTTTTCATCACAATTGCATTTCTGCATTTGCATTTTATGCATATTTATTCTCATCCTCCGTATTACTTCTCTTTAATCTTCAAGGCTCTCAGAGACTACAGCATTACGCTGCTCTTGGAGTGTAAGACGGAGCTTGAGCTCAAAGTGTTGATAAATCGTGGCCTTCTCTATGTGGAGCTGAATGACTATAGCAGTGCCCTTCAGGTAGGTCAGAGTTATAAAGAAAAAGAAGCATTGATTGCATCAGGCCTCTGAATCTCAATAATCTGTTTGTTTGAAGGATTTTGAAAGCATAGTCAATGAATCATGTGTGAGGTTTCTCTTATTTCTGTATTTCTTTTCAAAGCCAACATGAAATACCATTTGCAACATATTTTTATATCCATAATTAGAATATTTTCAAATGAAACAGGATATTCAAAAAAAAAAAAAAAAAAGTAGGGCGGAACATGATTTTATCAACTGGGAATTGATTGGATTGTCAGATTATGAAGCGGTGGTTGGAGAGGATGATTTGGAATAATGTGGACTGTTGAACAATAAGACCAAGAGTACGTTTTAATAAAGTAAATAGAGTACATTTTGTGTTATATTGACTTTAATATTATCATTGAAGCATTAGTAGTAATATGATATTATTAGTAGTATTATATTTTTGTGTGTGAAAAATGTTTTAGTAAAAATTGTGTTTTGTTGTAGGATTTTAAGGCAGCAGCACAGAACCGACCAGAGGATGTAATAATTCACCAAGCACTAGGAGTTATCCACCACAGGTGTGTATTTATTTTTAGTTATTATTGAGTATGATATTCACAGTGCTAAATTGCCAAGCTTAAGTTTTCACTCAGCAGCCAGATCATAATATCTGCTCCACAGCATGTTAAACGTCTATTGTGTTTAAAATAAAAAATCAAGGTTTTGAGCCCTCTGAGGCTCCATCATGGCAGTTCATGTGATTTTCTTCACTGAGAATTTCTGGGAACTAACAATTCATTGAATTTAGATAAGTTGTCATTCTGCTCTTTATAGTGAGATGTTGAATGCTCCACTGTAAAGAGGTGATTAATATAGTATTGATCTGTATGAGGTCATATTGTGGAAAATCAAATTTTTGAAAGATTTTAAAATTATGTTTATGTAAAGTTGCAAAAAGGCACAACTGAAAAAAAATGGCATGCTTATTCTAAGAGGGTGAAATTATGGCTAAATTATGGCAGCAAGAAATTATTGACACAAGAAGCTTGGAATATACACTAACATTCAAAAGTTTGGGGTCAGTAAGATTTGATAATGTTTTGTGTGGAAAAACAAGTGTGAAATGTGAAAGACGTCTTTTAATGCTCAACAAGGCTGCATTTATTTCAAATATTTAAATCACAAATACAGTGAAAAAAGTGATATTGTGATATACAGTAATAACTAAGTTAGTTCTATTTAAATATATTTTAAAATGTAATTTATTCCTGTGATGCAAAGCTGAATTTTCAGCATCATTACTCCAGTCTTCAGTGTCACATGATCCTTCAGAAATCATTTTTAATATGCTGATTTAGTGCTCAAGAAACATTTCTTATTATCATTATTGAAAATAGTTCTTTAAATAAAAAAATATCTTATGGACCCCAAACTGTGGAACAGTAGTTTATAAGGGGAAAATGATACAAATGTACGATATGATCCCTTTATTATTAAATAAAAAGAACTTGTCAGATGAGAAAAATTGTATTTTTCTTCTCATTGCATTTGAGTGGAAGAACACTCTAAGTACTACAACATTTATTGGTGTCCTGAAACCTCGTATGACATTTATGAATAGTTATTGATGCTCTCTGTGAACTCTTCCAGTTATTGTGCAGATCTACTTTTAAATGGTGCATTCAGAGCATTATTGTTATTGATTAATACTCAAAAGTTGCTGTGCTTCCAGAATGCATTTAGACCTACTTTTATCAGAGTAACAGCCTATGACAGACAGGACGTCTCATCTCTGTACAGAGACTATAAAATATAAAATAGCTTAGTAGCTCACTGACAAGACACAATGCTCTCTGAACTGTCAGTTACAAAAGAACGGAATGTTTTCAGATCCATAGGAGTCAACATTTGCTCATTTTCAATGACTTAAAGATAATAAATGGCTTATCAGAAGATCACTACAGAAAAGCGGCAATTGCAGGGTGGGATTTTTTTTCTCTTTTAAGCTGTGACTTCTGGTGAATTCAAGCTAATTAGCAAGGTCATTTTTTACAGATTGTTCAAGACAAAGTTCATATTTAAACAGACAACTAATGTTCATGTGCAAACAGAATTACACCTTTAAAGTGTAATTACCTCATTAAAGTGTAATAATCTGCTTTCTTTCTCTGTTTTCAAGGCTCGGCCAGTTACAAGAAGCTGTGGATGCTTACAGCGAAGCTATAAGACTTGATCCCCTCCTGCAGGATTCTCATGTGGGTAGAGGCAAAGTTTTCATGGATTATGGGCACAATCACACCAGGAAACAAGCCCAGAGGGACTTCCTCTCAGCCCTTCATCTCAATCCACTCTGCTTGAGTGCCCGCATTAGCCTGGCATACAACTTACAGGTAGCATAAAAATAATTGCCTTGTTTCTTTTTATTTCTCAAAGGTTGATCTTTCATAGCTTAACTGACTTAAACTCAGAAGTTCCCAACTGTTTCATTTAACTGTCTAGTTTTATTCATGCTTCTCCTTAACGTCCTTAGGAGAAATAAAAAAGTAAAATAAAAAACTAAATAAAAAACTAAAATGAACTTGGATAGCATAGCTTTGATAATTTGGTCTTTTGCCGAAAATCTTTAGAGGAGACACATGCAAGATCACTGTTTTTCCCATCAGGAGAAACATCTACGAAGCAGGAGATTTAAGCAGTCTCCTTTTAGCCTTATTGATGTCTATGTGACACGACTGAGATTTTGTTTGTTTTTCTTGTTTCCTATGGGCAACATAAAACGTTTGCATGGTGCTGCTAATGCATTATAAAATGCATATGTTGCAGTTGTATTTAGTTGTGTGCAAAGATCAGGCATTAATATTTGTAATCTCAGATGCAGCAATATCCTCTACTCACCAATTATTATGCTGGATGACATGGGCAGGTCATGTTATCTTATGTTTCTGAAACTGAAATCTTGTTCTGTTCTGTCTGTTTTAATTTCAAGAAGAAAACTGAATCACAAGAAAGTAATCATAACTGACAATACTTTTTTTTTTTTTTTTTACAAAACCATTAGTTATTTTTAATATGTATCAGTTGCAGAAATATTAAAATATTTTGCACAATCATTCTTGTTGGTCTATGGTTGCTTGGTAAATGCTAACATCTGTAACCTTGGAAATCTTAATCTCTACAAGTCTCCTGAGGCACAGCTTCTCTTCTATTCAATTTCACACAAAAGAAGAATTTTGTTTGACTCATCTGGCATGTTTGGTATCTTTAAGCTGTATGCACTGTCTCTGACTTTGTTGTTCAATTCTTGTTTTAAAAGCAAACCTTTCTCTTTTAAATGTGGAAGTACTAATGGCTGATGCCCAGAGACAAACCACAGAACAGTAGGTTAACAGTAGAAAATAAACAAGGATATATATGATTCCTTTTGGTATTCATCCTGGCCCTCATTATCTGTGTCTCTTCCCCCTCCCCCCCCCCGAGAGTGAATGGTATCTTGCAGACAGCCTGTTGCCGCTCGAGTCTATTGATTTCCACTAAGCCATGTCAATATCTTGTCCTCTGTGGCAGGTTTTGGGATTTTTCCAGAGAGCCTGGAATCAGTTCACTGTGGCTATAGAGGTGAACCCTAAAAACTGGGCTGCGTATGAAGGCAGAGCTGTCACGTGTCTACAGATGGACAACTTGTTTGCAGCCCTGCAGGATATAAACTGTGCTATAAAGGTTGTTTTGGAGAATGGTTTATTCCTCTTCTTAATTTTTTAACTCTTATATATATATATATATATATATATATATATATATATATATATATATATATATATATATATATATAGTTTTAAAAAAAATGGTAATAAAATATGACAAGAACTCAGAGTTAAACTGTGTCAGAAAACCTTAATCTTAATTATGTCAGATAACAATTAAGCAAAACATGGTCAGGTCAAAGTTTCTGAATAATTTTTGGTTTTACTGTGTGTGTGTATATATATATATATATATATATATATATATATATATATATATATATATATATATATATAAAATATATAATTGTTTCCACAAAAATATTAAGCAACACAACTGTTTTCAACATTGCTAATATTAAGAATTTTTTCTTGACCACCAAATCAGCATATTAGAATGATTTCTGAAGAACCTTATGACACTGAAGACTGAAGTAATGATGCTGAAAATTTAGCTCTGACATCACAGGAATAATATTGCATTTTTGTAATATATAAAAATATAAAATGATTATTTTAAATTTTAATAATCATTCACAATATTACTGTTTTTGGTGAGCATAATAGACTTCTTTCATATTCATTAACAAAGATTTCCAACCCTATATATCCATATATTTCTTTAATATCTCTTTTTTTTTTTTTTTTTATACCTTTTTAGTGCAACCCTCTCGCAGAACAGCTCTTCACAAACCGAGGTCTGATCCAACAGTTCATAGGGGATAAATCTAGTGCCATGAAGGACTACCAGACCGCTATCAGTCTCAACCCGGGATATGCCCTTGCTTACTTCAACGCTGCCAACCTGTTCTTTTACAACGGACAGTTTGAGAAGGTAAAACCAGAGGCAGTTCACTACTGACACACTATTCTTTCTAGACTCTAGGCAAGAGCTACTAAGATATTTAGTGAGACTGTTTTGTTTCATTTTTTTTCTGGGACACAGGCATGTGAGTTCTACAGCCGAGCTTTTGAGCTAGACCCCTCAGATGAGTCTGCCATCCTGAACCGAGCCATCACTCACGCTCTGCTGCGGAACGTCCCAGAATCCCTGCAGGATTTCAATGAGGCTCTCTGCCTCAACCCGTTGTCTGCACATGCCTACTTTAACAGAGCCAACCTGTACTGCTCTCTCCAACAGTTCCAATCAGCTGAAAGGGACCTTACACAAGGTGAGCTGTAGGAGGTTGAGTTCACTGCCACTTTTTATTAAAGAGGCCATATTCTACAATCCTACACCATTATGTACCCTGAAGTACACTTAATGCTCTGATACAGGCCTACTTCAAGTGAAATTGAAGAATGAACTAGTGTGACAGTTTCAAACAAAAGGGCAAAACTAAGTTTGTTTAGTTAGAAACAGCTTTCCAAACTTTCAGTAAAAGTTCGCTCCAGATGGTAAGCACCTTCAATTGCGAAAACATGAACACACTGGAGAGCCTCTTTATTGTAACATTAATGTTTTGTCAAACTCCTGCCTACAAAAGCCCACATATAAAAGTATGCATAGGTTTTTTCAGTACGTCCATGAAATAGTTTCCAGTTAGGCCGCCTAGCAACAACCTACACATCCCAGTTTAATTGCTCCCAATAAATTATTTGTTATTAAAACATCTACATTCACAAACCCCTGTTCATTTTAACAGAAAAGCAAGCATTGGTACTGCATGGGTGATTTGGCATGGCATACAGTGTGCACAGAGTGCTCCCTTTATAAACACAAAAAAGCTGTACTCATTTTAGTTCATTGCGATCTCTAAAAGCTACAATATAATATGAAGCTGTCTACACTGCTCAGTGAATCAATTATTTACATCTTGTCTACATTTTGTTTGTTATGATGAGATGATTCATGAGCATGCAGAACAGAGCACTGAACAAAAACTCTGGCATTTTGACCGGTGAGTGGATTCTAACTTAAACACCTGATTGGTTATTGCGTTCAAGAAATCAACATATATGTTCGTGATTGGCTACATTGCTCAATGCTACAAAAATATGGTGTAAATAGAAACCTTTGATGCTCTCCAGAGTGCAAACACAGACATGTACTAGATTGCTTGCTAAATGTTTTGCCAATATGCTATTATTACAGAGAAAACTGATCCTTGACCAGCAGTTATGGGCAGATTTTCTCTCTAAAAGCAATCAGAAGCAGCAGCAGACAGGGGAAGGCTAGCTTACACATGCTCTGCCTATGCTTGTGCCTGTAAATTGTTTTTATTTCTAAATTATTTTATTTTAGTTGTTCTTGTTGCAATAGATGAATAACAGTTTATTTGTTTTTAAGATTTGCTATCTTCATTTTATTCTCCCGCAACCCGCACACACGACTGTCTTACTGCCCGTGCCCACACTCGGCCATCAATCTTGTCTGCACTGCGCTCCGTTACACAGGTGTTTACTTTATAGTAGAAATTGAAGTTGTAATTAAAATTGAAAGCGACATTGACACTTTTTTCATGTTTAATACTGTAAAAGGTGCTTGTTTATATAAATAAACAGGACATGACTTGACCTAAGTGCTGAATTGCAGAGCTTGTGCAAACATATCCACATGGTTATGATCAGATTCTTTCTTAATTGCTGTCATTTTTGTTGTGTTTATTTTGTCTTTTTGAGGAAAGCGTGCAGCACATATTTACACATTCATCTAAAGGCCACTTTCAGTAGCGTGGGCAGGATGTTGACTAACAGTATACTGCTGCTGTGAGTATATCGGGGCCTTTATAATGTCAGTAAAGGATTCTTGCACCAAAAACTAGTTTCACATTACCATTTTCCATGCATTTTTGACCAATAGTATGAAACAGACTATGTTTGTTAATTATTATTCTTTGCAAAGACAAAAATTAATCCAACTTATAGAATATATTTAGGCTTTTGTTTTTAATCATATTTTTATTTGTATTTCAAGCTGACTTGGAAATGGTAACCTTATAACAACTAACTAGTTTGCAGATATCGCTAATTCTCTGTGCTGGGTGTTTCTCATTACCCCGTGAATACTGAAGGTCGCATTAATCTTGTAGCGTGTCAAGAGAGAGCAGGTCCAAAAGCTGAACTACAGCATATATTGTGTTTCGGTTACACTTTATTTTAAGGTGTCATTGTTACAGTGTAATTATATATTTAAGTACAGGGTAATATTAATTAACAACATGTACTTACTATAAGGTTAGGGTAGGATAAGGATTTGGTTGAGGGGTAGTAGCATGTAATTATGCATAATTTAGTGTTATTACTACATGTAACATATGTAACAAGGACACTGTAAAATAAAGTGTTACCTGTGTTTCTTGATTTTCTTGATATAGGTAGAAATATAAAATTATGTTCCAACTTTGAAACATCCTGAAATTAATATGCCAATAATGATTCATCACTTTACAGGGAGATTTGTACATCAGGCCACATTTCAAAGTCATCTGCACTTAATTACTTTTGATAACACAGACTTATATCTCTGTGGAGGGCTTTTGTCAAGATGATGAATGGAGGGCTGGTGTAAAGATAGCAAAGTCGTCTTTATCCTCAACTAATCCAGACAATCATACACGTGCTAGTCTCAGCCTCGTACAGCACACTATCAGACCTCCCACATGTCTGCTCACTGACTGTCTGATGCAAATTGCACACAAAAAAGCAAGTGCTGACCGACATTGTCAGCTGTAGTTTGATTGGCTGGCTTTACTAATATATACAGTAGTGGCCAAAAGTGATGTCCTGAAGGGAATCTTTACACAATATTTGCTTTTAATGACACTTCAGGTTCTATTAAACAATCAAGATATCAGGAGTATGTTATTGGGAAGAAGAACACACTACATTTGGTTAAGGTATTAAAATGACAAAATTATTTGACAAAAAAGGCAAACTTCAGCATAATCATATATGGGTTTTATTGTATTAAGCAAAAAAGGCATAGAAAAACAAAAAGGTCACAGGAAATAAAGATTACATTGACTATAATGTAATCAGTTTTTAATATTTTGTTGGTTCTCCCTTGTTTTTGATTTCAGCAGCCTTTCTCCTGGACATTGATTCAGTAAACTTTGCTCATGTGTCATGCTTACCTTCTTTTCAATCCTGCTTGCATTCTTGCCAAAGTTGAGCTTCATTGGAAGACCTGCATGACTGTCACAATTCAGGTTTATAATTTCCCAAAAGTTTTCAATGGCTTCAAGGTCAGGGAACTGAGTCCACTTAAAGACTTCAAATGCTGAGCATGAACACTTTCATTGTGTGCAACTTTGTTGCATGCACGGTGTGTTTGGGATCGTTATAATGTTGGAAAATACACATTTGATCTCCAATACTTGGCTACATTGTGTTCAGCAGGATATTGGTCCAGTTTCAACGTGCCAGCAACGTTGTAGATTCTTCCAACACCGGCTGAAGACATGCGTCCCCAATACCATTATGTTTCCCCTGCTGTGCTTAATGTCTCCTACGAACATACCTGAGACCATCCAGTGCTAGGTTGTTAAATTTTGACTTGTAGAACGGCAGAACACAGCTTCAATTTTTCTACACTCCAGTCCTTATTTTCTTTGGCAAATGCAAGGTGTTTTTTTTTTTTGTTTTTTTTTTTGCTGCGGGAGATAAAACTAATAAACGGTTTCTTTACTGGTACACAACCTCTCAATCCAGCCTCTTATAGCCGTTGGCTTACAGTTCAAGGTGAAATTGGAGGTTGGAGATCTCATTCAGGTCTTTATAAGCTGTTTTAAGGTGGTCCCATATTTCCATCCTCCTGTCAAAATGTTAGTCTTCCTTGACTAGCCACAACAATTTACATTCTGCATGGTAGTGGTCTCACTGTGCTTTGAAAAAAAAGTTCTGTGGACATTCACATCCAACACATGAGCAATATCCAAAAACAATTGACCAGATTTAGCCATTTTAACAGTATTCTTATGGTTGCAGAAGACAGCTCCTTCCATGTGGCCCACAAAATAACATCTAGTAATATAGCTAATACTTCCCACATAGTGATTTATTGATTTATATGCTGGTAATAATGATTGCAAGCTTGGTTTGACCACTTGGCCAAAAATGTCCACATAATTCAGTATATTTCATTGCATCATGACAAAAGATACATTTAAAAAACGTGAAATGTGTGCATTAGTTTTACACTCCAGGCACAACTTCACAACATGCATACAAAATAATTCATATATATTTAAAGTCCCCCTGTAGTCAATAATTGTATCTCTTAAAACTCATCTTTATTCACCAAAGTGACATATTTAAAAAAAATTTCCTGTGAAAAAAAAAAAAAATCTTCATGCCTTAAAATAGCCTGAATATAACTCTACACCCTTGCTTCATTTAATATACGTGGATCTATAAATATGCTAATTAGCCCCGCCTCCACTCACTCGCACAAGCTCAAGAGAGCCACACGGTCAACTTACTGGTGTAAACACTGCACATTGGTATCGCTTTTTACGTTGGACACACAACGGTAATTAATATAATCAAGCCTTTTGCTTGACAACATTACCAAACAGCTGCTAATAATGTGTTGCTAATGTTACAAACCATGTTCCCGTTCGCGAGTCAGACAGCTGTCTTCTAACAATCAGTATCCTTAGAAATGCTTTAAACACCTTAGAAAGTCAGTGGAGAAAGGAATACAGTTCATCATAACATCGTAATATACATCATACACCCGCTATATTGCTAAATCTACCCGATTTTACATATTAACAGAAAAATATACTGGGATATATTATATATACTCCCTTGCTTCAGAGAGCAGTCATGGTTAATGATATGCTAAAGTCTGCCGGCACGTTGACGTGATTGGTTACAAGGTAGTTTGTGACGTCATAAAAACCAGCGATTTCAAACCGTGTCTTTAGATCACTGCAGATTTAGACAGGAAATACTCAGGATGGTGTTGACTTATGAATTTACACATGGTTTGTCTTAAAGCATGTTAAAAGCACCACATAGACATACACTGCCTGGCCAAAAAAAAAGTCGCTGTTTGGATTTTAATAGGCAAATACTTAAGAATCTATGGATGGATCATTATTACAGTGATTATTATTTTTCTAGCATGTTACAGTGCCCTACAGGGGGGGGGGTTTAGTTCACGTTGTCCACAGTTATTGGCACCCAATTATTGCAACGTCCCTTTCCCAAGATAACAGCTCTGAGTCTTCTTCTATAATGCCTGATGAGTTTGGAGAACACCTGACAAGAGATCAGAGATCATTCCTTCATACAGTATCTCTCTAGATCCTTCAGATTCCCAGCTCCATGTTGGTGCTGCTTCTCTTCAGTTCACTCCACTCATTTTCTTTAGGGTTCAATTTAGGGGACTGGGATGGCAATGGCAGAGGCTTCATTTTGTGCTCAGTGACACATTTTTGTTTTGATTTTGATGTTTGTTTTGGATCATTGTCCTGATGGAAGATCCAACCACGGCCCATTATAAGATTTCTAGCAGAAGCAATCAGGTTTTGTTTTTTTATCTGTTGGTATTTGATAGAATCCATGATGCCATGTATCTGAACAAGATGTCCAGGACCTCCAGCAGAAAAATAGGCCCACAACATTAAAGATCCAGCAGTATATTTAATCGTGGGCATGGGGTTCTTTTTATCCACGTGTGCACCAAACCCATCTGGTGGGTTTGCTGCCAAAAAGCTCTTTTTTTAGTTTCATCTGACCATAGAAGCTGGTCCCGTTTGAAGTTCCAGTCTTGTCTGACAACTGAATATGCTGGAGATTGTTTCTGGATGAGCGAGGAGGATTTTTCTTGAAACCCTCCTGAACAACTTGTGGGGATGTAGGTGCTGTTTGATAATTTTTTTTTTTTTTTTTAGGCTTTCTGAGACTCAAGACTCAACTAATCTCTGCAATTCTCCAGTTGTGATCCTTGGAGAGTCTTTGGCCACTCAAACTTTCCTCCTCACCACACATTAGGACGATTTAGACACACGTCCTCTTCCAGGCAGATTTGTAAGATTTTTAGTTGATTGGAACTTCTTAATTATTCCCATGATGGTGGAAAGGGGGGTTTTCAATGTGTTACCTTTTTTCTTCTAGCCATTTTCTACATTTCTATTTTCTATTTTATTCAATCTTTTGCTGCACATCAGAACTATATTCTTTGGTTTTACTCATTGTGATTAATGATTAAGGGAATTTGGCCTTTGTGTTTACACATATTTGTACTCCTGTGGAACAGGAAGTCATGGCTGGACAATTTCATGCTCCTAGTCACCCTGGTGTGCTAAAAAATGTAAATATGAATGGGAATATACTTCAAAAATATTTTACTCATAAGAATTTCTAGGGGTGCCAATAATTGTGGCCAACATGTATTGGAGAAAAACATTTATTTCATAATGTAAGTTTCCCCCCACTTTCAATTGTATTACTTCGATCAAAGGTTAGAATTTTGTGAATTTTTTGAATGAAAGATCAAAAGGATAAACAATGCAGATTTATTTTCAGAGCCGCCTTTGCTGAGGATGCCAATATTTGTGAAGGGCACTGTATATGTTTGACAACGGTTCTTTTAACCCTAAAAGATGGAGTGTGTAGCTTTTCATTTCTTAAAGAACCATGTATTAAGATGTATCATGGCCATATTCCAGGATGACAATGTCAAGATTCATCAGGCTCAAATTGTGAAAGAATTGTTGGGAGGGAGGATGAAGAATCATTTTCACACATGAATTCACACTGATCTTAACCTCAGTGTAAGTTTTTGGGATGTGCTGGAGGAGACTTTACAGAGTGCTCACCTCTTGCATTGTCAATACAAGATCTTGACCAAAAAATGATGCACCTCTCAATGGAAATAAATGTTGTGATGTTATTTCCATCAAGAGGTGCATCAGTTTTTGGTCAAGATCTTGTATTGAAAATGCAAGAGTTAAGCACTCTGTAAAGTCTCCTCCAGCACATCCCAAAGACTTTCAATGAAATTAAGGTCTGGACTCAGAGGTCAATTCATGTGTGAAAATGATTCTTCATGCTCTCTGAGCCATTCTTTGACAATTTTAACCCTGGTGAATCTTGACATTGTCATCCTGGAATATGGCCATGATGTGTCTTCCTACATTTGTTTAAGAAATGAAAAGCTACACACTCCATCTTTAAGGGTTAAAAGAACCGTTGCCAAACATATAACATGCTAGAAACATAATAATCACTGTAATAATGATCCATTCACAGATTCTTAAGTATTTGCCTATTTAAATCCAAACAGCGACTTTTTTTTTTTTGGCCGGGCAATGTATAAACAATATTAAAAACATGATTTTCACCACAGGGGGACTTTAATATATATTTATATAAGTGCAAAGAAGACAGTTTTCCCAGGTTGGACATCAGTTTTGGCCACTACTGTGTATATATATTGGGTAAAGCCAGCCAATCAGACTACATCTGATGATGCAGGCAGTGTTTGTGTGTGTGTGCATGTGCGCGCTTGTGTTTGTATATACACATATACTGTTCAAAAGTTTGGTGATGTTCAAAAGTTTGGGGAATAATATCTTTTCCCATCAGTCACTGTGGAAAAAAAACAAAGCAAACAGTGGCTGGTCAGTTAGACCAGGCAGTTATTGGCCTAAACAAGCTGTATTGTAGAACAGACTTTACTGAAAGTCCAAAGACTCACTACATGACACTGTATGTGTGCAATCATTACTCACTCTGAGAGTGTGTGTGTGAGGCAGATGGATGCTTTCAGCACGCACCTTCACACACGAGAGGACCAGAGCAGGATGGGTTTGACCACATGGCTGCCTGAGAAAAAAAAACAAAACAAAAAAAACAATGAAAACAAATGCAGCAACCATGTCCCTTTACTTCTGTATAACAAGAGACAGGTGGTTACTATGGTTACAGTGTAAACCAATTATAGATTTCCTCTTGGCAGGCTGCATATTTATGATGTCGAACGCAAGGATGTGCAAGCATTTCTGATATGAAAAACCAGAGGTTCTTAGAGTCCGTTCCTAATTCCCTCTGCCTGCGGCTGAAACAGGTGGGATATTAGGAAACAGATGGCCCTTGGTATCTAATGAGTATTTTGTCTGTGAATGGAGTAATCACTTGCTATTCCAGCATGCTGTTTCAAACAATCTAATTTACTTAGCTGTAAATAGACACATTGAACACTTATCATGTAAGCCCTAAAATGAGTTTTTATACATTATCTCACTCAAATCAAGGCCTTTGAAGCAAAAGAGCATCTGTAAAGGTACCAGCCGAGTGATGGTAATTTATTCAAATGAAGATGGAAAATTGCTCGCAAATTGTCCCTCTTGTGTGAACTAAAAAGTAGATATTATTCGCTCTCTTTTGCTCTCGCAGCCTGATGTTTCTGTCTTGAATAAGCACTGTGTGTTGTTTGTTAGCTTAATATTAATGCCAGTCTCTGCGTGAGAAGAATAAAGCTGAGAGACAGTGAACAAAGCTGTTGTGGTGAAGACAACACAAATCATGGTACACCTCAGCATAAACAGGAGACAAATTGATAAATGCCGGAGAAGGTGAGAGTGACATTTTGCTCTAACACATCTGTGTATGTGTGTGTTTCTTGAAGCTCTGATGCTGCAGCCTGGAGATGCTCTTCTCTATAAACTTAGGGCTGATGTCCGGGGTCGTCTGGGGTGGACAGAGCAGGCGCTGGAGGACTACAGGACTGCAGTGAAGCTTCAGGACTCGGAATCGTAAATTCTTAGTTCATTAAAATGAGCTAATGAAACACATTTTTTGTCTTAATTTAATTGCATGCAATCAGTTTAAATTTGTACTGTAAAATGAGAGTTTGTTGAAATTACATTAAATAATATTGGCCCTAATCCATCATCCAGTCATATTATAATACTTTGCTACATTAAAACATAATTATTTCTTTATTTCTTTTTGTACTTCAGAGAAATATCAATAGTAAATGTTTAGTAAAAAGCCAAAATAATAGTGTTTTAATAATTTATTTGTATCAAATTAATTTTAATAATTAAATTTGTAGCTGATTTCAAGTATAAGACAACATCATGTTTTTGTTGAATAGGCTTATTTTCATTGCATTAAAAATATTACCCAATTAATATTTTACTTATCAATTAATATTTTACTTTTTTGAGTGAATAAGGCATTTACAATTATTGCTACAGAAAATAGAACTTTAACCTCAGTTTTATGCAGAAAATAGAAAGAAATCTCCTATGCTCACCAAGGTTGCATTTATTTGATTAGAAAATTCAGTAAAAATGGTAATATTCTGAAATAGTCTTCAGTGTCACATGATCCTTCAGAAATCATTCTAATATATTGATTTGATGCTAAAGAAAAGTATTAATTACGCTTAACCCCTGGGTTATCATTGTTCTAAACACCACTTGTAACCCCTGGTAATGGAACGTTTCAAACTTGTAATTTAGAAGTGGGTTTAGCACTACTTTTTACCCGGGGTTATGAAACCCCACACTGCAGTGCCAAACTTATACAGTGTACAGTGTGAAACGATACAGTGTTAGAATGTTACAGCCAGACACTTAGCAACAGACAACCAAGTGTGTTCTCATATTTGCCTGCTTTGGACAGTCATGGAAACACCACTCATTGCATATAAACAGTAAATTCAGCGTTTGAGAGGAAAAATGTCAAATGCTACAGAACATGCAACAACTTAAGGGAAGAAGAGACCGTTTCATTCTTACCTTTATAGTCCACAATGTCACAATGCACAATGTAAACTTGATAGTACAGTCAGCAATATGAGGATGAGCAATGCTAACGCTATGTAAACAGGTCGCATGCTGCGTTTATCCAGTCAATGACACTGACACTGCAAAAATGCAAATAAAAACGTTAACCCAGGGTTTAGGAATGTACAATGTGAAACGTCAGCTTATGAATATTCAGGATTAATTGTTAACCCTGGGTAAATTATAAGCAGTGTGAAACGTGAAGCAAGATAACCCAGGATTTCATTTACCCAGGGTTTAGAGTGACCCAGGGTTAACTATTTAAACTGTGAAAAGCCCTATTTATTATTAAGTATTAATTTCTTTCAAAACATTTTTTTTTTTTTGAATGGTAGTGTTTGCATTTCCTGATGGCATAAAAATAATGTTGTTGTAAGATGTATGTAAGCTAAGGTTTTAGACTGCTTTTCATTTTGTTTTCTGTCAACCAAGGACTAAAGTACCTGCAGATTCTCATTTATCTCAGTAGCAGATGGCCAGCTGGTTCATGCAGCTCAGAAGTACACAACCTTCATGGACTTCATGCAGTTCTGGTCACTGGTGAAACATCTACTATAATATAATATAATGAATTTGTTGGTGATGTATATGTTTCTTGTGAATACTTTCATTTAATCAGAATACATTCTATTTTGAATGATCATCCATGGAGTGAGAAGCTTTTTTCCTTTAAGAGTTTGAGTGGAGTATGTACATTCAGAAGTTTGACTAAATTGATAGCAGAAGTTTAATACTTTGGGTTTAGAACAAACTCTAAAAAATATTCTACATATTTATTAAGTGATAAACAATGTGAAACAATGAATAATCAGTTGATTTAATTCAATGACTATAGTTAAATCAAAGTTCTAACTAATTAATGTCCTGACAGCCAGAGCCCAAATAGCTGTATTTATTTACCTGATATCTGAAATCCTATTTGAAGCATTCAGGTCACCTTATATGACACTCAGCAGAAACACTGGTCTTAACTAGATGGAAAGAAAGAAACACCTGCTGAATGATCTGGCTCCTCTCCAGTTCAGAGAGAGAGAGAGACCGAGAGTGGCTCAGAGAGAAGAGTGTGAAGACAGCCATCTGCTCCTCACATGTTGTGCTCTGACTGGGCTCATTACATTTCAAGGACAACACAAGTCTCCATCTGTGAGGAAAAAAATGAGGTATCACTCAAATTCTGACAAGTGTTTCAGCTTTTTGCTATTCTCATATCCTATTTTCAAGGTATGAGCATTTTGAAATGGAGCGTCTTGGGGGGTGAAGAGGGTAAAATTGAAGTGTGAAATGGTTATTTAGGTCTGACATATCTTACCAGGTGTCTTGCTTTATGAATAGAATCTAGTCGATCATTTTACTTTCAAGCAGCATCTATGTTTTCTTACAGATCAGACAGGTGACAAGTTATGTTCCTCATTTGTAAGTCACTTTGGATAAAAGCATCTGCTAAATTAATAAATATAAATGTTTACTCACAGCTATTATTAAATATTATCCTACCATTGAAAAATTGACTAGCTCCTCTTAAAGTTATGTCCACCAAATTTGGCATGTTTAATGCAATGCAAACATTATTGTTTTCAAGGACTAAAAGCTTGTTTATGCAAATATACACCAATCAGGCATAACATTATGACCACCTTCCTAATATTGTGTTGGTCCCACTTTTACTGCCAAAACAGCCTTGACCCGTTGTTGTATGCTCGTTGTATTGAGATCTGGGGAATTTGAAGGCCAAGTCAACACCTCAAACTCGTTGTTGTGCTCCTCAAACCATTCCTGAACCACTTTTGCTTTGTGGCAGGGTGTATTATCCTGCTGAAAGAGGCCACAGCCATCAGGGAATATTGTTTCCATGAAGGGTGTACATGGTCTGCAACAATGCTTAGGTAGTGGTACGTGTCAAAGTAACACCCACATGGATGGCAGGACCCAAGGTTTCCCAGCAGAACATTGCCCAAAACATCACACTGCTTCCGCCGGCTTGCCTTCTTCCCATAGTGCGTCCTGGTGCCATGTGTTCCCCAGGTAAGCGACACGCACACACACCTGGCCATCCACGAAATGTTTAAGAAAACGTGATTCTCCAGACCAGCCCACCTTCTTCCATTGCTCCATGCCCCCTTCTGATGCCCCCTTCCCCTCTGTTGGTGCTTTCGGCGGTGGACAGGTGTCAGCATGGGCACCCTGACTGGTCTTCGGCTATGCAGCCCCATATGCAACAAACTGAGATGCACTGTGTATTCTGACACCTTTCTATCAGAACCAGAATTAACTTCTTGAGCAATTTGAGCTACAGTAGATCTTCTGTTGGATCGTACCACATGGGCCAGCCTTCGCTCCCCACGTGCATCAGTGAGCCTTGGCCAACTATGACCCTGTCGCTGGTTCACCACTGTTCCATCCTTGGACCACTTTTGATAGATACTGACCACTGCAGATCGGGAACACCCCCACAAGAGCTGCAGTTTTGGAGATGCTCTGACCCAGTCATCTAGCCATCACAATCCAGCTAAAATGGCTATAACTCAAGAACGAAATGAGATATTTGCACCAAATATTGGTAAACATGTGTATGGGCTCAATCTTTGGTCACCATAAAAAAATTGCGGCGATTGGCCACTAGTTGGCGCTATAACATGAAAAAAACATGAAAACAGCTATAACTATGCAACCGTTAGTCTGATTGATTTGAAATTTGGCATGCAGTCTTGGTCCAAGGGGGCATGATAGTCTATGAGGACATTGGCGCATCTCAAAAAACATGGCCGCCATCGGCCAATGAATTTTGAGCAACTATTAGACATGGTTAACGGAGGCCAATCAGAACGAAACCCGGTAGGCATGTTCGACTCATGGTCCTAGAGGTCTGTACGAATTTGAAAGAAATCGGCCACTAGTTGGCGCTAACGAGTTTTACGCCTCTGTAATCATGTGGTGTTTCACAATATGCATATCATTTGATAGATCTCCTCATTCTGAACAACTTTGCCTCAAGAACCAATGCTGTCAGTCAAATCGTTCATTAATTATTCGCAAATATGTGAAAAACCTATTTTTGCCCGATCGGAACGAAACCAGTGCAGGACAATTCTCTGGACTCTCTAGATCAATAATTATCAAAAAAAGTTTAACTTTACCCTTTGGGTTGCTGTAACAGGGTCATTTAGAAAGTGGGCGTGGCTAAATATACCCAAAAGCCTTTAAAGCCTAAAGGAAAACTCATAACTTCAAAAATTGGTGAGCACATGCAGCATATGACTCTAAACAAGCATGTCAATTTTTGTGTAGATCGGACCATAGGTGGCGCTATAACTGTTAAAAACATATGTTTTTAATGGTTTTGGATGAAAATGTGTATAACTTTGGATGTGGTCGACTTATTTTCACGGGAGTCACGTGCTTAGACTCCTGAAACCTTGCTGGATCCAACGATACCAGACTTGTCAGGTTTCGGCTTATGGTTTGTGCAACGCTGTGATTTAGCGTGTCAAACATGTTCTTGGGTCATATTTTATGCTCTCATCTATATAAGTATCTATAACTTCAAAACTAAATGAGCCAAAATTAACACGCATATTTATGTGCACACTCTGAGGACAGAGGTGTAGATCGGGCAATAGGTGGCGCTATAACTGTCAAAAAACCTTTAAAAACCCTATTTTTCCTCCAATTTGCCTCTATTGCCTGTAAACAGTCTTTTCCATCTATGATCTAAGTGTTTACATGCTTGCTAAATAAAATATAACACCTTTTTATGTGCTTAAAGGCCTGAAATGCTTAAACCCCGGTAAATGCTGCTTGCAGCTTTAATTTTCTTTAGATTTGGATCTATCACTAGGTGGTGCCAAAAATAGGCACAAATAAACTTACTCTTCACACTCATGGTTGCTTTGTTGTTTTTATAGGGCATTGTGTAGTATAGGAAGAGTATATATAGACTATGGCAACAATCACAAAAGATACCCATATCAGGGTTCACTTGAATAACTCCAGACTCAAAATACTGAGTCTTTCAATTGTTCAGTGGACCTTTTGTAAAACCTCTTTCTTTGTCATAGCATGAACATGTTTTATTCAATTTTGGAGGAAAAAGGCATGAAGACAAGCTATGAATTTTAAACAACTTAGTGTGGAAACTAAGCCATCCTGTTTTCTTGACACCTTAGACTGCAGTAAATGCTCTGTTTGTCTGTGTGACTGCATATGCACAGTTTGGGTTCTAATAAATATCCTAAACATAAATATACACAATTATTTATCGGGTGCTCTTAACAGTTCCATTACAGTGTTGAGGACATGACAGGTCAGGAAATCTCCTTCTCAAACCAAAAAGGTCAGTTTCATGTTTTATTTTTTCCATATTTGGAAATAAAAACAACAAGAAGGCAAGAAAATAAAAGAACAAAAGTTCTTCCCAAATACACTAATAAGCGTTCAAGCTATCAGAGTGCTGTTAAGTCAACATAGGCAACAGGCAAGACCAAAGATTGTTTGAATTGCTTTATTTGATGGAGCTATTGAAAGTGACTTTTTTTTTTTTATCATTTTGTAATTATATGGACATTGAAAAGAACGTCTAGGTGTCGTCAGGAAACTATTTTTGTTTCTCAGACACGCTCTCAAACAAATTAGGACCTGATGGCGTCATGTTTCACGTGTGACGTCTGTGAATGTGATGCATGTGGATGTGGAGTAACTGTCCATGGTGCTGAAACCGCCGCAGCGTCGGGATGCGCGTTCCGGAGTCGCGAAGCATCAATGTGCGCATCTTTTGAGCTCGTATTTCTATACTTTATATCCAGAGCAGACTCAAAACTGTGTCGGAATGCTGCCCAACGACACCTTCAAGAACCTGGAGGATGGTTTATATCTGTTAAACTCCTCTAGCAACGAGACGCATAACGGGGATTCTCACGGCAGCAGCGCGATCTTCATCTCCTTCATCTATTCCGTGGTGTGCCTGGTTGGACTCTGTGGGAACTCGATGGTGATTTATGTGATCTTCAGGTATGCAAAGATGAAAACTGCGACGAACATCTACATTTTGAACTTGGCGATCGCGGATGAGTTACTCATGTTGAGTGTGCCCTTTTTGGTTACCTCTTCTTTACTTCACCACTGGCCCTTTGGTTCGCTTCTGTGTCGTTTGGTTTTAAGTGTTGATGCCATTAACATGTTCACCAGCATCTATTGTCTCACCGTGTTGAGTATTGATCGCTACATCTCCGTGGTGCATCCCATCAAAGCTGCCCGGTACCGGAGACCCACTATCGCCAAAATGGTCAACTTAGGGGTCTGGATGTTCTCCATCCTGGTCATCCTGCCCATCATCATCTTCTCCACCACTGCACCCAACTCTGACGGATCGGTGGCTTGCAACATGCAGATGCCTGAGCCCGAGCGTCAGTGGATGGCTGTATTTGTGATATACGCCTTTCTGATGGGCTTTCTCTTTCCTGTCATTGCCATATGCATGTGCTACATCCTTATCATAGTGAAGATGCGGGTGGTCGCGTTGAAAGCGGGCTGGCAGCAGCGCAAAAAGTCCGAGAGGAAGATCACACTGATGGTGATGATGGTGGTGACAGTGTTTGTGATCTGCTGGATGCCTTTTCACATAGTGCAGCTGGTTAGCGTGTTCGTCCAGCAGCACAATGCCACTCTAAGTCAGCTGGCTGTGATTTTGGGATATGCCAACAGCTGTGCCAACCCCATCCTTTACGGATTCTTGTCGGACAACTTCAGACGCTCCTTCCAGAGGATTTTGTGCCTCCGATGGTGGGAAAACGCCACGGAGGAGCCCATAGATTACTATGCCACGGCTCTGAAAAGTCGAGGATACAGCGTGGATGACTTTCAGCCGGACAATCTGGAATCGGACAGCACGTACAGGAATGGCACGTGCACATCCAGAACTACAACTATGTAGGACTTGGTATTGCAGCATAAAACTTTTGTTATCTGTTGTCATTGCTGTATGTGTTTTTTTGCTGAGATGTGTTGGTTAGACTTTATAATAACTTTCATTATTGATTAATAGATCATATAATGCTTAATCAGAAGTTAATGTGCATTCGACTAGTTACATTTGTTGCCTAAATATGAATGCGCGTGAAATTTCTGTTAAACATTATATGAATTTTGAATGACTTATTAATGAAAGCTATTAGAAAGTGTGTCGATATGGAAATAATGTGTGACGTTATAGGGTTAGTTCACCCAAAAATGAAAATGCTGTCATTAATTACTCACCCTCAAGTTCCACACATCTTTGGAACATAAATTAAGATATTTTTGATGAAATCCGAGAGGTATTTGATTCGTCCATAGACAGCAATATAATCAACACTTTCAAGGTCCAGAAAGGTACTAAAAACAGTCGATGTGACTACAGTGGTTCAACCTTAATTTTATGAAGTGACGAGAATACTTTTTTGTGCGCAAAAACAAACAAAAATAATGATTTTTATTCAACAAAATCTTCTATTCTGTGTCATTCTCATTTGTTGTTTATGTCCAGCGGTTCTAGATTCTATGTCAGGACGCCAACTCATTATTGGCCGGCTCCTGCATCAACATTCCACGAATGCGTCGTGCTGCTCACGTGATCAGCTTTGGCCAATACTGAGCCGGCATTCGGATGTAAACACGAAGGCTTCACTGTGCTTACTGCATCACCTGCGCAAGGATAATGACAGGGAAGAGAAGAGATTGTTGAATAATATCGTTATTTTTGTTTTGTTTTTGCTCAAAAATATTCTAGTAGCTTCATAAAATTAAGGTTGAATCAATGTAGTCATGTAATTAATGACAGAATTTTCATTTTTGGGTTAACTAACCCTTTAAGATTAAAAGAAAGAAAGAACGAAAAAAAGAGAAATATCCAGATTTTTTCACTTTCAGTGTATTATGTGCTAAAAACCTGTTTTGTATTTTCTGAAGGATTCTTGTGCTTGCAAAGCAGCAACAAAACAATGCTAGAGTTTTCATTTTTTTCTGTTTTGGTTCTGTGAAATTAAATGAATTCAGAGCCGCTTCGCTTTGTCATGACTCTCAGCCAAATTACGTATGCAAATATATGAAAGAAAGAAGATAAATCAAAATGCAGAATGTAAAAATGATGTCACTGCAGTCAGTGAAGTTTTGAGTGGCACAGTCAGTGTTGGTCAGTGAATGTTTTTCAACATTTAATGTTAGTGTTACCAAAAAAAAAAAAAAAAGTCTGCATTTTTTTATATGGCATAGGTTGAATTCATTGAAGAATTTCAATTCTATTTCAAGTGAAAGCATTGTGTGAGAAGGTTTTGAAAGTTCACTAAATCTAAATGTTATGTGTTTGACTGTAAGCCTGATCCTGACAGATGAAGGTGAGATATCAAACCTGATCTGAAGCCTGTGATACACGTTTTCATTGACTGCTGTACTTCTATGTTTGTGGCGCTGAAGGGAATATGTCTAATACAAGGCTGATCTATGGCTAATCCATAGTGTAATTCATTTCACCCAGAATGTGTATATTTATTCATTTATGCTTTTGAATTGTGAAATATTTACAAAAAGTCTATGACAATCATATTTTATGCAAAAAGGTGATATACTTAAACATGTTTCACCTTTTCAAAAATCTGAATTTATTGTAGCCTATTTTCTTGTTCAAGTTGCACTCAATATTTTTTCTCATTAAAAAAAATATATAAAATATATTATAAATTATTTTAAAATACTTTTGCGTAGATTCAAGACGACTGCCATACTGGCCACAAAAAATTTAAAAAATGTGCATATGTATATGTATATATATATATATATATATATATATATATATATATATATATATATATATATATACACACTACCAGTCAAAAGTTTGGAATCTGTAAGATTTTCAATGTTTTTAAAAGAAGTTTCGTCTGCTCACCAAGGCTGCATTTATTTAATTAAAAATACAGTAAAAACAGTAATATTGTGAAATATTATTACAATTTAAAATAACTGTTTTCTGTTTGAATATATTTTATAAAGTAATTTATTCCTGTGATCAAAGCTGAATTTTTAGCATCATTACTCCAGTCTTCAGTGTCACATGATCCTTCAGAAATCATTCTAATATGCTGATCTGCTGCTCAAGAAACATTTATTGTGTACAATTGTGCAAAATATTTGTGTACAATTTTTTCAGGATTCTTTGATGAATAGAAAGTTCAAAAGAACAGCATTTATTTTAAATATAATAATATAATATATTTGCCTGTTTCTTGAGCAGCAAATCAGCATATTACAATGATTTCTGAAGGATCATGTGACACTGAAGACTGGAGTAATGATGCTGAAAATTCAGCTTTGATCACAGGAATAAATTACTTTATAAAATATATTCAAACAGAAAACAGTTATTTTAAACTGTAATAATATTTCACAATATTACTGTTTTTACTGTATTTTTAATTAAACACACATACACTGAGTGCTCATTTAAAGCTGCTGTAATTGATTTCACAGGCCCTAGCGGCACTAAACGGAAATGGAAATAGTAACTTGACCGAGCTGAACTCACACTAGAGGCACGCCAGGGGTCGGATTCTTGTTTTTTTTTTTTTTTTTTTTGCTGTTTACAGGCAGTCACAGAAAAAAATGTGATCTCTCAGGACACCTATTTCAACGATATCTGTCAGGTAATAGAGACATTTACGTGTGCTATTCAGCCGTTTACAGCAGCTTAAACATCCGTATTTATTTACAGTATATAACTCTTAAAAAGGCACATAAAACTTTCATGTTATGAAAACAAATCCAATGACAGTTTTATCACAATATCTTCGGTAACACATAAGTTTAAGTTTCCATTTGTTGACATGACAAATACTTCTAAAGCATTTATTCATCTTGGTTAGATTTTAAATGTTGAAATTAACATTAAAGTTGTATTTGTTGAATTTTTTTCAATGAACCTGGGCTAACATGAACTAACAACACATTTTTTTATTAACTAACATTGACAAACATTTATAAATAGGGCTACTGGAACAAATGTATTGTTCATCTTTAGTTCAGGTTAGTTAATACATTAACTAATGTTAAACTAATGGGACCTCATTGTAAAGTGTTACCACATTTTCTACAGTTCTTACATCTCCACATAGGTACATTTAAATATCAGCAAAGAAAGAGTAAACAATACTCTTCTCAATCTAATTACAGACGACTTGTCCTAGATAGGATTTTCAAAACCACATCAGCATAAAGACCCTGATTTCAAACATGAGAGTAAAACAGACAAATGGCAAATGAAATTCAAAGGCAGTAATAATTACACAGCGCTCTTGTGACTCTAGACCGCACACCCGAAAGTTCTGAGAGAAGAATATCATCCAGTAAGCACCCTCTGTAGTCTGGATGTGTCACATTGAATTATCTCTCACATTTGCACAGTCTCTTCCAGTTAGGTTTCCTCTTTTTCATTCACTTTCTCCATGGAACTGGATCCATTCAGAGCCACAGCCTCCGCCTTCCTCTGGGCCAGTTTTTTGGTTCTCCTCCTGAGGCAGCCTTTCACAATGGCTGCTACAATCACCAACAGAACGATGAAAATCAGCAGCGCTATAATCACAGGTACTATGATATCTGAAATGTCTACAGTGCTCTTCCCAGCTTGTGCGTCTGTCTTATTCGTTCTGACATCATCAGGCAGAGACGTAGGTTTAGTTAGCAGAGATTTGCCTGTGTTAACATTTGTTTTAACAGGGGTAAGATCAGTGGTGGGCGGCTTTGATCCATCACATGGTTTGGATTCTTCACATTCGTTTACATCCACACAATTTCCGGACGAGTCCCTCCTGTAGCCTTTTTTGCACTCCTGGCAGAGTTGCGATATATTCATGTTTTCGTTGCCGACCACGGTCCAAACTAGATCTTTTGAGCATGTCAAAGTGAAATTGGCACCAGAATTACAAACAATTTCACATGTATACGGATCATTTAATTGCTGGATTATGTCATGTGTGCCAGATATGTATGGTCGATGGCACAGCATCTTAAAGTTTCGTTTGCATATGAAAGGACGTTCCTCTTTGCAGGTGGCACCCACAAACCCACTGCTTATTGCACCAGAGTCACCGTATTCCACTGAAAGCAGCCCACAACGAGCGGCTGTGCAAGTTGCAAAAGGCTCTGTCTTCCACTTAGTAACGTCAGACTGAATGGTGTTGTCCACCGTCCACTTGTATCCTTTAAGAGGCAAATCTGGTTTAACACAGGTACCTGTATCCTTCTTTAGTCCAATCCAGAATAAATTGTCAGCTTTGTTATTCTTGTCCGAGATTGTTTTCAGAATCTTTGCCATTTCCTCTGCATTCGGAATTTTGGTCAGAAAACTTCCAGGTAAGCAATCATTCTCAGCATCTTTGAATGTGCGTTTGTTCAAATGAACAGTGTATGATTCAGGCAAGCAACATGCCATGTTTAGAAAGCTCAGAAGATATAATCCTGTCCAGAATTCCATGTCTAGCTCTCCCTGCGCTCTGCCTGAATGCTCACTGGCTGGAACTAAATGATAATGTCTGCTTTTTTCCCTGGCTTTCTTAGCTGCCCCTGTGAGGTCCTCCCAAGACAACAAGCACAGGAAGTCTGTTCAGCCTTGATACAGCCATTTACTTCCTCTTGGGTGGCGGTGCTGCCGAAGCAAAACAATCACAACTATGAACAAAATCGTTTGCTGGTGAAACTAAAGCTTCCATAATACACAATCCCACTGCCAAACTCCCACAGCAGAATGAAAGATGACCTCAGACCAACAGGAAAAATCTATGTTCCTTGGCACAAGTTTGATAAACTGTTCATTCATCCACACCCATCACCATCTTGAGGGTTTTCGGTTTCAATACCTTGGAAACATCTTTGCTGTTTGTGCCACATTAAGAGGAGTTTAACATTGGACAAGGACTTTTCCCATTTATTTTACTCGTTTATTGTGTCCGAAATAGGATCCTTTAACAAAACAACTCTGAGAAATAAATTCCCGGAAGCATTGCTCATTGCATTAGGGAATGCTCTTTACAGTAGTACTATACCTTTGTTTACATGTCACACTCAACACTTTTCAGATTCAGATGTGTGTTGATTGACCTCACTGTGTGTTTTCATGGGCTCACATGGGACTAATGCGGTGTTGAATGTCCCATGACTAACACTGTATTATTCTGTACTTCTAACAGGCCGCTTCATGAGAGACCAGCAGATGCTTCCTGGAGGAAATGTCAATGAATGGCAGGAAGTGAGGTTGGAGGAGCACTCGATTTTCTGTTCTACAGTCTGGAGTGCCAGGGGGTGGGCAATAAGGACAGGAAATTGAATTATATGTAGCAGGAAAAGGAGTTACCAGTATTCCAAGACAGAGAAAAGATCAAGAAGTTGAAATAAAGGTGATATGGGTGTTTTGGGGGGCCAATGAGATATGAGAAGGGGCCAAGCACCACAGAGGCAGAATGAGGAGCTACAATTCAAGGCAGGGAGCATCAGACCAACAGCAAAAATGAGTAAAGACATTTGGAGACATTTTAAGCAAAATCGTTGAGAGCCCATAAATACAATCACTTGTAATGTGGCATAATTGATTATTACTTTTTACCAATACATTTGGCTGAAATGTCAAATCAGAGATAAAAGCCTCAGATGCAGTTTGGCATTATGCCAGTTTTGTCTATTGACACTAAATCCATTATTATTTTCCATCATGGGCTGAAGATGATTTATTATAATCAGTTTCATTATAATAGTAATGCTGCACCGAATCTAAAGAGACTAGTCTCGTGATTTTTGGTCAAAACTGTTCAAAAGTTATAAGCAAAAAACCCCCCCAAAAAAATCTCATATCTTGTGACCACTAGGTGGCACTGTGCCAAAACTGTGCAGGTACCCTCAGGCCATGGTTGTCATAACACACACCATGTTTTGGTCAGAATATGCAAAAGCGTCACATAGACCATGACCATTTGGCATGCTCTTTGTCGAATTTGTTCAGGTGTACTTTGATAAATCAACTTGAATTCCATGTTTTTTTGTCGGCATTGTCTGAAGATGATACAGTACAATTTTAGTGGAAAGTGGAGCAATGGTCTAGAAAAAGTTAGAAAAAGTTGTTTTTTTTTAAGAAAATCTAAATGGCGGACAGGAAGTACTATGGCAAAATTGGTATCTATGTTCTCGGTATGACTCAGAGAATCTATCAAGATCAATAAGATAGGCAAAACTAATCAAAAGCTATTAGCATTTTTTTAAAATTTTGTTATAATTATTGACCTCAAGGTGGCGCTGCCCCAAAATTTTGTGAAATTTCGTAAAAATCGGACGAACAGTCTAGGAGAAGTTTGAAAATTTTTCATGGTGGAAAGTGGCATCTTAGGGCTTGTTCACACAGAACCTGTTTTTGCTTTGAAAAACGCAAGACACGGCCAGTGGAATGGGGAAAACGCAAGGTCTCGAGACACATTTTTTAAAAGTTGAACTGATTATAACTTGAGCACCGCGTTTTTAGAACGCCGTGCCATGCGTGACACGTTGCAAAACACGCAAGACGCGAGTGCAACGTTCACACACGTTCGTCCATGTGTTTACATAGAAAAACAATGGAAAAGTAGCACATTCAAATGGAAAAACGTGTTCTGTGTGAACGGCCCCATAGGGAGCCAAGGAGTTATTAGCATAAATGTGAGTACAAATTTGGACAGTTGGTGGCGCTAGAGGGATAGAGTTATAGACTCCAAAATTGCTATGGTTAATGTTGAGACTGTCCTCTATCTGTGTGCTAAATTTCACAACTTTTTACCATACCATGGGCTGCCATAGATTCAAGAGCGGAAGAATAATAATAAGAACACTAACGGATACAATAGGTAACCTTCTGTGCTTGGCCCATTATAATAATAATAACAATAATTGTACACAGTAAATGTTTCTTGAGCAGCAAATCAGCATATTAGAATGATTTCTGAAGGATCATGTGACACTGAAGACTGAAGTAATGATGCTGAAAATTCAGCTTTGATCACAGGAATAAATTACTTTATAAAATATATTCAAACAGAAAACAGTTATTTTAAATTGTAATAATATTTCACAATATTACTGTTTTTACTGTATTTTTAATTAAATAAATGCAGCCTTGGTGAGCAGACAAAACTTCTTTTAAAAACATTAAAAATCTTACCAATTCCAAACTTTTGACTGGTAGTGTGTGTGTGTGTGTGTGTGTGTGTGTGTGTGTGTGTGTGTGTGTATATATATATCATAGTCATAGATATATATTGCATTAATCAAGATCATAGTTCTGAATTATTCTTGATACCATATTTTTTTAAACTTAGTCTCAGCCTAACAATGTTCTCACAGAAAATTAGTTATACAATACAGCACTGTTCTTTAGTAGGTGGTATGTGTGTATTTATAAAAACATAAATTTCACATGCTCTAGTACTGAATTCCTCCTACGGCACATCTTGAAGGAAGACAGCTAGTGAGTCATGATTTAATTAAAAGTGGGTTTGAAAGATACAGCCCATGGCAGTATTGAATGCCAGGAAATGCTAAACTGTTAACTTAAAAAAAGATGCTTGAACTTCATCAGCTCCAGACAGTATACATCACAACAACCTTGTAGACATGATCAACTTGGTTGCATTGGTGGTTAGCACTGATCTATTTGGTGGATCAGCATTGCCATGATGATGAGGCTAGTCACTCTGCTATTTTAGCAGTCCAGCACCAAAAACACAACTCGTGCTGTTCTTTTAAACAGGAAACTGCCTCCTACATCAGCTAATACAAGCACCTGACCTGACTGACTTGACAGGTCTAATTCATCTCACCAGAAGCACAT
Source organism: Hypophthalmichthys molitrix (assembly GCA_037950675.1). Classification (NCBI taxonomy): domain Eukaryota; kingdom Metazoa; phylum Chordata; class Actinopteri; order Cypriniformes; family Xenocyprididae; genus Hypophthalmichthys; species Hypophthalmichthys molitrix. The sequence continues at coordinate 13,862,406 of CM075508.1, forward strand.
ATGTAATCAAGCACATGAATTATGCTGATATGCTGTATAGAAAGATGTCACCGTGACACATATTGTAGGTAGGACAAAATAGCTGACTTAGTCATAGCTCATTTTAGATACAGACTGTCTACTACTTTGTGTACAATGTCCGACCAAAACTCAGTGGCATACAGTAGCAAGTCAGCCATATGCAAAAATGTTTTTAACTGGCCCGAAACAACAGGTGCAAGGAAGAGGCATTTATAGATGTTCACTGTAGCATATCAAGAAAGTACCACAAAACACATTGATTCAGTCTTGGGAACAGCAGGTTTTTCTTAAGTTGAAAAATGTAATTTTATTCATTTATTATTATATAAAATTTAAATTTTTTCCTCATCTATTATTACTTCTTATATGTTCATGTTTGGTCATTTCTATAGCTTGAAAAACATTGTAAAAAAAATATTGTAACGCCTGAGACTGTAGCTTCATGATCATACTTCTGAATTGCTCTTTTAAAGGCTGTTTAAGACTCATCATGTTTATTGTCTCAGTATCAGCTCTGTGTGAAATTAGATCAGTGTTCTCACAGAAAATCTGTTACACAATACAGCACTGTTCAGTAGTAGGAGGGAAAAGAGCCAGTTTAGTCACTGCACAATTACACAAGCTGTCTACCTCAATGTGTACAATGTCAGGCCAAGACTTCACAAAAAATCCAGAAACTCTATGTAAGTACTTGCGTGCAAATGCTCAGGCATGAGGCATGTTTGCAGGCATGTAGTCCTGTTGTACATACTTGAAGTATGTTCTTTTGTTTTATGAGCAGTAACAAACCTTAACAGTCAACCGACCGCAGAAGACCGTTTGCGTTCATGCCAGGTCTAGTGCCCCATATGGCAGGACTAAGAATGCAGTGCATTATAAATTCTGACACATTTTTAATATTAAATAAAATAGAGTATGCATCAAGGGTAAGACATTCTGCCTGTGTGCACTAAAATGTGAGGTGCTAATGTGAGACTAGTCTAGCAATTCTCTTTCATTTGAGCAATTAAACAGTCGCAGCACTCCTAATGGACTGACTAATAACTTTTCTTTAAAACTCATTCAACCACTTTGAGTTTTAATGTCAAAAGCTTTTACAAGCAGATTTACAAGTTAGATGGGGGCATCTTAGGAAGCCAGTACAGTGCAGAACTAATCTTTGGCAATTTAGAGCTGTCACTCAAACATGTTTCTTTCATGATTCAATAACAGCTATTTAAATAGTCCCACTGGACAAACACAGCTTGTTTTAATGGTTCCACGTAAAAGAGTCTTAACAAGTAGGCAGATGCAGACCAAGATAAAGATGTGCTTTAGTTTCTTTTAAAGATGGAAATTAAAAGCAAACCATCTAAATTTGTGTATAATGATACACCTTCACTGCATGTTGAAACTCTTGATAGATGTTGAGGAGTCAAAGTTAAATCCCTGTGGTCTCATTATAGGTCCACCAAAATCCTCTCCAAGGTTTGATGTTTGATCAGTTGAACGGCCTTGGATTTTACTGTTTTCTAGTTAGACTAGGGAAAAGACTAACATTTCCAAGACAGAATTTGATTTCTGAGCTTCAACAGGATTCAGGCACAAGAAGGTAAGAAAAGAAAAAAAGAAATTACAAATAAGATATTTCTCCTAAATTACATTGAATTACATAAAAAGTAAATTAGTATAGAGTTTATAATCTCACGTCTTTTCTAGAGTTTCATAACATCCCAAAATGTTCTCAGAATTGCCTAGATAAAGTCTGCAATTAATAGTCAGGGATCTCAATATATGAACACATTTTATTACCTAATTCTCTCAAGACCATCTGGGCTATAATTTTTACTTACTGTGTGTTATCAGTATACACGTTTTAGTCAAATATCCATATCTCAAAAGGGTTTTCCCCAGTATGTTCTATACTATTCTATTCTATGCTTTTCTTTGTAATTCTTATTTATTTGTTTGTTTATATCTTTTTTTTAAATGTTCTATTCTATTTATTATGCATCTTATTTATAAAATTATATTTTATTTTACCCCTTCTATTTTTTTTTTCTTTTGATATGTTAATGTATGGTCATTTCTATAACCTGTAAATCAAATAGCATGAGATTGTTGCCTCATGAACAATTCTGAATTGCTCTTGATGCCTGATGATTGTGGGATCTGAGACAAAGTTGGTAGTTCACTGAATCATAACTGAAAAATCCATAAACTTGCCTTAAGGCACCCACCCACTACAAGATAATCAGGCCAATTTTGGGCCCCAAAAATGGAATTCCTGTCATTAAAGAGTTAGTTCACCCCAAAATGAAAATTCTGTCATTATTTACTCCCCCTCATGTTGTTCTACACTCGTAAGACCTTTGTTCATCTTTGGAACACAAATTAAGATATTTTTGATGAAATCTGATGGCTCAGTGAGGCCTCTATTGCCAGCAATGTCACAGAGCCTCTCAAGATCCAGAAAGGTACTAAAAGCATATTAAAAACAGTTCATGTGACTACAGTGGTTCAACCTTAATGTTATGAAGCAACGAGAATACTTTTTGTACGCCAAAAAAAAAAAAAAAAAAAAAGACTTTTCAACAATATCTAGTGATGGCTGATTTCAGAACACTGCTTTGCATCTTTTGTTTCGAATCAGTGGTTCGGAGCATCAAAGTGATTTCAGCAGTTTGGCAGTTTGACACGCGATCCAAACCACTGAACTGTTTTAAATATGTTTTGAGTACCTTTCTGGATTTTAAGAGGTTTGGTGCAGGCCTCACTGAGCCATCCAATTTAATCAAAAATAACTTAATTTGTGTTCTGAAGATGAAGGGCAAGGTCTTACAGGTGTGGAACGACATGAGGTTGAGTAATAAATGACATTATTTTCATTTTTGGGTGAACTAACTCTTTAAGTACTCACCCTCATGTCCCAAATCCGTAAGAGCTTCGTTCATCTTTGGAACACAAATTAAAATATTTTTGGATGAAATCCGAGGGTTTCTGAAGTCCACATAGGCAGCAACGTCATTGCACTTTCTGAGGTCCAGGAAGGTATTAAAAACTTAGCTAAAATAGTCAATGTGACTACAGTGGTTTAACCTTAATGTTATGAAGTGACGAGAATACTTTATGTGCAGTTGACGTAGTAAACGCAGTTGAACGCTTTCGTGTTCATGTCAGAACGCTGTCTCAATAAAAAAAAAGTTATTTTTTTATTTTATCCTTTACATCCTTCAACCTTTGCTTTTGAATATCAGTAGTAAACATATTAAACTTCAGTGTGGAATAGCTAATTACCACTCATTTATTCTTTATTATGTTTGAAATGGCCCTGTAATTGGCTCAGCTTGTAGAGACAACAGCATCCAGTTGCGCGTCTGTGAAGATGTGAATCTATGAGTCTTGACCCGCCTGAGTTAATTAATGCAATATCCAAGCTAGTAGGAGACCACACTGTCAGTTCATATTATCATAACACATGAATAAAATATGGTGACATTTACTGACCTCACCACAAGAGAAAAGCATTGAGTAAACAGACACATTGTCACCAGAGTTCATGAAATAATGTGTATTGCATGTAACTAGTGCAAACACACTCCAGTGGTAGAGCTGAGTGAGAAGCAATTGTGACTTAAGGTGGCTGTCTGGTTTGTCATTATAAGTGTTTGTGTTACAGGAAACAATAGTTTTTGTCTTACAGGAGTGTTTTGGTTCCTCAGGAGCATCTATGTTCACACAATCAGTGTTAGGGATTAATAACAGCATACTAATAAACTGTCCAATGCATACAACAACAGACAGGTGGATTGAATACTGTATGAAGGTAAAGTCATTCCAAATATCTAACTTGTGATTGCGTTTACTGATATCTGTCAGATGACAATAGTAAACATCAAAACTGTTCTGCATCTTTAAAGTATGGAAGCCCATTTCCGCCACAAGAAAAAAAAAGGCTTTGGTAAATTTTGACATGCTAAGTCATAATTAGGACATACTGTAAGTAATACTTTTGACTTTTTTATGTCATAATTATGATTTACAAAAGCATTTTTTTGTGTGTGTGTGTGTGGTGGAATGTGGTGGAAAAGGGCTTCCATTATAAAGGGACAGTTCACCCCAAAATGAAAACTGACAATTTATTCTCATGTCATTCAAAAATGTATGACTTTTTTTTCCTTCTGCAGAACACAAAAAGAAGATTTTTTTTTTTGAAAAATCTTAGGGTCTAAACAACATTAGATTCCTCTGACTGCCCTTTTATGGATTTAAAGATTTTATTTAGCAATCTGTATGATTAAAACCTCTTATGTCTCCCTTTTCTTCTTTTGCAGTAAGAGAGGTTGACAGCCCTAACACTAAATGATTGACAGCAACGTACTGACACTAGCTTCAGTGATAGACAGCAAAGCGTACGCTTCTGTCATCCTCGCCAATTACATTGACAACCAGTTGTCGCTACCTTTTTAAAATTCAGAAAAGAAAGTTCAACACTCTTTCTTAAAGCTGCAGTCTGTAAGTTTTGCCTCTTTATCGCCATCTCTGTTTGAAACCTGCAATTGCAGTTAGTTGCAGAATTATCAACTTTACGTGGGTTGTGCATCGTCACGGCTCCTCAGTGCGGATGTTTCTAATGTTTTGAGGTAAATGTGTGACTGTCAGCCAACGCACCAGTGTGGATATTCACTCATCTGAAGAAGTAAGTAACATGTCTGGCACTTTTGTTCTGATCAACTGAAGAAAAAAAGGGTTTTACAATAAATCTGCCAATGGTGATTAAATCTAATGGTTTGCTTAGCTCATATCACATCAAACTGTGCGAATTATTATTATTATTATTATTATTATTATTGTTATACTTTTTTCTCAAATTGTTAATGTTAACAACATTGCGTTACTACATGTATTTAGCGTGTATTAGCGTTATCTAATTAGCATTATCTACCCAATGAACTATTCAAATGTCTTACCTGTCCTGCAGAAAAAAGCAATCTCTGCATCCGTTTTAAACCCGTTCAAAACACGGAGTTCAGGCCACCTTTCAAAAGCCCTGCCGATATTTATTCTTGCGTTCAGATGTAGAACCTGGAAGTGCTGGACAACGTAGCAGAATGGCACAGAACAGAAGTGATTGTTGAATAAAGTTGTATTTTTGTTTTGTTTTTGCGCACAAAAAGTATTCTCGTCGCTTCACGTCAACCATTTTAACAATGTTTTTAGTACCTTTCTGGACCTTGAAAGTGATTGTTAAAGGAACGCTCATTTTCCAACTCCCCCTAGAGTTAAACAGTTGAGTTTTACCGTTTTCGAATCCATTCAGCCGATCTCCGGGTCTGGCGGTACCACTTTTAGCATAGCTTAGCATAGTTCATTGAATCGGATTAGACCGTTAGCATCTCGCTCAAAAAAAATGACTAAAGAGTTTCGATATTTTTCCTATTTAAAACTTGACTCTTCTGTAGTTACATTGTGTACTAAGACCAACGGAAAATGAAAAGTTGTGATTTTCTAGGCCGATATGGCTAGGAACTATACTCTCATTCCAGCGTAATAATCAAGGAACTTTGCTGCCGTACCATCATGGGTGCAGCAGGCACAATGATATTACGCAGCGTCTCACACAAATGTCTCCATGGTTGCAAGGCACGCTCCCTGTGCAAGCAGGGGGTCACAGGCGCTGCATAATATCATTGCGCCTGCTGCACCCATGGTACGGCAGCAAAGTTCCTTGATTATTACGCCGGAATGAGAGTTCCTAGCCATATCGGCCTAGAAAATCGCAACTTTTCATTTTCCGTCAGACTTGGTACACGATGTAACTACAGAAGAGTCAAGATTTAAATAGGAAAAATATCGAAACTCTTTGGTCATTTTTTTGAGCGAGATGCTAACGGTCTAATCCGATTCAATAAACTATGCTAAGCTATGCTAAAAGTGGTACCGCTAGACCCGGAGATTGGCTGAATGGATTCGAAAAAGGTAAAGCTCAACTGTTTAACTCTAGGGGAGTTGGAAAATGAGCCTATTTTCAAAAAAAGTGGAGTGTTCCTTTAAATTGCTATTGAAGAGTCATACAGCTACATTGTAAACCCTAACTCTCAAAATACTTAATTGGTTTGAGTAGGACAAACTTAAATTGAGCGAATTAGTTCAGTTAAATTAACTGTTATGAGTATTTAGCATTTTCTATTTCTTTTGAGTTCACAGCACTGACATATTTCAAGTAAACTAAACTATTTTATCATTTTGAGTTGTATGAACTCATTTCTTTTAATTTAGACTAACTTAAGTTTAACTGAAACTGGGCTGGGATTTCTATTTCCAAGCATGCTTTGCCCATGGCACTCGAAAGGGAGAGTAAATGCTAAAATTAAGTGTTATATAATGTTTTTTTTTTTTTTTTTGTGCAAGATTAATGGTAAGGGGGATTTAGTTGTGATTAACGTTTTGTTATGCTAATTTAAAAGAGTTTCTGTCAATGTGGGTTTTTGGAGCGTTACCATCATGATGACAAGTGGCGCATGCTGCTTGGTTTGAGAGCAGGTTTTAAGTTGCTATACTCATTCAGTAAGTCTTATACCATGCTATTGTTAACATTTTATCAAATTAGAAAGTCAGCTTTTTTAAAATTTTCTTATTAGGGTTTACAGTGAAGTAAATAACTCATTTGATTTGCAATAACTCAAAATAAAAGTTAATTCACTAAATATTTTATGTTAATTGCTATCAAAATATATGAGTTAGCTAACTCAGTTAGGAGCAATTAACATGAGTACTTAAAATTGGGAACATCTTAACTCAAAAAACTTGATGTAACTGATTACCTCAATTTTTTTGAGTTAGCCCAACTTATTCGGGTTTACAGTGTATCAGATTTTATCAAAAATATCTTAATTTGTGTTCCGAAGATGAACGAAGGTCTTATGGGTGTGGGGTGACATGAGGGTGAGTAATTAATGACAGAATTTTTATTTTTGGGTGAACTAACCCTTTAACCATTTTATGTACAGATGATTACAGTGAATATCAGTTTTCAGTCTGCAACTTAAAAGGAAAAGGAAAAATCAAAGTGAATAGTTCAGAGAGATAATTGAACTTTGTTTTCACATGCAGAAAGACCAACAACTTGGACAGCAGAAGATTTGATACAAAATCTTGCGGATAATTCATGAGCCAGTTAAAACATTGTTCCCTGACATCTTTCCCACAGAGGTTTGTGGATTTAATTTGTTGTTTTCCCTCTGAAGTCTGTGTCTTCTCTCAGCATGCTAAGTGATGATTTGTTTCTGCACCAGAATGTGTTTTTACAAACTGCTTCTCGCCGCATATACGTTACTTTGTTCTGCAGCTGTGAGGCTTGTGTTCAGGTTGTGCTGATTGTTTTGATATTTGAGGGAAACGGGAAATTTACTGACCCGGCCAGGGTGTAGGTCCTGCTGTTTATCCGAACAAACCTTGTCTCCTCGTTGCAAATTGCAACTATAATTGCAGCGGAAGAGATAAATCTGAGCTTCAATAAATCCTAATGCTTGCATGTTAAAGGGCCACAGGAAAAGTGTTCAAGCCTAGGGGATTTCCACTTAATGCAAAGGAACCTCCACTGCCATCTCACTAGCTTCTGTGTAACCGAAAAGTCTGGAAAATGCACAGTTTCGAAATACCTCTATTTATAGCATCTCAACTCCACAAGGATTAAGGCTGCTTATTTAATTAAAGTTCAGTGCCTTCCTTCTTCCCTCTGAGTCAGTGTTTGCTAGGTGAACAGAGGGCTAGATGAGATGATGGAGTAGCGCCATAAACCATTATCAGAGCGCAGAAATCTTGATATTTACTTTGATTAACATCCTCCTTCAAAATAACATCTCGTGGCAATTTATTGTCCCAATCTTCTGATTTCAATGGAGGATGTGGGTCAAAGAGGAAATGAATGTCAAAAACTGCAATAATGAAGGTATAGAGAGGAGACTGATTTTGTCTCACTCTCTTTTGAAAGGTGTTTGCTGATTTTGCTTCTAGTGTTTTTCACACAAGCTTCAAAGCAGATTCATGTATGCCAATGCCAATAAACAAGCTCTTTTTATAAAGAGTTAGTTCACCCAAAAATGAAAATTCTGTCATTAATCCTCACCCTCATGTCGTTCCAAACCCGTAAGACCTTCGTTCATCTTCAGAACACAAATTAAGATATTTTTGATGAAATCCAAGAGGTATATGACTCGTCCATAGAAAGAAATTTAACCACCACTTTCAAGGCCCAGAAAGGTACTAAAGACATCATTAAAACAGTCGATGTGACTGCAGTGGTTCAATCTTAATTTTATGAAGCGACAAGAATACTTTTTGTGCGCAAAAACAAAACAAAAATTACGACTTTATTCAACGATCTCTTCTCTTCTGTGTCATTCTTGGTCACCATGATTTTGCCAAGTCAGACATGTTCCTGGATCAACATATTTTGTTGATCCTGGAACAACATACCAGTCTGAAAATGTACTCTTAACCCTACTCCTACCCCTAAACCTAATCCTACCCATAACTTATCCCTAAAATCAGAGGGGAAAGATAGATGAATAACATTGATGTAGAAGCACCTAACCCTGGTTGCAAGCCTAAACTTGACATAAATGGTAAACTTGTCCTTCAAATCTGATTGGTTGATTGAAATGTTGTTCCAGGATCAACAAAGATGTTGATCCAGGAACTTGTCTTACTTGGCAAAATGACGATGACCTATCATTCTCATATGTTGTTTACATCCAGCGGTTCTAGGTTCTACGTCAGGACGCCGACTCACTATTGGCCGGCTCCTGCATCAGCATCACACGAATGCGTCGTGCTGCTCACGTGATCAGCTTTGGCCAATACTGAGCTGGCATTCGGATGTAAACATGGAAACCTTCACTGTGCTTACTGCGTCACCTGTGCAAGGATAATGACAGGGAAGAGAAGAGATTGTTTATTAAAGTCGTAATTTTTGTTTTGTTTTTGCACACAAAAAGTATTCTTGTCGCTTCATAACATTAAGGTTGAACCAGTGCAGTCACATTAACTGTTTTAACTATGTCTTTAGTACTGGGCCTTGAAAGTGTTGGCATTTTAAAAGCACAGCAGTGTACTACATTACCATTAACCCGATGGACATAATTAATGTGCCGTCCTGTAAATGTCACTCATTTCTCTAATGTTTTCTGTAAAATTTCAGTATTTTAGTCTAAAACCTCTTAATCTTTGTGTTTTACTTGTCAGTCATGACTACAGTTTAGGAAGGTTTCTATAAAGGAAGGTATTCAGACTCATAAAAGGATAGGAATGTTTTAATAGGTAAATGGCAGGTTAAAAGTGACTCTATGATGGGAACCTTTTATTATAAAATTTGCTTTGATCTGTCTGTGTTTGTGCACCCTTGTGCATAAAACATTTGCATTTGTGTTCAGTCAGCAAATGAGAAAAATGGATATGTATTAAGAGAATTGTATCTTCAAAGAGGAAAAATGTTCATGATTAAAGAGCAATAAATAAATAAACTGTCAAATTGTCAGATATTACTAAAAGAATGGCAGGTCTTGTGAATCTTGTTGCACATTCTTTGGCTTTCATGAGTTCATGTTCCTAGTCCATCAAAAACTAATTTAGACAAATCATAATATGCTAATATTACATTTGCATAAACAGAATTGGTTTTCATGACTAGTTTAGTATTTCATAATTGTTTTGCTGTTTACTTCTTGCAGATAAACTTGTTTTAGACTCTGCAGTGGCTGGTTCAATTGTGACAACTTGCCCCATATAGTGCGACAGCATGACAGTTCTGCTGAACACAAAGGAAGATCTATCCCTTTAACTTTGTATTATGCTACTTTTTGCTGGTTCATACAGGTTTGAGAGCAAGGACAGATGCTGCAAAAGAAATGTGACATAATGACATTTAAACATTTGGTTAAAGGCAATGCATTCAAGCAAATGGGAAAAAAGAGATTAGGAAAATATGCATGTATGAATTTTGTGCAGTTGCATAACTGTCATTCTTAAAACGAATTGCAAGAGGTGCACTTTTTAGTCTGTGAGCAAATGCTTCTTTTGTTCCTCTGTGAAACTTCCTCATTACGTTGTCAGACAACTGTGCAACTGCTAGAAAAGAAAGTTCACTGACATCAATATTCCTTTGTGTAGTACAGATGTTCAGTTGACCTCAGGCATTTAAAGGACTGAATTCTCGTGATTGTTTTATATATATTTAAAGCTTGTCCTGCATAATTAAGAATGGCTGCGTTTGAAAATGAACTGCTGATGTGAGACTACAAGTTCATAACAATGAAGAATAATCCAGTATCCCTGCAGCCTCAAGTGCTTCCCATCTGCATACATTTTACCTCCTACACAGACACAGACACACACACACACACACACACACAAAAACGAATTAACAAAGGAATGCAGTAAATTAATGCTTAAAGCAATTGCAATTTCAAATGAATTAACCGGTGACCAATAGGAAGCAAGTGACAATATTGTTGTGACAGTCAGATTTATTTAGTGCATTTGTGTGTGAGAGGAATGGCTGTAGGCAAAAGGGGATGTTGTTACTAGTCTGAAGATAATGAGAAAATAAACAGTTTGGACATCTAAAATGTTAAATATAATCTGTGGCGTCTCTGCTCAATTAAACACTGCAGATCACTGTCTAAATCAGTATTTCATCATAAATGTAACTAAATATTGTGAGGTTTATGCTTAAAAAATAAACTCAAGGTACATTATGCTCATGTATACTTTATTTGATAAAATAATACAGTGAAAATAGCAATACTATGAAATATTAAAATAACTGCCTTCTATATTTGAATAGATTTTAAAATGTAATTTATTCATTTGATGGCAAAGCTGAATCATTACTCCGCTCTTCAGTCACATTATCCTTCAGAAATCATTCTAATATGCTGATTTGAGAAAACAGTTAAAATAAAAAAATTTTTAATAATATCTCTCAATATTACCATTTTACGGAATTTTGTCCTATTGTAAACTTTCCTAGGTTTAACTTTTTATTTATTTATTTTTTTCCATAGGAAATCCTACTGTCAAATGCAAGAAATACAGCAAATAACTGCACAAATATTGAGCTGCTGTACTTTTTTCCTCTGTGTGGAATCCACACTCAAAGCTTGCATGAACACATATATGTAGTACTCTAAGTAAGAACACTTGCACCTTCCAAAAACACAATAAGCATCTGGCATTTTGCCCTCTTCGTCTCAGTATTGATCAGTCCTTTCCTCCAAGTGATGCTAATGGATTTTCTTGCCTTTTAAGTCTGCTTAATGGTAACTCCATTCATCGAGCTCCATCTCAAGGTAAATCAGGCCTGATCCTCATGCTGAAGCTTCTATTCTTCTGGAAGTTTGGATGACGAGAAATGGACTACTCTTTTATTAAAACATTGCTTCTGGATTATTCACATATGGATTTTCCTCAAGTTATTCAGCGTTGTCATATAGGCCTACCTAAAATGCTGGTCCTTTTCAGCAGCAGAATAAAACAAAGAACACGACTGGAGCAAAATAATAAATATTAGTTTTTCAGATCCTAGAGAAAGAGAGAGAAAAAGCTGCTCTTTCATTACCATAAGACTTAATTGAGTTTTGGCTGCAAATTTGTTTTATGTCATTTTGGATATCAACTTAGTTTCAGGTGTTTCTCCAAAATTCTTTGGGAGAAATAAAAAATAATACTGCACATATACAAACACAAATAATGAGTTAAAGAAAAACAGTCAAAACAATTAAGTACTGAACAATATAAATTATTGCAATGCTATCTCAGGACCAATTCATATGTATTTTAAGAGGTGGCTAATTCGTACAAATTCGAATTCATATGATTTGTCTAAACCCCAGTGACGGGTAGGTTTAGGGGCGGGGTTAGGGGTAGGTCATTCGTACAAATTCATATGAATATGGCAACTCATAAAATACATACAATTTAGCAAAAAACTTACAAATTGGTACGACCACACAAATTTGTACGTTTTTTGCTAAATCGTACATAGCCACCTCATAAAATACGCACAAATTGGTCGTGATATAGCGTTGCAACAATTTATATTGTTCAGTTCTTAGATAATTGTTTTGACTCTTTGTCTTTAACTCATTATTTGTGTTCATATATGTGCAGCCACCTTGTAAAATACGTACGAATTCTGGTGAGACTGGGTTGGTTGTTCAGCATGTTCTCAGAAGATTCAGGTACCTGTAGCTGACATTGACATATACAGTGAAAGAATAGAAACTGAGTATGGAAAATGAATATGCATGCAGCTCTGATCATTTGTGACTTGTAAAGAAGTGCTCATATTAAGATCTTTGACTTCTGATTGGTGACTGTGGTAACTTTGCAAATGTGAGCACGTTTTGAGACAATGACTGTTGAAATTTCTTCTGAAACTCTAGAGGAGACACATTTCTGGAGACTTTTTCTCTGGAAATAATTTATACAAGAGACTAAAAGTCTTTATTTGCTCCTGTGAAACGAGGAGATATTAAAGATATTAAAAATAGTATTGAGATATTGAGATATTAAAAAATAGAGAAAAATAGTATTGAGATATTAAAAAGTCTCTGTTGTTTTTCATTTCCTACTGGTCATGAATCTGTTACACCCTTTTCCATTTGGCTCTTGTGTTCTTTGAGTGCTCCAGCTTTAATGGCAGAGTCATGGTTGATAAGACTTATCTCTAAAGTGCTTCTGTCAGCCACTGTTGCTCCAGTCACAATCTGGATGCTATTTATTAAATTAAAGCAGAAATAACTGGTGTTGTGGTGTGGTTGAACAGTACCCAGCACTCTTTTGGCTGGAGGCACTAAATGTTACTAAACAACTTTGCAAGAAGTAATTTTCTAAGGCAGAAGAACCTTGACTTGAGCCTCGACTTAAAATACATGCTATTTGTATAGGCAAAATAATTGTAAAGTTTTGCTGTAACTTTTGCTGTAACAAACTTTACTAATTCTGGGTCACTGAGAATGAAAATGATGCTTAAAATTATTGATTGGCTCTAGTTTTCAAGATATGCTACTGGGTCAGTATACAACCCTTAACTTGGAAATGGCGGAGGATAAATGACTAATAAAGGGAATGGGATCTCAAGTCAAACCAAAAATGGCTAAAATACATCTTTGACTGGATCTATGAATAAATCTGGGTTAGGACGCTATTTGCTTTTTAGGCAAAACAATGACTTGATTAGCTGGATCAGTTGTGTTTAATTAGGGTTGAAGCTAAACTCTGCAGGGCTGTGGCCTTCCAGGAACTGAGTTTTGCACCCGATGTGCAAACTGCTGCAAATGAAACAAAGCTCAGAGTCACATCCTGAAGCTCAACACACATTCGTCTTCATTAAAAGTTGTGACACTAAATGATCTTACCAGTGCTGATGCCGCTCTCTCTCCAATTGCGGTCTTTGATCTTGAAATTTGCTGATGATAAACAAAATTAAGCTCATATCTTTCATTGATGTGAACTCTGTTAAATTTGCATATAGCGTGGGAATTGAAGATTATATTTATATCCGTTTATATAGGCCTAGCTATATCCGATCAGTAAAAACGCATGAAAGGTTTAAAATAGGCCCATTGGAAATCTGCTCTTCAAAGTCTAATTTAAACCTGAAAACAAACAAATTAATTTAAAATATGTTTATGAGTATTTATATAGTACAAACCTAAAAATGGCACTTCATGACAAAAAGGTTGCCTACCCCTGATCTACACAATATACATAGACATAAAATGTAAAAACTTAAATATCTTGGAAACAGTAGCCAATCAGTTGTTTTAATTGTCATATTTGAATTCAGAACATTAAAATACATAAGAAATAACACATTTTATCTCTGAAGCAGACAACTTCTAAAAAAAAACACTGCAGACCAGTGTAATTTAATGACACTGTTAAATATAATCTTTAGCAAATCTTTTAATGAATGTCTATTTTTTTAATACTGTACATTATAACATTTTTGTGATAATTACATTTAATGATTTTATTTTTTATCTATTTTGACAAAATAATATGAATGAATTTTCAGCCATTTATCAGTTATTGGCCATAACATGAGAGCAATTATTGACTTATGGATTTTAATATCAGTGCATCCCAATAAATCATTTTTCTCAACACTTTCAGTGTGAAACTTGTTTTGCATAATTGGTCAGTTTAGTAAATCTTTTGGCAGATTTGTTTGACGTCTTCACCTTGTTCATGTACAAAAAGCTGCATCACTGGTGTTGAATAAGCAGAAAACGCTCACACACATCTATTACCAAGGTGACTCTGTGCTTTAGGGGCTTGTATCTGTGTCCACTGAGCAGTAATGAAGGCCATAACTCCAAATTACCCCCAAAGGTCATCTGTCAGCTGACTGGTAGAAGTGCTTTCACACAGCTTAAAGCTCTTCAACCTGTCCACTGATCAGTACTGAGTCAATTCTGTCCCAATGTCTGAATGAGTGTGTTAAGAATGTATTATGAACAATATCCCACCCTTTACTGACTGCACTTAGCCGGCCCAGTAACCCAGTGCTGGGTTTCACAAGATGTTTTATTAAAGGTGACACTCCATGAATATTAATACGATGTGACTTTGGCAGACCTAGAGTATAAGAGAAATGGGATAGGAGGAAAAGGCAGATAAAATGAAGGATGATGTATTACACAGTGCCAGCGTCCATTCACCACCATGGCACAGAGAGAGGCCGGACCATCCCACCCTTCCATTTATCCCGATTAAAATTCCTCCACCTTCCCTGTCCTTTTATCTGTCACCTTTGTTGATTGCACTGGGCTTCGAATGCTAATGTGATCCGTATTTGGAATGCTGATGTAATCCATATGTTAGCCGCTGCAACACTGCAGTGTACGCCTTTGTTGTTAAGTAAGGCAGTGTAAAGTAGGGGGGGGGGCTCAATAAATCTGGCCCACTGAATCAGCTCTATTACATTTGGTATTTATGAAGTCAATCTTTTATCTGGAGAAATGCTCATTCATTTTCTCCACATAGGCATTTTCTTCAGTAAAGAGTTTTAACCAGCTCTGAGAGGAATCACATTACAAACTTTTGAAGCAAAAAGTTTCCAGGGTAAAGGACTTAAGTACTACTCATCCTATGAAGCAAATTATGTATCTGAATCTTAAATTATGATACTGTAACGAAGTTCATTGATAAGGGAAGAAGGAGGCGGGAACCGGTGAACATTAAATGTAATTTTTGATGACAAAATAAACAAACAACAAAACGAAAGTGAAGCAGCAGCCCCTCATGGACGACTGACAGAGAAGCTAAAACAAAAACAACATAAAGTCCAGGCCTGGTCCTCTGTTGTCTTGCACTGTTGTCACTCCTCCGTTTGTCCTTCTGGAGCTCCTCTGTGGGACTTGAGACTGGTCATTAACACTCACGCCGCCGGGCCTCGCTCCATTCCCAAGACTGCTTGCCACATAACCCTATTGTCCTTCGCAGGCCAGGGGGCTTCCACGAGACTGCACTCTAGAGATAGAGGAGCAGAGTCCTGCACGGGTCCTGTTTGATAAACCCAAACCTGCCCCTGCACCCACAATTAACTCCTGACCCAACACCGCATGAAAAATAGGCTGAAACTTTTTTTCAAATTGTGAATATATTAAATACATAAAGCAAGCTGTTACAGTACAGAAGGGTCGGAGACAGGAGATACCGTTAAGGATGTTTATTAGAGACACACAGCAGAGTAAACAGTAGTGCAGGTGAGTAGTTTGTAGGGTGAAATGGATCGATGAGATGAGATAATACTGTCCTTGTATGTTGGCAGGTGAGAGGATTCTGGATGACGCTGGAGACTGGAGACACTCACACACAGACTGGAAACACACGAGGAGACCTGGAGACGCTGGAGACAGGTAAGTATGTCGAATGGAGTCCTTGAGGTAAACATGTAGGTAAGTCTAGATGCGAACGAGACCGGACAGTGAATGAGAGTGTGTGAGTGTCTTTTATGGTGGCGGTGACTGGTGAGCTGATGAGGTGCAGGTGTGTGTGATCAGTACTCTGGAGATGGAGTGCGCTGTGATAGGGCAGTGTTGGAACCTGGCGTGTCTGTGACACAAGCAAAGCACGCTTCCTTTAATATAATCACTATAGATTTCAATCAGATGCAGCACAATTGGCTACAATACTCAGCACTGCAAATCGTGCTGTAATTAGAAGCCTTTAATGGTCTTCAGACTGAGCGTGAACACAAATAAAAACGGGACCATTTGAAAACAGCTGTCAAATGCACAGAATTGAGTTGAAATAGTCTTGGCTATTGGACCCGCAGTCTGGCCATGCCTACTGCGTGTCCGACCCGCACCCGGACTGCATCCGACACGAAAATATTTTTCCACCCGTTACATCAAATATTAGCAGGTCACCTGTCGGTTTGCTCCTTACTCCTCCACCTCCTGGCAGACGACGATGGCTCCTTCGGCTACGGGCGCCTAGCAGCGAGCTCCCCATTCCCTCGCTCTGCCTGCTCTTCCCCATCATGGCAGATGGCAGCAAGTCTGGCCTCCAGCGAATCGCACTCACGTGAGCTTGTGAACTCTCAAAAGGTAAAACTGTGACAATTTACACTAATTCTACATATGCAAATGGGGTACTGCATGATTTTGTTAAAACAAAGAAATTTCAAGACAGCTGAAGGAAAACCAATAACCCATTCTGATCTCATAGGGGCTTTAATTAATGCCGTGCAGCTGCCGAGCAAAGTGGCTATAGACAAAGTGAAAGGGCATGCAACAGGAGATTAAGAGGAAGTAAGAGGTAATCAATTGGCTGACCCAGCTGTAAAGGAAAAAAAAATCATGCATGAAGACAACTGAACATGGGAAGTTGCTATGATGGCACATGTGACTAATTTGCCTGATACTGATATCAAAATATGGCTAAGTCAACCTACAGAGGCTGACTTAAAATATTGGGCCTTAAAAGGCTGTCAGCCAGACAAACAGGGAATTATCACACACTCTGAATGGAAGGTGGTCTTGCCAAAGATAATGCTTGTGCTGCTTAAACGTCGATATTATGGTCTCTCACATACAAGTGCTGCAAGGACAGCACAAGCGATCAATGCTTTATACTGTATAGCAGATGTGCACAAGACAACCAAATTAGTCTTAAACTCATGTTTAATCTGTGCAAAGACTAACATCCATCGACCCCCTCAGCCTTACCATTTCCAGAGGCTCCATTCCAACATCTACAAATAGATTTTATGCACATGCTGCCTGTTCAAAATTGTAAATACTTTTTAGTGATTGTTGACAGATTCACAAAGCGAACCCCAGATTAACTAGTAGAGCAGACATATTGGGGGTAAAGGAGCTGGTTGCATTACCATCATACACAATATATTGCCAAAAGTATTGGGACACCCCTCCAAACCATTGAATTCAGGTATTCCAATCACTTCCATGGCCACAGGTATATAAAATCAAGCACCTAGGCATGCAGACTGCTTCTACAAACATTTGTGAAAGAATGGGTCGCTCTCAGGAGCTTCAAGCATGGTACCAGCGTGATACCACCTGTGCAATAAGTTTATTCGTGAAATTTCCTCACTACTAAATATTCCACGGTCAACTGTTAGTGGTATCATAACAAAGTGGAAGCCATTGGGAACAATAGCAACTCAGCCACGAAGTGGTAGGCCACGTAAAATTGCAGAGCGGGGTCAGCACATGCTGAGGCGTATAATGAGCAGAAGTCGCCAACTTTCTGCAGAGTCAATAGCTACAGACCTTCAAACTTGGTGTGGCCTTCAGATTAGCTCAAGAACAGTGCGTAGAGAGCTTCATGGAATGGGTTTCCATGGCTGAGCAGCTGCATCCAAGCCTTACATCACCAAGTGCAATGCAAAGCGTCGGATGCAGTGGTGTAAAGCACGCCGCTGCTGGACTCTAGAGCAGTGGAGACGTGTTCTCTGGAGTGACGAATCACGCTTCTCTGTCTGGCAATCCGATGGACGAGTCTGGGTTTGGCGGTTGCCAGGAGAATGGTACTTGCCTGACTGCACTGTGCCAAGTGTAAAGTTTGGTGAAGGGGGATTATGGTGTTGGGTTGTTTTTCAGGGGTTGGGCTTGGCCCCTTAGTTCCAGTGAAAGGAACTCTTAATGCTTCAGCATACCAAGACATTTTGGACAATTTCATGCTCCCAACTTTGTGGGAACAGTTTGGGGATGGCCCCTTCCTGTTCCAACATGACTGCGCACCAGTGCACAAAGCAAGGTCCATAACGACATGTATGACCGAGTTTGGCGTGGAGGAACTTGACTGGCCTGCACAGAGTCCTGACCTCAACCCGATAGAACACTATTGGGATGAATTAGAGGAGAGACTGCGAGCCAGGCCTTCTCACCAACATCACTGCCTGACCTCACAAATGCGCTTCTAGAAGAATGGTCATTAAAATTCCCATAAACACACTCCTAAACCTCGTGGAAAGCTTTCCCAGAAGAGTTGAGGCTGTTATAGCTGCAAAGGATGGGCCAACTCCATATTAAACCCTACGGATTAAGAATGGGATGTCATTAAAGTTCATGTGCACATAAAGGCAGGTGTCCCAAAACTTTTGGCAATGTAATGATTGTGAGCTGATTAGTTGATCTGGACCAACACAATGACACCACTTCTTTCTTTCCATTATGTTGGACACACCTATAGACAAAACAAGAACTATTCCTTGGACACACAGAAACACTCACATGCAAACAGGAACTCAAGACACGCACATACATTTGTGTCACGGAATGTAGTTTTAAGAGTTTTTAGGTGAGAATGTAGGTGATTTCAGTGCCGGTCACATTGTATATATATCCAATATATCCAATATCCAATATGTCCAATGGAACAAAATTCACCAAATGTTGAACTTCTTAAGAGTGTGCTGTTACAGCTTGTGAGGATGATAATTCGCTGCTCTAGTAAGCTGCACTTGAAATCGATTGGAAAATGATCTTGTAAGAAACCCCCCATCAGCCCAATGAATGGAATCCGACGGCCAGGGCGAAGGTTTAACGCGTGTATGTCTTTTCAGAGCCCCTGTGAAGTGCAATCAATTTTTAGAATGTAGTTTCAATTTTACTTTAACTGCTCGTTTAATCTGACTCCAATTTCAAATGATTATTACTCTTAGATCGTGTTTCTAATTAAGGAATTAACTGTTGGTCATGTATTAATTTAGATATTTGATTATTCTGGGTATCCCGTACTTTCAATTATTCGTTCAAAAAATCAAGTCTAACAATCTAGTCCTTAGTCCTTAGTCAATCGAGAAAGCGAAAGAGACTGAATGGTGAGCTGATGTTGCTACTACCCTCGAGACTTGGCCTACGTCACTATGTGACTTTTTTGGTAGCCTATATTATCTCAACCTATTTGGCTGGCACAGCGATAATCCACTAGTGCTTAAGCACCATTTCTGGCAGTAAGTAGGAATGAAACAGAACATTAATTCTGTCAGTTTATTCAAAAATGCTGATTCATTCAGGAATGAAACAAGTTTTTAAACAAGTAAATTATTTGAACTTTACACAAAACCTTACGAGGCTCAACCGACATGTAATGTGGTGCTATGTGTTAATGCCAAATCTGATTCTTCACTTCATATAGATCAATGCATTGACCAGCGTTGACGCCTATCATGTTGTAAGGAACCCCCCATCGGCCCAAAAACGGAATCCGACGGGCTGGGCGAAGGTTAATGCGTGTATGTCTTTTCAGCGCCCCTGTGAAGTTCACGTAATTTCACTCGTTTAATCTGACTCCAATTTCAAATGATTATTACTCTTAGGTTGTGTTTCCAGTTAGAAATTAATCATTCGTTATGTATTAATTTAGATATTTGATTATTCTGGGTATCCCATATTTTCAATTATTCGTTCATTACGGACCCATCATCGCTTAGAGACTTTCACATCGGCCGGCTGCGGTCTCACGGACATAAATTCGCCAGTTTATGATTCTTAGTCAGAGGGTGCAGAGTTTACTAATGCATTTGAGTCGAACCGCCACATGCTTGTTCATACAAAAATACAGTTTTCTTAGTCACGATACTGCAACTTGCTAAGCCAATAACAGACAAACTCAAAAAGTCCCATGATGTGCCCCTATGCTCCTTTCATGGGGCTCTCTAGTTTGACCTGTCCTGACGCAGATTTACGGAAATGACGGACTTTAGTAATCTACTAGTCATAATGACTTCAGAAGAATCCAGAGTAAATCAAATATAACATTTTATTTTGTCAAGTAAAATGTATCATGTCAATTACATAGTTGGACAATTAGAAGCCAATTCAGAAATAATAAATGCAGAACATCAATTGTTCAAAGAAATGCATATACACACAGTGATGTGTGAATGTCTTCAGACATTCAACCATCTCTGCATGGGGGTTTCTGGTTACAGAAGATCCCACATGACTGCTTTGCACTTTACCTTATATACCCAGACCAGAACAAAAGGATTGTAAATATTTACTACACCAACACCTGTTTTGGGGGAAGAGGAGTGGGTTATCAGATCTCTTGAAGAGACAAAAGGGGGGGGGGGTGTTGCATCCTGTAGATGTTGTGAGGGCAAGGTGTTGTCCTATGCTATTTCTTTAGATCTTCTCTCCAGATGAGTTTTATTGCTTTATTGCAGGGCACTTGATCTCAGTTTTGTCTTAGCAGGAAAATCAAGTCTTACAATGTGAAATCCCCTTGAAAGGATGTTACGACAAAGATATCACTTTCATCAGTGGAAGTGGATGTGGATGTGGTTGATTCTTTTTTTTTAGCAGCCTTTAAACTGTTGTGTATAAGCATTATTACACTCGCTGTTTTGGTTCTATATCAGCATGGCTGTAATATAGAGTCATCTCACACTCCTCTATGATATTGCATACTGAAACATTTTATTTGGATGTTCGTCTAACATTTCTTTTAAATGTTATTGTTTCAAAATTTTCCGAGAACATTCAAAAGTAATGTCCCCATAATGTTTGTGATAAAATGGAATGTTCCCTTTAACATCTGCAAAGTTAGGATGGTCAAAGTTCAAAGCAAAGGGAGATATTTTCTTTTAAAGAAATTGCTTTTTAAGGACTACAACAAGTGACATCACTAACCCAAAAATTTACATAAACCCTGCCCCCAAGAACAAGCAACAAAGGGGTTAGGCCAACACAAATGCAATAGCATGTCATAAAAGCTTGATGGCAACATAAGTTATAACTGTAATTAAATTAAACTATACCTGTTCTTACCTGTTCATCTTCATGCAGCATATATTCTCTCATATATTCTCTAGGCTCTGTAGGCATCTTACAACAGTTCCCACATCAGTGATTTATAGATTATCATGACAGAATATACTAATCAATGACAGTTAACTCCACATCAGCTATATAAATTCATCAATTAACCATTCAGAAATGTCCTGTTGCATTCTACGTGTTGTCAATTCTTCTTGAATCTCTCCATCATTGTCCGACTCTGGTTGGTATGGAGCCCCGGACATGACATGCAGAAAAAAAATAGTAGGCTAAACTGTGCGCACGATTTAATTTTTTTTCTTGCATGTTATGTGCGGGGCTCCGTAGGTTTGAACATAAAAGGCTGAACAGTTTTCAGTGAGTCTACTTGAGGTAATCGGAACTGCTAACACGAGCTCTTGAAACTCCACCCTCTTCTTGGGAACATTTGCATTTAAAGGGACACACAAAAATGGAGTGTTTTTGCTCACCCTTAAAAAGTGACAAATTTAACATGCTATAAAAAATTATCTGTGGGGTATTTTGAGCTAAAACTTCACATACACACTCTGGGGACATCAGAGACTTATTTTACATCTTAGCATTATATGAACCATTTAACATTTTTAAAACTTTAAAAAAAACTGGACATGGCACATTTAGAATTAACGTTATCCTAACTTAATGGGAGCATTATCACAACGTTACGATGTTAGCTGGGTACTCGACTTTTCTTTGTAATCATTTGTGAAATTTACTAGCAATTTCTATATATAATGTGATAACTCTCAATCCATATAACCAAGCACCAAATGTGCTAAAATAGCACAGCCTATTTACACAGGTGAGGTTTATTATGAGGCTCTATGTAGACGAGGATTATTATAGATAATGCTTTAGATCATTATAGATCATGCTTTATTATCAGCAGTATTTCCATGCCACAATTAACACCATGCTATATGGTAAAACAAAATTGTTTATGCAAGAGAGACGTTTGTGTACATAGCCTATTGACCGTGGCAGCAGTAATTCATCAAATGATGATTAAGGAAGGAACAGAGTAAGTTTTTCCTGTAATAGGGTTCATAATCTGCTTTGTAATTGGTATGTTAGTGCACATCTTTTTTATTTATTTATTTATTTTTTTATTCCTGTGCCCTTGTAATCTTTAATCAAAGTAACTCCCCTCCTGCTTGCAACGACATCTCTTCTTTACTCTGATGACGCATTTACTGGCGTGAGGGCAGGACAACCTGTCACTCACATGAGATCGACCAATAGCAAACCACAATCAATTCCAGACAGACAAAAGTCCCGCCCTTCATTTTTTCTTGTTCGAGAAGCTGTTTCACTCGTATATACATCACAATTGTGAAGAAAAGGCTATTGCAGCTTTCATTTTATGGCGTCTTTAAAATACTGTCTAGTCAAGATAGGCAGCTCACTAGATTTTGGAAGTTATAAAACGTTCACGTTCAGCTATCAGCACTGAATCAAATATATAATCATGCTGGCTTTTGACAGTTTCTTTCATGCACCGCACAATTAAAAGACAAAAGAACATCCAGACATTATTCCTACAAAAGGGTGAACGCAACGGTCTAGAAAAAAAACTGGCACCTCTATTAATATAAATAACATAAGGTGCTCCTTCACACAGTTAACACATCAACATTGTCTTTAGAAAGATATTCTAGACAGAGTTGTAGACTTGTGGCACTTGATGCTGCAAGGTGATGGTTTTGCCATCATGTCATTCCTGTTAAATGTGGATAATTAACTGAAGTTCATGTTTGTTGCTCAGCCTGTCCTTAGTTCATTAACCTCACACTATATTTGGAATATAGTTCAGCAGTGATTGACAGTTATAGCTGAGCTCTGCTGCCCTAATTGCATTTCCAGCAGTGGCAAATAACTCACCTGTCCTCAGAGAGCGTTGTACAAAGAACCAAAGGCACAAGATTAAGACTCTGTCTTTATAGTCTCTCATTGTAATTTACTTGTTTAGGCTGGGAAACAGGTTTTTTTTAGGTAGTAAAAAAAATCTCTTGCACATCAGTGACAAATAAACACAACCCTTCTTAAATCTCCAGCTCTGCATGAAGTAAACAGGTTTGCGGGGATATAAAGCAGTAAGCCACAAGAGACCACGTGTTACTGTGATTTCACCATGGTTAAGGGCTGTTGTTAGGCACCATGTGAAGCAGAACACCTCCTTAACTAGTAAAATCACAGTAGCGCACAGCCTCTCACGACCTACTGCTTTTGTAAAGCAGTAGCAAAAGCAATAAATAATTCAACTGATTAAGTGTTTTCACCAAGCGATATAGTTCAGTGGCGTAACTATATTCTATTTACGATCTCCAAGCAAATTTAATTTAGATCTGGAATGATCCATTTGTGATCTTTTTTTATCACCACACGAATGTGTTTCTGTGACCTTCTTGCAACATTGCCATAGCATGTTTAGTTAAAGGGATAGTTCACCCAAAAATGAAAATTTGATGTTTATCTGCTTACCCCCAGGGCATCCAAGATGTAGGTGACTTTGTTTCTTCAGTAGAACACAAATGATGATTTTTAACTCCAACCGTTGCAGTCTGTCAGTCGTATAATGCATGGCAATGGTAACAAAATCTATGAGAGTAAAAAAAACAAAACATGCACAGACAAATCCAAATTAAACCCTGCGGCTCGTAACGACACATTGATGTCATAAGACATGAAACGATCAATTTGTGCGAGAAACTGAAGAGTATTTATATCATTTTTTACCTCTAATACACCACTATGTCCAACTGCCTTGAGCGCGCGCACGGCATCTGGTGCGTGAGGTGTGTACACGCTCTGCCGTAGTTTACACAAGTGTCGGAAGTGATCTCTTACGCGTATACGTCACTCATTGTTTACACAGTGCACAAACATTGTAGGTACGACGGCTAATCAAAATGGTACTTACTTGCGCTTATCCAGATTGTTCAAACCGACTTAAAACTAAAAGATCACATTCTCTGGTGACTTTCCACGTATTCCCAACTTCTGAGCCTGCTCGCCTGAAGTTATGGTTGATTGCTCTTCGGCTGGATATCAACACACCCATTACCGTACTAAAGTTGTTGAGGGTCTGCAGCGATCATTTTTCCCCTGATGACCCAGGAGAGGATCACGTTTGACTTAAACCATCAGCTGCGCCTATGGTTTTTCCACATCCAACTGAGGTATGTGAACAAGAAGTTTTGATGCAATAAAACCATGTTTTTTATTGGTTTGCTTCCATTTGTATAACAACTGTTGTACTACAGGCACCATGTTTAAACTACGCCAGAACGCGTACACACCTCACGCACCGGATGCCGTGCGCACACTCAAGGCAGTTGGACATAGTGGTGTATTAGAGGTAAAAAATGATATAAATACTGTTCGGTTTCTCGCACAAACTGATCGTTTCGTGTCTTAGGACATCAGTGTGTCGTCACGAGCCGCAGGGTTTAATTTGGATTTGTCTGTGCATGTTTTTTTTTACTCTCATAGATTTTGTTACCATTCCCATGCATTATACGACTGACAGACTGCAACGGTTGGAGTTAAAAATCATCATTTGTGTTCTACTGAAGAAACAAAGTCACCCACATCTTGGATGCCCTGGGGGTAAGCAGATAAACATCAAATTTTCATTTTTGGGTGAACTATCCCTTTAAGGGACAGTCCTCTTTTAGAAACATTGGGTTAAAGGAGTTAACCCAAAGTTTATTTGATTTCAGCATTATTTCAGTTAACAATAACAACACTGAAACAGGCTGTGAGCATCATGAGTTGATGTCAACAATCTTATGGTTATCACCTCAAATCTTTAAACGCTACATACACTATACCCAGTTCACTAAATAAGACATATTCAACATATTCCATGTCTTTTTATAATCTTTCTGTCATGTCCTGAAATGCTATTCATCACTTAAGTGTTCAACACACAGGTAAACATTCCCTTCCCCCCAGTGCTGTGGTTTATCAACCTAGCGATGAACTCTACACCTCTCATCGTCCTTCACACCCGCACATTTACACACACTCACACCCACACACTCAGAATAAAGGCTTGTCGACTGCTTTCACACACAGACTGCTGAGAGGTGTAGTGTGGATTAATGCTCACTCAGTAATGTTAGCAGCCCACAACTGATTGTAATCACATTTGGCATGTGTGAAATTTCAGTTGCCTGGTTAACCGCCCACATAGTCTCTCCCAAAATGATTTGTCATGGAGCACATATGAAAAACACTGCCTGTGGAAAAACAACAAATATAAGGCAGAAGATTCAACTGCTTTTGTATTGAAGTCTTTATTGTGGGAAGAATCTAAAACTGAACAAAAATAAATAAATATATTCATTTAAATAATTTAGTTGCTAAAGCAAGCATCACTATTACTATTGCTTGTTTCTTTACTATTGCTTTGTTTTATTGCTGCCTTCTTACTTATAAGCCTTATTTCTTTTACTGTAATTCACTGTCCATTACAGTACAGTGACTGCAGCCTGAAAGGGCATCATCGATATTGATGACATTTTAGCAACAGGGTGCCAATGTTAAATTATTACTTATTGATCTGATGAACTTTTATTTTAGAAGTTTTTTTTCATAACTGTCTATTATGGTTTACTTGGTTTTGGCCCTCTGCTGTGCATGAAATTACCTATTAGCAGATAAAAAAACATTTCAGCGATGATGAATGGTCTCTTTTACTTAGCAAAAATTCATTAAATTGATCAAAGCAATAGTAAAGACTTTCATAATGTTACAAAAGATTTGTATTTCAAATAAATGCTGTTCTTTTCAACTTTCTATTCATCAAAGAATCCTGAAAAAATGTATCATGGTTTCCACAAATATATTAAGCAGCACAGCTGTTTTAAACATTGATAATAAAAGTGTTTCTTGAGCAGCAAATCAGCATATTAGAATGATTTCTGAAGGACTTCTTTTAAAAAACATTGAAAAATCATATGAACAGTGTGTGTTTAAAATGACAAGGTTAGTAAATAATGATAGAATTTTTGATGTTTTAGTAAACCATTTCTTTTCCAAGCAAAATCATCAGATGCATTGCTGTTCTATCTAGAACATACTGAAAACTGGGAATATAAACCATCCCTCAGATCCAGACTATGTAATCATTTATCTGCCAGGTTATTTATAGACACAGACTCAGGGTTTCCAAAATAAGATGGAATGGGTTGATATAACCTCATCATTACACTAAACAGTACTGTGGAAGTATCTAATGGTAACACCATTTATCTTGATATTTACCATGGTATTGAATGATTCTTTTAGTCATGTATTGTGATATTTACTATACATGGTACTCTAAAGTATTTCAGATGAACATAGTAATACCATGGTACTTTTTATGGCTTTTTGTGCTAATGAGCTTGTGCAATGCATGTTATCTGACATGAAACAGTAGAAGTAGAAACCTACAATGTCATTTTGATCTTCTCAAATAACATTCTCATAACATTATTGATGTCCATCTATTTCCAGTGAAGAAAGAAATGATTTGCTGCTGCAGCAGTAAATAATGATTTGGCCCAAAGGCTGTATACAGGAATGTACGACACCAGAATGACCCCTGAACTGAGGCCACATTTTTAATGACAATTTTCACCATAGGACTCAGAGAGAAACTGCCAGTAGCTAACAGAGAAAAACACTGGATCCTTGGAATGAATGGCCATATCTTTTGTAGTTAACGGTCAGCCAGATTAGAGTATCTAAAAATTAGATGTCTTTTTCTATGAATTTTTCTATGAATATGCAAGAGCAATGGCTCGAAAGACAAAATAGTCTCCTAAATGAAATGTTTCTGGGTGTATTCTTAAGCATTTCATTTGATAACAATAATAAAGGTGACATCCTTGCACAAGGTCTTGGCACTCTGAAACACTATTTGAAAACTTTAAATTGCATCACCATGCTCGATTCCTTAATGTCCAATCAAGTGCTTTCCTTTAGCCGATGCATTCAAGACTTTCATCACATGATTTTTTTTTTTTTTTTGTGCTCTCAGGTCAGTCTTCCAATTGCCTCCAATTAAACTGTGTGCAGCTTGGCTTAACACGATTCTAAATGGTGTCGTAACACTTATGGTGTTATCTTTGATTTTTGATTTGTGTTAGATCAACTGAGTAGGAGATGTGTGATTGCTCTCAGTCTGAGCAAACAAAAATATGAGGCTCTTTATGGATTTTTGCTTATTATTAGGTGTCAGATTAGGTTTTTTACTGTAAACCTTAATAAATTGAATTATCTCAAACCATTTGAGGAAACACATTCCTCTAAATTCAGTGTTTTGTCATCAGGTTCACCTAATGAGATCATCTTTAGACATTTAAGTGATCTTTTAAATTTAGAAAATTTTTAATTAAAAATTAAAATATTAGTTATGTTTCCATCCACCTATTTTTATGCACATTTTTGGATATCACATAAAAAACCCTGGATGGAAATGCCAAGATGGACATAAATTCTAAAAATGCACATAAAAAACTTATGTGCTGTAACATTGGTTTTGGGTTTTGTTCATGTCTTTTATTTTGTAATTCATGCTCAGTCTTAGTTACTGGTCATGTCATGTGACCCCCTAAAAATGAACCCAGCAGACTGTGCCATAGAGGCTGCCATGGCAGAGCCTCGTCACAACATGTCCGCCATGCCAGAGTCTACTCATGTCATGTCTGCCACGCCAGAGTCTCAACACATCATGGCTGCCACATCAGAGTTTCGTCACGTCATGGCTGCCATGCCAGAGTCTCTTCATGTCATGCCCGTCATGTCAGAGCCAGTTTCATGAACTGTTTATGCCCCATGTCATGGCCAGAAGGACTGCACTGATGGTTCCCATTTCCACTGGCCCCACCATGACCACCTGATCATCCATCCTTCACCCCATGGTCCAGGTCTGCAATTGCTTCTTGGTCCAGGCCTGCCATTTCTCTATGACTCAGGCCTGCCACTGCTCCATGGTCCAGGTCCACCACAGCTCCACAGCTCCACAGCTCCACGGTCCAGGTCCGCCACTGCTCCACAGTCCTGGTCCACCACTCTTCTACGGTCCAGGCCCATCCATGCTCATTGATCCAGGCTATGATCCAGGTTCTAGTCCTCTGCATGGACCTGGTCCTCCACCCCCCCCCCGGAATACCTCTGCTCCACCACCCTCCTAGTCTCTTGTTGGGGTTTTGTTTTTGTTTTTGAATGGGTGCTCTTGTAGGGCATCTAGAGTAATGTTGGTTTTAGGCTTTATGTGTTCATGTTCATGTGATTCTCTGTTCCCCTCATGTGCTTCCCCGTTCATGTTCTGATTGGTTTCTTTGTTTCATGTGTCACGTTCTCATTGGTTCTTCTTTCATCAGATCTGTCTTGTCATTGGTTTATTGACTTGATGTCTTTGTGTATATATAGCCCTCATTTATTCGTTGTTTTTTGTCTCTAACTTTGTTTCGTCTATCCTGCGGCTCTGTGAGTTTTCATGTCAAGCCATGTCATGTCATATCATGTCAAGCTAAGACATGCTCTGCCAAGTCTTTTGTTTATTTTATGTTTGTTTTATGGATTATGTGTTGTAAATGTGATGGAAACATAGCTATTGTTGTCACTTAATCATTTCAATTGAGTAAGCTCAAAGTTGTAGCGCATGGTAATTGATTTTTCCCAGTAGTTTTTAATACACATAAAACTGTAACAGTGATGCAAAACTATCACAAAACCACATCAACATTATTCTTAAGAAATTAAACTATATTAACCTATAATAAAATCTATTATGTATTCCCATTCTTCTTCCTGTTTTGACAAGCATGCATAATTAAATTTTTTTGAAGCACAAGAGCATATGTATATTCATTGCTTCAATTTTATTCTTAATTATTTTGAGTTATCAATAATTAAAATCTTCATTTATGGAATTTGAATATGTTTAAGGAGCATAGATATTTAGGTAATTTGATTCCAAAATGTGTCAATTAATGTTAAATTATGACCTGTTGATTTTTTTTAATGACATCATTAGGGTTTACAGTGTTCTTTGTTTTGCTGGGAGAGAATTTTGGTAGAGCCTAAAGTTTAAGAAGTAAGAAACTACAGCTTTCCTCTTATTCTAAAAGGCGGATGAGATGTTGCAATATTTTTCATCTCACCTCTGTCTGTGTCAGTAAATCAGGAGTTTATGCTGCAGTGTTTGCAGAGGCTTTGTGTTTGCGTGAGATATCGGAGCTGTCTTTGTGACTTCTCAATGCTCCATTTCTGCTGATTAGAATGTTAAACACAGCCATTGTTTCATGCAGTTGCTGCACATAACTCAAAGTATCAAAGGTGCCTTGTAACAGGCATTGCCATAGAGACGGCTGAAGCTCACGCTAAAAGTGGAAAGGGTCTCTGTTTTGCATATGTTTTGGTTGATGGAAGAATGGGTTTACTATGGCAACAGACACAGAAAAGGTGGAGGTGATGTATTAGCTCATGATAACAGCGCTCACTCGAATAACGTTGTGTTCTGCCTGCGGTGTGCTCTTAAACTACACTGCATGCATTAATCTTTCAATTTGGAATAAAAAAAATGTTTTGTCAGCTAAGCTAAAAATGTGCTTTATTTGGTAACAGCTAAATTAATATTCTTTATTCAAGTAAAAAAAAAAAATACTTCTTGCTTTCAAATCATAGTCACCGTGGGGCAAGCTGTCACATGTTTTATATGATGTAATTTTATCCAACTCACTAATTACAATTTCTGTTTTCCATTTTTGCTGTTTCATTAATTGTTTTATTAATTTTTTTTTTTTTCCCAAAAAGCCATTAAGTAGCCTGTATTGCATGCTGTGAAGATTTAATATATTTAATCATGTTAGCTTTTCATATTTCACACACAAAAAAAGTATTCTGTAGATTTCAAATCAAATATTTGCATATATGTCACCTCAGATTTCATGTCAGTGTTTTTGGTCACAAGATTTGTAGGAACCAATGCCATTTGATGTCATTGATGTCCAACCTGATGCAGCACCATTTGATTTGAGAGCTATTGTTGTGGGGAAGGTTTTCAGTTGATAATTTTTGAAATTTTATTCTGTTCACCATGTAGGCCTATTAGAAGACATGGAATATAGCACACAAGTCATATGGGCTACTTTTATGGTGTGTTTTTGTACTTTTTGGTGATTGGCAGATGACACTATGTAACTACAGAAAAATCCAAACTAAAAATAAAAACAACAATAAATAATGACAAATGACAATTTTTATTTTGGGATGAACTGTTCCTTTAAAAGTTGGCTGAAAAAAGTAATAACATCTGTAGAGGGCCATTCTGTTACATCATTCAAAACCATATATCATATAATGTTTTTATTTTTTTCATTATCAGTGATATGAACCCTTTTATATAAGTAGGCTTGTTGCTCATTTCCAACTTGGATGTGCTTAGATATTGTTCCATGCTCCCTTGAGTCCAATATAGGAAGAAATGATTGCTCTTACACAGCTAGGTTGGGGGTGAGAGGTAAATATTCATGCCTAGAGTACAGAATGCATTGCCCTTTGGGTTTCCACAGATCAAACTTTAATTTCAACAACCTGGATCAACAACAGCAACAGAGAAGCCACCTGGGATGCCACACAACAAATTAACTTCAACCTTTAGTCTAAACTTTAGTGTCATGCTCTATTCATTTCCCTCAATTTAGGACCAATGTCATGAATAATGTATTAGCTCTCAGCCGACAGCCTTTCCACTGCCTGTTGGGAAGGATTATGGACAGATCAAACGCTGAGAATTCCAGCACTATGTGTCAATGAGTCCCAAGTGATTGACGTTCATTCTGCAAAACATTCCGAAATTAAAGGAAGTGACACCATTGTCATGCCCATCTCTTACTGGAGAGACAGGAAAAAGGCTGCAGGAGAAAGTCTGTCATAGTTCCCAAAGGAAATCTTCATATTCTCCCATCTGATTGGCACATTATGTAAAGTTCCTCTTGAAGATCTTACAACAAGCTGCTGCTGCCAGTTTGGCTTCCTTCCAACTTCCAAGAGGAAAGAGAAAAACCTCATCACAAGTAGCGACTGTAACATAGAGCGCTGGGGGCACAGATTAATGCAGCGTTGATTAGTTTGTGGTTTGCGGAAAGACTTCAGAGCTCCATGAGTTTCATTGTTTCCCTCATGTTCTGGCACTACAAAAACACACCTTTCAACATCAATATAAAGACTTCCGCTTTGCTTTAAAAGAGTGGAGACAGGAGCTATTTGTCACACTTTTTACTCTAATGAAAATTTCTGAGAACCATTTCATACCTTGAAACCTGACTATAAAACTTTTTTTTAAAAAAAGCTGCAGTCCGTAACTTTTTTTTGATTAAAAATGATCCAAAATCAATTTTTGAGCAAGTACATAACCAGCCAGTGTTCAAAACTATCTCTTTACCTTTGCCCGAATTACAAATTGTACAATAATTACAAAGTATTACAATAACAATAATTTCCACGGCTTGACGTCATCCGAGCTAAGCGATCGATAGATTTAATCACCATTGGCAGTGCGATTTATTGTAGGCTAATGTTTTTTTCTCAGTTGGTCAGAACAAAAGTGGCAGACATGTTACTTACTTGTTCAGATGACATTTTCCAGTGTACATTCTTATTTTGGTCATACTTCCAAGACATAGAATCTGTGATTCCGAAGTACAGTATCCACACCGATGTGGTGACTGACAGCAAACATTAGATTCATCCGCGCTGAGGAGCGTGCTGATGCACAACGCACATAAAGATGAGAATTCCGCAAACAACTGCAATTGCAGGTTTCAAACAGAGATGGCGCCAAAGAGGCAAAACTTATGGACTGCAGCTTTAAACTATAAAAAGCTAATATTTTTACTTTTATTGTCCAGGAAAATTAGTTCAGTTACAGTTCATTGACTATATTGGGGCATTATCTGACACTATATGGGGTAAGTTGTCAATAAACATTGAATTATGAATACTTTTTTAATTCTATCTATGCTCAAGTAAAAAAAAAAAAAAATGTACCCCTTACTCTATGAAACATACCCTTGTATTCCAGTGTTCTTTTAGTATTATAGTGTTTATTAATATTTTGAATTAGTTTTTATATTTATATTTTCGGTTTTCATTTTAATTTTAGTTTAGTTTTAGTACTTTTGTTATGTGCTTTTGTCATTTTTATTACATTTTTAAAAAATGTTTCTATGAAGCTTTAATTGATTTTTATTTCAGTTTTAGTACTTTTAGTTTTTAAACTTATTTCAATCATGACAACTCTCTAAATAGTTTTAGCATGTTATTGAATATGGCAATGTTAATGTATTTGGTCTTGGCGGACTAGATCTGCTATGCTGCTGTTGTTGCTTCAGAGCAGGTATGGACTTGCTACTGCTAATAGATACACAGAAATGCTGCTGTGATCATGTAAGATATGCTGCTGCTGCATAAATAGACATAAATCCTGTAAGCAGTTGGCAGGTGGAGCTGGGGGAGGTGGAGAGTTTCAGAGGAACTAATCTGCACGCTGCAGGACTATAGCCTACACCAAACACTGAACCATACTATTTAAATGTTCAGCAAGCAATATCATTGATCTGCAGGATCAGAAGAGGCCAATCAGCTTGTGATATGCGGTAATGATGTGACTGTAGATTGCATATAAAGGAGCTATCAGCCTGCGCCCTCTAGAGTATTATAACTGAACTAGATATTTATTTCAGTTAGTTGCCAAGGTTTCCCATTTCAAGTTTAAGTTTTATATCTAAAATCTATATTTTATTTCTGCTTTATTTCAATCAAAAAGATTGTATTACCGTATTTAACAACATGTATTATTTTGTAAATATTGCCATTCATCTGTAAATCTGTTTTGTATCATAGTTAGTGATATAACAACTAGCCCTGATTTTCCCTATGTAATATGATTTGAGAATGTACTGCTAATTGGAGATCTAGAGAGGAAATGTATGTGATTTTAGACTGTGCTGAACTTTAAAGTGTGTTATCTACTAATGGGTCTGAAAGAAGGAAATGTGTCTAACATGTATAATATATATATATAAAAAAACAGTTTATTTATGGTTACAAGGTCACTTTGTCTCAGGAAGCTGAAAATGGAAGTGAGCTAAAATGACTGGTAATCATCAGTACTGAAGAGGAGACAGTCATCAGAGTCATTTAGCTTCAGCAGATCCAAACACACCAGCCCATCATTACCCAACAGAAACCATTAAGATATTACTCCAAAAAGACCACTAATACAGTGCAGTTCCACCAGCCGAGTGTAAACGCATGTACACATTATAGAAAAGTCAAAGCCTAATTTTAGAGTATGGTGTGTGTTTAAGACAAACACACACAACTGTTCAGCGATGTGCAAAATGTTGGAGTGCACTGGCAGACTATGAATCTGTATAAAGCTGTCTAAGCTTATTCCTGTGTGGGGTGTGAAATGTGAGGCTGTTAGTCGAGCGCCACATTTTGTGATTAAAATTACCTACTACTGTTAAAGGATGGTGAGAGAGCAGTGCAGCTGGACTCAGGGGCACAATCACTGACAGTTCACACATCATTAACTCGGTCTAATGTCAGAATAACCTGCAGAGAGGCCTTCACATGTGCTGGCATTTAAGAACAGCCAGTGCAGGCACTTAGTATAAAGTCAACACTGCTTTTATGTTTTGTAAATTATTATTATATATATATTTTTTTATCTTCTGCTTATTTTTTAAATGTATTTGAGCTGATTTGTTTGGAATATTCTACATTCAAAACTGTTTAAGCTTGTGGCATGTCAAATACAAAAAGTAATTTGGACTTTCATTTCCTTTTCCTGCCTCAGTCAGACTAATGTGGTGATCATTGTTATCAGCTGAGCTGGAGGAGTATAAAGCCTGTGTGAAGAGTTGAGCAGATGTGGTAATATCATTTCTTCACTTTGTGCATGTCCATTTCTCATGATTTGTTTTTACTCTCTAGGTGTCCTATTTGACTCTTCATTGGGTGTCATGAAGCCATGACACCTTTCTTTATATTTTATTTGTTTTCTTCAATCTCTTGTTGCGTTCCATCTGGGAGACCGCAGTATGGATCGTAACAAGATTTCTACATCTCGATGAACAGGAGCTTATTAGAAAGTAATTTGATTTTTGACAGCCGAATATGCGTTCAAAAAGCAAGTAATATAGAAGATTAACTTTTTCCAATGAGAAATCTTCCTCTCCGATTGTCATGCTGAAGTGCTGGTTGACCTTTGAAAGTGTCATGATTCCCTATTCATGTAAATGCTCCCAGTGTGGAAAAGCAATTCCTAACTAATCACCTGCTTTAGTGACAGCTCATGTTAGAGACTGATAGGCACATCCAGAATTCATTGTGTGTGCATAGCATTTTTGGAAAAGTTTTCATACTATTCCTGCAGTATGTTGTGCACAGAATGTAAATGTATGCCTTGGTGCTTACAACCCCTTGATCTATGTGACCTGGATGCTGCCGTCTTTTCTTTATGGGCTCCACAGTTCAATGCCATTTGATCGATCTCCATATAAGAATGTCTTTGAGTAGACAAGGGAAAACACAATGTTTTAAAGAGCTCTCTAAAAACAACTGCAATCATCTTCTATAATATAATTAAAGCTATGCTTGAATGAAAGTGTAGTAATTAAGCCAAAAGCAATATCTGCTGTGATTTTTAGCACATTTTATGTAATCAGGCTGTCAAAATTAGACATTTCTTCACAAAATTACATCAAAAATGTTAAATAACTTTACTTCTGATTAATTAAACATGTAACACAATTATGTTGTGTGTCAACAATTTTAGCATACTGTCTGCTGCATACTATTTCACATACTACAAACAAAATAGTACACTAAAAAAAATGTTTTTTTATTGAAATCTATGATTTTAATATCAATGGAACATGGTCATTCCACAAAAGGTTCTTTATCAGGGAAAAAGGTTCTTTAGATTTTTAAAATGTTCTTCACACAAAGAAAAAAAAATGAACTGGAACTGTTCAATGAAAGGTATTTCGGGGATCCAAAAGGGTTCTTCTATGGCACTGCTGTGAAAACACACTTTTGGAACCCTTTATTTTTAAGAGTGTAGGCAGTATATAATGAGCAGGAAGCATTTTGCTTTCAGTATTCCATTCTGAACACAGTCCAGGGTTTGTGTGTGAAAGCGTCATGATGAAGTAGTAACACCTTCACATACTTCAAAATCATGCTTGGCCGCATCTTTATCGACTGTAGTTCTTTATTGTTGCAGCCCTTAAATCAGTTCCCTGCAGGCGTTGTCTTTATATCAGGAGATTATTTGCTGTTCAGTCTAAGTAATCAGTGCTGCAGGTACAGATATAGATAAACAGGATGAAAACCACGTTTAGCTCACAGCGCACCATATGGCAACATAAATAAATAACAGCACACACACATTTACTCTTGACAAAAGCACAGCAGCAAATCTGTGTTATTATTGCAGGTTGTGTGAGTGTTGATGCAGATATGACAAATTAGTGCCTAGTGGCTAATCAAAAAATAACAAACTATATTTAGCCACATTTCAAACTGCCATGAAAGGAAAAACAGCATAACTCAAATAAGATGAATTCACAAACGAAGGGCACATTTTGAGACATTGCTGAAAACTTTTCTGAAACTCTTGAAAGAAAAATAAAAAATGACTGAGGCCTTTGTTTCAAGAGATGAATCTGAGAAGCAGGAAACTTAAGCAAAAGTTTCTTTCCATTTAATCTCATCGATAGAAACCTTGGTTCCCTGAAATAACTGTCTCTGACACTGGGGAAAACTCAGTTTTCTGATTGGTTCACGTCAGAGCACCTGCACCAAACGGCTTTTCAGCCCGCCAAAGCAGACGGGGCCGACTGCCTATTTAAATTGTGCCATTTTCGTCATAATTTTTTGACTGATGAGTGGTATTGTCGACTCGCGCTACACAATGCTTGTTCCCATTATCTCAGGAAACCAAGGTTACAGTAGTAACCGGAAAGTTCCCTTTCGGTGTGGCATCTGCTCACCTTTAGTGGAGGGGAGAGCAGAGAGCGTAATAACCTGTCCTCTAAAGGGCGTAGAAAGCACCATAGGCACATAGCCTCGTCTCGGCCTAAGAACGATTTCACTATCAAGCCCAAACTTGAGGCAGGAAGTGTCCACTGAAAGAGCCTGCAAATCACCAACTTGTTTTGTATGCTGCAATAGCTGCCACATATAACTTATGCATGCATTTATTATCCACGCCCTTTTCAAGATTAACTTTTAAAGAGTAAATCGGCAAAGGAAGACCTACACCAGAGCTTAATTTTGTGAAGAAAGCCAAAGCTTTTTAAAGCATTTCAACCACAGCAATTAAGCGATAGCCTATCCTTGGATGACAGCAACAATCGGACGGAGCCGAAGGCCGGTCTACCACATAGGGCACCCCAACCATTCTTGGAGGCGTTCGTCATGACTCCTATTCTTTTGAAAACTGAGCACAGTTCTACCCTCAAACTAATACAGATGGAGAGATTTCCAGGGGGCCAGAGCTTTGGTGCAGCTGTGTCTGCACCCTGAGAAAGAGACAGCCCTCATGCCACACTCAAGGTGGGATGTGGGCCTTCAACCAGTGTTGCAGTAGCCGCATATGTAACAGACCCAAAGGGACTACTGAGGAGGCTGCTGCCATGAGGCCCAGTAGCTTCTGAAACATTTTTAGGGGGAGGTTGTCCCAG
Source organism: Hypophthalmichthys molitrix (assembly GCA_037950675.1). Taxonomy (NCBI): domain Eukaryota; kingdom Metazoa; phylum Chordata; class Actinopteri; order Cypriniformes; family Xenocyprididae; genus Hypophthalmichthys; species Hypophthalmichthys molitrix. Next base: position 13,899,508 of record CM075508.1, read on the forward strand.
ATTTTGAATGCCGCCGCTAGCATCTGAATTTTCAGAAAATGCTCCCGCTAAATCCAGGCCCGCATCTGGGTCGAATCAAAGACAGCCCCCTAGGAACGAGATGCGTTGACTGGGGGACAGTGAGCTTGAACCCCAGACTTTCCAAGTGGCTGAGGAGCAGAGATCTGGGGACAGTCCGAATGGTAGGCAGTAAATTGGTAAGCCACCTCTTTAAACGCGAATCTCAAGAACGGTCTGTGATGAGGGGCTATCTGGATATGAAAATATGCATCCTTCAGATCCACTGATAAAAAACAATCCCATGGGCAAATCTGCAAGAGGATTTCTTTCAAAGTTAGCATTTTGAACGTTTGTCTTATCAGAGCATGGTTCAGACACATAACATCGAGGATGGGCCTGAGGCAGCCATACTTCTTTGGAACGAGGAAGTGGCGGGTGTAAAAGCCTGACTGACTGTGGGGCATGGGAACTTCCTCCACGGCGCCCTTCACTAGCAGAGCCTGTACTTCGGCTTGGAGGACATGAGCGAAAGAACTGTAGCGTATAAGCCTGTTTGACTATTTCTAAAACCCAATTCAGCACACCAGGAATGGCTTTCTAAGCCTGGCTTTGGACAGCGAGGGGCTGCAGAGTCACATGTGGCAACTCGCCACACTGTGGCGGGGGACTGATGCCTGTGATAGGACAGTGAAGAGGATGAAGGCTTTTCTTATTGAAGGTGTTTATTTTTTATTTGACTCATGGAAGTCAAAGTGGAAGGAAGTCTGGGGCACATACCACTGGTGGGACTGACCCAGTATTGACAAGAAGCACAGCGCCTCCAATGCCCGGAACTGAACAGGGGGTTGGGAGGTGAACACATGGTTGCTATGGGGATGGTCTGGCTTCGGCAGGACTAGCCTCCTTCTCCTTGTGCCCAAAACATCAAGGCTGATTGGGGTCCCTCGTGTTTGGGAAACGTATAGCGCTTAGCTGGTCAAAAGCTCTTCTTGGGCTGAGTGACTGCGAGAGCTGGCTTGGTGTGCTGCTGAGTCAATGATGACTTAGGCCAACTGGAAGCAGCAGAAGAACTAGCCTGCTTTGGTAGGAAGTGGAGCATAGCCTGTGACGACTTCTGGGCCGTTGTGAAATGCTCAGCAAAGCCGCCTACTTCAGAACCGAACAGACCCAAGGGAGAGACGGGGGAAGTCAAGGAGGGCTGTCCTGTCAGTGTCCTTGATCTCTGTCAAAGACATCGTGTTGTCAAAACCATCCTCGGAACCGCCAAATGAAACCATGCGCTTGCACCAGATGAGGGGCGCTGGTCATCGCGGGTGAAGAGCACTAGTGATTGAGCATGCTGAGGGGAGAGAGAGGCATGCAGGCACTGGGCTGATTTGAGCTCGCTGCAGCCCTGATGCTCCACACTGTAGCTACGCTGTTTCTTCAGTCTCGGCTTGAGAGGGGAAAAGAAGGGAGTAATTTTCTTTAAAGAAAGCGATTCACGAGCGCAGCATGCTCTCGCATTGAGAGCAGCTGGTCTCTGTAAGTGCAGCCTCGGCATGGACAAGTCCCAGCCAAGCAATGCACTCAGTGTGCTCATCCAATAGAAGCAGTGGAGCCCTGCATGAGCCACACTCGTGCCGTGACATTTTGCAACAAACGTCGCTCAAATTTGCACTTTTAAAAGTTAAATTTGCTCTTAGAGTTGATGGATAGCTGCCGGGAAGAAGTGTTGAATCAGCTGCAGCTGTCAAAGCACTATTAATTTGCTGCTTGAGGCTTGTTCTACAGCAAACAGAACATTTTTTTTTATCTTCTATCTTTTCTGACTCAGCAAGGAGATGATCTTTGTGCTTGAAGGAGAAAAATTCGGACAAAAATTGCATTCAGTGTAACTTAAATAGGTAGTCAGCCCTGCCCCTTTTTGAGGGCTGAGAAGCCATTTGTCTGTGCAGGTTCACAGATGTGAATCAATCAGGGTTCCGTATTCAGGGAAAAACTGAGTTTTCCCCATAAGCGTCAGAGACTGATGCAATGCAAGTAAACCGTATCGAAAAGGAACATATTATGGTAAGATATTAAGATATTAAGGCAATCTCATTCATGAATTACATTTTTATACAAGTTTACTAAGGGTGTACTCACAACCGAGCCCGACTGTCCCAGACCCGTTATAAACCCAAAAACACCCGAATTACATTAATTGAAAAGTGTACTATCCAAGTAGTAATAAAGACGTTTGCCATTGTAATGATGACAGTAGCGCACACAAAAGTAGTAGCTGTTCTGTTAGCGCTCACACTACATGCGTACCACACCTGCAGACGACCACCATAGCAGTGCAGACGGGCTTGAAGATCCCTACGGTGGAGCAGATGACCACCACAGTCGTGCAGATGGTCTTGTAGACCTCCACGGTGGAACAGATGACCACCACTGCAGTGTAGACATGCTTGAAGACCCCCACGGCGGAGCAGATGACCACCACTGCCGTGCAGATGGAACTGAAGACCCCCATGGCGGATCAGGTGGATCTCGAGGCCAACACAGCTGACTTGGCAAAACATAAGGCACAGAGAAACATAAGGCACAGAGAAGTTAGGGATGGCCACTAGGGCCGTAACAGGACAGGCAGGGAGCTCAGGAATGCCCTCCAAGGCATCGCCCAGAGTGACCTCCAGTGACATGGTGGTATTGAGGCAGGCAAACGGTTCAGGAATGACCACTGCAGTCATGTCGAGGCAGACAGGAAACTCAGGAACCACCCTCGTGTCATATCAGGGCTGACAGGGGACTCAGGGACGACCTCTGTAGTTGTATTAGGGCAGACAGAGAACTCAGGGACAACCTCCTTGGTCGTATCAAGGCAGACGGGGAACTCAGGAACATTTACATTTATTCATTTGGCAGACGCTTTTATTCAAAGCGACTTACAAGTGAGGAATACAATAAGCAAGTCGTCATGACGAGGCAAATAGGGACAAGAAGAGCTCACAAGACAAGTTTTAGGCAGTGGAAGGCAGGAAGATCATTCTACCAGCAAGGGACAGTGAACGAGAATGTCCTGGAGAGTGATTTTGTGCCTCTCTGTGATGGTACCACGAGCCTTCGCTCCTTTAATGAGCGTAGGCTTCTGGTCTGAGTGTAGACTCGTAAGAGTGAGTGGAAGTAGGAGGGTGCTGAGCCTGTGGTAGATTTGTAAGCAAGCGTCATCGCCTTGAATTTGATGCGAGCAGCAAGTGGTAGCCAGTGCAGAGAGATGAAGAGAGGTGTGACGTGGGCTCTTTTGGGATCGTTAAAGACAAGACGTGCTGCAGCGTTCTGAATCATTTGAAGAGGCTTGATTGTGCATGATGGCAGTCCAGCCAGAAGAGCTTTGCAGTAATCAAGCCTAGAAATGACCAGGGCCTGGACAAGGAGTTGTGTTGCATGTTCTGTTAGAAAGGGCCTGATTTTTCTGATGTTGTATAGTGCAAATCTGCATGACCGAGCTGTCTTAGCAATGTGGTCTTTGAAGGTCAGTTGGTCATCAAGGATTACTCCAAGATTTTGGGCCGAATTTGATGGGGTAATTGAGGATGTACCTAGCTGGATGCTGAAATCATGATTCAGAGTCGAATTAGCAGGGAAGACGAGAAGCTAAGTCTTAGCCAGGTTGAGCTGCAGATGATGTTCTTTCATCCATGCCGAGATGTCCGCCAGACAGCTTGAGATTCGTGTAGCTACTGTTGGATCATCTGGTTGGAATGAAAGGAAGAGTTGTGTGTCATCAGCATAGCAATGGTAGGAGAAACCATGTGCCTGTATGATAGGACCAAGTGATGTAGTGTAAATGGAGAAGAGGAGGGGTCCAAGAACTGAACCCTGAGGAACCCCCGTGGTCAGTTGATGAGCTTTGGATACCTCCCCTCTCCAGGCAACCCTGAAAGACCTTCCTGTGAGATAGGATTTGAACCAGTGAAGTGGAGTACCTGTGATGCCCAGTGATGAGAGGGTGGACAGAAGGATCTGATGATTCACCGTGTCAAAGGCAGCAGATAGATCGAGCAGAATGAGAACTGATAATTTGGAATCAGCCTTTGTAATCCGCAAGGATTCAGTGACCGACAGTAGTGCAGTCTCTGTTGAGTGGCCACTCTTGAAACCAGATTGATTGACATGCAATTGATTGCTCTGTGAGAGGAAAGATGACACCTGGTTGAAAACAACTCGTTCAAGTGTTTTTGCTATGAATGGTAGGAGAGAAACAGGTCTGTAGCTGTCTACAAGTGACGTGTTTAATGTGGGTTTTTTAAGCAGTGGGGTTACCCGAGCCTGCTTGAATGTGTTAGGGACGACCTCCTTGGTCGTATCAAGGCAGACAGGGAACTCAGAGACGACCTTATTGGTCATATCAAGCCAGATGGGGAATTCAGGGATGACCTCCTTGGTCGTATCAAGGCAGACAGGGAACTCAGGGACGATCTCTGTGGTCGTATCAGGGCAGACAGGGAACTCAGGGACAACCTCCTTGGTCGTATCAAGGCAGACAGGGAACTCAGGGACGACCTCCTTGGTCGTATCAAGGCAGACAGGGAACTCAGGGACGATCTCTGTGGTCGTATCAGGGCAGACAGGGAACTCAGGGACAACCTCCTTGGTCATATCAGGGCACACAGGGAACTCAGGGACGACCTCCTTGGTCGTATCAAGGCAGACAGGGAACTCAGGAACGACCTCATTGGTCATATCAAGGCAGACAGGGAATTCAGGGATGACCTCCTTGGTCGTATCAAGGCAGACAGGGAACTCAGACTAGAACAGGCTCTGAAGCGGGCTCATGGGCTGAAGGTTCAGGCGTGGCAACCATCTCTGCTGAGGGCTCAGGCGTGGCAACCATCTCGGCTGAGGGTTCAGGCGTGGCAACCATCTCGGCTGAGGGCTCAGGCGTGGCAACCATCTCGGCTGAGGGCTCAGGCGTGGCAACCATCTCGGCTGAGGGTTCAGGCGTGGCAACCATCTCGGCTGAGGGCTCAGGCGTGGCAACCATCTCGGCTGAGGGCTCAGACGTGGCAACCATCTCGGCTGAGGATTCAGGAGCGGACTCACCGACTGGAGCTAGCTCTGGAGCAGGCTCATGGACTGGAGCTGATGTGTGCGCAGCCCACACACACCAAATGGATGTGGCAACAACGGCCAGCGCTGCAATTTATAAAAGCTCAGGCATGGCAGCCATCTCGGCTGAGGGGCTCAGCTGTGGCAACCATCTCGGCTAAGGGCTCTGGAACATTACATTCCAGGTAACATTACACAAAACCTCAATGAAGCTGACAATTGGGTATAAATAGACAGACATTAACAACAAGAGTGATAACAGCTGTGTGCAATGAACAATGATGACTGGAACAAAGGATTGTGGGAGATAAACTCCGTGATCGTGAGACAATAATCCGAGGTGGGGTGCCCTCTAAAGGCTAACCAGGGCACTCCAGCAGGTGATCATGACATCAGTGAGACTGCAGCACTGTGTATTGGAGAAATCATGCTCATTCATTGGAACACTTGTCTCTGGACCTCTGAGAATTGCGGTACAATTCAACCCTAGGTGCTGCCCCTCCCATGCAGAAGTTGCTTCCTAGTTATCCCTCCTCTTTTTGTTGGAAGGGTTAACGGACTTGGACTTCACAGCCGCCGCGAATGACTGCTTACCCCACGGTTTAGCATTTGAAGCAGCAGGGGGGCAAGCCGCCTGCTCCATGCTCTGGGGTTTTGCAGTCCTGGACGCATTCAAAAACCTCCTGTTCTACATCGGAGGAGCAGGACGCAGGGGAACAGGAGGACGCGGTGCTCTTTTACGTGGCAGACATATGTCAAACGCCTCGCCTTCCTTCTTCTGGAGGTCGCACCTCTGTCTCACCGCCACAACGGCCGAGCCGAACAATCCACTAGAATCCACAGGAGTGTCGAGAAAATTGAATTTCTCCTTGTCCCCGATGCTCAAGAGATTTAGCCACAGCAACCTCTCGTCCCCAATGGCAAGAGCCATGGTACGGCCGCATATTTGCACCACGCCACGTGAGGTGCGTAAATTGAGATCTGTTATGTTGCAGATCTCCTCCCAGACCGCCTCATCATCCGGCTCATCTCGGAGGAGGCGAGCTAACATCTCCTCATCCTCCTCCTCGTCTCCCTCCACCTCATCGCCTTCTGCAAGTAGCTGATGGTCGAAAAGCGGTGTAAACTCAGGTGACTCTGAATCCATAATATCCCCCCATGAAGAAAGATCCCGTGGGGGAGAGGGTTGGACCCCCTTTGTCGAACTGGACCATCTTTAGAAGATGCAGCCACCCAAAGCCTTCTTTCTAAGATCCTGGCCGGCATTACACGACAGTGCGCGCAACTCTCCGCATTTGCCAGCACGGCCTGAGCGTACTTAACACCCATGTACGCGATACACATCGGATGCGAATCCCTGCCCGAGATCATAAATCCACAAGCTGCCGGACACGAGCGCAAAGAGGAATCTTTCCCTTTCTCTGCTGCGACCTTGGACACCGACATGGTGAGTAGAATATCCTGTAATCTTAGCTCGCCTTAACGCATTAGCTAGAATAAGAGACACTGCTAACAAAAGCAGAATAGAAAAACTCAGTAACTAGCAGAGAATCCACAACAGATTTCACAACAGCCATATGTATAGAGAGGGGGTGGGGTCCTTGTAATGAGCTGTGATTGGTCCGTCCTTCAGACAGGCGTGGTATAATTGGTGCTTCCATAGTCTATCACGCCTGGGGGCATTTCCCATTGTGAAATACCGAGCGATTGTTTGAAAGAGAACTTGACTTGTGTAAGATTCTCAGCATGATATTGTTTCTCATAGTTCAGAGGATAACTTCGCTTGGATAGTTAGTTTAAAAATGTCTGTGTAACCATAGTTTCCACTAAACATCAAAGCTGGTAACTTTGTATTAGCCACCACTGTCATTCACAAAAGAAATTCAAATAACAAAAAATTGTGGCAGATGCTATGGATATTCATGGCAAAAATTCATATAGGTTACATCCTCATATTGCATACACTGTGATAACGTCATTTTATAATACATTTCCATAATACATTTCCATAATCGTTATATCTTTTTCTTTTTAACAATAAGTAAATAAAAGTAAATAAATATGAATGCACCTTTTTTTTTTTTGAATATATGAATGCACCTCTCTGAAGGTTTTATTATAATTTATTTTATTATAATGTAAAGTCATGGTCATGTAAAGCTGAAACTTTAAGTCAGAACCACGAAAACGTTGTGTTAATCATGCCAGGCCAGTAGTTGGCGATGTTACTTTGTAAAGAAAAACTACATGCCTATAGACTGAACATGTAATACGCATGCACATGACCGTTTTCATAAATATACATTTTTGTAGTTTACGTGGAGACAATAACGGTACCATTTTTTAAAAACCAATTTTCAAAAGTTTGCATTTTCAGGCCCCCAAAACACCATTGTCGTGTAAATGAACGGGTAAAACACATACATTTTTTTTTTTCTTTTTCTGTTTTTAGTTGAAAATGGTGTCATGTAAACGCCCTTTAGTGTCAGCCAGTTTCACTGGTGAATATTTGACACCAAGTGACTATACCAGTAGTCCAAATGCTCAGTTAATTGTTTAATTCTCTGATAACAAACAGTAAGTATTTAAATCTAAATTTAGCTTGTCATCTCTTTTGTCTTTGGAGTGACAGTGTAAAAGTAAAGTCTTGGCTGTCATTTCTGGATTAAATTCTCTCAGATAATTTATATGGCGAAAAAATAACAAGAGATGCATGGTTGCCATGGAAACATGTACCTCAATTTAATGCCATACAAGCATGTTTTTTTTTTTTTTTTTTTTTTTTTTATCACATTAAGCTGTAATTTAAAACCTTTGAATGACACAAGCCAGAGCTCAAAGTTAACATGTAGGCATGTTTTCTTTGAAAGCACACTCAGATTTGATTTGAACAGTTTAAAGGTGCAATATGTAATATTTTTGCAGTAAAATATCCAAAAACCACTAGGCCAGTGTTATATATTTTGTTCACTTGAGTACTTACAATATCCCAAATGTTTGCAACTATTTGTAAATCGTGAGAAAATTGCACTTTTAACCAAGGCTCCGGGACATGTGGGTAGTCGCCTGTCAATTGCGTCATACCCGCGTTAACCCTCGTCTGTCTCGGTTTCCGGTTTTATTTTGTAGAAACCATGGAAACACCAAAGACGCTTTAATATATTACATGTTTTAACAGACAAGGGAACAACTGTTCTGATATATTTATAGACAGAAAACTAATTGTTGCTATATAGCTCAACAACTTCTTGATTTTTTTTGCGAGTACCATGCTTTACCATGCCTCAGAGAAACACTTTTTTGTGAAGTAATGTTAGCTAACATAGCATAATCAGATGCAGCTTTATTTTTAGTAACAGTAATACAGCATTTTCTCCATCATACAATACGTTTTAAAATTAATCCCATGCCATTTATCAACACAAGCCATCCAACATTTAATATTATATTCTAAAATCGACTAAAGCAGCCACCGAGCAAACGCACAGAGTAACGTTATAACATCATTTTTAACACACTCAAATGTATCTAATATGATAAACAGAGCTGCGTTACCTCATACTCGTGACCGGAAAAGCGGAAGCGGCGCCGGCGACTGTGTCATAATAAAAGTTCCGCTGCTCGTGAGGCGTGTGTTGCGCAATCGCTCCAGGGGCCTCGTTCAGCTCCCACAACACTCGGTCCTGCTCTGCTTCATACTACAATAACGTTAATAATCTCATCCATGAATATGATTGCTTCCCGAGTCCAATCCCTATTCTTTTGCACCGTCCGTTGAGGTGGAGACCACATGTCCCAAGATTCTGCTCTCAAAACTTGGCGTCATCAAGTTACGCCTTTGTTTTGAATAGGCTTCTAGCGACCTCTAGCGGACAGAATTATTACATACTGTACCTTTAATGTAACTGTATGCAAGGTGTGTAATGTAAGGTGCTGATAAAAATTTTGAGTTTTGAGAAAAAGGTAACTTCTGAGGCGTTTGTGGTAAATTTAATAGTAGTACTTAGATTTAGGGATATTAAACTTGTCAAGTAACTTGTCCTTTAGCATTGATTCCATTTTTTACTAGAGACATATAGAGACTGTTCAATAGGTTGTACTGTCAGACTGTACATCTATCCCTTAAATTCTCTTTCGCATTTGTGAAATTGATATGGCATCAACTGCGAATGAGGTCCATTATTATTTATCATCACCATAGCAACCCACTAACAACCACTCAGACCATCTTAGAAACTGCATAGCAATACTGTAGCATCATATGGTTGGATGGATAGAGAAGAACTTTAACTCATGTAGTTTTTTCTGTCATTGTCAATATTAACTACTTAATTAATGAAATACAGGTTGTTTTTTTAACTGTAATTTTAAGTTTAATCTGTAAAATTTAAAATGTTACTATCATATTTTTGCAGAATTGTTCTGGCAATCACAGCTGCTATTTTTTTTCTATTATAAATTTTTTGTGCATACTGCAGTAATACAAACTCTTTAAAGAAAGCAACAACTTTAGTACATTTTTCAAATAACTCCACAGAAAGCACTTTATGGCAGTGTGTAGTTTCAGCATGTCCTCTGGATTCATTTCTGACACACAGACACTCTCTGTCACTCTTTTGTGATATTACTGTACTAACAGAGTCACAGATAAACTATGTGCTCATCCTCTCGTGTACAGCATATTCAATCTAGACTAAAGCAACCTGCTTAAAAGACAGTTGTCTTGATTACAAGGACAAAATATATGCTTCTTTAAAAGTTATTTGAAAGACCTGATTATATTATCTAAAAAAAAATCTGGGATCATTTATGTAAGCAGGCATTTCAAACCCCTGCGTGTGGTTGATGTGACGTGATATGTGCATTCAGATATGCCTGAATGAGGCTGCCTTGAGTTTGTTATTTTAAGAAACAAACTCAATCTAGGGAGAGATATTTTGAGAATTTCAATCAGCAAGGCCGTACCTTCATTTTGTGTAATGAGTAAATTTCCACCCATCTGTGAGAGGCCAGTATTGTGTGGGTTAATTAGCTAGATCTATCATGCCTAATGAATTGGAAAAGTGAAACACATTGACCCAAAATCTGTAGCATTCTTCCAATGAGCCATGGAGATTTTTATCATCAAATCTAATGCATAATTAAAGTGCATATTTTGCACCAAAATGCAGCCGATCTCTTTCAATAATTAATGGAGCCTTTCTGGCAGGAGATAAGATCATTCTCAACCTCTCTGGAGGCTGCTACAAGACAGTGAGTTTAACAACACTCCAGATGTGGTTTTGGGTGAGACATATGTCTTAAGCTTAAAATTTCATATTTTTCTCCCCCTTGGCAGTGCTCTAAGTAAAAGATTGTTTTCTAAGATCACGTCTGTCAAATCAATGAGACCGTCATAGAACAACAGCAATAAAGTTTAGGAATATTGTCTGTAGCAATATGCTTTGTGTCCACCCTCAGTACCTGCTTACATTCTGCACTGCAGTGCTTGTAAAATGCATTAGGACACTCCTGCCAAGCATCGTTACAAAATGACTTTTTCATGGACGAGACTGAGATATACTTCACAGCTCTCAAATACACATTGATTTGTACAGTGCATCCGGAAAGTATTCACAGCGCTTCACTTTTCACATTTTGTTATGCTACAGCCTTATTCCAAAATGGATTAAATTCATTATTTTCCTTAATTCTACAAACAATACCCCATAATGACAACGTGAAAGTTTGTTTGAAATCTTTTTTTTTTTTTAATAAATTTACAAAGCACATAAGTGTTCACAGCCTTTGCTCAATACTTTGTTGAAGCACCTTTGGCACCAATTCCAGCCTCAAGTCTTTTTGAGTATGATGCTACAAGCTTGGCACATCTTATTTTTGGGCAGTTTCTCCCATTCTTCTTTGCAGGACCTCAAGCTCGATCAGGTTGAATGGGGAGTGTCAGTGAACAGCCATTTTCAGATCTCTCCAGAGATGTTCAATCGGGTTCAAGTCTGGGCTCTGGCTGGGCCACTCAAGGACATTCACAGAGTTGTCCCGTAGCCAGTCCTTTGTTATCTTGGCTGTGTGCTTAGGGTGAAAACCATCCCCACAGCATGATGCTGCCTGATTGATGGAGGGCTGCAGAGATGATTGTTCTTCTGGAAGGTTCTCCTCTCTCCACAGAGAAATGCTGGAGCTCTGTCAGAGTGACCATAGGGTTCTTCGTCACCTCCCTGACTAAGGCCCTTCTCCCCCGATCGCTCAGTTTGGCCGGCGGCCCGCTTTAGGAAGAGTCCTGGTGGTTCCAAACTTCTTCCATTTACGGATGATGGAGGCCATTGTGCTCATTGGGACCTTCAATGCTGCAGAATTTTTTCTGTACCTTTCCCCAGATCTGTGCCTCAATACAATCCTGTCTCAGAGGTCTACAGACTTAATGGCTTGGTTTGTGCTCTGACATGCACTGTTAACTGCGGGACCTTATATAGACAGGTGTGTGCCTTTCCAAATCATGTCCAATCAACTGAATTTACCACAGGTGGACTCCAATCAAGTTGTAGAAACATCTCAAGGATGATCAGTTCAATTTTGGGTGTCATGCCAAAGGTTGTGAATACTTATGTACATGTGATTTTTGTTTTGTTTTTTATTTTTAATAAATTTGCAAAGATTTCAAACAAACTTCTTTCAGATTGTCATTATGGGGTATTGTTTGTACAATTTTGAGGAAAATAATGAATTTAATCCATTTTGTAATTAGGCTGTAACATAACATAAAAAAGTGAAGTGCTGTGAATACTTTCCAAATGCACTGTTATGATACACTTGCAATAACAGACTTGCACGGTATCCAACCAGTCTTGTCTCCAAATCAACATCAAAAGCATGTTCTTCGAACACAATACTTTAGCATTTGTTATGCAATTTTGGAATGATTTGACAAAGAGGTAAACATTACCAAATGTAAGAAAATAATATAGGAGGCTACAGGAGGACTTTACAATTGTAGTTACTGGCTTTCACAGCCACTGAGTTGAAATAAGTATGAAAAGAGTTTCAGAATGCATTATAGGACCACAGTATAGATGACACATTGACACATTACATTGTGCTCAGGAGGTGTAATTAATATCCTTTCCATACCAGCCTAATGCAGTGTTGAATTTATTAATTTAATAAGAATGAAAATCTAGGCATGCTTATTTGACAGGATGATCCATAAAAGTATTGATAGGGAGGCTGATGAAAAACCTTAACTGGGAATAACACTGTGAGCTCTGAAATAATGAACACTGAAGGCATGAATCAGTTATTGTTTTTCCATAAAAATTGGATGTGAAAAATCTGGATTGATTGCCGTGAGAATAATCATATACATATGGCATTTAAAAGAACTTTTTGACTTCTCCAATAATCGCAGTTGAACCGGTGCTCTCTTAGTTAATTGCTGCTCCCATGTGGCCATCAGTGAAAACAACCACACAAATGCTATAAATGGGCAAGTTATTTTTCTTTAAAGCGAATCCCTGAGTCTTTGTGTTGGATGTAGAACGTGCTATCATATGTCATGATGGTGTAAAGCAACTAATTATTTTGCCCACCAATCTCTCCAATCTCTTATTTGAGGAACATGCAATAGTTGTGCTCTGTTAAAGGAATATTTTCCCCTCATGTCAATCAAAGCCTGTTTAGAAAAGACCAACTCAGAGATGATACAAAACCTCTGCGTTCCACAGAAGAAACTAAGTCATGCGGTTCTGAATGACATGAGGGTGACAAAATAATGACAGCGCTTTCAACTATTCTTTAAACGAAAATGGAGATGCACACATAGGCTTCCCTGTCCTTTGAGACTCACAGGATGCTGACTTGAAAGGCAAGAGTGACAAAAAAAAGAATAGTTTTCAGTTTCCAAAATTCAAAATCTGAAGACTGCAGACCAGTTGGGATCATGAAGCCGGTTTTATTAGAAACAAAACATACAATACTGCTAGAAATGGCTCATAAATATCAGAGCAACAGACAGAAAGGCAGCTTACAAATTCTGCAAGTCTGTTTGGAAAGGGGCACTCAACCTTGCGCTGAAACATAAACCATCAACAGCAACGAGACGAGAGATGCGCACAGGTTTTAAAAATAAGCCATTGTTCTGCGCTGTTGGCTGGAGGCGGCGTTCAAGCTCTCATGCTTAATTGGCTACATTGGCACTGCTTTCACCTTCCTTGACTAGGCAAACAAAAGAATCTGCTGCAGGTATGCTAAAACGAGCTAGTTTCCTCCCTCCGTTCAACATGAGGTCTCATCACAGAGCTCTATACACATAAACATCAGATTTGAAGCAACAGTTCAGGCAAAAAATAAATGTTCAGTCATTTACTCACCATAATGTTGTTCCAAACCCGTATGCTGTTATTTTTTCCGTAAAACACAAAGTAATAGCTTTTAAAGAATTGTTTTTTGCTACAAGAAACAAGCACAGTAAAATTAATCGATATGACTCGTGCACTACATTCCAGGTTTTCTGAAGACATAATAAAGCTTTGTATATGGTGCGTAAAATCCATCAACCAAAAACGGCGTTGGTTTGTGTTTGTGTTGTAAGCGAATGCAATGTCATTTTTGAATTTTGGAGACAAATGTGGACTAGACAGTGAAAGTTATCATATGGCTTCAAAAGACTTAATAATTTTTGTCTAAATAACAATTCTTTAAAAAATTCAGTTTGTGTCCAAGTACAAAAAAAGGCAGCATATGGGTTTGGAATGGCAAGGAAACGAGTAAATAATGACTGAATTGTCATTTTTGTGTAAACTATTTCTTAAACCATGTAGCCACTTCACTCACATAGCTAAATAAATTCATTCTGATTAAAACAGCAGCAAATATCTTGTCCTGATGTATACTCAACATGTAGTGTTATGAGGATGGGGTGTTTGCCATTTTTTGTCATAATTGAACATTAAAGAATGACATTTCCATTTAACGATTGGCTCAATCTCTTTTCAAAGGTCTGCGCTCCATATATGCATGATATAAATGGGAAAAACTGAGGGGAAAAACTGAGGGCAGTGCCAATGTGATCCTGCTGGCTATGTGTTATTGAGAAAAGGTTGACGACTGAAGGCTCTTAGGCAGCGCTGGACACTGCCAGCTTTTTCAGATGATCCATAAACACCTGAAGACTCACGTCGTCTGTGAGAATGGGTGCGCCAGACTCCTACACAAACACAGGAAGTGTGATTCAATTGGCGGCAATGAATATTACAAAAAGCCGAGATATGTTTATATAGTTGTATAACAACAGCTCGTTACAGTAGACTAATCAATATTCCTCACAAAGAAATGTGCTTGTGTTGGTGAGATATACAGCACTCACCTGACCCCATGCATACATGTTGTTGTGAGTCTGAGAAGGATTCACTTTGGAGAGGAGGAAACGAGCCTGGAGGGGCGAGAAAAAATGAATAAATCTTGGTCAAATTTTAGACCCTAAAAACAGTGTATTAATATGCAGAACAGCAGCCAAGTCTTAATAAACCATTACAGTCGTTTATTCACAAGCAGCGTTTAAAAATCCTCGAGGGCGAGTTTCTCAAGTGTAGAAACTGACTGAAGAGCTGTCAGAACAACTGTTTTCAAAGTAGCACCTTCCATTTAAGCTGTCATTAATCAAGATTTGAGAAAATGGAGGTGGTTTTGTGAAAGCAATTTATAAATATTTTGCACTTAACTCCAAAATTACTGATTCAAGCAACTGTTGTTCGTCATTTAACAACATGGCTCTTTCAAATTAAATCTATTATTTAAAAGAATGGATAGATATGGCTGTAAAAATCAGTTTTAACATAGTCGTAGGTCTCAGTTTTCGTATTTTATAGGGACATTTCATAGTCATAATGATTTTATTACTGTCGAAACGTAGGGTTTACCAGGAGCGCATACACACACACACACGCGCGCACACACGCGCAGACACACCTGTGACCAAACATCAGCTGAATTCCATTTTCAAGAGCCAATTGCACTTAAATGTTGGCTGCAATACACAGGATGATCTTTGATTTGTTATGCTGCTTGGCAACCATAAACCTCCATCAGGCTAATGAACTACATTACTTGGCAGAAGAACTGCTTGTTTGTTTGGGTTTTCTAATTATAATTAATCAATTTAACTGTTTATTGAAAATCTTTTATATTATAACTGTTGCTACCATTCCATTTAAAGAAAAAGCAATAAATAATCATGGTACTGTGATATTTAGCGTAATTAAGAGGGTTCTATTCCAAAACGTAGTGAGCTGCCCCTGCCCAACTAGACAGCATTAGTGTGCTCCCAATTTGAACACTGTCCCTGCGTTCCATTCGGAAGGGCTCATCCCTATGCCCTAATCCCTTCAAAGGGTTTGCCCTCCGGAGTGAGAGCTTCGAAGGGATGAAGGGTGTAGGGGTCAAAAAAACTCTTTTTTTTGGAAAGTACTTCTGCGTCATCTTAACGAGAAAATCAAGGAGGAGTAGATTGTGCAAGCTGCGCCCTTTGTTTAACGTTAGTTTATTTATTTATTTTTTGTTTATCGCACCATATTGTATATTGTATCTATGTATTTTAAACATTTGAATGGGCAGATAAAGGGAGCTGTAAAGTATTTTTGCTTAAGTACAAAGTCGTTTTGACCATATTAATGTACCAAATCTAACTCGTATAAATATTACAGTAGTATAGAAAAATACTATACATACATTTATAGGTAAAATCGAACTCCGAGCCCCCTGTACCCATTCTATGACGTCAAACAACTTCCCTGTCCAAAGGATCATGGGGGCCCGAAGTGTCCATCAGTTGTACCCTTCGAAATCCTTCATTCCGAAGGGCCCTTTGAAGTGGCCAGTTTTGAGCACTTTGTTTTGGAACAACCCTTCAATATGGCGGCCATGATTATTTTCACTCCGAAGTGCCCTTCGGAGGTCGATATATCCCGTTTGGAACGCACAGTGTGTCAAAAAAGAGGCAGAGACATTATACTGACTTCAATCTAAGGCATTCAAAGGGAAAAACGAAAATGCATTGCGGCAAGATGAGCAAAAATGTTGGTTATGCTCTATTTTGATGGTCCACTTTAGACATCATACTAACTAGACCAGGGGTCGAGAACCTTTTTTGACCAAAGAGTCATTTTTTGATTTTTAGTTAATGCATTTTTCCAAAAGAGCCACAGAAAAAAATAATTTTATAAAAACATGTTTTTTCATCATAATTATTATTATTATATTATTCTAAACTTTTTATTAACTTCAGTAGGCTATACAACAAAGAAATTGTAACTGGCTTCTATTTCTGCACTCTCTGCACATCGCTAGTGATGTATCTAATTTTTTATCAATCATTTGTTGGTAAAGGGTGAGAGACCTTTTTTTTTTCAAAGAGCCAGGTGTGGCTCGCAAGCCATAGGTTCCCAACCACTGAACTAAACTATTAGGTTAGGGTAAAGGTTTGGGTTAGTAGAATAAGTTGACATGTACTTTAAAAGATACTTTGAGTCAGTAGAACTGGACCATCAAAATTAAGTGTTAGCAGATATTAAAGGATTAGTTCGCTTCAGAATTCAAATTTCCTCATAATTTACTCATCCCCATGTCATCCAAGATGTTTGTCTTTCTTTCTTCATTTGAAAAGAAATTAAGTTTTTGAGGAAAACATTCCAGTATTTTTCTCCATATAGTGGACTTCACTGGGGTACAACGGGTTGAAGGTTCAAATTGCAGTTTCAATGCAGCTTCAAAGGGCTCTACACAATCCCAGCCGAGGAACAAGGAAACGCATTACGTAATCACATTGGAAAGGTCACACGTGACATAGGCGGAAGTACCGCGGTAGGGCAAAAACCTCCATCTCATTTTCTCCTCCAAAGTCAAAATCCTCCGACATTGTTGTTTTACCTTTTTTTTTTTGTAAAGGGCGTTTGACTTAGTCTTTGCAAGTTTGCTTTGTAGACACTGGATCGGTACTTTCGCCTACGTCACGTGTAACCTTTCCAGCGTGATTACGTAATACGTGGAGCATCGCAGAGCTAGTGCAAGAAGAGCATTCATGGTTAAAAAGTATATACATTTTTTTTTTTTTTTTTTTAGAAAATGACCAATCGTTTCGCTAGACAAGACCCTTATTTCTCGGCTGGAATCATGTAGATCCCTTTGAAGCTGCACTGAAACTGCAATTTGGACCTTCAACCCGTTGTACCCCAGTGAAGTCCACTATATGGAGAAAAATGGAGATAAATCCTGGAATGTTTTCCTCAAAAACCATAATTTCTTTTCGACTGAAGAAAGAAAGACATAAACATCTTGAATGACATGGGGGTGAGAAAATTATCAGGAAATTTTAATTCTGAAGTGAACTAATCCTTTAAAGTCCCCATGAACCGGAAGTTACAACTGACATAATTCCAAGTGAAACAGAATATTGAATAGAGGGCAGGGTTTTATTTTAGTGCACCTCCTCTCCATCTCTTGCCCATAGCAGACTAATGGGTGAAGAGGAGTGGTTAAGGATATTCAACCCAAGCCATCAAACTGACATCATCAGAGAAGGAATGCCATTCCAGAGTGGATGCAAATTTTCAGATTTTGATTAAAGATTACCACGACAAACCATTTCTTCTGTGTATTAACTTGCATGGATTAATTTGTTCACCACAAGACTAGTAATGTGCACTAACAAAGCAAATAGGGCCAATTTTTTAGTAGTCTACTAATACTCTAGAGCAGTGGTTCTCAAACCTGTCCTGGAGTACCACCAGCCCTGCACATTTTGTATGTCTCCCTATATCTGACACACCCATTTCAGGTCTTGCACTCTCTACTAATGAGCTTATGAGTTGAATCAGGTGTGATAGATGAGGGAGACATACAAAATGAGCAGGGCAGGTGGTACTCCAGGACAGGTTTGAGAACCACTGCTCTAGAGTTAGTTAACTTGTAGTTGCAAAGCAACTTTTAGTTAGTAGAATGTGTAAAGTGGACCATCGGAAATTAAATGTTACGTTTCATCCACGATAGTGGACAAGTTGAGAGAAATGTGTATTGTAAATATATTTGATTAAATGCCTAAAAGTATTGACAAAAATCTAATTCAATCTAATGAAACTCTCTTTTATCTTACAGAAGCTGTGCGTGACATGCGAGAATGAACCTCATTGGTTCTCGCTTGTCAAGCAGGCACGCTTGAGTTAACGTTTACCAAAACTGAATGCTGTAAACTTTGTTTGCTGATCAATGTTTATATGTGAATAAAAGCCTAAATTAAATCTATTCATCATAAAATGCGATTGTGTCTCTACTGAAGATTTACTACTGAAGATCGATTCATATGGATTTATTTTACGATCGTTTTGAAGCGTCAGAGTTTAGGGTCAATAGACTTTCATAGGAGGAACAGAAATCTATGAAAAAATATGTTTATTTGTGTTCTGAAGATGAACAAAAGTTATATGGTATTGGAACAATAGGAGGGTGAGTAAATGATGACAGAATTTTCAATTGTGGGTGAACTAACCCTTTAACAGAGCATATGAGCAGAGCAGTAATGTTTCCTCTGAAGCTGAGAGGAAACTAGTCAAATCATGTAAAGTTTATTTATAGCCTACTACTTTATAAATTATTGCTTTAAAGCCACAAATATCATAACTGTTATCTATAGGCCTACTGTAAAAGAAATTCATTGAAAACACAAAGACGTATAGTAGAGAGAAATTTAATGTCAGAACAGGATTTAAGCAAATGTCATTTAACTGGTGAGCATGAGTGTTCGCTTGGGCCGTGAGCGATTGAACGGAGCGCACTGGCATAGTGTGGAATATTCACTTCGCTCACATGCTCTGCCCTTTAATGATCTTTAATTTTGAATAATGAATATTAATGACCTTTATTATTACTTTACTAAACTCTCCTATGTGTAACCTGTTTAGTTTAGTATGAGTGCCTCATAAAAATCCAGGAAAGCATTCAGAAAGAAACCATATCATCATATCGTCTGTACCTGACTGCCACCGTGCTCTGTGTCGATGTAGCGTGGCATGGGGAAACGAGCGTGTAGAAGCTCTTGGGCATCATCCACGGGAGCCTGCAGCAGGTGGCGGAAGTTCTCATACTCAGGCATGTCCTGGTACCCGGCTTTACGCCACTGAGATACCGTCTACATGAGGGAAAACATATCTGTCAGAAGTCATACTACAACATGATAAATCTGAAAACTTATTAATTTGCTAGAATATGTATTTTTTGAGCTGTGACTCCATGGGAACATCTAACTATTTGTTTTTTAAATTTCACTTCAGTAGCATGTACTTCAGCAAGACACCTACAAGTGTTTAATCAGAAAATGTCTGTCGCTGAAACGCAGCCAAGTTTAAAATTATGTAAAATTATGTAAAATTTTTCAGTGTAAAACTGGCTCTGATTTCATGTGCAAAGATTATTGAACAGTTCAGACCGAGACCAAGGAAACAGACTGCATTCTTAATTATTGAAAACATGAAAAAGACTTGGCGTTAAACCAACATCTACCCAGTCACGGGAAAAAAAAAAAAAAAAAAAAAAAAAAAAAAACAGGCAGAATTTTTACGGTAACACCTTATTTCGATAGTCCACTTTAGACATTCTATTAACTATAAGTAACTTTGCTACTAGACGTCAACTACCAGTTATTAAGAGTATTAGTAGACTGATATCTGCTAACACTTTATTTTGATGTTCCCCCAACAGACATTCTACTGATTATAAGTAACTACACAAGTACA
Source organism: Hypophthalmichthys molitrix (assembly GCA_037950675.1). Lineage (NCBI taxonomy): Eukaryota > Metazoa > Chordata > Actinopteri > Cypriniformes > Xenocyprididae > Hypophthalmichthys > Hypophthalmichthys molitrix. The sequence goes on from CM075508.1 coordinate 13,919,358, forward strand.
TGTCATTCTATTAATTCTACTAATCCTAACCCAACAGTCTATAAATACTCTAAAGAGAATTAGTTAACATGTAGTTGCAAAGTTATTTATAATTAGTAAAATGTCTAAAGTGGACTATCGAAATAAATGTAACCATTTTTACACCTTACCTCTCCGTGGTAAATCAGAATCTGGAAGAAAGTGTCCATGAGGAGGATGCGGTCAGGCAAGATACTGCTGCTGTCCAGCAACACGGGCTACAACAACAGTAAACAAAGCCCGTTATTGGACTGTCACTGTCAGTTAGATGCTTTGATAAACATCTTTCCTGAAACTTCCCCCCTTCTGTTCCCAGTGTCAGGGGAAAAACAGAAAGTGACATAAAGCCCTCCATTAAAAGCAGATTAGAATACACACACGTCAGTTTGAGTTGCTCATTGTATCATCACCCTGATGTTGTTTAAGTCACTCAGTCCTACTAAAGAACAAGTACAACTGACCATCAGTTCATTATGTAGAGTTTATACTCTACAGATTTATGCAACATTTGCCTGCTTGCTTTCTCCCTCTCCCTCTACAAGTGTGTTAAAATGCATGCAACCTTCAGGCTCCTGGGTACAAATGGTACCATGCCTTTGCAAAAAGATTTAAAGAAAGTAATATGAGCTTAAACATAAGTAAGAACAAAAGATCTCCGCGCACTAATTAAACATTTTAATCTTTTGAGTCAGGGGACATCAAGTGCACAGTCACCATGACACTGCACTTCAGAATCAACGTGAGTCATGACACGTGATTTACTCATTAAGCTTACTGAATTAATACTGATATTTAAAGAACACTTTTACAAAATTATTAAGCCAGTTTCACTTTCTATACACTACTGTTTAAAAGTTTGGAGTCTGAAAAGAAATCAATACTTGCAAGGCTTTTATTTGTGCAATAAATTGAAGATTCATGTTACAAAAGATTTCTATTTCAAATAAATGCTGTTCTCTGGAACCTTCATTTCATCAAAGAATCCTGGAAAAAAAAACTTGCCAGTTTCCACAAAACAATTAAGCAGCACAATTGTTTTCAATATTGATAATAATAAGAAATGTTTCTTAGCAGCAGATCAACATATTAGATTAATTTCTGAAGGATCATGTGACTCTGAAGACTGGAGTAATGATGCTGAAAATTCAGCTATGCCATTACAGGAATAAATTACATTTTAAAATATATTAAAATAGAAAAAAGCTATTTTAAATTCTAATAATATTATATATTATAATAAGTGAAATAATATGTCACAGTATAACTGTTTATACTGTATTTTTGATCAAAATAAAGCCTTGGTGAGGAGAAGAGACTTCTTTCAAAAACATTAAAGGGTTTGTTCACCCAAAAATGAAAATTCTGTCATTTATTACTCACCCTCATGTCGTTCCACACCGTAAGACCTTCGTTCATCTTCGAAACACAAATTAAGAAAATTTTTAATGAAATCCTCTCGGATTTCATCAAAAATATCTTAAATTGTGTTCCGAAGATGAACGAAGGTCTTACGGTGTAGAACGAGGTTGAGTAATAAATGACAGAATTTTTATTTTTGGGTGAACTAACCCTTTAACAAATCTTACCAACCCCAAACTTTTGAACAGAACATATAGAACATATTTCTATCAAAGTCTTAATATTATTAGTACTTAAAATTAACAGTAAATGAGCTGTAAAAATGCATTAAGGTACAAGAGTCTATGCTATATGTTGAATATAAACATGGCTAAACATTTTTTACATAGCTTATATATACACTGATTACTACTACTTTGGGAAAAAAAGTGTTTCACGTGTGCAAGTTAAAGAACATGCATGAATTTCACCTCAGGGAACATAGTATCTACCATCTGTGCAGTCCCTCATTGGTCACCTGATGTTCAGTGGGAGAAATTCTGCATGTTTACCTCTGGTGGGCCGTTGAATGAGTATGCATAGAGGATGGGCTGTATCATTATCAGAGACTGGGTCAGGTCCTGCCTCATAAACTGGTGTCTGTAATAGGTGCTTTCATCAGGACTGTTGTTGAACACTTGCAGAAATGAAGACCTCCTCAGATGGAACATAAACTGCCAAAGACAATGTCAAGATCTCATTTTCACTTTGCTATTAAGTGAGATTTAGTGCTGTCACAGAGTGCTAGACAGGAGGTAAGTACCTGAGGATACAACGAAAACGTCTCGGAGAAACGGAATGAGTTGGGATCGTCTTTATGATAATCTCCAAATTTCTGGCACTGCAAATTGAAGATAATATTTAGAGAAATTATTGTGCATCCCTAATACTAAATGACTGATTATACTAAGTAATATGTTGCTAGTCCCAGAGGAAAGAAGAAAGGCTGAAAGACTCACCAAGCGGATGAGTTGTCGGTCCAGCCAGCGCAGAACGTCCGGGCCCTCCTCTGTCTCGGCCCTGTAGACGGCCAAGCGGGCCATGAGGATGGCGGCGGCCTCCTGGTCAAAAGATGCAGCGATGCTCTGGATCTGAGTCTGAGCATCAGCCCAGCTGAAGAGGAGGATAAGGACAACACGTTACAGCACAGTGACCTTCTAACACAAGCTTGTGCATCATCAGTCTGACTCACATTGATTCATCCTCAATGTCTGGATATAAAAAAAATTCAAGAGGTATATTCAAAAAGCGTCAGAATAGTCTTATTACCAATAGCATTTTAAGTACGTTTGAAAGCTACAAACAGTGCATTAGTCTTTGTCGAAGACTGAATGTACTCTTTCAAGGCGCATTGATTCTCACAAACAAATGCACATTCTAAAAGTGGAATCTTTTGATTTCTTTTTCGTATTGTCATGGAAACTGGATGTGGTTGTTGAGGATAACACATGGATGATGTGCAGACATGATGTCCAAACTGGAAGGCATTTATGAAAGGACGAGGGTCAATCTAAGGACAATCTACAATTATGATGTTGTGCCCATGATTTTTTTTCTTTAGTTCCTGGTGTTGTATGTACTATTACTCAAATAGATTGAGAACACAGTGGAGAACAGCATTTATTTGAAATAGAAATTCTCTGTAATAGTATTAATGTCTTTACTGTCACTAACAATTGAATGTGTCTTTGCTAACAAAAAAAATAAATAATAATTTCTTAAAAAAAATCTTACTAAACCCTAACTTTGAAATGGTAGTGTATATAGCAATCATTGATGGTTAATATAAGGACAAACGACTTACTTCCTTGCAATTGTGGTCACTCTGATGCGCCTCTGTCCACTAGAATGCTGATACTGTGTTACGTACTGTATGGCTCCACGTCCACCCTGTGGGATAGGAGCGTTGTGCTGAAGAAAAAAAGAAAAGAAAAAGAATGAACACTGCCTAATATTTTGTTCAACAATTTTTAAGACGAACCCATCAAATAGTATTGCAAAAATAAAGGATTAGTTTTAAACAGGTTTCCCAAACCTTCCCACCACTCTGGCACCAATCTACTATTGGTTTAAACACACTTGTTATAGCAAGTCTCACCCAAAGTCACAACAATTAGTTGAAATTATTTGATGAAAATGACAGTAAAAAAAATTTTCACAGACGAAAATGAGACGATAACTAAATATTTGAATAAAAAAAGCTATGATGAAAATCTATTAACATTTTCTTCAACTAATAAAAATGAGATTTTTGTATGGTACTGATGTATACGGCGGGACATAAGTTGGCATACACTTGCTGCATGTCTCATTAAACTTTAAAAAAATGTAAACGTCTGGGAGACAGAGAAGAGCAGACATATGGATAGATCAGAAAAAGCATTATGTCAAAATGTCTATTTTGGAGAGTATTCACATAAACAGTCATTTATGTCTTAAGAAAAAGTAAACAATTGTGACAATGCATCAGTGTATTGGATCCCAGCATTCAGCCATAAAGTGACAGCAGCCTAATAAACCTGCTGCTGTCTGTGCCCCTAATATTAATCAAACAACAAAAGAAAAAGAGGAAAGCATTCACTGCTCATTAAAAGCTTTAATAGGGATTAATTATATTTAAATGTTTACAAATAAATATGTCTGCTTGAAAGCATAAAGAATAATATATGCAAGTTGTTATAAAGAACGCATATATCATTCAATGAAAAGAAGACTAGAGTTGTCAAAAGTACCGACTTTGGTATTGAAATTTTAAAAATGTGACGCTTTGAGCACTGTTGAGCAGATACGTAAACACCTCTGGTCCGCAATAGGCTTTCAAACGCTTCCATGTGTATCTGTGTAAGCGCCTGGTGAAGAGCATCATTGATGACTATTTACAACATTTTTCAAGCGGTGATCATTGAAGCCAATCACAGACATCCGATGAGCGTGTCAACACAATGGCCAATCAGAGGTGTTTGCGAATCACATTACATAAAATTACATTAAAGCGTACATAAAATTTCAGTACCGACTAGGTACCAAAGTCAGTACATTTGACACCTCAAAAGAAGACCATATGTTCTTTCTTAGGTGAAGTAGTTTAATTTAATTTTAAGATAAATGAAGATGTAATACGTCACAGCAGTTAAATGTGTCTGTATTGCATGTTCAAACTTTAATATTCATATTAAAAGGGTAATCAATGTTTTCTCCTGGAGTATATAATGGGTTTGGACACTTTAGAGAAATTCTTAATTGATGCATTACAATTTAACTAAACCCATTCAATTTTAGTCGACTAAATCTACTGTAGATTTAGATGACTAAAACTAGACTAAAATTAAAACAATTCAGATGACTAAAATATGACTAAAACTAAATAGCATTTTAGTCATAAGACTATGACTAAAACGAAATCAAAATTTGGAGTCGAAAATAACACTGAAGTAAAAGAAATGTAATTTACTTCTAAAGCTGAAATTTCAGCAGCCATTACTCCAGTCGTTGGTGTCACATGATCATTAAGAAATCATTCTAGTATTCTGATTTGGTGCTCAATTATTATTGGTGCTCAATTGTTAATAATGGTTCTTAATGTTATCAATGTTGAAAATGTTTTCTGACGCTTAATATTTTTGTGTAAATCTTGATAAACACCCCCAAACAGCATTTGAACATCAAAACAGAAATCTTTTGTAACATTATAAACGTGTTTACTGTCACTTTTGATCAATTTAATGCATCCTTGCTGAATAGAGGCATTACTTTATCTTTTTTGTTATATTACTTACCCCCAAACTTTTGAATGGGTTGGTATTACAGTTTCCACAAAATATTAAGCAGCACTGATAATAATACGAATTTTTTTTTTTTTTTTTTGAGCATCAAATCAGCTTAAAATGAGTGACACTACTGAAGACTGGAGTAAATTATTCTGAAAATTCAGCTTTGCTATTACAGATATAAATTATATTTTAAAATATATTCAAATAGAAAATGATTTCAAATTGTACTCATATTTCACAATATTACTGTTTTTGCTGTATTTTTGTGAGAATGAGACTTCTTTAAAAACAATTCAAAAATCTTCAAAAAAAAAAAAAACATTTGACCAGTAGTGTAGCTGTCTCTCCACATTAAACTAGGATAGAAAGCACAAACTGAAAAATCTCACTGTAACACAACTTTCTCTAAAATATAAATATCCCATTAAAAGCTCTAGTATGTATCTCAATCACGGCTCATAACATGTCTATAAACTGACTACAATCGTGAAATAATTATTACGTTTTAATACATCTATTTAACTAAACAATTAGTAACACTAAAGCAATACCACCAATAAAAAACCTGTAATCCAAAAACTGTATGAAATGACACATGTAACAGGATGTAACTGATATAACTGGAAAGAAGGCTTAATCTCTAGGTAAATGCACTGAAGCCTTAATTAATGATTATGGCTTAAACCGAATTAGGGTCATGCTTCTCGCCAATTATACTAAAAAAACACTCGGGTACGAAACGGCTCATAAAGTCAGCAACAGAGGATATTGAATCTCAAACGTCGTGTTTGCAGAGCAGTGCAGCTCCAGCCTCCCCATGCGCCCTGTGTCCACAGAAACGTGCTCTTTAAATGTTAGATGCTTTATTTACCTCGCTACATGTGATTGTAGCTGTTCACATAGTTTTGCCTCTCAAGGCAACATGTTTGCCATTTTCGAACCGGCTGAGGCAGGTGCTGATAGTAAAGACGGAGGGGGGTTTGACTACACTCCCCAAAGAGATCATTGCTTGGTGAAGTGCGCTAGATCTTCTACTCCTAAAGATCAGCATGAGGTACACTCCTCCCATACAGCAACACCTTCCCTGGTGGTTTGGCACTGATAACGTGACCTCCTCTTTCCACAGCTTTCATTGTGATCTCTGTCATCGAATGAGTGTTTGTATTTTGACTGTAAATGTCTGCATTTGAACACCCATGTAAACATGCAGTGGACTTCGGTGGTTTATGCAGTTTTGATGATTGGTTCCAGTACCTGCTCCATTTTGGGGAACTTGGTACTACTGTTGGTGGTGTTACTCAACCAGAACTTGCAAACGGACACCTGGATTCTCACACTGAGCTTCTGCCTATGTGATCTGGCGTTGGGCGTCTCCACCATTCCTTTTGGTATCCATAACAGTGTTTTCCAAGTGAAGAGCTACCCCAGCAAGAGCGCCACCTGCAAGGGCAGCGCCTTTCTGTTTTTGTTGCTCCAGCTCGCCTCCATCCATTCCCTCACCTGGGCCACTGTCGACAAGTTCACAGAGATCTGCTTCGCCCTTAGCTACCCGGTGATCTTTACAGCGCAAAGGGCCAAAATCATTCTCGCGATGGTGTGGGTCTACAGCATCCTCAACGCAGCTCTGCCACTCTTCGGTTTTGGTAATTACGTCTACAGCGAGACAAAGTTCCTCTGTGTTCCCAGCTTCAAACCATCCTGCATTGCCTTCAACATGCTCTTCATGGTGTTGGGAATAATCATACCTATTGTACTGATGTGCTCCATGTATGGATATATAGTGTATATAGCCAGGAACCAGGTGCGACGAGGGACGTTTGTTTGCAATGAAGACCATTGTTTCTACGTGCCAGCCTATAATTACTTCAAAAGCTCCATAGTAATGGTGACAACCATCGGTAAGCATAATTAAAAAAGGGGGCATTAAGCAGTTTTATTGTCTTTGATTTTACCAGTGTTTTGAATGTTCATTAAGTGCTTATCTTTCTGACAACATTCTGTTAAGTACTTTTATTTTACCTTGGCATATAGAGATTTGTTTACTGCTTAATACAAACACAGAACAATGTCAGCATCTACGTACACAATAATTCAAAAATTTTGGAGTTAGTAATATTTTTTTTAAAAGAATTTTTATGGTTCAACAAGGCTGCATTTCTTTGATCAAATATAGAGTAAAAACATTAATATTGTGATATATATATATATATATATATATATATATATATATATATATATATATATATATATATATATATATATATATATACACATTTATTTAAAATGTACTTTGTGATGGCAAAGCTGAATTTTCAACAGCCATTACTCCAGTCTTTACTGTCACATGATCCTTCAGAAATCATTCTAACATGTGATTTGCTGCTCAAGAAACATTTCTTATTATTATCAATGTTGAAAACAGTTGTGAGGCTTAATATTTTTATGGAAACCATAATACAATTTTTTTCACAATTCTCATGATTGATCAATAAAAAGTTCAAAAGAACAGCATTTATTTGAAATATAAATACTTTGTAACATTATAAATGACTAAACAGTCACTTTTGATTAACTTAATGTGTCCTTGCTGAATGAAAGTATTAACAAATCTTACAGACCCCAAACTTTTGAACGGTAGTGTACAGTAATTCTAGAGCTATAAAGAGATTGTGGATTGCAGAGCCCAGATAATTTGTCTGATGTGATGAGAAATGTTTGAGTTCATTTTGAAGCAAATATGAGACATTATTGAGGTTTTTTTCTGGAATTATAGAAAAGACACGTGAGATTGTTTTCTCAGAAGAAAACAATGTCTTCTTTTTTCTCTCCATTTAATCTAATGCTGCCTAAGAGAAACTTGTCTACGTAGAGGATTGTTGTCGGTTAGTGCCAATGACCCCAAAGAAAATGCACAATGATTCAAAAGTTTAGACACACTTCATCTTACTCAGCTCAATTTATTTGAGATTTTAGTTTCTCATGACCTTAAAAACATTTCAATATAAAGGTTTTAAATTAGTTTTGCAGACAAAAATTGTCTATGTATGCATTTTTATTCTAAAACTAAAACTTTAATTTGTTTAATGGAAGATTTGGACTGGAGAGAAAGGAAAAGCAGCCAACAAGTGTCCAGCAAATTACTTCAATGCTGTTTAATGTTTTGCCCATTATGGAAATAATAAAGAATTAATAAGTGTGTCCAAACTTTTGACTAGTTATGCAAATCAGAGAATATTACACACATATATATATATATATATATATATATATATATATATGTGTAGAATAAACGAGTTACTGAGATTACAGTGGCCATAGACATCGGTCTGTGTGCTTACAAAGACAAACAATTAAAAATACCACACATACAGTAGATTGCCAAAGTCTTGGACAGTCCAACAAGCCTGACTACAAAATCAATTGCTGGAAATTAATTATGATTTAAAGGTGCAATATGCAGGGGCGCGGGAAGATGTTTTAGGTTGGGGGTGCTGTGCGTGTGTGCGTGCGCGTGCACCCGAGAAGGGGGGGGGGGGGTATTTTATATACTTAATAAAAATAAGCATTTATTAAGTTTATATAAAACTCGTCAAAACTCTGGGAAACAACAAGCACATCACTTAAGTTATATGTTGCCTAGCCCTAGGCAGAATGCGTGCAACGAGCGTTCCTTTATAATCACTAAAAAGACTGAAGTTCGTCACGATCTCACAACGCTTCAATAACTGCACAATGATTCTTTAATAATAATGTCTACACTTTTTTAATCAGGATTTGCCAGCATGCAAAGCATTCAGCACTAAACAAAAACTCCGGCGTTTTGAGCGGTGAGTGGATCCTAACATCTCATTGCGTTCCAGAAATCAACAGATTTGTCTGTGATTTGCCACATTACTCAACGCTGCAAAACACATTATTGGAAACTCTACCTATGCTTGAGCCCGTAAAGCATTTTTATTAGATCTTAGTTGTTCTTAAAAGAAAAAAAGAAAAAAAACATTTTTATAGCCCATTTAAAGTGTTTATTACAAACAAATTATTAAATGATAAAAATGAATAAATGTAACTGAACAAAAATTTGCGTTGCATTTACTGTTCTGTGAAAATAGGGTGTGCTGGAGGTGCTGCAGCACCCCCTATTTTCACAGGAATAGTTCACTTCCACAGCAGTGAATGCCACAAGATTTTTGCAGTAAAATATCCAAAAACCACTAGGCCAGTGTAATATATTTTGTTCACTTGAGTACTTACAATATCCCAAATGTTTCCAACTATTTGTAAATCGTAAGAAAATTGCAATTTTAACCAAGGCTCCGGGACGTGTGAGGAGTCGCCTGTCAATTGTGTCATACCCGCGTTGACCTTGGTTTCCGGTTTTATTTTGTAAAAACCATGGAAACGCCAAAGACGCTGTAATATATTACATGTTTTAATAGATAAGGGAACAACTGTTTGATTACGTTTATAGACAGAAAACAAATTGTTGTTATATAGCTCAACACATTTAGTCTTATTGTTCAAATCCACTTTTCTTGATTTTTTGCGAGTACCATGCTTTACCATGCCTCAGAGAAAAACACTACTCTGTCAAGTAGCTAACATAGCATAATCAGATGCAGCTTTATTTTTAGTAACAGTAATACAGAATTTTCTCCATTATACAATACGTTTTAAAATTACATGCCAATTATCAACACAAGCCATCCAACATTTCATATGATATTCTAAAATCGATCTTTCTTATTGCAGTGTGTCTCAAACAAGTGTCTCACAGCAGCCACTGAGCGAACGCACAGAGTAACGTTATAACATAATTTTCAACACACTCAAATGTATTTAATATGATAAACAGAGCTGCATTACCTCATACTCATGACCGGAAAAGCGGAAGCGGCGCCAGCGACTGTGGCATAAAAGATCCGCTGTTCGTGAGGCGTGTGTTGTGCAATCGCTCCAGCGACCTCGTTCAGCTTTATACTACAGTAACGTTAATAATCACATCCATGAACATTATTTCTTCCTGAGTCATATCCCGATTGTTTCCACCAGCTGTGATGTGAAGACCACAAGTCCCAAGATTCCGCGCTCAAACTTGGCGTCAAGCTACGCCTTTGTTTTGAATAGGCCTCTAGCGACCTCTAGCAGACATAAATCTTACATATTGCACCTTTAACTCATTGTGATTTAAATTTTAAATCAATTGACAACCTAATTATTTAAAATGAATGATGTTTGTTCCTCTGTCTTTGGTAACTGAGAAAAAAAAAAACAGCAAGAAGGGTCCAGATAGATTATGAAGAAACTAATTACTAATTGACTAATACATCACACAAGCAACACGACCTCGAGGCAGTGCAAGTCAATATTCCTCTTGAGCTAATGAAATAAGCTTGTACAAAAAATCTTTAACCACATCATGTGATTTGTGTGTGTTGTTGACAGTGTGCCTACTTGTTTGCTGGCTGCCATACATCGTTATCTGCTTCTATGAGACACTGACGGGAAAAGAGAGCCCACAGCCTGCCTCGGCTGTTGCCACATGGCTTGTCCTCTTCACTTCAGCTCTCAACCCATGGATCAACTCCATGACTCAAACGTAAGCAACTAAGTACACGAATTTGATGACTGTATATCATGTGGAATTAGGGTCCAATGGCAGGTATGTTTCTTACAGTGCATATAGAGCTGGGCAGTCTGACGATATATTGAGTATGACGACAGAAATGCTCGTCAACCAGTACAGATTCTGCTATACTGTTTATATTGTACTTTACTGCTATATCGTAGCACTCCGGTGGTCAGTCAACCTTGGAGAAACAGAAAGAACTATATCCAATTTAAATAATTTGGGAGAATCTTTTGCAAGAAGCAACAACTTCAGTTTTCAGGTTCCAAATTAAAAGACGATCTAATCAAATAAAATAAAGTACAATATTGTTCAAAAGTTTAGGGTCAGTACAAAGATTTTTTTAAAGTAATTAATACTTTTATTCAGCAAGGATGCATTAAATTGACCAAAAGTAAATTTTCACATTGTTGCCCAAATTTAATAAAAAAAAAAAAAAAAAAAAAATGCTGTTCTTTCAATATTCATCAAATGCAGCACAACTGTTTTCAGTGTAAATAATTGATAATGGCTACTGAAAGTTAAGCTTTACATCACAGGAATAAGTTACATTTTAAAATATAATTTAAAATTATTTCACAATATTACGGTTTTATTGTATTTTTGATTAATTTAAAAAAAATAATAATAATAAATAAATCTTACAGACCCCAAACTTTTGAACGGAAGTCCAACTTTCATTTGTAAAACATTTAAAGGATTAGTTCACTTCAGAATTAAAAGTTCCTGATAATTTACTCACCCCCATGTCATCCAAGATGTTTATGTCTTTTTCTTCAATCGAAAAGAAATTATGTTTTTTTAGGGAAAACATTCCAGGGTTTTTCTCCATATAGTGGACTTCACTAGGGTACAACGGGTTGAAGGTCCAAACTGCAGTTTCAATGCAGCTTCAAAGGGCTCTACACAATCTCAGACGAGGAATAAGGGTTTTGTCTAGCAAACACGTTGGAAAGGTCACGCGTGACGTAGGCAGAAGTACCGAGCAAGTGTTTACAAAGCGAACTTGCAAAGTCAAATGGCATTTACAAAAAATAAAAAAGGTAAAAACAACGATGTCAGACGATTTTGAGAGAAAGTGAGATGGAGTTTTTCGCCCTAGCCTGGTACTTCCACCTATGTCACGCGTGACCTTTCCAAAGTGATCATTAGGGGTGGGAGGGAAAAAAATAAAATAAATAAATAAATAAAAAATTAAGAAGGCTGCTTTCAATTTCAAATGCTGACGAGCGCTTTGTTTGTGAAGAGTGCTCGTACATGCGGCTGTGCGCGACTGTGTAAGTGGTTTAATGTTGCATAAAAATGCTTTTATGACACAAAATTAATGTAAACACGAAATGGACAGGACAAACTGCATTACTTCTTATATTTCCATGTGAGAACGCAGTTTATGAGATCACCTGCTGTCTATGATGCCATAGTAACAATCAAACAACAGTAAAGATGAGAAAGAAAAATCACTCAAAGTTCTTGAATGGAAAACGTTCAGATAATCTTAAATACTGAACGCACTCATTGTTTATTGCTTGTAGTATGTTTCTTTGCTCCCCTTTATTATTTGCTACTTGCTTGTATGTTCTGAAGTTATATTAGTTTAAAATTCTTAACATAGGCCTACAATCGTTTTAATTTAATTATTTTAAAAAGTACTTATAATTACTTATGTAAGGATATGCAAGTGTAAGGACTTTAAGAAGTCGTTAACTAATTAATTAATAAAAAAAAAAAAAAAAAAAGATCAAGAATCGTTTTGTAATCGGATCGGATCGTGAGGTGACTAAAGATTCCCACTCCTAGTGATCATAATACGTGGCGCATCACAAAGCTAGTGCATGATGAGCATTTGTGGTTGAAAAGTATATAAACTTTATTTTCTTTAGAAAATGGCTGATTGTTTCACTAGATTAGACCCTTATTCCTCAGCTGGGATCATGTAGAGCCCTCTGAAGCTGCATTAAAATTGCAATTTGGACCTTCAACCTGTGGGTAGTTGTTGAAGTCAACTATATGGAGAAAAATCCTGGAATGTTTTCCCTCAAAAAACTTAATTTCTTTTCAACTGAAGAAAGAAAGACATAAACATATTGGATGACATGGGGGTAAGTAAATTATCAGGAAATTTTAACTTAACTTAATTCAGTGGACTATTCACCATGCATTTATATATTAATATATAAACTATTTTATGGTTGAATTTAAAGAGGAAAACTATATTGTGATATATCATCAATACTATTATGTATAAGACTTTGGTAATACAGCCCATCCCTAAATGTCATGATAGATAGAAGACAGACAGGAAGATCCATAAGACACATTCTCCCAGAAAATAAGCTCTCTATTTTGGGAAATGTAATCATGGATAGACATTACCTTTTTATTGTTGATTAAGATTTTACTGGCCTTTTAACTATCAGATGTGGCAGCTCATATTAATACCTGCCACATTCAATAATGTTTTGTTAATACAATGTGGCAGGAATTGAATGTGGAGCAGGACTGAAAAAGAAAGGTGGAGGTAAAAACCTGCTGATGAAAAACCCAATGGCCAATTCGGGCAACATTTATAAAGAGAACATGTATAGCTTTGAATCATGGTATTGATATGTGGCTGTTATTTAGATTCTAAGAGCATACGAGTATGTGGGAGGTTTACTGTGACCTTGTTTGTATCTCTCAGGAGGTACAGAGCTGCGTTGCGCAAAAGCCTGAATAAAATCCGACAGATGTTTGAGTATCCTTGTAAAAACTCCCTCTCCCAGTGCACAACCATACAGCCACGCCGCAAGAGCAACAGCTTCTCTTCGCCAGCTCCCAGTGTACCTCCGGCATTACAAACAAACAACCAACCCCAACAGGACCTCACGCTGGTTTGAGCATGACCTTTGCTGGACTGAACCGTGTAGAAATAATCATGACTTAAGGAAGCATCTACAGCAACGTTTCACCTCAGCAAAAGAGGACACTGTGTTGGCAGAAGCAACCAGAAGCAATTTCACTGCTTATGATGTAAACAGACTTCATACAGACAGAAGGAACCTTGTGCGATATTCTACAAGGCATAATAAAAATACATATTTTCTTTTGTGACTTTATCAGAAACAATGATTCATTTTTTTCTAAAGGAATGCTCAAAGGACAATGCAATGTGATTGTGAAAAAAGCTGTTCAGCAGACATGTGAAACTGCCAATCATATTTCAATTGCTTTCAGAAACTTGAAAACTGCATTAATGATTGACTTCAATAGCAACTTGTATAATTTTGATGTCACAATCTGATCTGATGTATATCATTGGTTATGCAAATATAGTTTTCTTAACATAAAAGCTCACACCAACCTCAAAACTGTATACTCAGTGGCAAGCATTAAAGGGTTAGTTCACCTAAAAAATGAAAATTCTGTCATTTATTACTCACCCTCATGCCGTTCCACACCCGTAAGACCTTCGTTCATCTTCAGAACACAAATTAAGATATTTTTGTTGAAATCCAATGACTCAGTGAGGCCTCCAAAGCAAGCAATGACATTTCCTATCTCAAGATCCATTAATGTACTAAAAACATATTTGAAATCAGTCCATGTGAGTACAGTGGTTCAAAATTAATATTATAAAGCTACGAGAATATTTTTGGCCCACCAAAAAAACAAAATAACGACTTATTTAGTGATGGCCGATTTCAAAACACTGCTTCAGGAAGCTTCGGAGCGTTATGAGTCAGCGTATCGAATCATGATTCGGATCGCGTGTCAAACCGCCAAACTGCTGAAATCACGTGACTTTGGCGCTCCGAACTGCTGATTCGACACACTGATTCACAATGCTCCAAAGCTTCAGGAAGCAGTGTTTTGACATCGGCCATCGTTATTTATTTTTTGTTTTTGGTGCACCAAAAATATTCTCGTCGCTTTACAATATTAATATTGAACCACTGTACTCACATGAACTGATTTAAATATGTTTTTAGTACCTTTATGGATCTTGAGAGAGGAAATGTCATTGCTCCCTATGCAGGCCTCACGGAGCCATCGGATTTTAACAAAAATATCTTAATTTGCGTTCCGAAGATTAACGAAGGTCTTACGGGTGTGGAACGGCATGAGGGTCAGTAATAAATGACAGAATTTTCATTTTTGGGTGAACTAACCCTTTAAGAACATGTATACTCCAAATATTCTCACCCAGACTAAACTATTGTAATGCTCTCTTAGCAGGCCTTCCAGCATGCACTGTCAAACCTCTACAACTGATCCAGAATGCGGCACAGGGTTCCCACTCTAAGCCAAATGTCAAATTCCCTGACTTTGACTGACTAAAAAGCTGAATTTGTGCTGAGCACTGGGCAGACAAAAATCAGCCACCGAAAGTATTTTAAATCCATCCATTTGCAAGCTTCATTTACTTGTTCACAGACGTTTTTAGTACAATACTAAGTTAAACACTCATACACACTATTTTCTGTAATATTTCTACAGAAATTAATTTATAGTTTTTATGCTTTCGGGGGTTAAATGCTTTCAGTCTTTTGATTTCTTCACATTTAGTTTTTGCAGGCCGTCTTAGACTGTTTGACACTAGGCTATTTCTGTAAATCATTATTATTATTTAAGCCTGAAATAAATAATTAATAATTATTAAATAATTAACTCCCATAATATTTTTCTTTCAGAAGTAATATTAGTAGTTTATCCAATGTGCATTTATCAATTTATTCATATTTATTCATTCTACCATGGTGAATAAATGAAGGTAACGGCTACACACGACCAATTTGAAAATTCTGCGCAACTGCCACTAGGGGACGAAATGCGACAATCGTGCAGTGAAAAGGAAGCTTACCGTGTCCATTTTTTTTTTTTTTAGGTTACCATGTCCTAACCAGACTTGACAAAGCTACAAGACCACAAAATCAATCATAAATCACAGCCAATCATAACAGCGTGTGGGCGGGCTCTGTTCGCAGCTAAACACAAAAACCAAACGAAATTAAACTAAATAAAATTAAACCATAAAACATTATTCAAAATACATACTCAGTGACTAATACAATCTTTGTCAGGAAATACACTTGTTTGAGCTTTGCTTAATATTAAAATGGTTTGAGCTTGAATATCATTTTGCATGAGTTTAATAGCCACTATGAGAGCAACAATGGATCATTTACCTCAGAGTTTGAAAAGAAATAAAAGGAAACAAGAATGTTCAAACTGTAATAAATACTTTTCTTTGTGCATTTATGTCCTTGTTCCCTCTCTATGACCTGAACTATTAGCTGCAAAATCCCAGAAATATAGAAACCATTTCAAAAATAGAATCCTTTGTCGTGTCGCAGCTGGTTAGGACAGTCTTTGAAGTGGTCATTTTGCAGCCAAAGCTCTTGAAATTTACATTTTCCTGGCATGTTTGCTTTAGTTAACAGGTACAGGTGACTGCATTTGACTTAAGTTGACGAGCGGGAAGGGAATAAAATCCAGCTGAAAAATAGCCTAACCATAACAATACGCAAAACACGTGAAAAAAAAATGTGGTATAGAAAAATTACATTTTGATAAATGGAAACTAAAATTTAAAGTGACAAACAAAAATCCCTGATATTCCATGACTTAGACAAGAAAAAAAATAGAATTCCCTGACTTTCAATGTCTGGAAAAGACCATTTAAAATTCCATGATATTCCAGAAATTCCATGACCCGTGGGAACCCTGGCGGCAGCAAAAGTGGTTTTTAATGAGCAGAAGTGAGCGCACATCACACCTCTCTTTATCAGTTTGCATTGGCTGCCAATAGCCGCTTGCATCAAATTCAAGGCTCTGATGTTTGCCTACAAGACAACCACTGGCTCTGCACCACTATACCTAAACTCACTACTTCAGACTTATGCGCACTCCAGAAGCTTACATTCTGCAAGTGAACAACGCTGTGTGGTGCCATCCCAAAGAGGCACATAATCACTCTCCAGACCTTTTCCTTGTCTGTTCCCTGCTGGTGGAATGACCTGCCTAACTCAATCCGAACAGCTGAGTCTTTAGCCATTTAAAAAAAAAAAAAACTGCTAAAGACACATCTTTTTCGTCAACACTTGACCCAGTAATATTAGCACTTTTTTCCACTTCTATTCTCTCTATTTGCCTTTTTTTTTTTTTTTTTTTTTTTTTTTAAATCCTTGTTACATGCACTTTGCTGGAATAACTGGGACTTGACACGGCACTTGCATACTGTTGCACTCAAGTTGATTTGATTGCTTCTATTGTTCTCATTTGTAAGTCGCTTTGGAGAAAAGCGTCTGCTAAATGATTAAATGTATATATTCTCAATATAATAAGAGTAACTGTGAAGATTAACTTCAAATGATTGATCTCTATAAAAATGTCACGTCATGTTCCTCAATATATTTAGCAACATATGGAAAAGCTAAGACAGCTAACTACTGCAGTGAAGTAATGCTTTAAATTAAAATGCAGTAAAAAAATAAAAAAATAAATAAACATCCTATGTATGATGAAAGTTTGCCCTCTAGTGGACTAGCTGCAAATATGGTGGAAATCTACATAAGCCTGAAACGGTGTCAGACTGCTGCAAAAGCAGTCTCTGTGACTGTGACTCTCTGTGAACGTGATTTCAACAGGTACATGTTCATGTTCATGTAACAACATTCCAATCTAGCAGTCAGATTTAAGGGACAAGTTTAATGTTATATTTAGGCTTAAAACCAGGGTTAGGTGCTTCTACATCAGTGTTATTTACCATTTCCCTCTGATTTTTGGGATAACTTATGGGTAGGGTTAGGACTAAATTTTCAGACAGGTATGTTGTTCCAGGATCAACAAAATATGTTGATCCAGGAACATGTCAAAACCACGTCTCGGCAAAATCACGGTGACCATCTGGGGCTGTCAATAAGTGTAATTCTGTGAAGGCAGCTTTTGCTTGTTTTTTTGCAAACTGAGAGACATGTCAAAAAGACATTTCTGTGATGATTTTCCAAAACCATCTGTGGCAATGTTAACTTGTAAACATGTATATCAAGGGTTATTGTAAGCAGATCAAAAAGTTTACTCGCATGTACCTGATTCACAACCTCAAAGTAGAATGCAAGAGTGGTATTTGGGTCCAGTCCACAAATTTTCCACTGACTTGTGCCGCCAGTTCCTATTTCCTACAAGCAGAGGTCAAAAAGAACGTCAGTATGTTCTCTGCATTGTCAGAGATAACAAGAGAAAACACTGTATCTCTATTTGATTTAGATGAGCTACTTACATTTTCTGACACACAGGGACCTTTGGCATTCAGGGAGACACACGGGCCAATTGCTCCAGAAATTTTTATCTCTCTTGAAGTCTGAAATAATAATTTAGAAATTCACATTTAGCACAATTAAATAATAAAGTAATTAATTAAAATAGCCAAGACAATTAGAACACCTTTATTAAAAATTATGTAAAAAAGAAAAAGCAAGCCACCTTAATCTCCAGAGTCCCTGCAAGTGCCATCTTAAAGGAACCCTGCACGTCTTTAGTGAAAACTCTCTGGAAAGTTTGCTTGAACAGAGATGTGTTGAAAGAGTCCGCCATGACCATATAACCCCTGCCATTTAAGGAAAAGCAGAAAGGTGCATTGTATGTATTTGGACTGTCTTCAAGAATACAAGTACACAATCAGTTCAGCAGCATAATGGCAAAGGCAGAGAGTTTCACACATTTTTGAATAAGTGTTCGCTCATACTGAAAATCTTGGGATAGAAATATGTCTAGATTTGTTTTCCTGACTCTCAACATGCATTAATATGCACCATAGTCACCTCAAATCTCTAATCATACACAGTCAGCATGCTGAAATGTAAAAAAAGAAAACTGAAAACCTTTTTTGAGCCACTTACCCTGTATAGTTGGTGCAGCACTTCATTTCCAGTAATCCTGTCTGATCCAGAGCACATGCATAAATATCAACGATGTGTCCATTGGCGGCAGCACGATTGGCCAAGGCTTCATAGTGCTACAAGGGAATGATACTATTTTAAATGTGTATAAAAACTTTAAAATAATTTGGGAATGCTGTCCTGTAGCCCACACAGTGGAGCATGGCATTATCTATGTCAAGGTCATGGGCTTGGAAAGCAAGAACTTGGGTCTTGTAAGTGTGTCAAATGCTTAAATGTAAACTCAAATCCAGTAAGAATTATGAGAATCAGTTTTTAAGAGCAGCTAATTGCCAGTTTTCACATGCACGTTCTATGAAAAAAAAAAAAAATGCAGATGTTTTTCCAGATAACAACACTCCAATATTACTGTGTTCTGCTCTGAAATGTCAAATAGCTAAGAATGCAGACATCATTTTGATTGTGAACTTTCCAATGTACCTCTGTGACATTACAATTTTAAAACCCATCAGTCAACAACACAGCCACTTGAAAATACTTCACCTTCATGAAAGCATTGGTACCACCAGGATGTTGGTACTTCTACCAAGCCAATCATACAGACAACAAATACGGGAAAACTCACTTTAGTGGCTTTCTTCATGAACTTGGCATTGTCCTTCTCGATGTCGTGCCAGGATCTAATCGGTGTTTTCAGTTCATCTCCTACCACCATGCCTGGACCCTGAGTGGCAGGTCCACCGATGAAAGCCATGATGCGAGCTCCAGTGTTAGGGTAAGTGCACTACAAGAGGGAAGTAAATGGAGGGGAAAAAACAACAAGCACAAAGCTAGTGTAAGACAAGCAATTTAATTTAATTTTAATTTATACATTTCATGATCTTAAAAACATTTTGAGATAAAGGCTTAATACAAATATAAATATAATGCAACTATAAATTGTGCCTACATATGAAGTTTTTAGAGAACTATATTTTTCATTACAAAATATGCATTTCTGAGCAGAATACTGAAAAAAGCAGTCAGCAACTACTCAACATATATGGGAACTTCTTCAACATTTTGTTTTAAATAGAGATCACGATTCTCCTATGATTCTGAATATACAATTAAACAAAATAAGGTCATTTAATAGAGGTTCTGACAAAATGTTAATTGCTGCAGTCTATTTAAAAACATTTTTTAAAAAATCATTTTGAATGAATGACTCGACTCAAGACTTCACTTGTTTAATTACTGTTTTTGAGCAAATCTCTTGAAATAATGTTTCAATAACATTTTTTTAAGAGTTACTTTCCTCCCCCTACTGGTGTAATGATGTAACTGACACAAGCTTTATTTGAAGTGTCCAGTTACTTTCAAAAGATGATTTACTCTATTTTGATCACTACTGTAGACATCAGTGTTCATATCCAAACTATAAACTTTGGAACACTTTGATATGGGGAACACATATTCACTATTAACTACGACTTTTGCCTCAATAAACTCTTAACTTACTGCTTATTAATAGTTAGTAAGGTAGTTGTAGCATTTAAGTTTAGGTATAGGGTAGGATTTAGGGATGTAGAATATGGTCATGCAGAATAAGGCATTAATATGTGCTTTATAAGTACTAATAAACAGCCAATATGCAAGCTAATAACCAACTAGTTAAAAGTGAGAATTGTTCCCCATACTAAAGTGTTACCCAAACTTTTATGCCAGTACTTCTGTGATAATTTGAATTATTGTAACAGAAATAATGATTCTGTGTGGTAAAAAAGATGAAAAAAAGATGTTTATAATATATATATATATATATACACAAACGGCAACTGCTCTGTCTGGGTCAGCTGCAGCACCAACACAGATTTTAATGTTCCGCTGTGATCATATTTGTCAAACGTTTAATAGACATTGTTGAATTATTTTTATTTAGGAATAGAAATTGTGGGGGTGTATGAATCAGTATTGCAATCTTTTAACGTGTAGCTCTAGTCAAAAGTGTGGAAAATAGTAATTAAGACTGAAAAGGTGTGTCCAAACTGGTTTTGTTAACTTAAATTTTGTAACTGCAGCCGGCAAACCATTAAAGATAATAAAATAAATCCTGACAGTCACCTCTAACAGACCAACAGCAATGGAAAGAGCCACTCCGAGTGATCTCAGTGGTCGTTTGCCTTGAGTGACGGGCCAGGGGTCTCTCTGCAGCTCTCCCAGCAAATCCGTCAGATTCATATCTATCTTCTGTACTGGCTGAAGAAACCTGAGCACATATACAATCAGTGACCACCATATTCTAACACAACTCCAAAGATATATTAAAAGGGGTCATGACATGGATTTTGTTATTTTTATTTTAATATGTTCCTTGAGGTTCACTTATAACGTTAATAAAGTTTTTTGCAAACACAAACAAAAACAAAAACAAATATATATTTCAAAAAACTATTATTTTCAAACTTCATTCTGACTCTGTGATCCCTTGTTATTCCATTTTAAGAGGCGGCTCCCTTAAGGCCATTGTTATGATTGGCCAACATCACTGCATAGGACAGTATAAACAACCATTCTCTATTGCACATAAGTGTTTTGAAAACATTATCCATATTAAACCTTCATTTACATACAAAACATTATGAAATCATTTACTTACAGTTTGTGATGCAGCTGTCAGATTCGATACTGTTGGCTGCTTCATTTTTTAAACAAAAGTTTCTTTGCGAACTCTCCATTACACTGTGCCTCATTTACAAAACAAAATGTTCTGAACAAACATATAATCCTTCAAAGCAATCTGGGACAGCATTAAAATAAACCACCCACTTGTTTCTGACGCTGGGATCCTTGTGAAGTTTGTAAAGAGATACAAACGAGCTGTTTAAACTGAATGAGTCAAAGTGAACATTCTTTCACTCTTCCATTTGTCTTGTTGTCGACAGACTCAAGCACGTGGAGTACGTCAGAAACTGAATATGCATCTGTATACTGTATCCAGTGTAGACAGCCTCAGTGATTATAATGGGTTCTATTTGCTTTTGACACAATGCTCACATCCAGTGTAGGTAAATGTCAGCCACTGAGCGACTGAATGGTGCGATGATGTAAAACTATTCATCGATGTCTTGCTCTGGAGGCAGTCATATGCCCATGTGACGTCACAGATCCCACAATATCAAAATGAGCCATTTTTGGAGCTTGATTAAGGGTACGTTTACATGACATTGATATACTAAAAACAGAGAGTTTTTTTCGTGAAAACGACTAAAAACGCTGTATTATTTATGCCAGGCCAGTAGTTGGCGATGTCACTTTTTAAAGAAACACTATGCGCCTATAGACTGAACACATAATAGAGTATCTCAGAGATGACGTGTTTTTGTATGCAAAACCCGGAAGCGAGTTAACATTTTAGGACTTCCGGTTCCATCACCTACCGTTTTGGCCTACAAAAACACGTCATCTCTGAGGTACTCTATACGCATGCGCATGACATTACTGTTTTCATTTCATTTCAAATTTGCGTTTTTGTAGTGTACACTGCGAAAATAAATGGTATCGTTTTCAAAAACTTGCACTTTCAAAAACGTTTCCAAAAGTTTGCATTTTCAGGCCCCCAAATCACTGTTGTGGTGTAAATTAACGGCCAAAACGCATATAAAGTGTTCTGTTTTTAGTTGAAAATGGTGTAGTGTAAATGGCCCATAAATAAATGCTTTGTTTATAATGAGGAGGACGTTTTAAGCTATGAAACTTGCAGGATGCTTTAATGGTACAAAGACCTCTTATATATCAAAAGATCAAGGCAAATTTGATTTCTCATGTCATGACCCCTTTAATTATATAGAAGAAAACAGAAGTTGCCCTGTGAACAGTTTTCAAGATTCTTGAGAGCATCAATTTGATTATGCAATTTAATTATTCATCTATATCGCCTGAAGAGTTAAAGTTGAATTTAGCTCACCTGTTTGAAGGAGGAACCTGAGGCTGTTGTGGACCTCGGCCTGCCTGTGCTGCAGCTGGTTTACTTAATCCAAGCATCTCCTGTACACAAGATTCATGAAATTAACATATTGCATATTAAAGGTGCAGTATGTAAGAATTCTGTCCGCTAGAGAGGTCGCTAGAAGCCTATTCAAAACAAAGGCGTAGCTTGATGATGCCAAGTTTGAGAGCGGAATCTTGGGACATGTGGTCTCCACCTCAACGGACGGTGCAAAAGAATAGGGATAGGACTCGGGAAGAAATCATGTTCATGGATGCGATTATTAACGTTACTGTAGTATGAAGCAGAGCAGGGCCGAGTGTTGTGGGAGCTGAACGAGGTCGCTGGAACGATTGCGCAACACACGCCTGACGAGCAGCGGAACTTTTATTATGACACAGTCGCCGGCGCCGCTTCCGCTATTCGGTCATGACTATGAGGTAACGCAGCTCTGTTTATCATATTAGATACATTTGAGTGTGTTGAAAATGATGTTATAGCGTTACTCTGTGTGTTCGCTCAGCAGCTGCTGTAAGACACTTGTTTGAGACACACTGTAGTAAGATAGATCGATTTTAGAATATCATATTAAAACGTATTGTATGATGAAGAAAATTCTGTATTACTGTTACTAAAAATAAAGCTGCATCTGATTATGCTATGTTAGCTACTTGACAAAATAGTGTTTTTCTCTGAGGCATAGTAAAGCATGGTACTCGCAAAAAATCAAGAAGGTGTTGAGCTATATAACAACAATTGGTTTTCTGTCTATCAATAACAGTTGTTCCCTTGTCTATAAAAACGTGTAATATATTAAAGCGTCTTTGGTGTTTCCATGGTTTCTACAAAATAAAACTGGAAACCGAGGCAGACCGAGGGTTAATGTGGGTATGACGCAATTGACAGGCGACTCCTCACACGTCCCGGAGCCTTGGTTAAAATTGCAATTTTCTCACGATTTACAAATAGTTGGAAACATTTGGGATATTGTAAGTACTCAAATGAACAAAATATATAACACTGGCCTAGTGGTTTTTGGATATTTTACTGCAAAAATATTACATATTGCACCTTTAAGAGAAATTTGTGCAGACTAGTTCAGTCAAACACTTGTATTTTAAATTAGTTTCTCATGCAAATCCATTTGGCAGCAGGACAATAATCTTCACCTGGAGTTGTTTAGCACTGAGGTCTTTGGTGCCCCTGAAGACGTAGCTCTTAGAGATGCCTTCACAGCCCAGCTCGTGAACTTGGACCATGCGTCCAAATGTAATGAGGCCCACCAGAGCAGTTGGAGGCAGCAGGCTTAGGGACATCTGAAGTGACTCTTTCAGCGCCTGCAGATCATCATCTTCCATACATGTGTCCACCACATACAGGAAGTTCAGGGGCATCTGCGGACCACGCTATAGAAAAGAAACAGAATGAGTTGCTATTTGTGAATCCAATTCTAGTGTTCAGTATTTATATGGCAAAGAAAGGTAGTTAATTTAAGGGATTACCTGGACAACATATTCAATAGTGGAGAACTGTGGGAGAAGCTCAGCAGGTTGGTTGACCTCTGATATTCCAGCATAAGTTGGTGGGAACTATGACAGGACATGGATATTGTTTATGCCAATAATTAAATGACACTTTTAAAAGTGCAATGCACTTTTCCAGGGCTGCAACAACTAATCGATAAAGTCGATAATGAAAATAATCAACAACGAATTTGATTATTGATTAGTCACGTAATTGCACAAAGCCTTTGGTATATACATTCACATATAAAAAAAGTGACTGCAGTTACACCCACAGAGTAGCAAAAAGACTGAGTTTTCAGCATGAATGCACAAAACACATCTAAAACAGGAAAGAGCTGTGCGACTGAGTGTACAGATAGATCTGACGAGAAATCTGAGGTATATTTTAACAGACTGCCAAAAGCCACAGAAAAGAGAAGCAAATGGATCACTGCAATTCACAGAAACAACTGGACTCCAGGCTGAGAAAAGTGGATCTGCAGTTATCATTTTGTCTCAATATGTTAAATTTTAAAGTAATATCATCCTTTATATATTGTATTGTTATATATTGTATTGACAACTCATCAATTAAATGTTTAGCATCTTATATTCTCCATAACTGGATGTTTTTAAATAAACACTGACAAAAACTATACAAAATATACAAAAAAATAAAGTTTTAGGACTGGGTGATATATTGATATAAGTGATCCCATGAATTTAGACCTACCTATAATGTATTTATATAAAGCGTTCACAGGCAAATTTGCTCTATGTATTTACCCGGTGTCGAAATCAGGCACATAAATGTCAGGAAACATGATTCCTGGCTGCATGTCAATATCCATGGATCACTGGATCTTTGGTAAGTTGTAAGGAACACTGTATCAAGTCCAACCTTTAGTTTAAATGGATAATTATTTGTTCTGCTCTTGTTTTCACAGTTTCTCCTATTAAATCCAGTCATGCAGCAGGCTCTTTTGCCACTCAGTCCAGCTGAGTGGGCGTGTTTGGGCAGGAAAGTGACGTCATTGCATACCCTCTATACATTCACTATATTCACATTGCCTTCAAATTGCAATTATATTTTGAGGACAACATTGGGTAGGATGTGGAATAACAATTTTGTAAATAATGGATTCTTAACTGAAATGCTTTTCTTTTTTTTTATTTTCAAAATTTGTTAGCTTCAGCCCTATACTTTTTAAAACTGCAATGACTTTACCTGATTTCTCTGATAACAGAAGTTGCACGCCCAGAGTTTTGCTCTGTAATCCACTTGACTGATTGTGTAAACAATGGAAAAAGAAAAAAACAGAAGCATAATTATATTAGAGCATCGCATATAATGTATCCAGCTTTCATAATAAATGTGTTTATTTGGAAATTATTGCAATGGATAAGAAGTAGATCCTCCATCTGTGAACTCATTATGCTGTCTGCTCTGACTTAACCGACTTACCACAGAGGATTGAGCACAGCTCTGCACGTGGCCCGGCTGCACAGCACCGGCTCGTACTGAATCGGGGGAAGATCCGGCCGCTCTTTCAGTGGGGTAAACAGGGAGGCCACCGGAACCACCATACGTGTGGCTTCCAGACGACTGGACGGCCAAACGTTCCAACTGAAACGGACACCATCACGGTCCTCGTTCTGCTGGATGAACTCCTGGAAGGTCGCCATAGCACCCTCTGGAATCTACGAGTTATACAAACTTTACGGATAAACCAATGGAGCACTATTGATTTCCCTGTAATGGTGTCTTAATTGAGGAACAACTAAAAGATCAAGCAATTAAACAGTCTCTACAGACACAGAAATTTACACAGTGATGTATTCAAATAAGACATGCAATCTGATCTGTGTGTAAATTACAGAGACAGGGCAGCCCAGTCTTATTCATCATTACCCTTTGGACACAGGGCAAACTATAATGTCTCATCACACATCATTAAAAGCTGTAATGAGATAAGAGATAGAAAGCATCTATGATGCCAAATGCCATCTAGGTAGGCATCTCACTACCAAAAATGTTGTCTACTAGGTAGAACTAGGTTTTGAATCATAAACAAGGGTTTTCAAACTTTTTGATGCAAAGGTCATCAATATATGATACACTTTGAAAGGGATAGATAGAGAGAGATAGATAGAGAGAGAGAGAGAGAGAGATTGATCATTTACAGTGTATTTTTCTGAACTTCTTCGCGGACCCCAGAAACCCAGTTTAAAACCCGTCACAGACCATAACTACAGAGAAGCAGCAAAAAAAAAAAAAAAAAAAAAAATGCCACATGTGCAGATGAGAACACAAACCAATAAAGGAAAACACACATTCAAAACAGCCAAATGTGCAAATTACAACAGTTTTGGAGAAATAATAGGATACAGAATAATAATAATAATAAAAATGCAACAGTCTGCCGAGTTTTTAAATAAGTGACTATTCTAACATTACAAAGCTAATAGCAAAAGTAGGCAGATGTGTATATTTCTCGAAAGGAAAGACGTACAACTATGGCTATACAGTTAGCTATACAGACACATCCTATTTTGCTGAATAAGTTTAGTTTATTTTAGTTTAGTTTACTTGAACTATATGGATCCACTGGGGGCGTCAGCCAACCCTCCAGAATTAGCCACAGAAAGCTAGTTCGATAGCTTACGAAATATTAATCAGCTCACATCAACAATAAAACAACTTGAGTGCTACAACTACTTCTTGAAGACCTGATTAAACATTTCACTAAACATACCCTGCGATGACCTGCTTGTTGATGCAGACATGTTGATGCTTCCATTCAACACTGACTTCAAGCTAAATGCCCTTTAAACCCTCGGTTTCTTGAGCTACAGTCCATCTAACGCTTTACAATAGTCATCATTGATCGAATCATTATCGTAATGGAAATAATCATCTAGTTATAAAGGGTAAGTTGTGTTTTGACGTACCTGAAGCCTTGATTTTGTGTCTCCTCGGAGACTCTCAGTCAGTGACAGCGCGCTCACGGGCTCGAGCGAGCTCTCGAGCTGATGACGTAGCAACTCAACATGGAGTCGGTGCCACGTCAAGAGCCCGAGACTCATTTCATGATACATTTCAAGAGTTGTATTATACACTTTATTTTTGAGCAACATGCATTATGTTCAAGATAATTTTACAAGGAAAAAATAAACTAATTTACTTCAATTAAAATAATAGTACGTTTACTAATGTATTATTAAAGTATTAATATTAAGTAGGCCTAGTGATGTATTTTATCTATTTTTAACACTCATTTTATCCACTTTTTATGATGACCATTATTTTCATGCAATGAAAACATTGTAATCTTGATTTTGTAATTTTTATAAAAACGTTTTTTATACATTATATTAGAAAGAAAATCGGTTTCCCACATGGAATTAATTGGATCAATAAATGTATTAAATTTTAACTGTAATGAATACAATTTAAGTATTAAAGACGACTTTGATAAAATCTTTTTACAAACATTTAATGTATATTTCATGAAGCATCATTATCTTTAATTTGCAATTTCCTTAGTTTTATTTTAGCATTAAAAGTAATACAAATCTTAAAATGTGAACAGTTTACACTCACTGAAAGAATTTAAAAACATTTTTGTAATTTCCAATTTTTTTAGCCAATTACAATCATTTAACCAGGGATACAACAATCATATTACCAACTAATCTCTGCATATTTGACTAGCAGTTGCTATGTAAAGTCTGGATTACAAACGTACATAATAAACAGTGCAAGTAGTATAGTCAGCCTGTTAAAAAAAAAACAAAAAAAAAAAAAACACAACAACAAGTGAGATATTTCATATTTCAATGCAACATAATCAGAATATCAGAATAATCAGACTGCTGTTAAAATGTTGCCATATAAATTTTATTATAACATTATGACAAAATATTGCCACATACTCTTTTCCAACTACTGTATTTATATCTGATACAAAGCCAAAGCTTTTCTATGGCAAATCAAGAAATCAAAAACAGTCAATTATACAATAAACCATGATTTCTACTCATGAATATCTTATGCTATGAAGATGGTCATAGCAATTACTGTAAAATCATATAACCTTTACGGCTTTAACTTTAACCCAGTTTAGAGATAGTGAAAGTGGTCAGTTGTCAATTAGCCTGACAATATTGTGAAGCACTCAGATGTCCGTGTGTATATTTGCCAAGAAGAGCACGCTCTGACATCACAAGACATTTTAAACAATCGCTGGACTTGATCTCAAGAAGCAAAAGTTCTTCTAACAATCCCCATGATCAATTCTGCTCCAGAAACAGTGGGCTTTACATGTGAATGAGCTTTTATTAAATGTTTTACACCTTTTAACGAATTAAATTACGTGTGGCAAGACACAGAAATCAAACCATCTTCATATGCCCAGGTCTTGTTTGCTAAAACCATCAGAGTCTTTCGCATTCTCTGTTTGCAGGAGTTTAGGGGTTCACATATTGTTAAATCCCATCATGCCTTTCATGTTGCCAGCAGCTCCCTGCTGAAACTGCCTCATCATGGACTGCAGTCCAGCCATGCCACCTTGCAAGAAACAAAGGATAGTTGTCTTTAAGTAAGGCTTCTACAACCATAATCGATATTCAAAAATCCTTATATATCTATTGATGACATGTGACATTGAAAAGTGCAATCGCATTGCATAGCTTGGTTTTAAGGTTAGGTCTTTTTAAGTAGGTTCTTGCATGCAACAACTGCCCCATCTTTAGTGAAGGTAAATCAATAGTCTAGCAAAAACTAAAGAATGTTAGGGTTTTAAAGGAGCTCGTACCCATGTGATGAAGCACTCTGGGATCCATCATTTTAGCCATTTGCTGGTTCAGTTTCGCCATCTGTGATGGGTTGACGTTCTTGGACATGTCCCCTCCTTCAAATCAACGATACCATGAGTCATTGATTTTAAATGCTTAATGAAATTAAAACAATTTGAAATATATCATGTTCAGTTAGTTCACAATTATTGGATAAAAATCACTCAACCTTTAAACAAGCCTTTAATGCCTCCCATCTTCTTGACCATCTGGGCAAACTTTGTGTACTGTGTGAGCAACTCTTGTACATCCCTGGTAGCCACTCCAGATCCCCGGGCCACTCGCTGGATGCGGTTAGGCTGTTTACTGAAGAGCTTGGCACCATCTTTGTTGTCAAGTTCTGAGTTGAAAAACCACAATATGTTAACTGAACCGGTCTAGTTCAGAACTATGCCTGAAGCTTTCCAATGGAGTGCTGTGGATGTGACGTCAAAACCCAGAAGTCTAATTCGCCAGTGGTTCCCTCAAGATTTTCCTATGGGTTTATTTTATATATATATATATATATATATATATATATATATATATATATATATATATATATATATATATATTATATATATATATATATATATATATATATTCACCAGTGTCGCCACCTTCTGGAACAATTTATTAGCGTAAACAAAATTCAATGCACATATGCAACTTGTGTGTACAAGGAAAAGTTAAAAAGAAAAAAGAAAAAAAAAGTTAAACCATATTTCACTCATAGATTGAAAAACCCCATTAAACTCATAAAATCTCGAGGGAACAACTAGCGAATTTCTTCCAGGGTCTTCTGGGGTTTGACGTCACACCGGCAGCACTCTATTTAGTCTAGTCAATGCATTATTTCTTATAAAACAGTATTAAAAGAACTTAAAAGCACATACCCTGGTCATTCATACTATCCATTATTGTCATGAGTTTCTTTAGTCTGGCCATGGACTCCTGCTCATTTCCTTTGCTCATGAAATCTGTTCCAAAGCCTGGGATCATGCCCTAAAGACAAAGAAAAACAAAAATTGTGAGAAAAGAACTACTCAGTGGATAATCATAATTAGATATTCTTTCAGTTAAGGTTGGCATTACCATGATCTGACCAAAAGGTCCCATTTTCATGATGTTCTGAAACTGTTCATACATGTCCCTGAGTGTAAACTGACCTAAAAGAAAGAAATGTCACATCTGTTAGTGGGAGAAAAAAAAAAAAAAAAAAACACTAGAAAATATCCTATTTGTATCCTATTGCCCAAAAATGGCATTTAAACACAAAAAAATTCGCATTCTTATAGAAATAATATTATAGTTACCATGTTTGAGCTTGTCAATTAGCTCCTCATTGTCATCGAGCTTTAGTTCGTTTACTTTGTCAATCAGTCCCTCAATATCTCCCATACCTAGAGGAAAAAGAAGAATTGTAACATAAATAGTACAGTTCCAACATCCAACGACAATCAAATGTTTGTATTTAAAGCTTTCATCTAAAGGTTTTAACAGCAGCTCAGCAATATATTCAAACCTTACCAAGCAGTTTGCTTATGAAGGGCTGAGTCTTGAAAGGCTCGAAGTCGTCAATGTGCTCGCCTGTGCCGATGAAAATGATGGGACTCTTTGTGGCCGCCACACTGTAAACATACATTTTTCTGTCAACTCTTTCATTTATTTACTTACAGTAAGTGCTGAAAGTACAAAGCATAAAGCGTGTACTTACGCACTGAGTGCACCACCACCCTTGGCATGGCCGTCCAGTTTGGTGACAATAACAGAAGCCACATCTACCTTGTCTTTGAAGGCCTTAGCCTGAGCCTCACAAGCCTGACCAATGGAGGCGTCCATCACATACACTATGTTGTCAGGTTGCTGTGGGAATGGACAATAACGGTCATGAAGAATCACGCTTATATCATTTATAATTTTACCATCTTATTGCTGCTTGATATTATCAAAACAGAGGAGGTGTTTCACTTACCACAGCATTTGACACCTGAAGCATTTCTTCAAAAAGTGAGTCTTCCTGTTTATGTCTACCACTAGTGTCCACAATGATTATTTCAAAGTTTTCTGTCTTGAATTTTTCCACACCCTCTGAAGCTATGATCACGGGATCCATCTCTGTGTAACTATTAATTAACACCAATATGAATCAATGATTTGGTTTGGTAAGTAAATACAACTAACTGTGGGGTATGGGAAATAACACTTTTATTACCTGCCATAAAAGGGTATTCTGGCTTTGGTTGCGTTTTGCTTCAGTTGGTCGAAGGCACCTTTAAAAACAAACAAAACAATTTGACTTTTTTCCCTGAAGTACAGAAAGTATTAGTGTGCAAATACATGTAAAAACAGAGCCTGCTTTACCTGCTCTGAATGTGTCGGCACAAATCAAACAAGTTTTCCATCCTTTTCTTTGATAGTAGTATGCCAACTAATAAAAAGGAAAAAGAGATTCTTGCTTGAGTGATGAGCTGTATAAAAAGAGGTGTAAACAAATCTGGGCAAATACCCAAGAATTCCTTACCTTAGAACATGTTGTGGTTTTCCCACTGCCCTGCAGACCCACAAACATGATAACGTTGTTCTTTCCCTTTGTGGGAGTCCAGGCTTTGACTCCAGGATCCACCAGCTGCAATAAAACCACTCAGTATTCATCTTTTAGAATAAAGTCCGATCATCTAGCAGTCCATTCAATTTGGTTTAATCTTATTTCTCTCCTCCCTGACAAAATAGAGATCTCCTGAGATGCACATAAAGGACTCCCTATATAGAAACAAAATTAAAAAAATAACATAATTTACCTTGACAAGTTCCTTGAAAACAGAATGCTGGATCATTCTTCTCTTGTTCAGCCCAGAGGCCATCTCCTCCAGATCAATGGCTGCCCTGAAATCATAGAGTGGTTATAATGCGAACAAAAAAAGTGGTTATAATTTTACCACGAAATGACAAAAACTCTTGTTACATACTTGACATTTTCTCTAAGCTGCTTTACCAACTTGATATTCACATCAGCCTCCAGCAGGGCAGCACAGACTTCCTTGAGCATAGCATTCAATACCTAAGGAAGATTGTAAACATGTTAACATTTTTATGATGGACCACAAGGCTTAACAAGCCCAAATTGCATCATGTTCACTGTACCTCCTCATTGATGATGGTGGCATTGCTGAGAGACCTCAAAGCTGAGGTTATTTTTCTCCCCAGATCAGCTAAAACCATTTTTGCGGTTAAAGAGCGGTCAACCTGCAACAGGGGTGGTTACATCAGATAGCCAAGATAAAAAAGAAAGATTTTACAGATGACCAGCTTCCAGTCACAAAGGCATTGAGTTAGACTTGAGTGATGACATTAAAACTGTGTTTGATCTAATGTATATTTCCTTACTTGTTACGTGAATGAGCCTTTCCAATGTGGTGGGGGTTTCCCCCAAAACAACCCTCCTGTCACCGCTCACTCTGAACCTCAAGACTTCAGTGGAACCAGCGCAATGACGTTTTCAATCTTTCTAAGCAAACACAAATCAGAAAATGTTGAACAAAAACATCGCGGATGAGCTATGATGTTATTATCAGCTATGGAGTATGGACTGTACGATTTGGACGAATCTGAAACATTTTAAGCCATGTATCATGACTACATCAAAACACATGTTAGCACACACATGAGTATTTAAACTATTATGAAATCATCATAGTTTTATATCATATATTTGAAAGTTCGACCCAGTTAAAGCTCTATCCTGAAGAGGCCAGACAGCCGCTGTAACCCGCACAACCGTTGTCGATTTACTTAAATACAGGATTTAATTCATGTTTAAGTCAAACCGATGTCAATTTAAAATGTTCGATATCCGAAATATTACGATAAACAGATAGGTTTCGATTAAATATTACTTACCTAAACTCGTAGCAGCTGTTTTTCGGTGAGTAGAAAAGCGACTACAAACGTCATCTAACCCCCAACTTCCCGTGACGTAACTTTACTTCCGTTTAAAACAAAAGTTCGAGTTTTTATTTTTTATAAAACATATTATTTATAGTTTAGATTCGTTTTTATTCACTGTTCATTTAACTTACGTACAATATTAATATACCTAAATTCGAATATAAGATTATTTTTTAAAATATTCTTAATTTTAGAGACGTTGGTCATGAGGCAAAATTATGGAAGTTTATTTAAGGTGGAACAGCAGTAGACAAATTGATTCCGACTTAAAAAAAAAAAGGTTACATTTTTACCATTAAAAATCATTAAAATCTAAATAAGGCGATTGAAATTACAAACATAAATGTCTATTTTTACCATCTGGAGTATTTTATCAGGTTGATATTCAAACAAGTGAACAGTTCTACCTTAAAATATGACCACGCTCTTCCTACTGATACTACCCCATGTGTTGCTCAGTAGTATAAGTTGCAACCATAGACTCTATAAAACAGCCTGCAACCTAGATTGTGTTTGGCGTAAGATAAGTATCAAGAGCTTGAATCAATGAATTTTAACGATGCGAAGAATGAAATTCTACAGGTGTTGTCAAAGACGGAAAAACAACATCTTCCAAAGCTGCTAGAATGGTTGAAAACATCAGGTAAAATCAGAAACTTTTGTTATTGTCTTGTTAGCTAAATATTAGATTATGTGCAAGATGTAAGCATGTGTTCTTATTAGAATTAAAGCAAAACACTACAGGCAAATCATTGTTTTTTCATGCACTTGTCAGTTTTAAGATTTTGCTTCAATAACTTGTCTTCGATCAGGCTAGTGGGAAGAAAACAGCCAAAATACACATTTAAGTTTTTATTTCTATTTACCTCTGTAATTACAATGCAAAGACCTTTTTTTTTTTTTTTTAATAACAATGCACATCTTTAAAGGCCATTT
The DNA here is from genome assembly GCA_037950675.1 of Hypophthalmichthys molitrix. Lineage (NCBI taxonomy): Eukaryota > Metazoa > Chordata > Actinopteri > Cypriniformes > Xenocyprididae > Hypophthalmichthys > Hypophthalmichthys molitrix. The sequence goes on from CM075508.1 coordinate 13,953,239, forward strand.
TCTCAAAATTAGTCTTTTTTTATGCACTGGATCTCCACGCAAGTATTGCTTGCATACACCAAACTTTCCAGGTTTATTCTATTCTGAAATGTTTTTACAAGTGGGCTTAATATATATTTCACCTGATTTCTATAACATTTTATTCCTAAATACAACAAAATGTCAACAAAATGAAACCAGTTTTGATTCTGGTTTTATGTAATGTTTAGATATATGTTCTGGAAATTTGCACAAATTTGTGAATATTTAATTAGAAAATGCCTCATGCATATTTAGATATAACATTATTTACTTACAATTGTTAATGTAACTTAAGTAATCAACTGGGGAATATAGTGTTATCTATTAGTTAAAATGTTTACCCTAATTATCCTGTGGTGTTTGCCTTAAGTGAGTTTTTCATCTACATTTTTAGATGATCTGGATGATTTTCTGGTGGATAACCAAAGTGTTATTCTTCAAAGTATTGCAGAGGACCTAAGGGCTTGCCTTCCACTCGAGGCTATGGCTCCCTCAGAGACTATGGCTATTCAGAAGGTTTGTGTATTAGATTTTTAGTATTGTACTAGATCCAAAGCATACTTCAGTATTGTAGATCCTAAAGAATATTTAAACTTTTAGACTCAACAGAAACCTCATCCCACTGTGCATGTAGATGCATTCTTATATGATGAGGAAACTGTGGATTCATTGTGTGAGGAGGGAAAAATAAGTCGCAACTACTGCCTCAACTGTGGATCGCACAGAACAGCACCATTGGGTAAGTGTTTGCATGGACACTAGCTATGAATGTACATAAACTTGTGCAATAAAAAAGCAACATCATAATATGCAATTAATAATTTTTCACAGAGTTCATCTCACATTCATTCTCAATCCCGGAGCTCCAGTTCCTATTCCACAATGTCCTTCCAGACCTCACTGGAAAACTGGTGGTGGATGTGGGATCTAGACTAGGAGCTGTGCTGTTTGGGGTAAATTACATAATCACATAAACTCATTATGAATTGTGAATTAGCTGATGTTTATTGTATACTTAAAATGGAAACAATCGCCCTGGGGCAACCAACCAGTGGTTAAGTGCCTTGCCCTACTGGGTTTAAACTTGCAACCTTTTATGTACCAACCCAGATCTGTAGCCATTAAGCTACATCTTTTATCTTTCTTTTTAAAATATGGTCTGATGATGCATCTGTATTATTGCCTCTGATTTATTTCTCTTCTCAGGGCTACCTTTACAGTGCGGCATCTCAGCTTGTGGGGGTTGAAATAAGTTCAGAGTTTGTCAAGCTTCAAACAATGGCTGTAGAGAAATATGGCTTCAGTGACAGAATTCAGGCAATTGATCATCTTGTTTTTTCTTGTATGGTCATTGTTTTGTCCAGTATATTTACAGATATGTTCAATGTGCCCTGCATAGGTGATTCATGCAGATATCCGCTCTCAGGCGGCCTTAGTTCAAAATACAGACGTTCTGATCATGAACAACGTTTTTGAATTCTTCATGGAACCAAGTGATCAAATGCAGTAAGTGCCAAACTGTGATTGCACTTAAGAACATGCAGAGATCTTATTTGAATAATGCATAAATAAATGTTTTTCTTTATAATAAACACATGATATATAGTACGTGCATAATTATGCAAGTCGATAGAAATATATATTTTGCAATACTATAGAAATTACAAAATTATGGTGTGGCCTTTGGACTGCTAACAATAATATAATAAAAGATATGCCTGTTAACTAATAGATGATGATATACAAAATTAATAGTAGTTATTAAGATTTATGTGGTTTAGAAATGGTAAAATGTACTTAGAAAAAAAGATATAATCAGAATATCGACTTGCATAATAATTATGTATAGTATAGTACTGTAATTGTGTCTTAAATAAGGTTTACACTAAATTTACCCATTTTTTCTTTTTCAGAGCTTGGCTATTCATTAATCAAAATTTCCGAAAGAAAGGTGCTCTGCTGGTAACTGTACCCAGCATTCAAGAAGCCCTTACTTTACTTCAGGATGCTGTTGTAAGAAGCTTTGTTCTGTCACTGATATTACTGTATTTGTCTCCTAATTGTGATTGGCAGTATAATTCAATACATCATTCTTTTATCAAGATTTCATGAAACAATTCTAATGTTTTTTTTTTGTTTTTTTTTCCCCAGTTCCTAGAGACATTAGCACTCAGCCAATGGATAGAGGAAATACAAACTGATTACACAGTTTATCTAAAAAATGACACAGATCCAGATTCTCTCAAGCAAATCCATCTTTATAGAGTACTTTGACCCTTAGAAGATAAAGCTCTGGACTCTTCTGATACAGTGCAACAATGAATATGATTAGCCTCAGTGAGGCTTTTACCAGGACAAATGATAGAAATAGGTTTAATTTAACATACAACATCCTGTTTAGGTTAACTTTTATTTGTCAACTTTTTAAAGTTGAGTTGAATTATAAAGAGTTGTACTTAAAACTATCTATGTATTGCAAATAGCAGTGCATGTCAGAGAATGTATTTGTCATGTTATGTTTGCATTGCTGCATTTTAAAGTATTTCTTCTTATTCTTATTATTATTAGTATTATTATTATGTTTTCCTGTAAGTGCCCTCTTCCTTGGTTTGGTTTTTCTTATGCATTTCTGTGTCCCACTCTTTCTGTTGAAACAGGAAGTAGGGGATGTGTGTGTGTGTGTGTGTGTGTGTGTGTGTGTGTATATACGTACACACACACGCGCGCACACACGCTGTATTCCTGAAAGAGACATTTTGAATGTCTTTATCTGTAAAAGTTATTTTTGTCAACTCTTAAATGTATACTATCATAAAGATCAAAACAGACATGGATGAAAAGGCCAAACTTAGATTTTCATTTCATGGGGGTATGAAGAAATAAAAACTGAGTACCTTTTGTGATTGTGATGATTGTACATTTGTACACAAAACCTGCTTCTGATCATATGAGAAACTAGACTTTTTGGTTGGGAAATTTGTCACAGAGGTGGTGTTACAATTATCTGTGTTTATTTCCAGCCACAGAATAGCTGTCTTCAAGTCGCATCAACGCCTATTCAAATATATATTAACCTAAAATTGTCATTCAAAGTACAAGAAGCTTCTGTGGTGGAAAAAAAAGAAAAAACACTATTTCCACTTTTGCCTCCTACTATTGGCTGCGGAGGCGTGATTGGCGCTCTAACCGCCCAATGCAATGACAGAATTGTCGTGGAAGTTCCACCCTAAGCGCTACCCGGTGGGTAAGTGAACTAGAGCGGATCAAAACTTGTCGTCAACACGCTTAATATCCCCGCTCGGAGAAGTGGGACATACCCTGATACTCTTGTGTTTTTCTTTTCCTTCCGGAGCCAATTATCTTTTTTACATCATAGATTTGGTAAATATCATCTTTAGTCGTCTATGTATCGGACTCCTTTGGTTCCTATATATCAAGCGTGTGCTTTATATTCGGTTTGAATAAAACGGCGAAACATGTGGGCTGGATTTTGAACGTCACCCGGGAAGCGCGTGTCATTAACAAAGACTGAAGATATCGTTATTTTTTTACATTTTAAATCTTAACGGTTTTATTTCAACCGGTTTCGACCAATTTCACAGTCTGACTTTTAATGGATTATCATTAATTTAATATCATTTCACTTTCTAATTGTCTTTTTGTGTTTGTTGTTTTTGAAAGTCTCCGAGAAAGATAAAGAGAAAGAAAAGATGCCGCTTCTCCACAAAAAGCCGTTCGTGAGGCAGAAACCGCCTGCGGATCTCAGACCCGATGAAGAAGTCTTTCTCTGTAAAGTCACACATGAAATCTTCAGAACCTATGAGTAAGCGATTTTTATTTTATTCATATTTGTACATTTTATCAACTTCCCCTTTGATGCCAGCCAACAACAGAAGCACAAGAAACTAACAACAGAAGTGACAGCCCGCTTTAAAGTTTTATTTTTCATTATCAAAACAACTACCAACCTACATTTTATCTTAGTTTGCTAATTTAAACCAGCTTTACTTATAACCCACCACCCCTGATGTGAAATAACCTTGTATTTATAAAGAGTTCAGGTTTTTCCCCCTTCATAGTACACCCGGCAGGTGTCAGTTGGAGGCCTTCGCTAACAGAGTTGGCTGCTAGTTAGTTAGCTTAGTTTAGCCAACTAAACCACGATATAAAGACCAGACCGAGGAAAATCATTATTAAAACTGTCTGTCGGTTTGTTTTAAGGGCTTGCATAGTGTCATATCACGAGTGGGATGTCCACGGGAAGCCCCTGGTCGGGTGTTTTTGGGGTCGTTAGCGGGGATGGAGCAGCTCTCATCCACACAGGATGTTGTTGCTTGAAACGTGGTCGCTGCTATTGTTGGTGGATTTGGCCATTAGAGGCAGGAGTTTTACTGCTTTTCCCATTATTATATTGTCACTTGTTATCAGGCCTGGGGGAATTGACTTGTCATATGAGGCTGGAATGGGAAAGATTATGATGACCAAGTAGTACGTTACTTAGTTGCCAACTATTTAGACTGGTCTAAGATGGTTGTCCTTAGTCTTGGTCTTGAAGGCAAATATGTCATCTGTCATCAGCTTTCGGAAAGTTGTCATTTGTCTTGGTCTGTGGTCATGTGGGGCTGATGTAGGAAGTAGGATGCAGATTAATATTTAGTATCAACTATCATTAGGTCTGTTTACTGAGTTAGGACTACTAACTACTTGGAGACAAATCCTAAGGCAAGATATTGGCAGATATTTCTTTTTAAGACCAATAACTTGATATACACACTATTTTTAGTTTATGTATTTATTATTACTTTTATGCCATTGTATTTATATTTTGAAATATAAATGGTCTGTATAAATGGTACATTCATGGTATGTTCAAGCTTTTGCGGCTGCAAATAACTATCAATAAGTTATGATTTATAACTGTTCATAAATAAGCCAAAATACTTGCATTTTGCCCATTACAAGTAAATAAATGTGAAGTGAATAAAAATTTAATGTGTATTTTTGAAGAGATAAAATAGTTGCTGATGATGGGAAGTCATAAATTATATATTAAGTGTGTGTGTATTATTGTGCTTATACTATTGCCTCATTTTGATGACAACAGTTATTACTAATGACAGGTTTAATCATGAATGACGTTTTATATTAAAAGCTTTTTAGATGATGTGATGGTCAACAAGTAGATGTATTTTGGGTGAAATCTTGACTCTGTTTTCCCCAAAACATGAACATTTTGTCAAGGTTGATTAGTCTGTTGTGAGCCATATGTTTATATCTGTGTAAACAGTAAAGGTGTCAGGCTAGTTAATAACATTACACATTGTGTTTTTGTTTTAACAGTGAATTCTTTGAGAGGACCATTCTATGTAACAGTCTGGTGTGGAGCTGTGCAGTGACAGGGAAGCCTGGCCTGACCTACCAGGAGGCTCTGGACAGCGAGAGGAAAGCCAGACTCAATCTTCAAAACTTTCCCAATGCCCTGGTCATCCCCCTCCTGCACCTGACCGCACTTACGCACCGCTCACGCCTGCATGAGATATGTGATGATGTGTATGCCTATGTCAAAGAGCGCTTCTTTCCTGGAGAGATAGTGGATGTTGTCAGTCGCTCTGGTACCAGGTAAGATGTTGTCATTCATAACTCATCAACATGAATCACACGCTGTAGTGTTTCTGATTTTTGTTGATGTGAATGGAATTAGTAATCAGACTTAAATAATGAATAATAAAGCAATAAGCAGTTTTTTTTAAACTTAAAAAATTTAATAATTTATTACAAAATAATGTCTTTAATGTTGTCATATGAACAGCCAGGGCTGTGTTTCCCAAAAGCATGATCGTAGAGAGCATTGTTGGCAATTGTTCTATGATCATCTTAGGCTTACGATGCTTTTGGGAAACGCAGCCCACTTAGATATGATACTGATTTCGATTTTGCAAACCGTAGGGTATGTTTACACGACAACGATGTACTAAAAACGGAAACGTTTTTTCTTTGTACAGATGAAATAATATCAAAACTATCCCCGTCCACATGGATCTGCGAAAATGACTAAAAACGCTGTATTACTCATGCCAGACAAGTAGGTGATGTCACTTTGTAAAGTAAAGGTCTTTGCACACTCCGAGTCCGAAATTCGCGTCCAAAATTTTTGCACGTTAAAAAATAAATATGACCTCACGTTGTGTCAATCACGTTTACACAATGCCTCCGAAACTTTCGTCCATCATAAAATTCGGATCAGGTTTGACGCTCTGCGTTTTTGCACACATTTTGAGAGACGTTTTGACAATTCAGAGCCACCGTACAAGCGAACGCCAAAATCCCAAATGCCATCTGACAAGTTGATCCACGTCGTCTACAGCACAAAGCAGCAACACTGTATGACAAACAAAGTGCGGAATACAAAGAGACAGAATATAAAGACAGGTTGTGCCAGTAGCAAAGCATCAAACTGCGCCACTGACATTCTGAAGTGAACTTTGAAACGCTCGGGAAAATCACTCAGCTCCTTGATGAGGTGGAACTCTCCTTTCTCTCTATGCAATCTCGGGATTGGATGGACCCAATATTTCCTTTCTTTTTCTCTTTTTAAGAAGAGAGAGGACCGCTAAATCGTGTTCACTGCTTGAAGACTCCATTTTGTATTGTTTTGCGAATTTTTTCGCAACAGATTCATTAATACGCATCGGACTCTGTGCATGACAAACTTTTAGGATCACAAATACAAAAAAACGCATACGAAAATTTCTGACTCAGTGTGCAAAGGCCTTAAGACTACGCGCCTGCGCATACGCATTCTTTTACTGAGCACTCGCGACAAACGCGCATGCCTATCCACCTTATTTTTACAGTTTACTTTGATATTCTTCTTGTTATTTCCCTATATCGGGTAATAAATCGGAAGTTAGACTTAACACGTAATAAGCATGTGCATGACGTCACTGTTTTCACAAATTCATATTTTGCAGTTTACACAGAGATGACAATGGTATCATTTTCAAAAACGTGCACTTTGAAACCTGTTTTTAAAAGTTCGCGTTTTCAGGCCACCAAAACGCCGTTGTCGTGTAAATGAACGGCCAAAGCGCATGAAAAGTTTTCCCTGTTTAGTTGAAAACAGTGTCATGTAAACAGGTACAAAGGTACAAAACTTGCTTTATTTTGAGCTCGATAACACTGGAAATAATGATAAATTGCTGTTCAGTGAGTAAGATGTTGATTAATTTAGTTCATTTAGTGAAGGGTTTGTCAGACGAGTTCAGATCTGTTAACGTGATTTGCCTTGAATATTTATTTATTTATTTATTTTTATTTAAAAAAAAAAAAATGTATTAATTATTTCACAGAAGAACCGCGTCATACATGTCATATGTAAGCATATCGGACTGCACTGGCTGCGCTGTATTTTTTTTTTTTTTTTTTTTTTGTGGTGCTAAAGATTCAGTCACTGAAACTATTTCACAAAGCCCATTCAATCTGATTTTAGATTCAGAACTGTCCATTTTAGGGGTGGGAGGGAAAAAAAAACGATTCTCTCTTAAACGATTTTAACCGCAGGTGCGTGATATGGCACTGTGTGTGCTCAAGAAACAGCCGTATTCCGCTTGCTTCCATTTCCACTCACACATGGACACATACACACACGTAAATCATAATCTTCTATAAAGTACTTATACATTTTATAAGTACAAATAAATTTTAGATCTAAAGTCAGTAAACTAATTAATAAGAAAAAAAATAGAACATAATTGTTTTGGAATCGGATCGGATCGGATCTGATCAGATTGTGGGTGCCTGAAGATTCCCACCTCTAGTTGTCACACAGTGAGGGAAAAAAAAAAAAGATGCATCATCGCATCGGAGCTTACTTAATCGTAATTGAATCCTGAGGTGCCTAGAGATTCCCACCCCTAGTCTATTTAATCATTTTTGATAATGGTTAAATCTGTCTTTTGAATTGCACAGTAATTTTAGGACAACAATTGATTTTAATGTTTTGTTTTTACTGGAGGAAAACAACCATTATGCAGATGAGCCACAATTGTCGAAGGGAAAGTATGTGAATGGTGATGAACAATAGGCCTGTGTAAAGTACTGTTTAGAACTGACCATAGCTTAACAGAAGAGAAACACCCAGATGTTGATCAATATGTCTCCACCCTTGCCTGCCTCTTCTAGACAAAGCATATTTGGAGCTCTGAAATTCATTGCCAGCTCTAAATGCAGTATATTATCGAGTCTTGGAAAAGAAGTATGCCAACCCTGCACAATTATGAGTCCAGAGATAATAACATATACTGCACTGTAAGCCTGATCCTGAAGGAAACTCGCCTGTTAAAGGAAAGTGTATTGGAGCTCTGTCCTTTAGGAGAGGATCAGAGTCAGCCATCATGAGCTGACCTTGCTATTTGGAGATAACATTAAGTGAATGGGTGGAGCTTAGTGAATCTTTCCGATTGGCTAAACTGGTGCGAGGAGTTTCCCTAGACATCATCAGAGCTTGCAGAGACAGCCAGACATGAGGCAGAATGAAGCCCCACTGGTAGACAGGGGGTGGAGGGGGATTTTTTTTTTTTTTTTTTTTTTTTGGAGGATAAGTAGGAAGACTGCTGTCTGTGTCTGGCTGAGTCTTGCTGTCTCATCCAGTCAGTCAAATAGATCACACCCAAATAGCCTGCTTGATCCTGTGTTGGTGATTGGTGGAGTTTATCTATATTGAAAGTGATCTTAAAGATCAGCTATATATTGCCCTGCAAGTAGTGGTGTTTTCTACATTTAAGATTACTATAATATTTACATTGTCAGAAAGAAAGAAATATATAAATGGCTTTTTTGAGAGAGATAGGGCCTCACATTTTTTCACAATTTTTTTTTTTTATGAACTACTCTTCAAAGTTGATTAACTTTTTACTTTTTGTATTTGCATTTTGAGGTAGAATTCTGGTTCTCTGTTTAAGGCAAACATTTAGTCCCATTTCCATTCTAGTTATTCTTTTTCAGATCACATAGTTAATAGTTCACACTTTTCCATTTGGAAAATTTGCATGCAGATTTGTTTTTGTTTTTTTATCATGTACTTGTAAAAATACCCCCTATACCAAAGACCGATACTTCACGTGACGTAACTGACAGAATTTTCCGTGCACAGAGATACAGACGGCAGCAGCAGAAACAATGTCAGCCTCAGAGGTGTGGAAATACTTCAAAATTAATGATGACTACACTAGGGGTGACCCCGAATAGTCGACGATTCGAAGCTTCGATAAGAGCAGCCTGATTCGACTACCAATCTCACAGTCAAATCTTCGCAGAGGTGTTATGAAACGAGATATGGGGTGCTCAATATCTGATTTTACATCGACGTACCGGTTCTCTCCCAATAGGTTAATATACAGCCTATTATGATAATGCTGTAAATAAAAATGTGAAAAGAAAGAAGCTTTTAATAAATATTTTTAATGTGCGTGAATAAATCCAACCACCCCTGTGACAGAGTAGTTTCACTTTCCATTATCCGTGACCGACAGGAGCATCTTGGCGGCAGGGATTAAATCTTTAACAATGTCTGGGATAAGAAAATCTAAAGTGTAGAATTGGATGCACTTTGAAATAGTAAAAGATGATCCAAAAAAACATATATGCAAGTTGTGCCAACAGCTCATGTCCTACCGCTCAACAATGACAAACATTGCGGCGCGCTTCTGCTGGCCAACGTTAAGGAGTTGAATAGCGCGCTATTTGAAAAGACTCAAACGGACACGGGCAGATCGCGTGAAAGACTGGATTTTTATTTCGATCAGGTAGGGTACAAGTGATTTCAAAACATTTCAGCTGGCTCTTATTTGATTTTTTGGTGCTGTGAATGTTTAGCTAAAAAGACGGCCACTCCAGTTTAGCGTTTATTGTCTCTGCAATTAAAAAGACAAAGTTGACCATTCTGGCTATACTTTAGTTATTTTAATGATTTCTTTAATTTGTAGTTATTTATTGATCACTCTGGGTTATCTAATTTAACTATTTGTGGCTTGTGTTTTGAATATATGTTCCCCTGCACTTCAGGCATTTTGCACTTGTGACTTGATTATGACTATTTCATTTTTCTAATTATTTTTATTTATTAGAACGGTATATTCTGATCTAATTCAATTCTGTAAATAAATTTTTGATTGTTTTTCGGTACGTCGATGTTGCGCTGTAGATTAGTTAAAGCTTGCTTGCAAAGGCAATTTAGCCGATTTGAAATTTGATTTGCCGACATGTGAAATGCATATCTATCTGCACCTTAAATACATGTATACTATATATATATATATATATATATATATATATATATATATATATATTTAAGGTTTATTGATCCAAAATGTTTTTATTCATTTTCTTCTATATCTTTGTGTGATGTTTTGTACATTGTGGCTGTGAATGTTTATCCACATTGCCTTTTATTTCAGTTTAAAGAAGATAAAAATCATTGTCAGTTCCGTCTATTACTTGAAAGGCAGTTTGGTCGCTTTATTAGAAAGTTGTTTCTCTGTGCTGTATGTAAAAGAAAATAAAAGTTGTCTTACGGGTAGGCCGCTTACTTCATTTTCCGCGTCCCGCACCATCTCGTGCACAGCGAGCCTTTCAAAGTATACTCCTTTGGCCTTGAGTGCGGAAAGAGTTTGTGCGCACTGTCTAGTGGACTGCTGTTTTTCAAGCATTACCTCCACCCCCCCCCCCCCCCCCCCCCCAACAGTCAAATATAGGCAATCTGATTCGACTATGTAAATCCGTAGTCGTGTTCTTTACGTTTGTGACAAGCGCATAAAAATTATTACTTTTTTCATTAGAGTAATAATGAAGAAGCTGTCCTACATTCATTAGTCTCACTGTGGTGTGCTTGGGAAAACTGCAACATCACCAAAAAAAAAAAAAAAAAAAAAAAAGAAAGAGAGAAATTAATAAATGTATAGGCATCGGTATCAGCAAGTACTAGGAAAAAAGTATCTGTACTCGGTCCGGTCCTTAAAAAATGGTATCAGTGCATCCCTAATTTGTTTTATTACAATGTTTCCATGTTCAGCAGGCAACCCTGTAAAATATTAGAAGTCACACCTCCCCATTCCAATGGCACAGTCAATGGCCATGTCAAACATCGCATAGAGGGTGATTCAATTGTGATCAGCGACAGTGATGAGGAGCCCATGGTCACTTCTCCCAAAACACCATCTAGTGGGTCAGTGTTCAGAACTGCCTTTCTATTAAATGCTTCATATGTGTATCCTTGAGCTCATTTTCAATTTTCAAAAAAATTGTATTTTAAAATAAATGTTTCAAATAAAATGTTTTATGCTTTGTTGTCTAAAGGAAAAAGAAGAAAGCCACCAGTCCATCTTCATTTAAATACAGAGTTCAACCTGTCAGCCCAGAGGGTTGTGAACCATTAGTAGTAAAACCTGCTCAGATTAAGTGAGTTACACATTCTTTTTTTGCTAGATAAATTCATGAATAAACTCTTTTCTGTCTGTTTCTCTTACTTGTTACTCATATTGTAAAGTCATTGAAAAAAATCAATTTCTAATTTTTTCTCTGCTGTTCCATCCTATAGTCGGAAGAAGAACATTTTTAGTCGAGACAGATTGAAGCTTCTTCTTAAACAGCACTGTGAACCAATGAATGGGACCATCAGACTGAAGGTAAAATCAAAATGTAGTAGGTTTGTTTTGTTTTTTGTTTTTTTTTGGACTGCAGTTGTCCATTTTGCCTGATTTAATTATTTCAATGTTGTTTTTTTCCCTCTCTGGATGCTGTTATTCTTTCCAGCCATCTACAGTTGTAAAATATAAGTTAGCTGAACACGATTTCACCTACTTCTTCCCGGATGAGCCCCCAGTGTTTGCCTTCAGTCCACCAGGGAAGGGCAAAGGTCGCCGTCCAAATGATGCCTCTCCAACAGAGGTCTGTGTTATTGTAGGCTTACATGTCTGTTTAGAATTAGATACGATGTTTGCAACTTGGCCATCTTGATTCAGGCTATTACAAGCATGACATGCCATTAAAAAAAAAAAAAATCAGGACATATGCAGCTTTAAATACTGTTTCTCTGAAGAGGATTTGTTTTCCAATTTTAGATGAATTATGTTGAGGAGAAGTTAAAATTGATGCAGCAGAAAGAACAAATGATGTCTATCGGTGAGTTTAAAATGCAAAATGCATGTTACACACTAAAAAAAGTGTAATCTAGTAGTCATGAGGTAAATTATGCAATTAAATTGGTTTCTTTTTTGGCTTGCATTGTCAAGAAAAATTCAAGAAAGAAAGAGAAGATCTAATAGAGGCCAAAAAGAAAGAAAGAGAGGACAAGGAGAAAAAGAGAGAAGAGATGAAGAGGATAGTAGAAGAGGAGAAACAAAGACGGAAAGAGGCGAAGGAACGAATGAAGGTCGAGAAAGAGAGGGTGAGTTGGAAGTTTATTATTATTATTATTATATATATAAAATATAACACATGCCTGCTTTTTGGTCCTTCATATGTCTAACTAAATTAATCTTATATAATGTTTATCTTTTGTTGTATGCTGTTAATTACTGCATCTGTTATACTTTTTATAATTTGTTTACTGTAAATCTAATTCCATAATCATCTCTTTATGTGATGTGCTTATAGGAAAGAGAGAAGCTAAAGGAGGAAAAGAAAAAATATGCAGAACGACTGAAGATATGGAGCAAACCTCGAGAGGACATGGAGTGTGATGACCTTAAGGTAAGCATTCTCCCTAAGACATCTCTGGCCCTGATTACAGCTGGTATAAAAGGTGCAGTAGGCTATTTTTGGTAAATGCTGTTGATATTTGATTCAGAAACATGCTTGCATGGAATATTTAAAAATGTATCACCTGAATGTATTTTAGATTTTCTATCTTGTATAAAACATTTCAACTTAACATAATAACGTAAATTTTATGGATATTGACCTTTGTGTTTGCCATGTAAATAGCCATGATGCTAACATGGTGTAAAAACTTAACTTAATAAACAAACAAACAAACTGTTGATATTTGAAATCACAAACATGGCCCTACCCAAAAGGATCACACCCCTAACTTGGTGCCTCTGCCCCATCATTCATGTACACGTTATGCAACGTAGGCAAGGACTATCTGCTGTGCCTGCCACCCGAGGGTATGATGTCATCAATAAGTGAAAGCAATTTTTGTTACTGTGATAATTCAGGTGGAATGTCTAATTGTTATTTAGCTCCTCTACTCCTTCGATGGCAAAGTCCCTTTCATCCCAAAAAACAAACACAGTTTTCATGAACAGCTCCCTACGTAACACTATTCAAGTCCAAGTAACTAATTACAAATGTGACAAGATTAAGGAGTTATAGCGATCACTAAAAGGGGAACCAAAAGAAAAATAGGAGTATGTTATCTCACTTTTCAGACACACTTTGGGACCCAATGATTGAAATGGGCAGTCGAGGAGGTTTAGATGTTCCAGGCTTATAATTATTATTATAATAATAATAATAATAATGCAAATGAACAAACAAGCGAAGATGACACATGAGTATATTCAAGCAAAATACAGCATATCTTAGTTCTGTGTAACACAGCAAAACCATTGTTACTCACATATTAAGAAGAAATAAAGCAACCTCAACATCTGTTTTCAGGCCTTCCAGCTCAGGTCTCTCCAGCGCTGGAAAGCTTCTCTGATATTGACACATGTCCTACCTCTTGCCTGATCACAACCCTTTTTATTTAAGTTATATTCCCCTGGCCTTTTCCAGTTTGTATTTTTTGTCATCTCTCTCTATCTACAGTTGTTCTGCTAATGTCTGTCTTGTGCACTGAGCTTTCTCTGCTTCCCTGTCATGAGTGTATACGCCCCTTACTGCTGACTGGCTACAAGTGTTTTTGTGCTCAGTCCGTTTTTTTTTTCTTTTTCCTTTTGTTTTAAACTGCACCTTTACGATGCATTTTGATCGACTGAATCACAAGTGGACGGCGCTAAATACAGGTGTAAATGGGGTCTAAAACGTTTTGAACTTCCAGAGGTAGTCAAAAATGCATTCAACCAGATTGCTTTTGTAGTGTAGATGCTGATGTGGTCGAATGTATCCGAACAGCTACAGAAGCCTGCCTACTCTCCGCCTATTGACTTAATGTGTAAACATTATGGGAACCATGCTAGCCAGACAGGATTTAAACTTTGTCTTAAGTTTGGTTTGAAGACGAAAAACGTACCAAAC